>JALJVW010000117.1:2220000-2855000 GCA_024865655.1 Emberiza elegans | reverse complement strand
GGATCTTTATATTCAGCACCAAAATCTTTATATTCAGTGCCAGAAGATATATTCTTTATATATTCAGCACTAATGGATAAATAAATGTATAAATAAATAAATTCAGCACCAGCATTTTTATATTCAGCACCAAAATCTTTATATTCAGTGCCAGAATATTCATATTCAGCACCAGTATCTTTATATTCATCACCAGAATCTTTATATTCAGTGCCAAAATCTTTATATTTGGCACCAGGATCTTTATATTTAGCACCAAGATCTTTATATTCAGCACCAGGGTCTTTATATTCAGTGTCAGAATATTCATATTCAGCACGAGCATTTTTGTATTCAGCACCAGGATCTTTCTATTCAGCACCACGATCTTCATATTCAGCACCAGTATCTTTATATCCAGCACTATTATATTTATATTCAGCACCAAGATCTTTATATTCAGCACCAGGATCTTCAGATTCAGTGCCAGAATATTCATATTCAGCACCAGGATCTTCATATTCAGCACCATAATCTTTATATTCAGCACCAAAATCTTCATATTCAGTGCCAGAATATTCATATTTAACACCAGAATATTCATATTCAGCCCCAGTATCTTTATATCCAGTACTAATATCTTTATATTCAGCACCAGGATCTTTATATTCAGCACCAGGATCTTCATATTCAGTGCCAGAATATTCATATTCAGCACCAGCATTTTTATATTCAACACCAGAATCTTTATATTGAGTGTCAGGACCTTTATAATCAGCACCAAAATCTTCATATTCAGTGCCAAAATATAAAATATTCCAGGGTCTTTATATTCAACACCAGGATCTTCATATTTTTTTATATTCAGCAAAACTTCACATTAGTCAGAATATTTATTAGCAACATAATCTTTATATTCAGCACCAGCATTTGTATATTCAGCACCAGGATCTTCATATTCAGTTCCAGAATATTCATATTTAACACCAGAATATTCATATTCAGCACCAGGGTTTTTATATACAGCACCAAGATCTTTATATACAATACCAGGGTCTTTATACTCAACACCAGCATTTGTATATTCAGCACCAGCATCTTTATATTCAGCACCAGGATCTTCATATTCAGTGCCAGAATATTCATATTTAACACCAGAATATTCATATTCAGCACCAGGGAACAGCCCCTGGGATCCTTCCCCTGATCCATATTTTTCATATATTTCACATATTTTCATGCGTGCAGCAAAGTGCCCTCTGCCCTCTCCCACGATTTGCCTTGGCACCGAATTCCTGCCTTTTTGGCAAGAAAAGAGCTGATCCAGGGCTGGGAATGCCCCTCAGAGTCCAGCTGGTCCTTGAACTTCAGCAAACACATAAAAACCCCCAAACACGCAAACAACAACAACAAAAACCCCTTTAAAACTGAAGACAGCAGTCAGGATTCATGTGGAATTTAGGAAAAACAATTTTTGCAGGTCTTGGGCTGAGAGCTTTGGAATTCATTCCCAGTGGGGCAGGAGGGATGGAAACTCCAAGGCAGCTTCAGGGGGAAATCAGAGAGTTTGTTGAATGCACGTGAACATTTCAGATGTCCAAGCCCTTGACTGGAGCACGTTATAAATGAGAAGCTTGACTAGGCCAATATTCAAGCAGCAATCAATTAATTAATTAATTAAAATGGTAAAGTATGAGCAATACACGCTGAGTACTGTGGGAGAAGTTTTCCCTCCAACTGCACACCCAGAGTTGAGGCTTACAGGTATTTATAGGGGCACTCATCAGATTTCTCAGCAATTTCTATTCCCAATTTTTATTCATCAGCAATTTCTATTCCCAATTTTTTTCACAATTCTCATCGATTTAGCAATTTCCATTCCAAATTTTGAAAGAAGAAAGACAAATCCCACACTAAATTACTATTCAAGCAGCAATCAATTTATTAATTTCTCTCAGGATGTATCCCAAAAGTGGGGAGTTTTCCCTCCAATCCCAGGTGGTGATGGTCCAGTTCCTGAAAGAAGAAAGATGAATCCCATCTGGTGTTTGGTTTCCACAAGAAGTCCAGTTTGTTGTAAATGAGAAACTTGACTAGGCCAATATTCAAGCAGTAATTAATTTATTAATTAACATGGTTAAGTATGAGCAATACACGCTGGGTACAGTGGGGGAAGTTTTCCCTCCAACTACACACTGATAGTTGAGGCTTACAGGTGTTTATAGGGGCACTCATCAGCTTTCTCAGGGTCTTTATATTCAGCACCAGGATCTTCATATTCAGCACCAGGGTCTTGATATTCAGTATCAGGATCTTCATTCCAGCAGTTTCTATTTCAAATTTTTACTCATCAGCAATTTCCATTCCCAATTTTTACGTCACAATTCTACACACTATTATGATTTAGTTTCTCTCAGGATGTATCCCAAAAGGAGGATCCCCAGATGGTGGTGGTCTGGATTCTGAAAGAAGAAAGACAAATCCCATCTGGTGGAGTCCAGCTCCTCAGATGTGGGGCCACCTTTTAATTACAAGGACTATAAATCTCATAACAGTGATGTCCAGCTTCCCTTGGTAGAAACCATAAATCCTTGAGTTGAAGTTCATCTTCCTTTCTCAAGTTGTTTTTCTCTGTTTTGTTAAGGTGTGAGATAAGCATGTTTCCTTTATATGTATTCCAAATACATATATATAAAATAGAAATAGATATAGTTTCTATAAATATATAGTTTCTATAAATATATATAGTTTATATATATAAAATAAATATAATAAATATATATATTTCAAGGATACAAGCAATATTCTAAAATTATACTTCAAAAAGGTTTTATTGCAGAACTCTTTAAGGCCTAACTACAAGCAAAGAGCAACATCCTTAACGCTTTAATTCCAGTGCTCCTAAATCAACTAATGTTAATTGCAAACAAAAGATGGGTTCAGAGGCCTTCTTCCATGCTTTACTTTCCTCAGTTATTATTAGAATTCACAACTGCCCCATGGTCGGTCTCCACACGTATCACAATCACAAATACACACGTTGCCTGTATGTGCCTGACACGAAACTGTATTTCACAAGCAGAATGATCTGCTCAGAAAATTCACAGAATTCCCAGAATTACCTGCTCAGCCAACTCACCTGGCTAGAAAGTCAGGTGGAAGGAGTTTTTGTGGGGCTGCTCAGGCTGTATAAAAATATCAAAACACAGCCCAGGGCTCCCAGCAGCTCCTCAGCTAAAGACACTAAATCCTGTCCTGATCCTGCTCAGGGTGGATGCAGCCATTTTAAGCAACAATTTAATTTAAGATCTCTTGGGTAGCTCAGCCCCACGTCAACGTGCAGGTTGTCACAGCTTTGGTGCCCAAAAGCCACCTCAGCCACGGGGCACAAACCTGTTTTTCCCTGCAGAGGGGACAGAGGGACGTTCCAGGGATGCTCGGTGAATTTTTCCTCCTGGTTGTGGCCAGGATGCTGCCCAGCTGAGGAGGGACCCGCGGGGAAGATCTGAGCAGCCCCAGGGAGGATCCAGGTGAGAGGAATTTCCCTCCATGCTTGGGAACATCTGAGAGGCTGGGAAGTTCAGTGGAATTTGGAAATTTTCCTCCTAATTAATTAATTAATTAATTGGTGGTGGCTTCTGCTAAGAAGTGAGAGGGTTTGATCCCGGCTGCCAGGATTGTGTCCTGGGGGAGCCAGGAGCTGCTGTATTCAGAGATTAAAAATTAAACGAAATGGAATTCAGAGTTTAAAAATTAAATTAAATCAAATTCCTCATTAATGGAATTCAGAGATTGAAAACTACAAACTGTAGTAGGGGAATAAATCCCTCACTAATGGAATTCAGAGATTGAAAATTACAAACTAGTAGAAGAATAAATTCCTCATTCATGGAATTCAGAGATCAAAAATGACAAACTGTAGGAGAGGAATAAATCCCTCATTAATGGAATTCAGAGATTAAAAATGACAAACTCTAGTAGAAGAATGAATTCCTCATTGATGGAATTCAGAGATTAAAACTTAAATTAAATTCCTCATTAATGGAATTCAGAGATTAAAAATTACAAACTGTAGTAGAAGAACAAATTCCTCATTCATGGAATTTGGAGATTAAAAATCACAAACTGTAGTAGAGGAATAAATTCCTCATTCATGGAATTCAGAGATTAAAAATTAAATTAAATTAAATTCCTCATCAATTGAATTTAGAGATTGAAAATTACAATCTGTAGTAGAGGAATAAATTCTTCATTAATGGAATTCAGAGATTAAAAATGACAAACTGTAGTAGGGGAATAAATCCCTCATTAATGGAATTCAAAGATTAAAAATGACAAACTGTAGTAGAAGAATGAATTCCTCATTCATGGAAGTCAGAGATTAAAAATTAAATTAAATTAAATTCCTCATTAATAGCATTCAGAGATCGAAAATTACAAACTCTAGTGGAGGAATTAAATTCCTCAATAATGGAATTCAGAGATTAAAAATTAAATTAAATTCCTCATGAATGGCATTCAGATATTGAAAATAACAAAGTGTAGTAGAAGAATGAATTCCTCATTAATGGAATCCAGAGATTAAAAATGACAAAGTGTAGTAGAAGAATAAATTCTTCATTAATGGAATTCAGAGGTTAAAACTTAAATTAAATTATATTCCTCATTCATGGAATTCAGAGATTAAAAATTACAATCTGTAATAGAGGAATAAATTCCTCACTCATGGAATTCAGAGATAAAAAAGCTGGCTTAGAAATGCCATGGAATAGGACAGACATTGCTGGGAGAGAAATGGAGCTAAAAACAAGGTTGAAAGGCTGCAAATAAGATTAGATATTTTGGAGAAACAGAACTATGAAAGATGCATTGTAGTGGGAGCCCCGAGGGGTAATTTTAGATAATTAGATTTAAAGCATCTGCACCGTGGCGTGGCTAAAGCTGATAGGCCAAGAACTGCTTATAGTGTATTGTAATTAAGAAATAATTAGCTTCTGATTGTGATGGCGTGAATTATAACATCTGTATTGTCCCACCCTTCACATGGGACTGAAACTGGAATAAAAAAAATAAATTTAAATCCTCTCAGTGACCGCACCTCTGGCTCAGAAAGGGGTTCAGTCCAACAGGGTGTCCCCCTGTTTTCCCCACTGTGCCACGGGGGGCTGCTCCCTTCTGGGGGTGTCACAGCCCCCAAAGAGCCCTGGGAGAGTCTGCAGGGGGCAGGGGAGGGACCCTGGGCTGTGCCGGAGGCTGGGAGGCACCCGAGAGTCCCCAGCAGGATCAGGGACCCCCGAGCCCACCCAGCTCCCACACACCCTTGTTGGGTGTCTGAGGGTCCCCAGGAGGAGGGGAGAGATGAGAAAACTCCAAGTTTTCAGAAGGCTGATTTATTATTATATTATATTATATTATATTATATTATATTATATTATATTATATTATATTATATTATATTATATTATATTATATTATATTATATTATATTATATTATATTATATTATATTATATTATATTATATTATATTATATTATATTATATTATATTATCATGTCATGTCATGTCATATTATATCATATTATATCATATTATATCATATTATATCATATTATATCATATTATTATATTACATAACATTACATTATATTACATTATATTATATTACATTATATTACATTACATTGTATTACATTATGTTATATTATATTAATTATATCACATCATATGAAAATGATATGCTAGATATAGATGAATAAAAAATATATTATATATAATGATATATAATTATATATATAATGCATAACATAATATAAATATAAATTATATATAATTATATAATTATATATTATATAGTATATAGTATATATTATATACTAAATATATAAATATATATAATATCATATCACATTAAAATTATATACTAGATATCTATTAATATATAATATATATGTTATATGTATTATATATAATGATATATAATACATAGCACAATATATATTATATTATATTATTGTATATATAATTATGATTATATATTATGTATAATATAATATAATATAATATATAATATATTTTTATACATTATGTATTCTATATTATATAATAAATATTTTTATAATATAAATATAAAAATATATGCATATCATATCATATCATATTACATTAAAATTATATACTAAAACTATACTAAAGAAAGAGAAAGGAGACATCAGAAGGCCAGACAAGAATGATAATACAAAACTGTGACTGACCAGAGAGTCCGACACAGCTGGACTGCGATTGGCCATTAATTAAAAACAATTCACATGCTGTGTAAACAATTCTCCAAATCACATTCCAGAGCAACAAAACATGGATAACCTGAAGCTTCCCAGCTCCTCAGGAGAAAAAATCGCAGCCAGGGGATTTTTCATAAAATATCCTGGTTATTAGAATAATTACCAATATAGCTGGACGGGACGTACCTGGGCTTGTCTGGCCCCTGCTGCTGAACCAAAAGGCAGCAACTGTGGTGATTTCACCCCAGAGACACTTTTGGCTGCTGGGTGGGTGGTGTTTCACCCCACAGACACTTTTGGCTGTGGGTGTGTGGTGTTTCACCCCACAGACACTTTTGCCTGGCTGGGTGTGTGGTGTTTCACCCCACAGACATTTTTGGCTGTGGGTGTGTGGTGTTTCACCCCACAGACACTTTTGGCTGTGGGTGTGTGGTGTTTCACCCCACAGACACTTTTGGCTGCTGGGTGGGTGGTGTTTCACCCCACAGGCATTTTTGGCTGTGGGTGTGTGGTGTTTCACCCCACAGACACTTTTGGCTGTGGGTGTGTGGTGTTTCACCCCACAGACACTTTGGGCTGGCTGGATGCTGCAGTTGGCACATGGGGACGTTGGCTCTGGGGGTGGTGGGATGGAGCTTCCTCTCATGGACTTTACCTCAGGTTTCCCTCTGCTGGAGAAGCTTTAAGGTGATGGTGAAGGAAAGGAGTCGGTTCTGATGGAGGGTTTGGATCCAGAGCTTTATTCTGGCCTCTGAATGCAGCAGCAGCTCCAACAGAACTCCCTGAGCCCGTGGCTGCTGTTCCTTTGAACCCTGGGGAGAGGGGCAGGGAAGGGGCAGGGAGCCACCAACCAGGGACAGGAGGGGAGGGACAAGGGACAAAGGACACCTGGATGGCCCAATGCCCCCCAGGGGTGGGGGGCATCCTTTGAATTTTGTCAATCACCCGACGCCCTTCTGGAATGCCAGGATTGACAGACAGTGCTGGGAGGGACTGTCTGTCAAAATGGAGCCAAACCAGAATGGAGCCAAACCAAAATGGACCCAAAACTAAATGGAGCCAAAGCAAAATAAACCCAAACCAGAATGGAGCCAAACCAAAACAGACGCAAACCAAAAGAGACCCAAATCAAAATGGCCCCAAACCAAAATGGCCCCAAACCAAAATAAGCCCAAACCAAAACAAACCCAAACCAAAATGGACCCAAACCAAAATGGACCCAAACCAAAGTAGACCCCAACCAAAATAGAGCCAAACCAAAATAAACCCAAACCAAAGTAGAGCCAAACCAAAATGGACCTCAACCAAAATGGATCCAAACCAAAATGGACCCAAACCAAAGTAGAGCCCAAGCAAAATGGCCCCGAACCAAAATGGCCCCGAACCAAAATGGACCCAAACCAAAATGGCCCCAAACCAAAATGGACCCAAACCAAAATGGACCCAAACCAAAATGGACCCAAACCAAAATGGACCCAAACCAAAATAAGCCCAAACTAAAATAATCCCAAACCAAAATAGAACCAAACCAAAGTAGAGCCAAACCAAAATGGACCCAAACCAAAATGGACCCAAACCCAAATGGAACCAAACCAAAATGAAGCCCCAAACCAAAATAAGCCCAAACCAAAATAAGCCCAAACCAAAATGGCTCCAAACCAAAATGGAGAGGGAGGGAGGGGGAGGGAGAGGTGGCTGACACACCTTGGGAAGAAATCTTCAGGGAGAGATCTGGGGTATCTGAGACAAACCATGGCATCCCAGCTGGCACCACCCCCTCTGTGCCTGCGCAGGGCAGCGACAGCCCCGAGTGCCCCCTCGGCCACCCGGGCAGGGCTGGGCCGGATGACAGATGCCTGCAGTGGAGCAGAACCTGCTGCAGCTCCCAGCGCCAGCCTGGATGCCTCTGACCCAGAGCTGCACTATGAGGAGGAGGACGAGGAGGAGGAAGAAGCGTCCTCAGGATCCTCAGAGCCCTCGGACAGCAGCAGCATCTTCTCTGATGACTCGGTGTACCCCTGCTACGAGGTGCCCCCCGAGGCTGGCGGGGATGGGTTCCTCAGCCTCTACCAGTGCTGTGCCAGGAATGATGCCAAGCTGGTGTGGGAGAGGCTGGAGCGTGGGGTGAGCCGGAGCGAGGCCACGGAGCTGGACATCAACGGGAGGGTGAGCACCTGGGGAGGGTGGGGTGGGACCCTGCAGGGCTGAACCAGGGCTCTCAGGGAAATCCTGAAACTTGGGGGCTGCTAGAGCATGTGGGGCAGGAAGGTGGGATTGATCTCCTGGGATTGATCCAAACCTTGGAGAAGAACAAGGATTTTCCAGGAGAAGGCAAATCCTGAAGGCTGGGGGCAGGGGGACAGGAGGGTGGGATCTCATGGATTGATCCAATCCTTGGAGCTGAATGAGGGTTTTCAGGCAAATCCTGAAGGCTGAGGGTTGCTGAAGCAGGTGGAGCAGGAAGGTGGGATGGCTCTTCTGGGATTGATCCAATCCTTGGGGCAGAATGAGGATTTTCCAGGAGCAGGGAAATCCTGAAAGCTAAAGCAGGTGGGGCAGGAAGGTGGGATTGATCTGGATTGATCCAAACCTTGGAGCAGAACAAAGGTTTTCCAGGAGCAGGCAAATCCTGAAAGCTGGGGCAGGAAGGTGGGATAGATCTCTTGGGATTGATCCAATCCTTGGAGCAGGACAAGGATTTTCCAGGAGCAGGCAAATCCTGAAGCCTGCAGGTTGTTAGAGCAGGTGGGGCAAGAAGGTTGGATGGATCTCCTGGGATTGATCCAAACCTTGGAGCAGGACAAGGATTTTCCAGGAGCAGGCAAATCCTGAAGGCTGTGGGCTGCTAGAGCAGGAGGGAGAGGCCTGTGTCAGATGGATCTCCTGGGATTGATCCAATCCTTGGAGCTGAACAAGGGTTTTCAGGCAAACCCTGAAGGTTGAGGGTTGCTGGCTGAAGCAGGTGGAGCAGAAAGATGGGATTGATCTGGATTGATCCAATCCTTGGAGCAGAACAAAGGTTTTCCAGGAGCAGGCAAATCCTGAAGGCTGAGGGCTGCTAGAGCAGGATGGAGAGGCCTGGGTGGGATGGGTCTCCTAGGACTGATCCAAACCCTGGAGCAGGACAAGGATTTTCAGGCAAATCCTGAAGGCTGAGGGTTGCTAAAGTAGGTGGGGCAGGAGGGTGGGATGGATGGGATGGATCTCCTGGATTGATCCAAACCTTGGAGCAAAACAAGGATTTTCCAGGAGCAGGCAAATCCTGAAGGCTGGGGACTGCTAGAGCAGGTGGAGCAGGAAGGTGGGATGGATCTCCTGGGATTGACCCAAACTGTGGAGTAGAATGTGGATTTTCCTGGAGAAGGCAAATACTGAGGGCTGGGGGTTGCAGCGGGGCAGGAAGGTGGGTTGGATCTTCTGGGATTGATCCAATCCTTGGAGCAAACAAGGATTTTCCAGCAGAAGGAAAATCTTGAAGGCTGGGGGCTGCTGAGGCAGGTGGGGCAGGAGGGTGAGATGGATCTCCTGGTATTGATGTGGAGCTGAACAAGGATTTTCCAGAGGCAGGCAAATCCTGAAGGCTGGGGCAGGAAGGTGGGATGGATCTCCTGGGATTGATGTGGATCTGAACGAGGATTTTTCAGAGGCAGGCAAATCCTGAAGGCTGGGGCAGGAAGGTGGGATGGATCTCCTGGCATTGATCCAATCCTTGGAGCAGAATGAGGATTTTCCAGGAGCAAGCAAATCCTAAAGGCTGGGGCTTGCTAGAGCAGGTGGAGCAGGAAGTTGGGATGGATCTCCTGGGATGGATCCAAACCTTGGAGCAGAACCTTGTCTGCTGTTCCCATCCTGCTCCAGCCTGGTTGGGGTGGGGGGACAGTTTGGAATGGCCGTGGGATCCCCGTGGTGGGCACGTGGTGCTGAGTGCTGTCCCCTCTCCAGAACGCGCTGATGGTCGCCTGCTGCAAGGGCTTTGTGGACATCGTGCCCCTGCTGCAGAAGTGTCCCTACATCAACATCAACCAGCAGGACAACGATGGCAACACGGCCCTCATGATGGCTGCCCAGGCAGGTCAGCACCGTGCCCGGCCTTGGCACGGGCAGCACCCTCAGGAAGGGATGGGACCCCCTGTGCTTCCCCCAAAAACCCCAAAAGGGTTTTTTTTTCCTGTCATGAAAGTTGTGCTCCTGAGGGATGTGTGATATCAGCTACATTTGGGGTTCAGCTCTGCTTTAAAAATGATGTGAAAATGGAGATTGCTGCAGTGGTGCTGGGTCGAGTGGCAGAGCTTGGCTGGAGCTGCCCCTTATGCTCCTGGAGTCACGGGGATTTATTCACCTTCCTAAAGGCTCCGAGCCCAAACCTCCAGCCTGGCTCCCTCCCCTTGATTTACCAGGAGGGGAAGGAGAAGGGTCCCAAAGTGGGGATCACCCTCGATTCCCATTGTATCCTTGCTAGAATTTATCATTTTCTGCTTTTTTTTCCCCATTTTTGGAGTCTTTCCTGTGTTCTTCACTAAAGCAGCTGGTTCATCATCCCTGCTCCCTCCATGCCCAACCCAAAATAAACCCAAACCAAAATCGACCCAAAATGGAGGCAAACCAAAATAGACCCAAACCCAAATAAACCCAAATCAAAATGGACCCAAACCAAAATAAACCCAAACCAAAATTAACCCAAATCAAAATGGACCCAAACCAAAGTGGACCCAAACCAAAGTAGACCCAAACCAAAATAGACCCCAACCAAAATGGAGCCAAACCAAAATGGACCCAAACCAGAATAGACCCAAACCAAAATAGGCCCAAGCCAAAATGGACCCAAACCAGAATGGACCCAAACCAAAGTAGACCCAAACCAAAATAAACCCACACCAAAATGGACCCAAACCAAAATAAACCCAAACCCAAACAGACCCAAACCAAAATGGAGCCAAACCAAAGTAGATCCAAACCGAAATATACCCAAATCAAAATGGAGCCAAACCAAATTGGACACAAATCAAAAAGGACCCAAACCCCTTCAATCCTGACCCCTCCAATCCTCCACACCTGCACCCCCACAGAATGCAGCTGCTGAATTCTCTGTCCAGCCATGGCCCCTGGTAACTGTGGGAACTCTAACACAGCTTCTCTCTGGCTCTTAAGGACACATCACCATCGTCAACTACCTCCTGAATTACTACCCTGCGCTGGAGGTGGACCAGAGGGACCCGCGGGGGCTGACGGCGCTGATGAAGGCGGCGGTGCAGGGGCGGCAGGACTGCGTCACCGCCCTGCTCCTGGCAGGTGAGCGTCCCCAGAGACCCTGGGGGTGGCAATCACAAATCCTCTGGGACCCTGGGGATGCTAATCACATCCTCTGGCACCCTGGGGGTGGCAATCACATCTCCTTTGGGACCTCTGGTGTGCTAATCACATCTCCCCAGAGACCCTGGGGATGCCAATCACATCTCCTCTGGGACCCTGGGGGTGCCAATCACATCTTTGGGACCCCTGGGGATGCCAATCACATCTTCTGGGACCCTTGGTGTGCTAATCACATCCTCTGGGACCCTTGGTGTGCTAATCACATCCTCTGGGACCCTGGGGGTGCCAATCAAATCTTCTCTGTGTCCTGGGTGTGCCAATCACATCTCCTATGGGATCACATCTCCTCTGGGACCCTGGGTATGCCAGTCACATCCCCCAGAGACCCTGGGGGTGCCAATCACAGCTCTGGGAACCTGGGTGCAGCAATCCCACCTCCTCTGGGACCCCTGGTGTGCTAATCACATCTCTGGGACCCTGGTTGTGCTAATCACATCCTCTGGGACTCTTGGTGTGGCAATCACATCTCCTCTGGGACCCTGGGGGTGCCAATCACATCTCTGGAACCATTGGTGTGCCAATCACATCTCCTCTGGGACCATTGGTGTGCCAATCACATCTCCTCTGGGATCACATCTCCTCTGGGACTCTTGGTGTAGCAATCACATCCTCTGGGACTCTTGGTGTGGCAATCACATCTCTGGGACCATTGGTGTGCCAATCACATCTCCTCTGGGATCACATCTCCTCTGGGACCCTGGTTGTGCTAATCACATCCTCTGGGACCATTGGTGTGCCAATCACATCTCCTCTGGGATCACATCTCCTCTGTGTCCTGGGTGTGCCAATCACATCTCCTCTGGGACCCTGGTTGTGCCAATCACACCTCTGGGACCATTGGTGTGCCAATCACATCTCTGGGACCATTGGTGTGCCAATCACATCTCCTCTGGGATCACATCTCCTCTGTGTCCTGGGTGTGCCAATCACACCTCTGGGACCATTGGTGTGCTAGTTACATCTCCTCTGGGATCACATCTCCTCTGGGACCCTGGTTGTGCCAATCACATCTCTGGGACCATTGGTGTGCAATCACACCTCTGGGACCATTGGTGTGCCAATCACATCTCCTCTGGGACCCTGCTCTCTGCTGTCCCCAGGAGCTGACCTGCAGGCTGTGGATGCCGTCAAGGGGAAGACAGCCAGGGAATGGGCGACCTTCACCGGCCGCTTCGAGACCACGGTGCGCATCCGGAGCCTCCTGCGGCGCCCGCGCGCCGAGCAGTTCACAGCCCACTACCAGCCCGAGTGGCCAGCGCTGGCCGAGCTGGTGGCCAAAGCCCTGAGCCCCAAATCCAGGAGCAAGAGGCTCTCGGAGAAGATCAGATCCATCTTCACCTTCAACATCCCGCGCAATCCCGAGGAGGACGGCGTGCTGGACCACATGGTGAGGATGACCACGGCCCTGGGCAGCCCCTTCGTGGCCACCGCCTGCCAAACCGTGTGCCCCGACAGCCCGCCCGAGGTGGGCAAGCGCCGCCTCTCGGTGCAGGAGATCCTGGGGCAGCACGTGGTGGGTCCAGGTGAGGAATCGGAGCTGTCCTCAAGGCCCAGCACGGGGGGATCCTCCTGTAATGGCCAGGTTGTGTCCGAGTTCCGACCGCTGCCGCCGCCGCCGCCAAGGCGGTTCCTGAGCTTTCTGCCGCGGTGGCTGCGCCGGGGGAACAGCGTCTTCCCCTGGGAGCCCGTGCCCAAAATCAAAGTCAGCAAAGCCTCTGGGTCGGCCAGCGGGGAGAGGAAGCCACGTGTGAAGGACAAGCACCTGCTGCAGCCGCCCCAGTGGAGGTACAAGGTGCTGAAGGAGGAGAAGAAGGCGGCTGAGGAGGCCAAGAAGGGGGACAAGGAGAAGGAGAAGAAGAAGAAGAAGAAGAAAAAGAAAGGCTAAGGAGGGAGGTGGTGGGGTGGGGACAAGGTTCTTGCTGTCCCCTTGGGTTTGTTGATTTTTCTGGCACAGGGGGGGTTTTGTTCCCGGTGGATGGGAATGGAATATCCCCAAAGGTTCACAGGCCCCTGCCTGGCCTCTCGTCCTCTCCACCCCAAGGGTGGCCACCCTAGCATGGGACATGTCATGCTGGACACTGATGTCCACAGACCCTGAAGCTCCAGGAATGCCAGGGAGCAGGACTGTGGCACAAATCCTTCCTTTTTTTCCATTTATTTTTTTTCCTTTTATTTTTTTTTCTTTTCTTTGCCTCTTTGATTTTCCCAAGCTCTCGATGCATTGGAATGTGGCTGAGCAAATTAAACTGGAAGTGGTTGCCATGTTAACAGGATTGATCCCATGAATAAAGCTCAGGGTTGCTGTGGGGCTGGCAGGAGCGTTCCTCCTTTGCTGCCGGTGTCCCCTGGCTGCCCTGTCACCTCCTCAATGACATTCCCCACTCCTGTGCGTCCCTGGGTGGTGCATGGACACTCCAAGGCTCAGCACAGGGAGCAGCCCCGTGCTGTGGAAGGAGCACCAGCTGCAGGCACAGGCTGGAAACGCTTGGGATGCTCATGGGCTCCATCCCAGCTGCCCCCAGAGCTCCAACATCACCAAGCAGCAGCAGCAGCAGCAGCAGGGTGCTGGCGTGTAGGAGTGACAGGGGGTGGCACGGTCAGGACAGATGGACATGAGAGATTTCTGAAGCCAGGTCATGGAATTTGGGGTTATTGCAAAGGGCCAAGTGCAGGGAGCTGCTGGGAGCTGCCAGGCACAGCTGGAGCAGGCCTGAGAGAGGGAGAGAGGGGTAAAGAGAGAGAAGGCAAGAGCGTGGTAAAGAGATGAGAGAGTGAGGAAGAGTAAAGAGGGTAAAGAGAGAGTAAAAGAGGACGAGGTTCCCGTTACAATACAATAAATCTTCTTCTGGTCGTGGAATTTGGGGTTTATTGCAAAGGGCCAAGTGCAGGGACCTGCCTGGAGCTGCCAGAGCAGGCCTGAAAGAGGGAGGAGATACGGACAGTGGTAAAGAGGATGAGAGATGGAGGTTCCCGTTATAAATCTTCCTCTGGTCGTGGAATTTGGGGTTTATTGCAAAGGGCCAAGTGCAGGGACCTGCTGGGAGCTGCCAGGCACAGCTCAGAGCAGGACTGAGAGAAGAGAGGGGTAGAGAAGATGAGAGGGTGTGACCGTGTTCACAGGGGTCTTAGGATGAGGGAAGGAACGAGGATGTTGACTCCATATTTCATATTTCAGAAGGCTTGATTTATTATTATTTTTTGATGTATATTACATTAAAACTACACTAAAAAGAATAGAAGGAAGGGTTTCATCTCAGAAGGCCAGCTAAGCTAAGAATAGAAATGAAAGAATGATAACAAAGCTTCTGTTTCGGACAGAGAGTCTGAGCCAGCTGAGTGTGATTGGCCATTAATTACAAACAAACCAACATGAGATCACAGATGCACCTGTTGCATTCCACAGCAGCAGATAGTCATTGTTTGCATTTCGTTCCTGAAGCCTCTCAGCTTCTCAGCAAGAAAAAATCTTAAGGAAAGGATTTTTAATGAAAATATGTCTGTGACAGAGAGGGTGAGAGCATAAAAGCATAAGAGAGTAAAAGGGGTAAGAGTAAAAGGCAAGAGCGTGAAGTTCCTGTTACAACACAATAAATCTTCTTCTGTGTTGAATATTCTGATTCTCACTAACCAACCTAGTCCAAGATACAAATCCTACAGCATTTCCATACAGCCTATAGGAATCATTCCATCACCATCCTGTGTTACATTTTAAACCCTAAAAACTCCTCTTTGGGCCCCTTCTGCTAAGCCTAAAAACTGCTCTTTGGAAACCCTAAAAACTCCTCTTTGGAGTAGTTTTGAGCCCTAAAACCTCCTCTTTGGGCCCCTTCTGCCAAGCTGTAGGGTCTGCTCTGACCCTTGGGCCTATCTGCAAGCAGAGGGTGTTGTTCCACCAAAAGGGGATCAATCACCTTCAGCTGCCACACCATTGTTTGCCAGTTGTTCAGTAACTGAGAGATCTCAAAGCTTGCTTTCATTCCAATCTCACTTATAATTTCCATATTCTCAAAATCTTTCGCCATACAATCCTATTTATAAGGCTTTCTTGTTTCATCTTCCCCAACACTGGTGTTCGCAGATTTTTCAAGGTGTTTCAAGATCACCCCAAACCCAGCTCCATCCCAGGGTGCAGGAACATGAGGCTGGGCTGCTGGTTCCCGCACCATGGGCAGAGTTTGATTTTGGGAGGGCAGCAGGCTCAGAGCAAAAGCCACCCAGGTCATAAATAATCCTTGGCCAGGTGTGGAACCCCCTCCCTGCAGCACCCCCTTTTTTGGGGGGGACAGGCATCCACACTCCCCCTTTGAGGCTGCAGCTCTGTCAGAACCCAGGAAATTCCTCTGAGCCCAAGAGCCCTGTGCCTTTGATTTAGGCCTTGGAAAAAACAATTACCAACCTTTATATGAAGAACTACAAGTGAAAAGTGTTTAAGTTTAATAATAGTTAGTTTGTCATGGGGTGAAAAATAAATTTTTGAGGGTTTTAGAATGGGGGCTCAGGGTCCCAAGATGGGGGAAATTTGGGCGTGCCTTGTCCTTTTCCCTTCTTCTTCCTAGCCTCCATCTTCTGGGTGATGTTGGCATTTTTAGTTTGGTTTAGAGTAGAAGATCACTGTCTAACACAGGTGACAGGTATTGGGAAGTCATGATAAATAATGTACACGTAGTTTTTAGTATAAAAAGACAACGCTGCCTCTGAGGCCTCAGGTCAAAATGCAAAGCTCTCCTTGAGTCACAGCGTGTCACAGAATCACAGAGTCTCACAAATTCACAGAATCACAGAATCAATCACAGAGGTTGGAAGAGACCTCCAAGATCATCAAGTCCAACCCATGCCCTAACACCTCAACTAGACAATAGCACCAAGTGCCATGTCCAGTCTTTTTTTAAGCACTTGTGTCAGCACAGAAAGTCTAAAATCCTCAGCATCCAGAACTCCAACATCTGCTCTTTGGGCCATCCCAATCTCAGCCTCCCACTTCTTTCAGCTCCATCCCAAGCCCCATCCCTGCCTTTCTGCCTGTTTTTTGGCACAAACGTGACATTGCACACTTCTACTCAACTGCACACTCATAATCTCAGTGCTGTCAATCAGTTTTGGAAGCTTTTTCCATGACCTCAGGTCAAAATGCAGCACTTTCCTCGAGTCAGAGTGTGTCACAGAATCACAGAATAACAGAATCACAGAATCATAGAATCCCAAATACACAGAATCACAGAATAATGAGGTTGGAAGAGACCTCCAAGATCATCGAGTCCAACCTGTGCCCTAACACCTCAACCAGACCACAGCACCAAGTACCGTGTCCAGTCTTTATTTAAACACATCTGGAGGTGGCGATTCTGCCACCTCCCTGGGAAGAGCATTCCAGCGCTTTATTATTCTTTTGGTGAAAAATTCCTCCTAATATCCAACCTAAACCTTCCCTGATGTAGCTTGAGACTATCACTCTCTGATTCTGTCAGAGGACAACCCCACCTGTCTGCAACCTCCCTTCAGGAAGGTGTAGAGAGCAATAAGGGCACCCCTAAGCATCCCCTCCCTTCTCCAGGCTAAACAGCCCCAGCTCCTTCAAACGTTCCTCACAGGGTTTGTGTTCCAAGCCCCTCACCAGCCTTGTTGCTCTTCTCTGGATGTGCTCAAGCATCTCAACGTCCTTCCCAAAGAGAGGGGCCCAGAACTGGACACAGCACTCAAGGTGTGGCCTCACCAGTGCTGAGTACAGGGGAAGAATCACTGCCCTGCTCCTCATGGCCTCACCATTCTTCAGGAAAAGAATGACCTCCCTCCTCCTGATGGCCTCACCATTCTTCAGGGCAACAATGACCTCCCTGCTCCTGATGGCCTCACCATTCTTCAGGGGGAGAATGACCTCCCTGCTCCTCATGGCCTCACCATTCTTCAAGGGGAGAATGATCTCCCTGCTCCTGATGGCCTCACCATCCTTCAGGGGGAGAATGTCCTCACTGCTCCTGACAGCCACACCATTCTTCAGAGCAAGAATGACCTCCCTGCTCCTGACAGCCACACCATTCTTCAGAGCAAGAATGACCTCCCTGCTCCTGATGGCCACACCATTCTTCAGAGCAAGAATGACCTCCCTGCTCCTGATGGCCACACCATTCTTCAGGGCAAGAATGACCTCCCTGCTCCTCATGGCCACACCATTCTTCAGGGCAAGAATGACCTCCCTGCTCCTGATGGCCTCACCATTCTTCAGGAAAAGAATGACCTCCCTCCTCCTGATGGCCTCACCATTCTTCAGGGCAACAATGACCTCCCTGCTCCTGATGGCCTCACCATTCTTCAGGGGGAGAATGACCTCCCTGCTCCTCATGGCCTCACCATTCTTCAAGGGGAGAATGATCTCCCTGCTCCTGATGGCCTCACCATCCTTCAGGGGGAGAATGTCCTCACTGCTCCTGACAGCCACACCATTCTTCAGAGCAAGAATGACCTCCCTGCTCCTGACAGCCACACCATTCTTCAGAGCAAGAATGACCTCCCTGCTCCTGATGGCCACACCATTCTTCAGAGCAAGAATGACCTCCCTGCTCCTGATGGCCACACCATTCTTCAGGGCAAGAATGACCTCCCTGCTCCTCATGGCCACACCATTCTTCAGGGCAAGAATGACCTCCCTGCTCCTGATGGCCACACCATTCTTCAGAGCAAGAATGACCTCCCTGCTCCTGATGGCCACACCATTCTTCAGGGCAAGAATGACCTCCCTGCTCCTCATGGCCACACCATTCTTCAGGGCAAGAATGACCTCCCTGCTCCTGATGGCCACACCATTCTTCAGGGCAACAATGACCTCCCTGCTCCTGATGGCCACACCATTCTTCAGGGCAAGAATGACCTCCCTGCTCCTCATGGCCACACCATTCTTCAGAGAAGAATGACCTCCCTACTCCTGATGGCCACACCATTCTTCAGAGAAGAATGACCTCCCTGCTCCTCATGGCCACACCATTCTTCAGGGCAAGAATGACCTCCCTGCTCCTGCTGGCCACACAATTCTTCAGGAAAAGAATGGCCTCCCTGCTCCTGATGGCCTCACCATTCTTCAGGGGGAGAATGACCTCCCTGCTCCTGCTGGCCACACCATTCTTCAGGGCAGGAATGACCTCCCTGCTCCTGATGGCCACA
This sequence comes from Emberiza elegans, assembly GCA_024865655.1. NCBI lineage: Eukaryota > Metazoa > Chordata > Aves > Passeriformes > Fringillidae > Emberiza > Emberiza elegans. The sequence goes on along the minus strand of JALJVW010000117.1, from coordinate 2,836,220 downwards.
CCATTTTTCAGGACAACAATGACCTCCCTGCTCCTGATGGCCACACCATTTTTCAGGGCAACAATGACCTCCCTGCTCCTGATGGCCACACCATTCTTCAGGGGGAGAATGACCTCCCTGCTCCTGATGGCCTCACCATTCTTCAGGGGGAGAATGACCTCCCTGCTCCCGATGGCCACACCATTCTTCAGGGCGAGAATGACCTCCCTGCTCCTGGTGGCCACACCATTCTTCAGGGCAGGAATGACCTCCCTGCTCCTGAATGGCCACACCATTCTTCAGGAAAAGAATGACCTCCCTGCTCCTGGTGGCCACACCATTCTTCAGGGCAAGAATGACCTCCCTGCTCCTGATGGCCACACAATTCTTCAGGAAAAGAATGACCTCCCTGCTCCTGATGGCCTCACCATTTTTCAGGGCGAGAATGACCTCCCTGCTCCTGGTGGCCACACCATCCTCCAGGGCAACAATGACCTCCCTGCTCCTCATGGCCACACCATTCTTCAGGGGAGGAATGACCTCCCTGCTCCTGATGGCCACACCATTCTTCAGGGCAAGAATGACCTCCCTGCTGGCCACACCATTCCTGATCCAGGCCTGGATGCCGTTGGCCTTCTTGGCCACCTTGGGCACATTTCTGGCTCATGTTCAGCCTTGCTGGAGCGCTGCCTGCAAGCAGGATGCCCTGTGTCTGCTCCCATGGAAGGGCTGCAAGAACAGGAATTCCATCCAGGTTATTCCACCCAGGAATAACCCCGGGAGGGGCCCAAATCTGGCTGGATCGCTGCTGAGCAAAGATGGTCACGGAGATAAGGAGTCTGCAGGCATCGCTTTCCTCCTATCTGATGGAAACTGCTCGTTTCCCCCCCGGGCTCCAGCACGGGCAAAGTCACCGCCGAAGGTCCTGCCTGTTTTATCCTGGTTTTGTGATTTTGTTTGTTTAAACTTCCGAGATCCTGGCTGATAGGGCCGGCCAGACTCAAAGCTGCGCCGCCGCGGTGCCCCCGGCGCTCCCGGAGGATCCAGGAGGCTCCGGGCTGGCTCGGGATGAAATCGGGGCCGGTGGTGAAACAGGGAGGTAAATCAGGTCCTGCCACCTCTTTGGAAACGCTGGAGAGGGGCACCGTGCCAGGGAAACAGCTGGCAGATGTTGGACCTCTGGATGCTGCGGATTTTAGGCTTTCTGTGTTGACAAACTCTGACTCCCAGGAGAGCGCTGCATTTTGACCTGAAACCGTGGAAAAGCCTTCCAAAATTGATAGATAGCACTGAGATTACAGCTGAGCAGTTGATTAGAAGTGTGTAATTTCATTTTTCTGCCAAAAAATGGCAGAAACACAGGGATGGGGCTTGGGATGGAGCTGGAAGGAGAAATTGCTGAGATTGGGGGGGCCCAAAGAGCAGATGTTGGAGCTCTGGATTCTGAGGATTTTAGACTTTCTGTGCTGACACATGTGTTTAAAAAAAGACTGGACATGGAACTTGGTGTTATAGTCTGGTTGTGTTAGGGCATGGGTTGAACTTGATGATCTTGGAGGTCTCTTCCAATCTCTGTGATTGATTCTGTGATTCTGAAATTCTGTGATTCTGTGATTCTGTGACACACTCTGACTCCCAGGAGACCGCTGCATTTTGACCTGAAACCGTGGAAAAGCCTTCCAAAATTGATAGATAGCGCTGAGATTACGGCTGTGCAGTTGGTTCGAAGTGTGTAATTTCATTTTTCTGCCAAAATCCAACAGGCAGAAAGGCAGGGATGGCACTGGAAGGAGAAATGGGGGCTGAGATTGGGGGGCCCAAAGAGCAGATGTTGGAGTTCTGGATGCTGAGGATTTTAGACTTTCTGTGTTGGCACCCTCTGACTTGAGGAGAGCGCTGCATTTTGAGCAGATGCAGTAGAAAAGGCTCCCAAAATTGATTGATTTTGGAATCGCTGCAGTGATTCTAGAAACACTGATATTCTGGCTGAGATTTTTAGTGTCACTTTTTTGGTTTTAATATCCCTTAAGTGTTGTTAATATCACTTTTCTGCCAAAACCAGGCAAAAAGGCAGGGATGGCACTGGAGGGAGAAGTGGGGGGCTGAGATTGGGCTGAGCCGCCCTGAAAGCGGCAAAACGGGAACAGGGGGACAGGGGGTGGGTCTTAGGCTCCGCGGGACAGAAGGGATGGACCCTGGGGCCAGTGGGGACAGCCGGGGGGGCGGGTCCCAGTGCCGGGGACAAGGGGAATGTGCCCTGGGGACAGCGGGGATGGGTCCCGGGGACAGCGGGGATGTGCCCCGGGGACAGCGGGGACAGCGGGGATGTGCCCCGGGGACAGCGGGGATGTGCCCTGGGGACAGCGGGGACAGCGGGGATGTGCCCTGGGGACAGCGGGGACAGCGGGGACAGCGGGGATGTGCCCTGGGGACAGCGGGGACAGCGGGGACAGCGGGGACAGCGGGGATGTGCCCCGGGGACAGCGGGGACAGCGGGGACAGTGGGGACAGGGGGGATGGGTCTTAGGGACAGCGGGGACAGCGGGGATGGACCCTGGGGACAGAGGGGACAGCGGGGGCGGGTCCTGGGGACAGAGGGGACATCCGGGAATGTGCCCTGGGGACAGCGGGGACACCCGGGGACAGAGGGGACAGCGGGGATGGGCCCTGGGGACAGCGGGGACAGGCCTTGGGGACAGCGGGGACAGCGGGGACGGGCCTTGGGGACAGAGGGGACAGCGGGGATGGGCCCTGGGGACAGTGGGGACAGTGGGGACGGACCTTGGGGACAGCGGGGATGTGCCCTGGGATCAGTGGGAACGTGCCCCGGGGACAGCGGGATGTGCCAGCAGCACAAGGCTCCGAGCGGGACCCCGTGCCCTGCCCCGTGCCCCGCTCCATGCCCCGCCCCGTGCCCCGCTCCGTGCCCCTCTCCATGCCCTGCTCCGTGCCCCGCTCTGTGCCCTGCTCCGTGCCCCGCTCCGTGCCCCTCTCCATGCCCTGCTCCGTGTCCCGCTCCGTGCCCTGCCCGTGCCCCGCTCCGTGCCCCGCTCCATGCCCCGCCCCGTGCCCTCCCCATCTCCCAGCACGCCCTTGCGAGAAACGCTGCTCACCTCCGACATTTAAAACAATTTATTCCAATATTTATCAAAACTACGGCAGCAGGCTGAATACAGAAAATAGAACAGGAGCGGAGGATTTTCCCCACCACGTCCGCACAACGGAGGTTTCACCTTTTAACCCTTGAATTCCCCCAAAGTCCTGTCCGTTGAGTCCTTGTTTCCGGTCCAGTGGTGGAGTTTGAATCCTTAAATCCCGATTGGAGATCAGGTGTTGCCATAGTAATGAGCTGAGCCTCCCAAATATCCCAACCTCAGACCCCCCAATAACAACACAAAGGATAAAACATAAATATATAAATATATATTTTATATATATTTAAATATATATATCTGTATAATATATAAAAATCTATACAACTTCTCTTAACAAGTATATAAATATAAATATAAATAAATTTATAAATATAAATATAAATATAAATATAAATATAAATATAAATATAAATATAAATATAAATATAAATATAAATATAAATGTAAATGTAAATGTAAATGTAAATGTAAATGTAAATGTAAATGTAATAATATAAATATAAATATAACCATACCTATACCTATAACTATACCTATACCTATAACTATAGCTATAACTATAATGATAACGATAAATATAAATATAAATATAAATATAAATATAAATATAAATGTAAATATAAATATGTATGTCAATATTAATAGAAATATTACTAGAAATAGAAATATTAATGGAAATATTAAAATAAATATTAGAGTCGATATATAAATATGAAATTATAGAATATAAAAATATAAATATATATAATATTTGCCTTTTAATTGTGAGAGCCAACCACCCCATTACTCTTCAATCACACCTGAAGCTGTGTTACACCCCAGGGTAAAATCCTCCCCTGTGTGCCTGAATGCCTTCAATAAATAAATAAACAAATAACCAAATAAATAATAAATAAATAGGTAGATAAATAGATAGATAGATAGATAGATAGATAGATAGATAGATAGATAGATAGATAGAGATAGATAATACACAAATAAATAAGTAAATAATGAATAGATAGATAGATAGATAGATAGATAGATAGATAGATAGATAGATAGATAATACATATATAAATAAATAATTAATAAATAAATAACTGCTTTTTATTCCCTTTATTTTGTCTGGGGTCAGTTTTCAGGTGCAGTCCCTGAGGGGAGCTTAGTCTGGCTGAAATGTACCTGAAGACCTTCAATAAATAAATAAACAAATAACCAAATAAATAAATAATAAATAAATAAATAAATAAATAAATAAATAAATTAATTAATTAATAATAATAATAATAGATAGATAGATAGATAGATAGATAGATAGATAGATAGATAGATAGATAATAAATAAATAAATAAATAAATTCCCTTTAAATAAGTAAAGGGGGGCTTAATCTGCCTGAAATAAATAACCTGAAGGCCTTCAAAAGAAATCAATCAATCAATCAAAACAAATAAATAAACATAAATACAAATAAATAATAAATAAATAAGTGAACAACAAATAAATTAATAAATATACAAATAACTGCTTTTTATTCCCTTAACTTATATATATTATTTATATAAAAATAGTAAATAAATAAGTAAATAAATAAATAACCAAATAAATAATTCATAAACACATAAGTAAATAATATGTATATAAATAAAAATAAATAAATAAGTAAGCAAACAACAAATAAATAAATATATATAAATAACTGCTTTTTATTCCCCTTAATTTATATCTATTATTTCTATATAAATAGTAAATAAAAATAAATAAATAAATAAATAAATAACTGCTTTTTATTCCCTTAATTTCTATCTATTATTTCTATATAAATAGTAAATATAAATAAATAAATAAATAAATAAATAAATAAATAAATAAGAATGCTTTTTATTGCCTCAATTTATATCGATTATTTCTATATAAATAGTAAGTAAACAAATGAATAAATAAATATAAATAAATAAATAAAAATAAAAATAAATAAATAAATAAATGTAAATAAATAAATAAATAAATAAATAAATAAATAACTGCTTTTTATTCCCTCGATTTTGCTGTGTTTTTAGCATCCCAAGAAAGGCCTGGAATTTCTGGGAACGTCCAGCCTGGAATAACCGGGGAGGGGGTGGCCAAGCAGCAGCCCAAGGCCTAGATCAGATCTAGAACCTTCCATGCCCACCCAAGCCTGCCGAGCGCCTTGGGGACGCTCGGGCTGAGGCGCTGACGGCCGTGTCCCCACCGTGGGACGGAATTTCCCATAAAAAATTGGAAAATTGGGGTGGGAGAAACGCTCGGGGAAGGCCAGGCCGAGGAGGGAGTGGAAGCGGCCAGGATGGAGCTGGGGCCCGGTGAGCGGGAGGAAGGGAGGCTGCGGGTGCCTGTGTGCTCAGCAATAGGAAATGCTTTATTAGCTGGGAGTGGTGGAGACAGGCCAGGCAGGAAGAGGCAGTAATAAGAAACATTTTTTTGACTTCTCCCACATCCAGACCGCAGAGCAGCTGCCAAACGGCTGCGTTGGACAGAGGGGGTGGCCAAGCCGGGGCCTCCGCGGGCAGGGGAAGGGTGACAATCGTGACAATCGTGACAATCCCTGCCCCGCAGGGGACGGGCACGGCCGTGGGTGGCAGCATGGGCGGTGGGAAGGGAGCAGATCCATGAAGATCCTCGGAGCTGGGGCGCAGGAGCGAAGCTGAGGCGGATCCAGGAGCGGGATCGTGGCTGGGAGAGCCCACCCAGGGCTGGGCAGTGCCAGGGGATCCCACAGGACCTGGATGCTGGAGGTGAGTGGGGAAGAGCCACGCGTTCATGGGGTCACCAAGCTCAGGCTTCACCCCCAAAATAAGGGTTTGGCCCCGTTTCCTTTGTGTTCTGTGGGGTTGTGGTGTTGACATCAGGGTTAGAGAGGCTGGAACTGGGGCCAGGAGCACAAATCAGGGCTCACCTCAGTGTGGTGGCAGCAGGTCCCTGCTACAGAGCTGAAATAAAAAGGATCTGAAAGGGGTCCTGGGCTGGGTCCCTCCTGGCTGACCCCAAAATCAGGGTTTGGCCCCGTTTCCTTTGTGTTCTGTGGGGTTGTGGTGTTGATATCAGGGTTAGAGAGGATGGAATTGGGGCCAGAGGCTGGCATCAGTGTGGTGGCAGCAGGATCTGTGCCCAGGTCCTTGCTGGGTCCCTCCTGGCTGACCCCAAAATCAGGATTTGGCCCCGTTTCCTTTTTCTGTGGGGTTGTGGTGTTGACATCAGGGTTAGAGAGGCTGGAACTGGGGCCAGGAGCACAAATCAGGGCTCACACCAGGGTGGTGTCCCCAGGTCCTTGCTAAAGAGCTGAAATAATAAAAAATCTGCAGCAGAAAGGCTGAGATCAACAGGGGCTGGGCAGTGCCAGGGACTCCCAAAAGGCCTGGATGCTGGAGGTGATCAACACCAAGGGGCTGGGATTTGGCCCTGTTTCCTTTGTGCCTGTGGGTGTGGTGCTGACATCAGGGTTAGAGGCCTGGATGCTGGAGGTGAGTGGGGGAAAGCCACTCATGGGGTCTGAACTGCACCAAGCTCAGGGCTTCACCCCCAAAATCAGGATTTGGCCCCGTTTCCTTTGTGTTCTGTGGGGTTGTGGTGTTGACATCAGGGTTAGAGAGGCTGGGATTGGGGCCAGGAGCACAAATCAGGGCTCACCTCAGTGTGGTGGCAGCAGGATCTGTGCCCAGGTCCCTGCTAAAGAGCTGAAATAATAAAAAACTGCAGCAGGAAGGCTGAGATCGACATGGGAAATGGGGAATTTGGGTGTATTCTGAAAAGATGTGGGGGAAAAGGAGGGAAATCAGGATTTGGCCCCTGTTTTCTTTGTGCTCTGTGGGGTTGTGGTGCTGACATCAGGGTTAGAGAGGCTGGAACTGGGTTCCTCATGGGGTTGGGGCTGCACCAAGCTCAGGCTTCACCCCCAAAATCAGGGTTTGGCCCCGTTTCCTTTGTGTTCTGTGGGATTGGGGTGTTGACATCAGGGTTAGAGAGGCTGGAATTGGGGCCCGGAGCACAAATCAGGGTGGTGGCAGCAGGATCTGTGCCCAGGTCCCTTGACCCCAAAATCAGGATTTGGCCCCATTTTCTTTGTGCTAAAGAACTGAAATAATAAAAACTGCAGCACAAAAGGTTGGTGGAGAACGACGTGGGAAATCAGGGGAACCAGGGTGGTGTCCCCAGGTGTATTTGCAGCAGAAAAGATCAACAGGGGTGGGGAACAAGGAGGGAAAGTGGGGAAAGCTCTGGGGCTGAACTGCCACCTCAGGGCTCACCCCCCAGATTTGCACCAAATTCTCAAATCTCATCATTAGAATTTTAATGTGTGGCAAAATCCAGCTGAAGGCAGAAAGGGCGGGGATGGAGGGTGGGGTTGTGGGGGACTCAGGATTGAGGCTGGCCCAAAGAGCAGCCCTGTTGGGGTGGCCAAAGGGAAGAGAATAAGGGTTGGAAAGACCCAAATGAAAGAGGCTCCAGCTCCATGAACCAAACTGGGGAGGGCCCCACCACGGAGCCCCCTGAGGGGCTGGGGCAGCCACCGGCCAGGGCATCCCTGCACCAAGGGCACCCTGAGTGGCTTCGGCTGCTTCTTGAGTGGGTTTTGCTCTCTTGAGTGGAATTTGCTGCTCTCTTGAGTGGGTTTTGTTGCTTTCTTGAGTGGATTTTGCTGTTCCTTTGAGTGGGCTTTGTTGCTCTCTTGAGTGGGTTTTGCTCTCTTGAGTGGGTTTTGCTCTCTTGAGTGGGTTTTGGTGCTCTCTTGAGTGGATTTTCCTCTCTTAAGTGGGTTTTGCTCTCCTGAGTGCATTTTGTTGCTCTCTTGAGTAGGTGTTGCTCTCTCGAGTGGATTTCGTTGCTTTCTTGAGTGGATTTTGCTGCTCTCTTGAGCGGGTTTTGCTCTCTTGAGTGGGTTTTGTTGCTCTCTTGAGTGGGTTTTGCTCTCGTGAGTGGGTTTTGCTGCTCTCTTGAGTGGATTTTGCTACTCTCTGAGTGTATTTTGTTCTCTTGAGTGAATTTTGTTGCTCTCTTGAGTGAATTTTGCTGCTCTCTTGAGTGGGTCCTTTGTTGCTCTCTTGAGTGGATTTTTCTCTCTTGAGTGGGTTTTGCTGTTCATTTGAGTGGGTTTTGTTGCTCTCTTGAGTGAATTTTGCTGCTTTCTTGAGTGGGTTTTGCTTTCTTGAGGGGATTTTGCTCTCTTGAGTGGGTTTTGCTCTCTTGAGTGGAATTTGCTGCTCTCTTGAGTGGGTTTTGTTGCTTTCTTGAGTGGGTTTTGCTCTCTTGAGTGGATTTTGCTGTTCCTTTGAGAAGGTTTTGTTGCTCTCTTGAGTGGGTTTTGCTCTCTTGAGTGGATTTCGTTGCTTTCTTGAGTGGGTTTTGCTCTCGTGAGTGGGTTTTGCTGCTCTCTTGAGTGGATTTTGGGATTTTTTGCTCTCTTGAGTAGGTCCTTTGTTTTTGGTGGGTTTTGCTCTCTTGAGTGGATTTTGGTGCTCTCTTGAGTGGATTTTGCTCTCTTGAGTGGGTTTTGTGCTCTCTTGAGTGGGTTTTGCTCTCTTGTGTGGATTTTGCTGCTCTTAAGTGGGTTTTGCTCTCCTGAGTGGATTTTGTTGCTCTCTTGAGTAGGTGTTGCTCTCTTGAGTGGATTTTGTTGCTTTCTTGAGTGGGTTTTGCTCTCTTGAGTGAATTTTGCTGCTCTCTTGAGTGGGTTTTGCTGTTCCTTTGAGTGGGTTTTGTTGCTCTTGAGTGGGTTTTGCTCTCGTGAGTGGGTTTTGTTGCTCTCTTGAGTGGATTTTGGTGCTCTTTTGAGTGGGTTTTGCTGCTCTCTTGAGTGGGTTTTGTTGCTTTCTTGAGTGAATTTTGCTCTCTTGAGAGGATTTTGCTGTTCCTTTGAGTGGGTTTTGTTGCTCTCTTGAGTGAATTTTGCTGCTGTCTTGAGTGGGTGTTGCTTTCTTGAATGGGTTTTGTTGCTCTCTTGAGTGGGTTTTGCTGTCTTGAGTGGATTTTGCTCTCTTGAGTTGGTTTTGCTGTTCCTTTGAGTGGGTTTTGCTGCTCTCTTGAGTGGATTTTGCTCTCTTGAGTGAGTTTTGTTGCTCTCTTGAGTGGATTTTGCTCTCTTGAGTGGGTTTTGCTGTTCCTTTGAGTGGGTTTTTGCTCTCTTGAGTGGATTTTGCTGTTGTCTTTGTGTGGTTCATGTTCATGGAGTGGAAACACCTGTCAGGGACAGGGGCTGGCCAGGTGGGTCCTGCTGGAGGGTGAGCACAGCTGGGAAATTCTCCTTCCCCAGGGGTTTGCTCCAGACCCTCAAACTGGGAAATTCTCCTTCCATGGGGTTTGCTCCAGACCCTTAAACTGGGAAATTCTCCTTCTCCTGACCCTCAAGGTGGGAAATTCTCCTTCCATGGGGTTTGATTCATACCCTCAAACTGGGAAATTGTCCTTCCATGGGGTTTGCTCCAGACCCTGGAGATGGGAAATTCTCCTTCCATGGGGTTTGCTCCAGACTCTCAAGGTGGGAAATTCTCCTTCCCCAGGGTTTGCTCCAGATTCAGAAGATTCGAAATTCTCCTTCCCTGGGGTTTGCTCCAGACCCTCATGCTGGGAAATTCTCCTTCTCCAGGGTTTGCTCCAGACATTGGAGCTGAGAAATTCTCCTTACCCAGGGTTTCCTCCAGATTCTCAAACTGGGAAATTCTCCTTACCCAGGGTTTCCTCCAGATTCTCAAACTGGGAAATTTTCCTTATCCAGGGTTTGCTCCAGACCCTCAAACTGGAAAATTCCCTTCCCTGGGGTTTGCTCCAGACCTTGGAGCTGGGAAATTCCCTTTCCTTAGGGTTTGCTCCAGACCCTCAAACTGGAAAATTCCCTTCCCTGGGGTTTGCTCCAGACCCTCAAACTGGGAAATTCTCCTTCTCCCAACCCTCATGCTGGGAAATTCTCCTTCCCCTGGGGTTTGCTCCAGACCCTCAAACTGGGAAATTCCCTTCCCTGGGGTTTGCTCCAGATCCTCAAACTGGGAAATTCTCTTTCTCCCAACCCTCAAACTGGGAAATTCTCCTTCTCCAGACCCTTATGCTGGGAAATTCTCCTTCCCCGGGGTTTGCTCCAGATTCTCAAACTGGGAAATTCTCCTTTCCCAAGGTTTGTTCCAGACCTTGAAGCCGGGAAATTCTTACCCAGGGTTTGCTCCAGATTCTCAAACTGGGAAATTCTCCTTCTCCCAACCCTCATGCTGGGAAATTCTCCTTCCCCGGGGTTTGCTCCAGACCCTGGAGCTGCCTCCCACCTCCCTGCCATCACCCATGTCCCATCCCCGAGGTTTCCCCTGGGTTTTTTTCCTTCTCCTGATGCTACAAATCCCAGAGAATATAAACCAGCAGCCAGGCAGGCGGGGTGAGATGCTCTGGATGCCAGTGAGCTGCAGATCCTGATGGGAAAAGAGGAAGGAAGGGACTGGGATGGGAAGGCCAGGATTGGTTTGTGCCTTTCCTGGGATGTTTTTGCTGAGGGATGCCAGGGACAGCTCTGGATGAAGGTTTGCTCTCAGCAACAACAACAATCCACGGGATGTTCCGTACACAGCGGAGTTTGGGCGAGGCCCTGCTCTGTGTTTCATGGCAAATATCCTGCAGCTGCCTCATGCCTCAGGATTTTGGGGAAGTGGCTCCAGGGAGGGAATTCACCACCTGGGAGGCTCAGCTTCCCTTTTCAATCGCACATCCTGCAGCTTGCAGGATGGCAAGAAATGTGGTGCTGGGGGTGAGGAATCGGCAGCCCAGCTCCAGAGGGGCTGAGTTTTAAAATAAACCCGATCCTAGCCCAGCTCTGGGGGTGTTGAGTTTTAAAATCAAGCAGATCTCAGCCTAGCTTTGGGGGAGTTGGGATTTTAAAACAAAACTGATCCTAGCCCAGTTCCAGAGGGGTTAAGTTTTAAAATAAAGCAGATTTTAGCCTAGCTCTGGGGAAGGGGAAGGTTTTTTTTAGCCCAAATAAACCTGATCTTAGCCCAACTCTGAGGGAATTGGATTTTTAAAGATCCTAAGCTCTTTTAAATTTAAAACAAACTGATCCTAGTCCAACTCTGAGGGAATTGGGATTTTAAAGCAGATCCTAGCCCAGCTCTGGGAGAGTTGGGAATTTAAAATAAAGCTGATCCTAACCCAGCTCCAGAGGGGTTAAGTTTTAAAATAAAAAGATCCAATGAGTTTTAAAAGCCCAGATTCTAGCTTTGGGAAGTTGGGATTTTAAAATAAAACAGATCCTAGCCCAGTTCAGGGGCAGTTTTAAAATAAAGCAAATAAAGCTCTGATAAATAAAGCTGATCCTAACCCAGCTCTGGGGGAGTTGGGATTTTAAAATCAAAATCCTAGACTCTGAGGGAATTGGGCCCAGTTCCAGAGGGTAGTTGAGTTAAAAAAAAAGCTGATCCTAGCCCAACTCTGGGAGAATTGGGATTTTAAAATGAAGCTGATTCTAACCCAGCTCCAGAGAGGTTGACTCTGAAATAAAGCAGATCCTAGCCCAGCTCTGGGAGAGTTGGGAATTTAAAATAAAGCTGATCCTAACCCAGCTCCAGAGGGGCTGAGTTTTAAAATAAAGCAAATCCTAGCCCAGTTCTGGGGAAGGTGGGGTTTTAAAATAAAGCAGATCCTAGCCCAGCTCTGGGGTAGTTGAGTTTTAAAATAAAGCTCATCCTAGCCCAGCTCTGGGGAAGTTGGGATTTTAAAATAAATCTGACCCTAGCCCAGTTCCAGAGGGGTTCAGTTTTAAAACAAAGCTGATCCTAGCCCAGCTCTGGGGCAGTTGGGATTTTAAAATGAAACTGATCCTAGTCCAACTCTGAGGGAATTGGGATTTTAAAATAAAGCTGATCTTAGCCCAACTCTGGGGAAGTTGGGATTTTAAAATAAATCTGACCCTAGCCCAGTTCCAGAGGGGTTCAGTTTTAAAATAAAGCAGATCCTAACCCAGCTCTGGAGGAGTTGGGATTTTAAAACAAAGATTATCCTAGCCCAGCTCTGGGGAAGTTGGGATTTTAAAACAAAGCTGATCCTAGCCCAGCTCTGGGGCAGTTGGGATTTTAAAATAAAGCTGATTCTAACCCAGCTCCAGAGAGGTTGACTCTGAAATAAAGCAGATCCTAGCCTAGCTCTGGGGAAGGTGGGGTTTTAAAATAAAGCTGATCCTAACCCAGCTCTAGGAGAGTTGGGAATTTAAAATAAAGATGATCCTAACCCAGCTCTGAGAGAGGTGAGTTTTAAAATAAAGCTGAACCTAGCCCAGCTCTGGCGATGTTGGGATTTTAAAATCAAACTGATCCTAACCCAGCTTTGAGGAAGTTGGGAATTTAAAATAAAGCAGATCCTAGCCCAGCCCTGGGGTAGTTGAGTTTTAAAATAAAGCTCATTCTAGCCCAGCTCTGGGGGAGTTGGGATTTTAAAACAAATCTGACCCTAGCCCAGTTCCAGAGGGGGTAAGTTTTAAAACAAAGCTGATCCTAGCCCAGCTCTGGGGCAGTTGGGATTTTAAAATCAAACTGATCCTGCGCAGCTCCAGAGGGAGTTGACTAAAGCTGATCCTAACCCACCTCAAGGGCAGAATCTAAACAATCTTGATTCCTGTCCCAGCAGTTCTGGGTTAAGTTTTGCGCCGGCCTTGGCTGGGCTCTTCAATTGGGAGGAAACTGATTCCTTTCTTTGAGGAAGGGAATTTTGACTCTGAAATTTATGTCTAGGGAACTCGAAGTTATGAGCCCAGGAGGGGGGGCAAATCCTAGCCCAGTTCTGGGGGGTGGCCGTGTTTGCCTTGGCACAAATGTCTCTTTCACAAAGAGAAAAAAAAATAAAAAAAAAAAAGGAAGATTAAAAATAGCCAAACTTCCCCCAAAGGCTCAGCAAGGAATTTTTGGCTGTCCCAGCACCTCTGTTTGTGTCATTGAGAAGCTGCGCACATAAAAGCAGCCTCAGGAGGGAGACCCTGCTCGTGGTGTGGGGGATTTGGGCTCCATCCCATGGGGAGGATTTCCCAAATTTGGGATCCCCAGCAGGGCTGTGGCATCAGCAGGGCTGTGTTTTTATGGAGCGGGGAGGATTTCCCAAATTTGGGATCCCCAGCAGGGCTGTGTTTTTATGGAGCAGGAGCCCTGGGAACAGCAGGGAGTTATTGTATTTGTGGGGTGCCTCGATGCTGGGAGGAATGAGGAGTCTGACTCCATGTTCTCAGAGGGCTAATTTATTATTTTGTGATACTATCTTCTATTTAGGATACTATATTATATATCAGAAGGCTAATTTATTAATTCATTATACTGTATTATATTATATTATATTATATTATATTATATTATATTATATTATATTATATTATATTATATTATATTATATTATATTATATTATATTATATTATATTATATTATATTATATTATATTATATTATATTATATTATATTATATTATATTATATTATATTATATTATATTATATTATATTATATTATATTATATTATATTATATTATATTATATTATATTATATTATATTATATTATATTATATTATATTATATTATATTATATTATATTATATTAAAGAATTCTCAGGGGTCTCTGTATTTGTGGGGTGCCTCAGCATTGGGAGGAATGATGAATCTGACTCCATGTTCTCAGAAGACTAATTTATTATTTTATGATATGATGATATGATATGATATGATATGATATGATATGATATGATATGATATTAATTACATTATATTATATTATGATACTATATTAAAGAATTCTCAGGGGTCTCTGTATTTGTGGGGTGCCTCAACATTGGGAGGAATGAGGAATCTGACTCCATGTTCTCAGAAGGCTAATTTATTATTAATACTATTATTATTAATAATTATAATACTAATAATATTAATATTAATATTATATTATATTAAAGAATTTTCAGTGGTCTCTGTATTTATGGGGTGCCTCAACATTGGAAGGAATGATCAATCTGACTCCATGTTCTCAGGAGGTTAAATTATTATTTTATGATGCTATATTATATTTATGATACTACATTATATATCAGAAGGCTAATTTATTATTTTATGATACTATATTGTATTATTATATTTATTATTTTATGATACTATTTTATATTGGGGTCTCTGTTGTTTTGGCTGACCCCAAAATGTGTCAGAGAGTTTCTCCAGCCTGGAAACCGAAGAAGGAGTCAGGATTTTTTTGTTCTGGTTTTCAAGGTTGTTTATTTTCTGTTATTTATGGCATTTTTTTCCTTGGCTTGCTGAGGTCCATTCAGCAGGTCAGTCTTCAGAGGCAGTGTCATGTTTCGTGCTAAAAACTACGTGTACTTTATTTATAATTCTTTTCCAATACTTATCACTTATGTTAGACAGTGTTTGCCTACTCTAAACTAATTTAAAATTGCCACCATCGCTTAGAAGATGGAGGCTGGGAAGAAGGAGAAAGAAGGATAAGGCACGCCTAAATTCCTTTATCTTGGGACCTCGAGCCCCATTCTAAAAACCTCAAAATTCAACTTTTCACCTTGTTGTGAACTAATTATCATTTTACTTAAACTTCCATGGCTTTTAATTCCTCGTATAAGGTTGGAAATTTTTTCCATGGGTCAAAATCAAAGGCACGGGGGTTTTGGGCTCTGTGCCAGGGTCTCTGAACCAGCCAGGGCACCCAGAGGGATGTGCTGGATTCTGACAAAGAATATTGAACTACACCATACTAAAGAATACAGAAAGGAAACTTACAGAATGCTAAAAAGATAATAATGAAAACTCGTGACTGTCTCCAGAGTCCTGACACAGCTTGGCCCCGATTGGCCAATAAATCAAAATAATTCACATCAGAAACCCAATGAAACAATCTCCAAACACATTCCAAAGGATGTGAAGAATCCTTGGAAGCATATTTGGCACAGAGGAATGATGGATCTGAGTCCATGTTCTCACAAGGCTAATTTATTATTTTATGATACTAGATTATATTAAAGAATATTAAACTATACCATACTAAGGAATACAGAAAGAAAACTTACAGAATGCTGAAAAGATAATAATGAAAACTCATTACTCTCTCCAGAGTCCTGACACTGATTGGCCAAAAAGTCAAAACAATTCACATCAGAATCCCAATGAAACAATCACCTGTGGGTAAACAATCTCCAAACACATTCCACATGAGCAAAACACAGGAGAAGCAAATGAGATAAGAATTGTTTTCCTTTTTCTTTGAGGCTTCTCAGCTTCCCAGGAGAAAAGTCCTGGGTGAAGGAATTCTTCCAGAGAATGTGAATGCCACAGGAAAGGCCTTTTTGAAATAGAAAGTGGAATTAAAAGTTGTTTGTGCTGCCTGGAGAATAGTTCCAGCCTGGGAAGTGTCGCCTCAGCTGAGGGAAACGGGGAATCAGAGTGGGCAGGGAGGGCTTGGGAAGGTCCTGGAGGGGCTGGGTGGTGTCTGATGTTCGTGTCCTGGACCCCCATGGCAGGGAGGAATGATGAATCTGACTCCATGTTCTCACAAGGCTAATTTATTATTTTATAATACTATATTATAGTAAAGAATATTACTCTATACTAAGGAATGCAGAAAGGAAACTTACAGAATGTTAAAAAGACAATAATAAAAACTTGTGACTCTCTCCAGAGTCCTGACACTGATTGGCCAAAGAGTCAAAACAATTCACATCAGAATCCCAATGAAACAATCATCTCTGGGTAAACAATGTCCAAACACATTCCACATGAGCAAAACACAGGAGAAGCAAGTGAGATATGAATTGTTTTCCTTTTTCTTTGAGGCTTCTCAGCTCCCCAGGAGAAAAATGCTGGGCGGAAGAATTCTTCCAGAGAATGTGAATGCCACAGGAAAGGCCTTTTTGAAATAGAAAGTGGAATTTAAAGTTGTTTGTGCTGCCTGGAGAATGGTTCCAGCCTGGGAAGTGTCGCCTCAGCTGAGGGAAACAGGGAATCAGAGTGGGCAGGGAGGGCTTGGGAAGGTCCTGGAGGGGCTGGGTGGTGTCTGATGTTCGTGTCCTCGCTGATCCCTGCTGGGATGCTGGCAGGGCTTGGATTTGGCACAGAGGAATGATGGATCTGAGTCCGTGTTCTCACAAGGCTAATTTATTACTTTATAATACTATATTATAGTAAAGAATATTAAACTACACTATACTAAAGAATACAGAAAGGATGCTTACAGAATGTTAAAAAGATAATAATGAAAACTCATTACTCTCTCCAGAGTCCTTACACTGATTGGCCAAAGAGTCAAAACAATTCACATCAGAATCCCAATGAAACAAACACCTGTGGGTAAACAATCTCCAAACACATTCCACATGAGCAAAACACAGGAGAAGCAAATGAGATAAGAATTGTTTTCCTTTTTCTTTGAGGCTGCTCAGCTTCCTGGGAGAAAAGTCCTGGGTGAAGGAATTTTCCAGAGAATGTGAATTTAACAGAAGTGCCAGTGTGGGGATCACGGGAGAAAGGAAGGTGCTTGGGGCTGCATGGACGTGGCAAGGGCCTGGTTCCAGCACATTCTGGAGTTCTGTGGGGCCACGAGTGGCACCCACACCACACCAGGGAGGTCCCCGAGTTTGGGAGGTCCCGGGATCTGTTCTCAGGAAGGGCCGTGCCCAGGATGTCCGGAGCCAACGCATCTTACCTCACTCTGTCTGTGCCTGAATTCTGCAAAGCCCATCCCTTCCCAAAGCCCCCAGGGCTGGGGATGGGCTCTGGGGGTGCAGGGGCTGCTCTGACCCCCCTCTCTCTCCCCAGGATGATGCCGTGTGGGGCTGGTGGCCGGGCGGTGCTGGTGCTGATGACCTTGTCCTTCAGCTTTGCAGCCGGTGAGTTCCAACGGGGTGGCAGCGGGTTAAAATAAATCCTTTTTGGGAGCATCTCTGCCCAAAATAAAAGCCAGGGAGGAAGCTGGGCTCCTCAGGGAATGTGCTGTGCCCCTGTGGTATGGTGAGCCATCCCCCAGAGAGGATCTGAGCTTAATTAATTGTGGTTGATCAAGTGTGTTGCCGTCACCAGAGGGGAGGTGGGGAAATGTCGCTGTCGAGGCGGTCACGACACAAAGCAGAGACCACAAGCAGTCTCAGATGGCAACTCTCTATTATTGAACACGGCTGACTTTTAACACACTTTTCAATCGTTTATGCTTTGTCTACTTTAACTATTGGCTACAATAAGTCAACATAACACTATTGGTGAAAAGTTACAGTGACTTCAACAAACTTTCTAAAAATACTTTGTCCACCTGCAAAGTTCTCTTATTTTTCTTCAATTCTTCACTTGTTTGGGTCTTCTTGGTTACAGCCTTAGAGAGAGCTCCTTGTCAGCTTCTTGCTTCTCAGCTTCTTCTCGCTCCTTTAGCTAACAGGCCTGCTGTTAGCCCCTTCCACAGGGAAAGGCTGGTACCACATACTAAAAATGTGGGTTTTCCCAGGGGTGGTGGTGATGATGATGATGATGGTGGTGGTGGTGGGAAGCAGGAGGAGCTGCTCAGCATCCCAGGGGGGCACCAGGTGACCTGGGTGCTCCTGCAGGGAGGTCCAGGTTGACGTGGCTGTGCCAGGGAGGAGCAGCAGAGCTCACTGCGGGGATCAGTGTCCACCAGGTCCCTGTCCTGCCCTTGCCCAGAGGGGCCACCTGCCCTCAAAAAGAAGTTTATTTTATCCCCAAATGAGAGATGTGCCTACAGTGTCAGCTCCAGGGAGACAGGGACTCTCATTCAAAATGCAGTTTATTTTATCCAAATGAGAGATGTGGGACTCCAGGGACTCTCCAAAATGCAGTTTATTTTATCTAAGAGGTTACAGCTGTCCAGGGTTGTGGGTGACAGAACCTGTGCCTACAGCTGTCAGCTCCAGATGAAGACAAGGCTGGAGACCCACATCCTTCATTATAGCACTTACTAATGGTGCCCCACGTTGGGCGCCACTGCAAGAGCCCAAATGAGAGTTGGGCGCCACTGCAAGTTTATTTTATCCAAGGTGTTACAAATGAGAGCCTACATGTGGGACTCAGGGGCTCTGGTGCCCCACGCTGGGCGCCACCAAAATGGGCAGTTTGTTTTATCATCCAAGAGGTTACAGCAGTGCAGGGTCATGTCCAGCTGCAGAGCAGCTGGGCAGGGCTGAGACCCACATCCTTCATTATAGCATGGTGTGCCTACAAGAGCCCTGTCAGCTCCAAAATGCAGTTTGTTTTATCTAAGAGGTTACAGCAGTGCAGGGTCATGGGTGACACAGCATGTGCCTACAGCTGTCAGCCCTTTGGTTGGAGACCCACATCCTTCAATGCATTTTATACTTGGGGCGCCACTGCAAGAGCCCTTGGGACCCAGGGGTTCCAGTTTATTTCATTTTATAGGCCAGGGTTGGGTGACAGAGTTTACAGGTTCCTGAACCCTTTGTTTTGTTTATTTTATACTTTTCTTTTGGTTACATTGCATTATATACTGTTCTTTGCTGAGCATCTTAATACAGCAGAACCAATCTATACCTTAACTTTTATCTATAGCCTATCATAACTACTATAATTACCATATTCATGTTACTGTTCTCCAATCACTAACACTCAGTACATTGCAGTTTAAGCTAGAAGTTGGTTTTCAGTTTTCTTGCAGTGGAAAATTCTGAGGCCTTTTTTCTACTTGCAACTTTGCTGTCTTGTTTGCCTGTGTTCTCTTTCTGCTTGGTAAAAACATCTTCGTGTTTGGGGTGGGTTTATCCTTTGCTCTAAGCCATGAAAACCCCTTCTAACTAACACACCCTTTGCCTCTCGGTTATACAGCAAGACTGGCTCAGCAATTCTTTTCTTCTATATCAAAACTTGCTTCCATCTCTATTTTTTCATCAGACTCAACATTTTAAAAATCTTTCTGCTAAGCATGCATATCTGTGAGACTTTCTTGTCAAACTTTCATCCTTCCCAACAGCCACCAACCCCAAACCAGCCCCAGCACCACCCCACAGCACCAGGCAGCCTTTGGGCAGGGGGACAGGGAGTGCAGGATGGCCACCAGAGCCACCCCCTCACTGTCCCCTCGCTGTCCCCTCACTGTCCCCTCACCACTGGATGCTTGGCTGCCCTCAGGCTGAACTCCCTGATTCCAGGAGAGATATTTTCTGTGCAAAAGGGCAGAGCTAAATTAGGAATTTGGGAGCGTGGCTGCCATCTGAGCCACCATGGCACAGGAAAGCAACTTCAGGGAAGTCAGGAAAAACTCCAGGAAGGACCCTGGGTTTGGCACCCAGATCCCACAACACCCGGCTGAGTTTGGGGTTTTTGATCTCACCCCAGGCTCCCATAGGTCCCATGTGCCCTGGGATTTTGTGGGCAGGATGTGACCCTGTGTGTTATAAACCAGTGCATCCCAGTTAATCCCAGCTGCTGGGCTGGATCTATCCCAGGCAGGCACAGCCCATCCCATGGAGCCTCTTGAGGGTGTGGGAATAGGGGACCCCCAGGTTCAGGGCTGGGATTTGGAGCCTGGCAGGAACAGGAGATTTTCTGGGACGTGCCAGGATGGGCTGAGCACCCACAATAGCCTTCCCCTCCTTCTCTGACAGTCCCATTCTCCAAATTTGGAGCCTTTAGGAGAATGTTCCTGTCCCCAAAACCACCAAAGCCACCGGGTGGGCAGTGGGGTGGCCTGTGGCACATGTCCCCTCCTGGTGCCCGCAGAGGAGCATGGGTTCCATGTTCTCTGGGATTTTATGGGCAGGATGTGACCCTGTGTGTTGTAAATCCCCTGGGATTTTGTGGGCAGGATGTGACCCTGTGTGTTGCAAACCAGTGCATCCCAGTTAATCCCAGCTGCTGGGCTGGATCTATCCCAGGCAGGCACAGCCCATCCCATGGAGCCTCTTGAGGGTGTAACAGGGGACCCCCAGGTTCAGGGCTGGGATTTGGAGCCCATCAGGAGCAGGAGATGTTCTGGGAGGTGCCAGGATGGGCTGAGCACCCACAGCAGCCTTCCCCTCCTTCTCTGATGGTCCCATTCTCCAAATTTGGAGCCTTTAGGAGAATGTCCCTGTCCCCAAAGCCACCAAAGCTCCCGGTGGGCAGTGGGGTGAGCCCGTGTCCCCTCCTGGTGCCCGCAGAGGAGCTGCTGTGTGCCTGTGACGTGCCCCACTGCAGCCAGCCCAACTGCACGGGCCAGGTGTGCTTCGTCAGCAAGAGGAAGGAGGAGGGCACCATCACCCAGCACCGGGGCTGCTTCTCCCAGAACATTCTGGAACACTGCCACACGCCCGTCACGGAGCAGTACGGCATGAGGTGCTGCAACTTCCACATGTGCAACGCCGAGCTGGAGATCTTCCTGCAAGGTACAGGGGGCGGGGGACAGGGGACAGGGGACAGGGGACAGGGGACAGGTGAGGAGCTGCCCACGTGGCTGGGGACATGGCTGGGTCCCCAGGATGAAGGAGGAATTGATAAATATGACTCCGTGTTCTTAGAAAGCTAATTTATTAATGAAATAATATATAATGTAATATAATGTAATATAATGTAATATAATATAATATAATATAATATAATATAATATAATATAATATAATATAATATAATATAATATAAATAATATAATATAATATAATATAATATTTTATAATATTATAATATAATATAATATAATATAATTTTTTTATATTTATTATTTCTTTTATTTTATATATATAGTATATTATATATAATATCATATATATTACATTATATGATATATTACGTTACATTACATTGCATGATATTACATATTATATCATACTGTTTCATATTACATTACATTACATTACATTACATTACATTATATTATATTATATTATATTATATTATATTATATTATATTATATTATATTACATTATATTACATTATATTACATTACATTACATTACATTACATTACATTATATTATATTATATTATATTACATTATATTACATTATATTACATTATATTATATTACATTATGCTATACTAAAACTACACTAAAGAATACAGGAAGGATACAGACAGAAGCTTACAAAGAATGATAATGAAAACTCGTGACTGCATCCAGAATCCTGGCACAGCTGGCTGTGATTGGTCATTAAGCCAAAACAATTCACATGAAACCAATCAAACAGACACCTGTTGGATAAACAATCTCCAGACCACATTCCAAAAGCAGCAAAAAAGGGAGAAGCAATCAGATAATTATTGTCTCCATTCCTCTCTGAGGCTTCTCAGCTTCCCAGGAGGTTAATCCTGGGTGAAGGGATTTTTTTCAGGGAATGTGAATGCCACACCCTTGTTTCCCCCACCCAGGAGAAGATGCCCTGGTAAAGACACCTTCCCTACCCAACCTCCTCCTGATGATCTTCGTCCCGCTGCTCTCCCTCCTCGTCCTCGCGGCGCTCACGGCGCTCTTCTGCTGGAAGGTGGCCCAGCAGCGCCACAAGCACAGCGACTTTGGTGACACGGACCTCATGCTGAAGGCATCCATGATGGGAGACAGCACCTTAGAGGTGGGTGAGCCCCGTGAGGGACCCAAAATGCCCCCAAGGTGTGTGTGGGGATGGCCACCACGCTGACCCCGTGTCCACCCTGTTTGTGCAGGACCTGCTGAACGACGACTGCACCACGGGCAGCGGTTCTGGCCTGCCTTTCCTTGTCCAGAGGACGGTGGCTCGGCAGATCACCCTCATGGAGTGTGTGGGTAAGGAGAGGAAGCTGTGATTTATCAAAAAATATGGATATTGATCCAGTGCCGATATCCAACTGTGACGGACAAAAACTCTCTGACAGTTTAAAGTTAGAAAGTGGATGTTTATTGTGGGATAATTCCCAAAAAACACACGGCAATTTACAGGTGATTACAGAGTCCTTTTATCTCTACAAGTATGGAATACCCAAAATACAAATGCATATTGATAACTTTGGTACATCCCAATCCCAATATGGATATTGATCTATGGATTTTGATATCCAAAATCTATGGATTTTGATATCCATAGATATCAATTCAATACAAGTATTGAATGCCAAAAATACAAATGCATATTGATAACTTTGGTACATCCCATTCCCAATATGGATATTGATCTAGCACCAATATCCAAAAACTTTCCAACAGTTTAAAGTTAGAAAGTGGATGTTTATTGTGGGATAACTCCCAAATACACACTGCAATTTACAGGTGATTACAGAGTCCTTTTATCTGTACAGGTATGGAATACCCAAAATACAAACGCATATTGATAACTTTGGTACATCCCATTCCCAATATGGATATTGATCTAATACCAATATCCAAAAACTCTCTGACAGTTTAGAGTCAGAAAGTGGATGTTTATTGTGGGATAATTCCCAAAACCACACTGCAATTTGCAGGTGATTACAGAGTCCTTTTATCTATACAAGTATTGAATACCCAAAATACAAATGTGTATTCATAACTTTGGTACATCCCATTCCCTGTATGGTAATTAATTCAAAAGCTATTAAGCATGGTAATTAGTTCAAAAGCCATTAAGCGTGTGTAGTTTGTTCTTTCAAATGGGTCGGTGGTCCCTTTCATGGGGAGGGGTCCCAAAATGAGGAAGTAAATGAAGTCTTCCTCCTTCTGGCCTTTCTACCTTTTCAATGCAAATATGACAAATGAACCCTTGGTAGGACTCCCATTCCTGTCCTCAATTGGTTTCAGAGCAGAGGAGGCCACAATTGTCTTAGGTTCCTAAAACCAATTGTCTAAAGTTCCTAAAAGCCATTTATCAGTTTCTATATTCTTCATTAGAAACCCAGCTAACCAAACATTGTGCTGACAAGCAATCAATTATTAATTAACTACTAACTCTTAACTTCATCAAGGCCTACCCATCTATTTTAATTAACTCTAATAAAGCTTATCTCTAACTCAAATCTTAGCTCCTCTAAAATCTCTAAATTCCTTAAAATTTATGTCTCAGCTGCCCCAGCCACCCCCAGCTGGTGCTGGAGTTTTGGCACCGCAGCTTCAAAACCAGGAGAGGTTTGGACCCAGCTGTGTCAGCCAAAACCCAGCAAGAACCCAGTGTTGGTTTGAAAAGTCAGGTGTGTGCTGAGGAAGGCAGGAGCCTCCCCTGAAATGGAAAATGGAAACCTCCTCCTTCTGAATTATTTTAATTTTGAAATTAAGGGGCTCTCGGGCAAAGATATGGGAATAGGGATAACAGTTCTTTATAAGGGAAGAAAAATGAAATGAAATGAAATGAAATGAAATGAAATGAAGTAAAATAAAATAAAATAAAATAAAATAAAATAAACAATGCAGTAATAGAAACCAACCCTGCCAGAGTCAGAGCAGGCCCTGTCCCCCTGTGTGTCAGGGTGGTGGCACAGCCCCATCCCATGGTGGCTCAGCCCTGGGCAGTGCCAGCTGTGGTTCTGCTGGAGCAGGGATCCTGCACAAGGGGGGAGTTTTCCTCTGCAGCTCCAGGGCTGCTGGAGATGGGCCTGGGCTCCCTCTGGGAATGCAGGGGGAAAAGGCTGTCCTGGTGTCCCAAAATCTCAGATTGTATCCAGGTAGGAATGTTTGAAATCTCAGATTGTGTCCAGGAAGGAATGTTTGAAATCTCAGATTGCATCCAGGTAGGAATGTTTGAAATCTCAGATTGTATCCAGGTAGGAATGTTTGAATTCTCAGATTATATCCGGGTAGGAATGTTTGAAATCTCAGATTATATCCGGGTAGGAATGTTTGAAATCTCAGATTATATCCAGGTAGGAATGCTTGGCTCCTCCCTCTGGGCAGAGCATCTCCCAGTGGGATAATGAAATTTTATCAGCCATGCAGGGACATTCAGTGGCCCATGAACAGAAGATAATTAATAATTAATGGTCCATTAAAAGGAGATATCTCCTGGAGGGAGGATTGTGGCAGAGATAAAGAAAACTGCTCAGTGAACAGAAGATAACTTCCCAATTAACAGAAGATGGTCTGCCTAAATTAACATAAGATATCTGCCCAATGAATAGAAGATAACTGCCCAATTAACAGAAGATAACTGCCCAATTAACAGAAAATAACTGCCCCACCTCTGACAGAGGGCAAATAGAATTCACACTTATCTTGCAGTTTAGGAAAAACCCCAAGTTCTTCCCCTTTCCTGCTGCCTGGAGAGGGAGGGAGCAGCTGGGTGGGTGAGGAGATGCTGGCCAAGGACCCCCGAGCTGCCCCAGGGCTCTCCCCCACGGGATCCAGGTGCTCCCACATGGGATCCAGGTGCTCCCAGCGGGTCCTGGGGGCACTGGGTGAGGCGGCGCCGTGGCTGTGGCAGGTAAAGGGCGCTATGGCGAGGTGTGGCGGGGCGTGTGGCACGGCGAGAGCGTGGCCGTCAAGATCTTCTCCTCACGGGACGAGCAGTCGTGGTTCCGCGAGACGGAGATCTACAACACCGTCCTGCTGCGGCACGACAACATCCTGGGTGAGCCACGAGGGCTGGGAACAGCGGGCAGCCGCGGGGTGGGTCCCTGATCCCAGGTGTTTCATGGGGTCCCAGGTGTTTCCCAGGGTTCCAGATGTTTCCCAGGTTTTCCAGAGTCCCTGGTGTTTCTCCCCGTCCCTGATCCCAGGTGTTTCCCAAGGGGGTCTGTAATCCCAGGTGTTTCTCCCTGTCCCTGATCCTGGGTGTTTCCCAGAGTCTGTGATCCCAGGTGTTTCCCAGGTTCCCATGGTCCCAGGTGTTTTCCAGGGTCTGTGTCCCCAGGTGTTTCTCAGGGTCTCTGATCCCAGGGTCCGCAGTGTTTCTCCCTGTCCCTGATCCCAGGTGTTTCTCAAGGTCTCTGGCCCCAGGTGTTTCCCAGGATCCCAGGTGTTTCCCAGGTGTTTGTTTCCCAGGTGTTTCCCATGATCCCAGGTGTTTTCCAGCTGTTTCCCATGGTCCCAGGTGTTTCCCAGCTGTTTCCCAGGTTCCCTGACCCCAGGTGTTTCCCAGAGTCCCTGATCCCAGGTATTTTCTCCCTGTTCCTGATTCCAGGTGTTTCTCCGTGTCCCTGATCCCAGGTGTTTCCCAGAGTCCCAGGTGTTTCCCAGGTTTCCTAATCCCAGGTGTTTCTCAGGTGTTTCTAAAGATCCCAGGTGTTTCCCAGCTGTTTTCCAGGTGTTTCCCAGGTTCCCTGATCCCAGGTGTTTCCCAGGTGTTTCTCATGATCCCAGGTGTTTCTCAGGTGTTTCTCAGGATCCCAGATGTTTGCCAGGTGTTTCCCTGATCCCAGGTGTTTCCCAGGTGTTTCCCAGAGTCTTTGATCCCAGGTGTTTTTCAGGTTCCCTCATCCCAGCTGTTCCCCAGGTATTTCCCATGACCCCAGCTGTTTCCCAGCTGTTTCCCAGATGTTCCCCAGATGTTCCCCAGATGTTCCCCAGATGTTCCCTGATCTCAGCTGCTCCCCAGCTGTTCCCCAGGCTCCCTGACCCCAGCTGTTTCTCCCTGGCCAGGTTTCATCGCCTCTGACATGACCTCCAGGAACTCCAGCACGCAGCTCTGGCTCATCACGCACTACCACGAGAACGGCTCCCTCTACGACTTCCTGCAGAGGACAGCCCTGGACGTGGACACCTGCCTGGGCCTGGCCTCCTCCATCATCTGCGGCCTCGTCCACCTCCACGTGGAGATTTTTGGCACGCAGGGCAAACCCGCCATCGCCCACCGGGACCTGAAGAGCAGGAACATCCTGGTGAAGAGCAACCGGCAGTGCTGCATCGCAGACCTGGGTGAGAATGGAGGTGGAGGGTGGTACCCCAGGGATGGGGAATCCAGGGGTGTGGTACCCCAGGGATGGGGAATCCAGGGGTGTGGTACCCCAGGGATTGGGAATCCAGGGGTGTGGTACCCCAGGGATGGGGAATCCAGGGGTGTGGTTCCCCAGGGATGGGGCACCCCCAGGGATGGGGTACCCAAGGATGGGGAATGAGGCACCCCAGGGATGGGGAATCCAGGGGATGAAGTACCCCAGGGATTGGGATGAGATACTCCAAGGATGATGAGGAATCCAGGGGTGTGGTACCCCAGGGATGTGGTACCCCCAGGGATGGGGTACCCCAGGTGTGTGGCACCCCAGGGATGTGGAATCCAGGGGTGTAGTACCCCAAGAATGAGATACCCCAGGGATATGGTACCCAGGGATAGGGTACCCCAGGGATGAGATCCTGCGGATTAAGTACCCCCAGGGATGAGATACTCCAAGGATGATGAGGAATCCAGGGATGTGATATCCCAGGGGATGTGGTCAGGGTTGAATTGATACCCCAGAGAATGGAGAGGGTACCTCAGGGTTGTTGTACCCCAAGAATGAGGTACCCCAGTGATGCCGTACCCCAGGGATGAGGAATCCAAGGATGAGGTACCCCAGGGATGAGGTGCCCCAATGATGGGGTACCCCCGTGATGAGGAATCTGGGAATGTGGTACCCCGGGGATGTGATACCCCACGGATGAGGTACCCCAAGAATGAGGTACCCCCAAGATGAGGTATCCAGGGATGTGGTACCCTAAGGATGAGATGTCCCAGTGATGAGGTACCCCAGGGGTGAAGTGTCCAGTGATGGGGTACCCCGGGGATCAGGTACGCCAAGGATAAGGAATCCAGGGGTGTGGTACCCCAGGGATGAGACACCCCAAGGATGAGATACTCCAGGGGTGTGGTACCCCAGGGATGAGGAACCCCAGTGATGAGGTGCCCCAGGGATGAGATACTCCAGGGATGGGGTACTCCAGGGATGAGGAATCCAGGGATGTGGTACCCCAAGAATGAGATAACCCAGGGGTGGGGTATCCCAGAGATGTGGTACCCAGAGGTGAGGTGTCCCAGGGATGTGGTACCCCAGTGATGGGGTACCTCGGGGATGAGGAATCCAGGGGTGAGGTATCCCAGGGATGTGGTACCTCAAGAATGTGATACCCCAGGGGTGTGGCACCCCAGTGATGAGGAATCCAGGAGTGTGGTACCCCAGTGGTGAGGTACCCTGGGGATGTGGTACCCCAGGGATGAGGTACCCCAGGGATGAGGTATCCAGGAGTGTGATACTCCAAGAATGTGGTACCCCAGGGATGTGGTACCCCAGGGATGAGGAATCAAGGAGTGTGGTACTCCAAGGATGAGGTACCCCAGGGATGTGGTACCCCAAGAATGTGGTACCCCAGGGAGGAGGAATCCAGGGCTGTGCAACCCCAGGGATGTAACATTCCAGGGATGCGATGCCCCAGGGTGATGGTGCCCCAAGGATGTGGCATCCTGGCGTTTTGGCACCTCAGGGACGTTGAGCCCCATGGATGCAGCACCAGCGCCGCTCAGGGCCGTTCTCCCAGCATTTCACAGCTGAATTAATGACCTCAAAAATCATCCCCAATGCCTGTGTGACCCGTCCCCGCAGGGCTGGCCGTCATGCACTCCCAGGGCAGCGATTACCTGGACATCGGCAACAACCCCCGCGTGGGCACCAAGCGCTACATGGCCCCGGAGGTGCTGAGCGAGCAGATCCGCACCGACTGCTTCGAGTCCTACAAGAAGACCGACATCTGGGCCTACGGGCTGGTGCTCTGGGAGATCACCCGGAGGACGGTGGTGAACGGTGAGCAGCTCCCGGCTCCTCCGTTCCCTCCTTCCCTCCTTTTCTTGTTCCTTTTTTTTTTTTTTTTTTTTTCCCTTCGCCCAGAAGATTAGCTGTGAATTATAAACACTGTAATCTAGTGTCAGCACCCGGCTCCCTGATTAAAGGGCCCATTAGGCTCAATCAGCGCTTTGTTTGTTCAGCGCTGATTAGAAAACAAGCGGCTTCAAGCGCTGCCTGGAAAGCGGCCACGGCCGGGACCTCTTGGCTCGGGAAATCGGGACTGGGACAAGGGGAAGGGTCCCCCCGAGCTGGGGGTGAACGGGATTGGGGCAGCCCGGCCAGCGCTGCTCATCACGGCAAAGTCCATTTAAATGTTAATTTAAATGTTAATTAAATGTTAATCAAATGGAGGGTCCCCCCAGGCGCAGTCTGGCCGGGATAATCTCATTTATGTCCCCAGGGCTCCCTCAGATGACACATTCACCACGAATTACCCCAGCCTTGTAGGAATGACCTTCAACCCTTGGGTTTAACCCTTCCAGGACCCCTCATCCTTCGGGGGATCGGGGATGGGGGGAACTCCAGGGGACCCTGAGGTTTTGGGGTGCAGGGAGCTGCTGGAGGCTCGAGGCTTCCCAGAGCCATTAAATCCCACTGGGACACGGACATGTGCAAGAATTAAACTGGGATTAACTGGGCCAGCTGGCGGGGCTGAGCTCCAGGTGCTGAGGGGAGGTGGCCACAGTGCCCAGGGGCTGCTGTTGGTGATGATGATGGTGATGATCCTCGTGGTGGGGCTGGTGCCACCACCCCCTGTGCCCAGGAGAGGCACAGCCCAGGGGGGTGATGCTGCAGGGAGCAGCTCCAGGCACCCTCCAGCAGCCCATGATTGAAATCTGGGTCTCCTCGAGCCAGGTCTCCTAAATTCTTGGAGATCTACACAGCCAAGGTAGCTCAGATACCTTAGAAGGCAGAAAATCAGCAGGATGGCTTCTGTGGTGGTGCTGGAAATGGAAAATTTTAAATAAAAGACAAAATAACAAAGTTCCTTATAAAGAAAAACAGAGCTGGGTGCAAGAGGGGAAAAACAAAATCCACTGCTGTAAGGGTCTCCTCGAGCCAGGTCTCATGAGCTCTTGGAGATCTACACACCCGAGGTAGCTCAGCCACCTTAGAAGGCAGAAAATCAGCAGGATGGCTTCTGTGGTAGTGCTGGAAACAGAAAAGTTTTAAGAAAAAGCAAAATAACAAAGTTCCTTATAGAGGAAAACTGAGTCACGTGCAAGAGGGGGAAAAAAAGAACTCCACTGCTATAAGGGTCTGTTCAAGCCAGGTCTTATAAACTCTTGGGGATCTATTTCACACCCAAGATAGCTCAGTTACCTCAGACAGAATAAAATCAGCAGGATGGCTTCTGTGGTAGTGCTGGAAACAGAAAAGTTTTAAGAAAAATAACAAAACTCTTTATAGAGAAAAACTGAGCCACGTGCAAGAGGGGGAAAAAGATGAACTCCACTGCTCTAAGGGACTCCTTGGGTCAGGTCTTATAAACTCTTGGGGATCTACACACCCAAGATAGCTCAGCCATCTTAGAAGGCATAAAATCAGCAGGATGGCTTCTGTGGTGGTGCTGGAAATGGAAAAGTTTTCATAAAAGGCAAAATAACAAAGCTCTTTATAGAGAAAAACCTGAGCTAAGTGCAAGAGGGGGGAAAAACAAACTCCACTGATGTAAGGGTCTCTTCGAGCCAGATCTCGTGAGCTCTTGGGGATCTATTTCACACCCAAGGTAGCGCAGCCACCTCAGAAGGCACAAAATCAGCAGGATGGCTTCTGTGGTAGTGCTGGAAATGGAAAATTTTAAATAAAAAAGGCAAAATAACAAAGCTCTTTATAGAGGAAAACTGAGCTACGTGCAAGAAGGAAAAACCAAACTCCACTGATGTAAGGGTCTCTTCAAGCTAGGTGTTGTAAGTTCTTGGGGATCTATTTCACACCCAAGATAGCTCAGCCACCTCAGAAGGCATAAAATCATCAGGATGGCTTCTGTGGCAGTGTTGGAAATGGAAAAGTTTTCATAAAAGGCAAAATAACAAAGCTCTTTATAAAGAAAAACCTGAGCTAAGTGCAAGAGGGGGAAAAAACAAACTCCACTGATGTAAGGGTCTCCTTGAGCCAGATCTCATGAGCTCTTGGGGATCTATTTCACACCCAAGATAGCTCAGCCACCTTAGAAGGCAGAAAATCAGTAGGATGGCTTCTGTGGTAGTGCTGGAAATAGAAAAGTTTTAAGAAAAAGCAAAATAACAAAGCTCTTTACAGAGGAAAACTGAGCCACGTGCAAGAGGGGGAACAAATGAACTCCACTGCTATAAGGGTCTGTTCAAGCCAGGTATTATAAACTCTTGGGGATCTATTTCACACCCAAGATAGCTCAGCCACCTCAGAAGGCACAAAATCAGCAGGATGGCTTCTGTGGCAGTGCTGGAAACGGAAAAGTTTTCATAAAAGACAAAATAAAGAAGCTCTTTATAGAGAAAACTCGAGGTTCTTGCTCCTGGTAAATCACCCCACAAAACCAAGCAGTTCCTTTGTTCTCTTCTTTTTCTAATGAATTGCTCAGGTGGGAATTTTTGGCTCCTGTCTGATCGGCTCTCCTTGAGTTTGAGGTGAGGTCCCTCAGGTCCTGTGAGGTCTTTTCACCTCATTGAGGAGAGAAACTCCTGGGCTAATTTCCTTTTTTGGGAGACAAAGGAGAGTTTGGTCACTCTGTCAACAGGGGGCACATGGCTGTAAATGATGGGCAGGATGGGGGTGAGGGTGAGGATGAAGGGTGAGGATGAATGGAGGATGAGGATGGGAGTGAAGGATGAGGATGGGGGTGAGGGTGAGGATGAGGATGAAGATGGGAGTGAGGATGGGGGTGAGGATGAGGGTGAGGATGGGGGTGAGGATGAGGGTGAGGATAAGGATGGGGGTGAGGATGGAGGATGGGAGGGTGAGGATGAGGAGGATGAGGATGATGAGGATGGGGGGGGATGAGGATGGGATGGGATGGGGATGGGGGTGAGGATGGAGGATGAAGATGAGGGTGAGGATGGAGAATGAGGATGAGAGTGAAGATGAGGATGGGGGTGAGGATGGGGATGAGGATGAAGATGGGAGTGAGGATGGAGGGTGAGGATGAGGGTGAGGATGGAGGATGAGGATGGGGGTGAGGATAGGGGTGAGAATGAGGATGAAGAAGAGGGTGAGGATGGAGGGTGAGGATGGAGGATGAGGATGAGGATGAAGACAGGGGTGAGGATGGGGGTGAAGATGGGGATGAGGATGGGAGTGAGAATGGAGGATGAAGATGATGGTGAGGATGAAGGGTGAAGGTGAGGATGGGGGTGAGGATGGAGGGTGAGGATGGGGGTGAGGATGGGGTGAGGATGAGGATGAGGAAGAGGGTGAAGATGAGGATGAGGATGGGGGTGAGGATGAGGGTGAGGATGGAGGATGAGGGTGAGAATGGAGGATGAGGATGATGGTGAGGATGGAGGGTGAAGATGGAGGATGAGGATGAGGATGAAGATGAGGATGCGGGTGAAGGTGAGGATGAGGATGAGGATGGGGATGAGGATGAGGATGAAGGTGAGGATGAGGATGAGGATGGCGGTTAACCCCTCGCTGTCCCCCCGCCCTGCAGGCATTGTGGAGGAGTACCGGCCGCCCTTCTTCGACGCCGTGCCCAGCGACCCCAGCTTTGAGGACATGAAGAAGGTGGTGTGTGTGGACCAGCAGACCCCCGTGATCCCCAACCGCCTCTTCTCCGACCCCGTGAGTCCCACCCCTTGCTACCTGTGGAAAAAATGTGTATTTTATTATTGTCTATCCATAAATATTCCATTTAATATTACATGTGTTGTGTTAGAAAGTTGTGCTGTATTAATTCTCTCAAGTAGTGCGTTAAATATAGTTTTAGATTATAACATAATGTTAAAATAGAAAGTGTCGCAGATATATTTTATGAAAAATCCTTTCTTTAGGATTTTTCCTCCTGAGAAGCTGTGAGGCCTCAGGAACAAAATGCAAACATTGATTATCTGCTGCTGTAGAATGCAACAGGTAAATCTGTGATTAGTCCATGTTAAATGTTTGTAATTAATGGCCAATCACAGCCCAGCTGGCTCGGATACAGAGCCCAAGCCACAAAATTTTGTTATCATTCTTTCCCATTCTATTCTTGGCCAGCCTTCTTCTTGAAATCCTTTCTTCTATTCTTTTAGTATAGTTTTAATGTAATACATATCATAAAATAATAAATCAAGCCTTCCGAAACATGGAGTCAGATCCTCGTCTCTCCCCTCATCCTCAGACCCCTGTGAGCACGGTCACGAGAAACTGTGAAAAACGCCAATCGCTTGTTTTGAAAATTATCAAAGTTTAATAATAATAAAATGGTTATTAAAATAATAATAGAATTAGAGTAATAATAATTTGGACTATTTGGATTAGGACAATACGAGACAATAAAAACAAAGAGTTACAGATGGTCCAGGTACCTTTTTCTGGGCAAAATAAGCCCAAGAAAGGACCCACGTTTAGAGAGGATTAACCCTTAAAAGCAACAGCCTGTTGCATATTCATACACCTCATGCATGATGCATAAATTCCACTCAAACCCAGGATTCTGTCTGGGCAGTGTCAGCTTCTTCCTCTGAATCCCAACAGCATCTTCAGGCCTCAGCAAGGTGGGAATGTGAAAAACGCCAATGGCTTGTTTTGAAAATTTTCAAAGTTTAATAGTAATGAAATGGTTATCAAAATAATAATAGAATTAGAGTAATAAAAATTTGGACTATTTGGATTAGGACAATACGAGACAATAGAAACAAAGAGTTATGGACGTCCAGGTACCTTCTTCTGGGCAAAATAAGCCTGAAAAAGGACCCAGGTTAACAGAGGATTAACCCTTAAAAGCAGCAGCCTGTTGCATATTCATACACCTCATCCATGATGCATAAATTCCATTCAAACCCAGGATTTTGGCTGGGCAGTGTCAGCTTCTTCCTCTGAACCCTGACAGCATCTTCAGGGCTCAGCAAGGCAGGAAGAATTTAGTTTCTCCTGATAATTGGGCAATAAATTCTCTTTCTCTGAAAGATTTCAGTGTCCTGTGGATGCTATCTCAGTGCGAGTCCTTTCTTTAGAAAAATCTATCTTACATAGCACAGTTTTGTGGAAAATGCCTATTTTATTATTTGCTTTTCGCAAATATTAAAGTGAATATTGTATGTGTTCTGTTAGAAAGTTGTGCTGTATTAATTCTCTTAAATAGTGTGTTAAATATAGTTTTAGGTTATAAGATAATGTTAAAATAGAAACCGAAAAATGCCAATTGCTTCTTTTTAAAATTTTAAAAGTTTAATAGTAATGAAAAATGGGCCAAAAAAATCTAAATTGTCCAAATTATTATTATTACTCAAATTCTATTTCTATTTTATAATAGTAGTAATAATATAATAGTAATAATAAAAATATAATAGTAGTCAGTGTCAACTTCTTCCTCACAATCCTGACAGCATCTTCAGGGCTGAGCAAGGCAGGAAGAATTTTATTTCTCCTGATAATGGGGCAATAAATTCTCTTTCTCTGAAAGATTTAGGCGTCCTGTGGTTGCTATCTCAGTGCAAGCCCTTTGTTTAGGAAAAAAAATATCCTACATTTAGCACAGTTTCTATTTTAACATGATGTTATAACCTAAAACTATATTTAACACACTACTTGAGAGGATTAATACAGCATTACTTTCTAACACAACACATATAATATTAATTTTAACATTTGGAAAAGCCAATCATAAAATACACATTTTTCCCCAAACTATGCTATGCGAGATACATTTTTAAAGAAAGGACTCACAGCGAGATAGCAGCCACAGGACACCTGAATCTTTCAGAGAAAAAAGAATTTATTGCTCTCTTATGAGAAGAAATGAACTTCTTCCCTGTTTTACTCAGCCATGATGACCCCATCAGGATTCAGAGGAAGAAGCTGACACTGCCCAGCCAGAATTCTGAGTTTAAATGGAATTTATGCATCATGGATGAGGTGTATGAATATGCAACAGGCTGCTGCTTTTAAGGGTTAATCCTCTGTTAACATGGATCCTTTTTTGGGCTTATTTTGCCCAGAAAAAGGTACCCGGACCATCTGTAACTCTTTGTTTTTATTGTCTCCTATTGTCTGAAATCCAAATTGTCCAAATTTTTATTACTCTTTAATACATTACTATTTTTACAACCCTTTCATTACTATTAAACTTTGAAAATTTTAAAAACAAGCCATTGGTGTTTTTCACATTCCCACCTTGCTGAGCCCTGAAGACCCCGTTAGGATTCAGAGGAAGAAGCTGACACTGCCCAGCCAGAATCCTGGGTTTGAGTGGAATTTATGCATCATGCATGAGGTGTATGAATATGCAACAGGCTGCTGCTTTTAAGGGTTAATCCTCTGTTAATGTGTGTCATTTTTCAGGTTTATTTTGCCCAGAAAAAGGTACCCAGACACCCATAACTCTTTAATATAATTAGAGTAATAATAATTTGGACTATTTGGATTAGGACAATATGAGAGAATAAAAACAAAGAGTTATATTTATATAGAGAGAGTTATATACATATTTAAATATATGTATTAATATATATATTTATATAAACTAAATCTATTTATATATTTATATATAAATATAACTATACATATTAACTATATATAGTTATTTATATTTATATATAAACTATATATATTTAAATATATAGCTATATTTATAACTATATCTATTTATATAACTATTTTTATAACCATTATATATCTATATATTAACTTTATATATATTTATATTTATATATAAATTTATATATTTAAATATATAGTTATATTTATAACTATATATATTTATAGCAATATTTTTATAACCGTTATATATATATATATTAACTTTATATATTTTATATATAGTTATATTTAAGTATTTTTAAATATACCTATATATTTATTTATATTTTATATATAAAGTATATATATTTAAATTTATAGTTATATTTATAACTATATATATTTATATAACTATTTTTATAACCATTTTATATGTATATTAACTTAATATATATTTATTTTTATTTATATAATAACTATATATATTTAAATATATAGTTATATTTATATCTATATATTTATAGCACTATTTTTATAACCCTTTTTTATATATATATTAACTTTATATATATTTATTTATATTTATATATAAACTCTATATATTTAAATAGTTATATTTATAACTATATATATGTATAGCACTATTTTTATAACCATTTTATATATATATTAACTTTATATATTTTATATATAGTTATATTTAAATATCTTTAAATAAACCTATATATATTTATTTATACTAATATATAAACTATATATATTTAAATCTAGATTTTATTTATAACTATATATATTTAAATATATAATTATATTTATAACTATATATATTTATAGCACTATCTTTATAACCATTTTATTACTATTAAACTTTGACATTTTTCAAAACAAGAGATGGGCGTTTTTCACCCTCCCCATCAAACCCTTCCCTTCATCCCTGATTTTGTGCCTCCCCCAGGTTCTGTCGGCGCTGGCGCGGATCATGAAGGAGTGCTGGTACCAGAGCCCCTCGGCTCGTCTCACCGCCCTGCGCATTAAAAAGACCTTGAAGAAGCTCAGCAATTCCGCCGAGAAGCCAAAACCGGAGCACTGAGCGCCGGGAACCGGACACCGGAGCCGCAGCCGGGCGGCACCGGGGCCGGGAGGGCTGCGCTGGCACCGGGGGTTCGCTCGCAGCTCCTGCCTCGCCCGCTGCTCCTTCCACACGGGTGAATTTGGAAGCGGGAAAAAAAAAAATCTTCCAGCCGGCTTTAAAAATATCCCTGGATCCGACACCCGACACCGGCGCGTCTCGCTGGGCCGGCGGGGATGGCAGCTGGGCACCCACCCTGAGGGGCACGGATGGCAGAACCACCCCCGGCCCAAGGGGCACCGATGGCAGAACCACCCCCGGCCCGAGGGGCACCAATGGCAGAACCACCCTCAGCCCTGGGAGAACCCACCCCGAGGGGCACCGATGGCAGAACCATCCCCAGCCCAGGGACACCCACCCCGAGGGGCACCAAGGGCAGAAGAACCACCCCAAGGGGCAGCGATGGCAGAACCACCCCCGGCCCGAGGGGCACCAATGGCAGAACCACCCCCAGCCCTGGGAGAACCCACCCCGAGGGGCACCGATGGCAGAACCACCCCCGCCCAGAGGGGCACCCATGGCAGAACCATCCCCAGCCCAGGGACACCCACCCCGAGGGGCACCAAGGGCAGAGCCACCCCCAGCCCTTGGGGCAGAACCACCCCACCCTGAGGGGCACCGATGGCAGAACCACCCCCAGCCCTGGGGGCACCCCCAGCCATTGGGGCACCGATGGCAGAACCACCCCCAGCCCCCGGGGCACCCACCCTGAAGAGCACCCATGGCAGAACCACCCCATGTCCCAGGGGCATCCCCAGCCCGATGGGCACCAATGGCAGAACCACCCCAAGGGGCACCGATGTCAGAATCACCCCCAGCCCTCAGAGCACCCACCCCTCGGGGCAACGAGGGCAGAACCACCCCCAGCCCTGGGGACACTGAGGGCAGAACCACCCCCGGCCCAAGGGGCACCGATGGCAGAACCACCCCCAGCCCTGGGAGAACCCACCCCGAGGGGCACCCATGGCAGAACCACCCCATGTCCCAGGGGCACCCCCAGCCCGATGGGCACCGAGGGCAGAACCACCCCAAGGGGCACCGATGGCAGAACCACCCCCAGCCCCAGGGGCACCCACCCAGCACCGGCTCCATCCAGGCGGAGCTGCCCGGACCCGCCCGCCCGGCGCTGGCAGGAATTCCCCGGCGGTGCCCGCTGAAGGAGGGATGGCTTTCTCTGGCAAAGGTTGGCACAAGGGCAGCAACCCTTGGATCTGCCCCCTGGATTGTGGGCATCCCAAAAATGAGGAGCTGCCGGTGTCTCAGCATCAGGATGATCCTTGCAGCCCTTGGGGGACAGATCACAAAGTCATTTAGGATGATTTTTGTGGTCATCAATCCCAGCAGCCAGCATCCCCCTTGCCAAAGAAGTGCCCTCTTATCTCTTTCCCAATATTTTGGTGTTTTCTGAGGTGTTTTGGTTCAACCGGCTTCATCCCCCGTCGCTCTTCGCCATCCCAAAATCCACCCCATGCTTGGAGATGTTTGGACATGACCGGGATGGGACGTTGAGCAGAACCAGCTTTGCCACATAACTATTTAATGATTAAGATTTAATATATTTAATAAAGTGTAAAGCTATTTTATCACCTAAGAGCTGCCCGAGCTCCCACGCTGGGCACTGGGGCACCATGGCAGGATGGGCACTGGGCACTCCTGGCTCAATTTAGGGCTTCAGCTCCAAAATGTTCTCAGCACATCACAGCTGCCACCTTGGTCTGTGCCCAGTTAAGAGACTGGCAGGAACTGGGCAGCAAAGGGCAGCTGCTGGTTTTGGGCATGGCATGAGGTTAGGGAGGGGTTTGGGTGCCTTAATTTGGGCTTGGGGTGCTCAGCTTGGGGTTTGGGGTATCCTACTCAGGGTTTGGGGTGCTCAGTTTGGAGTTTGGGGTGTTCTACCAGGGTTTCAGGTGTTCTACCAGGGTTTGGGGTACCCTGCCCAGGGTTTGGGGTGCTCTGTTTGGGGTTTGGGGTGTTCTACCTGCCCAGGGTTTAGGGTGCTCAGTTTGGGGGTTTACCAGGGTTTGTGCCCAGGGTTTGGGGTGCTCAGTTTGGGGTTTGGGGTGCCCTACTCAGGGTTTAGGGTGCTCAGTTTGGGGTTTGGAGGGTGCCCTACTCAGGGTTTGGGGTGCTCAGTTTGGGGTTTGGGGTGTTCTACCAGGGTTTGGGGTGCCCTACTCAGGGTTTGGGGTGCTCAGTTTGGAGTTTGGGGTGTTCTACCAGGGTTTGGGGTGCCCTACTCAGGGTTTAGGGTGCTCAGTTTGGGGTTTGGAGTGCCCTACTCAGGGTTTAGGGTGCTCAGTTTGGGGTTTGGGGTGCTCAGATGGTGGTTTGGGGTTTGGGGTGCCCTGCCCAGGGTTTGGGGTGCTCAGTTTGGAGTTTGGTGTGTTCTACCAGGGTTTGGGGTGCTCAGTTTGGGGTGCCCTACTCAGGGTTTAGGGTACTCAGTTTGGGGTTTGGGGTGCTCAGATGGTGGCTTGGGGTGCCCTACTCAGGGTTTGGGGTGCTCAGTTTGGAGTTTGGTGTGTTCTACCAGGGTTTGGGGTGTTCTACCAGGGTTTGGGGTGCCCTG
The DNA here is from genome assembly GCA_024865655.1 of Emberiza elegans. Lineage (NCBI taxonomy): Eukaryota > Metazoa > Chordata > Aves > Passeriformes > Fringillidae > Emberiza > Emberiza elegans. The sequence goes on along the minus strand of JALJVW010000117.1, from coordinate 2,798,112 downwards.
CCCAGGGTTTGGGGTGCTCAGTTTGGGGTTTGGGGTGTCCTACTCAGGGTTTGGGGTGCTCAGTTTGGGGTGCCCTACTCAGGGTTTGGGGTGCTCAGTTTGGGGTTTGGGGTGCCCTACTCAGAGTTTGGGGCACCCTATTCAGGGTTTAGGGTGCTCAGTTTGGGGTTTGGTGTGCCCTACCAGGGTTTGGTGTGTTCTACCAGGGTTTGGGGTGCTCAAATGGTGGTTTGGGGTGTTCTATTCTACTCAGGGTTTGGGATGCTCAGATGATGGTTTGGGGTGCCCTACCAATGTTTGGGGTGCTCAGATGATGGTTTGGGGTGCCCTACCAATGTTTGGGGTGCTTAGATGGTCGTTTGGGGTGCCCTATTAGGGTTTGGGATATTGAGATGGTGGTTTGGGGTGTTTTACTCAGGGTTTGGGGTGCTCAGATGATGGTTTAGGGTGCCCTACCAATGTTTGGGGTGCTCAGATGGAGGTTTGGGGTGCCCTACCAGGGTTTGGGGTATCAGTCCGTGGTTTGGGGTGCCCTACCCAGAGTTTGGGATGCTGAGCCTGTGGTCAGGGGTGTTCTACCCAGGGTTTGGGGTGCTCAGTTGGTGGTTTGGGGTGTTCTACCAGGGTTTGGGGTGCCCTACTCACGGTTTGGGTGTTCTACCAGGTTTGGGGTGCTCAGTTTGGGGTTTGGGGTGCCCTACTCAGGGTTTCGGGTGCTCAGTTTGGAGTTTGGGGTCCTCAGTTTGGAGTTTGGTGTGTTCTACCAGGGTTTGGGGTGCCCTACCAGGGTTTGAGATGCTCAGCCTGTGGTTTGGGGTGCTCACCCAGGGTTTGGGGTGCCCTACTCAGGGTTTGGGGTGCTCAGTTTGGGGTTTGGGGTGCCCTACCAGGGTTTGGGGTGCCCTGCCAGGGTTTGAGATGCTCAGCCAGGGTTTGGGGTGCTCAGATGGTTTGGGGTGCCCTACCCAGGGTTTGGGGTGCTCGCCCAGGGTTTGGGGTGCCCAGCCAGGGTTTGGGGTGCTCAGCCAGGGTTTGGGGTGCCCTGTTCAGGGTCTGCAGTGCCCTGCCCAGGTTTGGGATGCCCAGCCCAGGGTGGCTCAGTGCCTGCCTACCCCAACATGGCACACGCACACTGACACATCAAGCACACACACAGATCATGCTTGCACACACAAATCATCCTTGCACACCTGCACACACATCCTGCATACTTGCACACATCACACACACCTGCACACACACAGATCATGCTTGCACACACACCCTGCACACCTGCACACACATCACACACACCTGCACACACACAGATCATGCTTGCACACACACCCTGAACACCTGCACACTCATCACACACACCTGAACACACAGATCATGCTTGCACACACCCCCTGCACACACACATCCTTCACACCTGCACACACATCACACACACCTGAACACACAGATCATGCTTGCACACACAAATCATCCTTGCACACACCCCCTGCACACACACACCCTATACACCTGCACACTCAGACCTGCACACCTGCACACACATCCTGCATACCTGCACACACACATCACACACACCTGCACACACATCACACACACCTGCACACACACATCACACACACCTCCACACACACACACACCCTGCACACCCTGCACACACACACACACACCTGCACACCTGCACACACACCCCGCTCAAACACATGGCCCATGTACATTTGAACACGTGTTATGAGTGCTTGCACACACGTTATGCCTGAGCACACGCACACCAGTCGTGCTTGCACACACATCACATTTGAATCACACACTGTGCACACACACCAGACACAAACAATGCCTGAACACACTCATCACACGCTGTGCACACACATCATGTTTGAACACACACCTCACACATGTGCACACACACCAGTCATGGCTGCACACATGAACAACGCCTGAACACACAGATCACACACTGTGCACACACGTCAGACACAAACACCTGAACACACACATCACACACATCCTGTTTGAACACACAAATCACACATGTGCACATCACACACATATCTCACACTTATCACACACGTATCTCATTCATATCACACACTTATACTTACCACATACATATTTTACACTTATCACATACACATCTCACACATATCTTACACACTTATCACACCCATATAATACACATATCTCACATATATCTCACATTTATCACACCCATATCTCACACTTATCTCACACCTATTACATACATACCTCACACATCACACACATATATCTCACATATATTACACACTTATCACACCCATATCTCACACATATCTTACACGCTTATCTCACCCATACCTCACCCATATCACACAAGTATCTCACACTTATTACACACATACCTTACACACATATCACACACATATCACACGTTTATCACACCCATATCTCACACATATCTTACACACTTATCTCACCCATACCTCACCCATATCACACATGTATCACACACGTATCTCACACTTATTACACATGTATCTTACACCCATATTACACATGTATCACACACGTATCTCACACTTATTACACACATATCTTACACCCATATCTCACACATTTATCACACCCATATCGTACACACTTATCTCACCCATACCACACATGTATCACACACTTATCTCACACTTATCACACCCATATCTCACTTATCTCACACTTATCACACACGTATCTCACACATATCTTACACACTTATCTCACCCATACCTCACCCATATCACACATGTATCACACACTTATCTCACACTTAATACACGCATACATTACACACATATCACACACATATCACACATTTATCACACCCATATCTCACACATATCTTACACACTTATCTCACCCATATCACACATGTATCACACACTCATCTCACACTTATTACACACATATCTTACACCCATATCACACCCATATCGTACACATTTATCTCACCCATACCACACATGTATCACACATTTATCACACCCATATCTCACACATATCTTACACGCTTATCTCACCCATACCTCACCCATATCACACACGTATCACACACGTATCTCACACTTATTTCACACATATCTTACTCACATTTCTCGCACCCATATCACACATTTATCACGCATATCTCACCCTTATCTCCCCCTTATCTCCCCTCCCCAGCCCGGGGTCCCCTCCCGCTGTCCCCCCCCCTTCCCGAATGCGCACGCGCGGTCTCGCCCCGCCCCCTCCCCTTTAGCCCCGCCCCGGCCCCGCCCCCGCTCCCCCTCCCGCCGGCGCTGCGGCCGCTCCGCTCCGAGGCCGCGGCGCGTCCCCGCCATGGCCGCCCGGGCCCCCCGCTTCCCTCCGGCCCCTCCCGCCGCCCGCCGTTCCCCGCCGCTCCCCGCCGCCCTCCTGCCCGTCCTGCTCCTGCTCCTGGCCGGCCCGCTCGGCGGGGCCCGCGGTGAGTGAGCGGCGGCGCCGGACCCGGCCCGCACCGGGCACAACATGGCGGCGCCCCCGCCCCCGCCGTGAGGGGAACGGGGAGGACCGGGGAGGGGTCGTGAGGGGGAGCGAGGGACGATGGAGGGAACCGGGAGGGAGGCGATGCGGGGCGCTGAGGGCAGCCGGGAGGAAAGGCCGGGGCCTGCCCGGGCCTGGGGGCGGCTGTGGGGCGGGGGGCGGCTGTGGGGCGGGCCGGGTGTGGGGTGAGGCCCTGGGGAGGTTTTGGGGTGAGGGAAAGGGGGTGAGAGAGGGCTGGGGGTGTGAGGAGGCCCTGAGGAGTTTGGGGGCGGGGAGACACGGGTGGGTGTTCCAGGGTGGTGGGGAGGACCGAACTGAGGGGGGGGTGGATCCTGGGGTGGGGGAGGCGAAAGGGTTGGAGGGGCCTGGAAGGGCCCCCAAGGCTGCGAGGAGGCCCCTGAGGGGTTTGGGGCGTGGATAGGTGTGGGTGTTTCAGGGTGAAAGGAAGGATTTGGGGTGGGATCTATGGGGTTGGGGGGTTCTGAAATCAGGGGGGACTCTGATGGTATCAAGGATGTGTGTTGGATGTTTGGGGGTGTGGATAGGGGGATGGGGAATGATTTGGGGTGAGATGGTGTTTTAGGGGGGGAAAAAAGGGGGATTTCAGGGGGTGGGATGTTTCCATGGGGTGTGAGTGTTCAAGGGGAAGAAATTTGGGGTGGGATCAATGGGGTTAGGGGTTCTGAAATCAGGGAAGACTCTGGTATCAGGGATGTGTGTTGGATGTTTGGGGGGTGGGGATAGGTGTGGGTGTTTCAGGGTGAAGGGATGGATTTGGGGTGGGATCCATGGGGTTAGGGGTTTTGGAAGAAGGGGGAACTCTGAAGGCATCAAGGATGTGTGTTGGATGTTTGGGGATGTGGATAGGTGTGGGTGTTTCAGGGTGAAAAGAAGGATTTGGGGTGGGATCCATGGGGTTAGGGGTTCTGGATTCAGGGGGAATTCTGAAGGCATCAGGAATGTTGTTGGATGTTTGGGGGGGCTTGGATAGGTGTGAGTGTTTCAGGGTGAAGGGAATGATTTAGGGGTGGGATGGATGGGGTTTGGGAAAGGGGAACTCTGGAAGGCATCAGGATGTGTGTTGGATGTTTGGGGGCTTGGAAAGGTGAAGGATTTGGGGATTTGGGGTGGGATCCATGGGGTTAGGGGGTCCGGAAGAAAGGGAACTCTGAAGGCATCAGGGACGGGTGTTGGGTGTTTGGGGGATGTGGATAGGTGTGGGTGTTTCAGGGTGAAGGGAAGGATTTAGGGGTGGGATCTGTGGGGTTGTCTGGAAGGGGTGAAAAGGGAAGGATGTTTTAGGGTGGGGTTTCCATGGGGATTTGGGGGGGATCCGGGGAAGAAAGGGAACTCTGAAGGCATCAGGGACCGGGTGTTGGAGGTTTGGGGGCTCGCAGGGGGGTGTGGTTTGTGTGAACTGGAGCTGCTTTGGGGCTTTCCCCCACAGAGGGGATGGGGATGTGTCGGGGCTCTGGGGCTGGGGGGTCCTGCAGTGCCGGGAGATGCTCTGAAGAGGCCTCTGCTCCCCTTGGGAGGAGATCTGGGAGCCTTCAGCCTCGGGTTTTGGGAGATAACGATGGAAATTGGGATTTATGAGTTTCACAGAGGCTTGGGGGGGTCTCAGAGGTGTTTTCTGGGCTTGTCACGGAGGTGTGGATCAGCCCAAGGTGGAAAGTGCCACCGTGTTGTCGTGGAATTTCTGGAGTTTGTGGTCTCTTCCCACTGTCCTGTGGCCCATGCTGGGGTGAACTGAGGTGTGTCTGTACCATCCAGCCCTCTGCAATCTGCAATTTGCGCTTTTAAGGAAACCTTTCCATACCTTGAGCTTGTGGACTGTCAATATTTGTTTGGAGGGAGGTGAGGGAGGAAGAACTCTTTGTGTCGGTTGTTTGTTCCGTGCTGATCCTTTTCCTTTCCCTGGTTCTGCTGCTGCTCGCGGGGGGGAAGAGTGAGAGGTCTCAGCTCTGGGTTTGGGAGGAGCAGGAGGCTTCTGCTGCAGCTTTGGGGCAAACGGAGGATCTCAGCTCCGGTTTTAGGAAGGAAATTGATTTGGGATGAAGTTTTCCCAGAGGAAAGACCTGACTGAGCATCTCTGGGGACAGAGGGCGGGCTGGTGGCCACTGCCCCTGGTGTTCAGGGCTTCCCAGAGCAGTCCAGCTCTGTGGCCGTCGGGGTGATCGCTGTTGTGTAACTCGGGTACCTGTCCTGACAGGTTCCACTGGGGAATATTTTTCTCCTCCCCAACCTCTCACCGTTTGTGCCCTGCATTCCCACCTGACGGTCGGAGGGTAATAACTCTGTGTGTGTGTGTGTGTGTGTGTGTGTGCAGATCTGGGCTTGTTAGAACACAGAAAACGGCTTCAAACCTCACCTGGGCAGCAGGTGAGGGTTTACCTGGGAGTTCTGGGGATTTGGGGATAGAAATGAGCGTTTGGGAGGACAGTAGCTGTATTTTGGTGTAACCCCAGCCTTACAAGGGTGTTTCAGCTCCTCTGTGATAAGTGGCAGGGCAGGATCAGATGAGACTCGTGGCACGGCTGTTCTCAGGCTTTCACTTAGCTAAAAACTGCTGTTTATTAAAAAAAAATCATAATTAATAAACAGGAAAAGACCAATTGACTGTACAAATCCCCTGGAAACTTGGCGACTCCCGGTGCCTTTGATTTTGGGCTCTATGAGTGATTTTTGTTTCCGCTTTTATTCAGTGCAAGGTGTGAGCTCAGCCTGGGCTGGAGGGAGCTGCACTCATGGAACGAGGTGCAGAATGGCAGGGATCACCCTGGGAATTGTTCTCTGCTCCAGCAGCCACGATGCACGTTTGGTATGCCGGGGCTGCCCTCGCTATTGTGCCTCATACCAGAGATTTAACAGCTACTTATTTCGGGAAAGGCTGGCAAAACATCTGAATTTCTGCAGTGCTGGGGAGCCAGGAACCTCTGTTCCTGTGCACACTCCACTGGCCCCTTCTTAAAACAAAAAAAAAAGGAAAATAATCAATCTAAAAAAAAAAAAAAAAGGAAAATAATCAAGGAAAATAATCTAAAATAAAAAGAAAGGAAAATAATCAAGGTTCCTTTGCAAAGAGGTGTTGTAGATCGGCTTTGCTTAAAATAAATCAAAAACCCACCCTGGGGGAATAATTTGGGGGCAGCAGATTTTATGATTTTATTATTAACACCACCTGCTTCAAATATTTACCCAGTTAAATCAGGCGAACTCTGCGTGGTCCGTAAGTTATATCTTACAACTTTCCAAGAAAGCCTTTCTCTAACTGGAAATGAAAAACAGTGTCCAACAAGCATTCTTGAACTCGTCCAGCTCCTTGGCCAGACACTTGGGTTGTTTTTGATTTTTTCTTTCCCCTCGGATTCCCTGCCAGCAGTGGATGCTCCGGAAATGGCTGTTGCGAAAGGAGCCGAGTCAAACGTCAGCTCTGTTAGCAGCAAGCAAAGTTCACTGGGTGGTGACAGGGGGAATGTGCCCTGAGCACAGCAGAGCAGGCAGGAGTTGCTTCTCGGTTTTATAGAGATGAAATTCTGAGTGGGAACTCCTTATTTTAAGCCCCTGGTTCTCAGCTGCCCTGTGCTTGTCTTGTGCACCATTATTTCTTTCTTTTCAGCAGGAAAAAAAAGCTTTAAATCCTCTTGATAAAGTCTTGCTGCTTTTTGTGGCCTTCTTGGAAGTGTGGATTGCTGGGTGTGGGGATGTTGACCCTGTGCTTCTCTGGTGCACCACTGTTTATTTCTTTCTTTTCAGCAGAAAAAAAAAAAGAGCTTTCCCTGCACTTTAAATCCTTTTGATAAAGTCTTGCTGCTTTTTGGAGCCTTCTTGGAAGTGTGGATTGCTGGATGTGGGGATGTTGACCACATGTTAAACAATTTCCACTCTGGAAAAGCCTGAGAGAAGCCAGGATGGGTCTGAAGTCGGGTTGATAAACCTGGGCATCAGGTGTGCGGGGTGTTCTTGCCCAGCACCGGTGTGTGTGTGGTCTCTTGGCTCCTAAACTGGTTTCCTGACAAGTTAAAACACAAAATAGGTGTCAGACCAGGGCCCAGAGAGGGAATGGGGAGCCGTGGGTCCGTGTTCTGGCTGGAAGAGCAACAACAGAAACATCAAGGCTTCTTCTAATTAACCTCTTAATGATGAGACTCCTGTCAATTCCTTATTTACAATTCATTCAGAAGCTCTTTTGTGTTCCTGGAGTAGATGCAGGGAAAGTTCTGCACTTTAAAGCCACATTCTTCCTGCCTCCTTTTATTTTTTTTTTCCTTTTTTCCATTTCGTGTGTTTTCTGGTCAGCCCTGCTGCCTTCACGTCAGGTCCAGCCTGTGCCAGGGGACTGCAGCCAGCTCAAAGAAGTTGAGACTCTTACTTCCAACTTGAAATATCCCAGGATAATGCTGAGTTTCTGCATGACTTGCTTGAAAGTGCTTTGTTTTTCATAGTGCTTTGCAGCTAATTTTAACTCCATTTCGTGTAGCAGCAGTGGGTCAGTAGATATCATAAGCACCAGCAAGAAGCAAAAAAGAGAAATGTTTTGATCCACAACAGGAGGAGAAATTGGAGGGGAAATGAGATGGAGGGAAGGTGCTTGAGGTGGTGGTGCTGTAGCTATGGAAGGGCTCATTTCTCCAGCTCAATAGTGAGGAAATGGGCACTGACAGCATCCAGAGCTGGCCTAACGTTGGATTTTGGGGGCAGTGGGTGCAGGTGACACCTGGGGAGTCACTTTGGACTCAGTTTACCCCAGCAAGGGGTGGAGGGATCCCCACTGGGGACACCAAGCAGGGTGACCATGAGTATGAAGGGCCAGCAAGGTGATCAGAGGGATGGAGCACCTCTCCTGTGAGGAAAGGATGGGAGAATTGGGATTGTCCAGCCTGGAGAACAGAAACTTTGGGCTGACCTGATTGTGGCCTTGCAGTATTTGAAGGGAGACTGCAAGAAAAAAGGGGGGAGAATCTTCACAAAGAGCTCCAGGACAAGAGGGAATGGTTTGCCCACTGCCGGAGGGCAGGGCTAGGTGGGATTTTGGGAAGAAATTCTCCCTGTGGGGTGGTGAGGCCCTGGCACAGGATGCCCAGAGAAGCTGGGGCTGCCCCTTCTGTGGAAGTGTCCAAGGCCAGGTTTGGAGCCACCTGAGATAGTGGAGGATGTCCCTGCCCATGGCAGTGGGGTGGAACAAAATGAGCTCTAAGGTCCCTCCCAACCCAAGGCACTCCAGGATTCCATGATAATATAATGGAATAATAATATTCCATGATAATATAATGGAAAGGAAATCTTGATTCTTGAAAGCCTTCATCAGTGTCCCCTCATCATCGCCTCTGGGAGAGGGATTGGTTATTTCCTTGGAGCTCCATTCCTTTATCCGGCTGAACAAGGAGCTCACAGGGACTCACACCTGGGCTCCCTCACCACGAGGGAATGGACATGAATTCCTAACCCTGTGTGATACAGGTTGCTCTTTATTTTGGCACAGCACAGAGCCAGACACTGACAGGTATTTCTTTCTTCCAAGCATGTTTACACACGTCCCTCTTCATTAAAGCATCCAAAGAAGCTGCAGAGCTACAAAGCCAATTGTTGCCCGTTTCTGTTGCTGCCATTATTCTGCTGCAGCGTGGCACTGGTGCTCCCAGAGTGGGGCTCGTTAATTTGTGGTGCTGCACAAAGACAAAAATCAACTGCAGCTCCTGTTCCCTCAAAGTCAGGGGAATCAATCTTCCAGCCTCAATTCAAACTGTTAAAAAAGAACAGCAGTTACAATCCCTACAAAAAAAATCTGTTTATCTGGTAAATACGTGGGTGGTTATTGGCAATTTTACCAATGATCATCTTCAGGTTAATTATCCTCATCCATATTGATCAGGTAGAGTTTTCAGCCTTGAGAAAATGGCATCTTTCTTAGGCACAGCTTTGGGAGATGCTGGAAAATGTATTCCTAAAGGTGGTTAACACCATTGCAGGAGATTCTGCTGTGAAACTTTCCCCTGTCTAGCTGCAGAGACATCTTGACACATGCAACTCCGTGTGAGAATAAATACGTGCAAAATGAGCTCAGAGAGTTGCTGGGAAAGGAGGAGAAATGTTCTTTGCCTGTCAGAGCTCGGTGTTTGAGTCTCCCTGGAGCACAGAGCTCAAATCTACAGCCCCCCACCTGTTTGTTTGGATCCATTTTGGGAATACAGGGTGTTTTAATGGGGGGGTTTGGAGGGAGAGAGCCAGCCCTTGGTTTTTCCTTTTTTCTGTGTTTAATGCAGGGGGATATGGATATCTCTGTGCTCCAGGATCCTTTCAGAGCTGGGGCTGTAACCTGGGAACCTCGTGGGGAGCAGAAGGAATCAAACCCTGGGCTGGGGTAGTCGAGGATTGAGGAGAGGTCACTCAGCACTGCCAATAAATAATTTTATTTTGGTTATTGTCAGTGCTGAGTGACCTCTCAGGTTTTGGTGAACAGCAGCGAGGCCCAGCCTTGAATCCAATCACAGCAAGGTTTGCTCCAACCTGCTCCATTCCCTCCAGTGAGAACAAAGCTTTTCATGTTTGTTTGGACCCATTTTGGGAATACAGGTTGTATTAATGAGGGGATTTGGAGGGAGAGAGCCAGCCCTTGGTTTTTTTCCTTTTTTCTGTGGTTGATGCAGGGGGATATGGATATCTCTGTGCCCCAGGATCCTTTCAGAGCTATAACCCAGGAACCTCGTGGGGAGCAGAAGGAGTCAAACCCTGGGCTAGCTGAGGATTGAGGAGAGGTCACTCAGCACTGCCAATAATTATTTTTTTTATTGTTATCGTCAGTGCTGAGTGGTCTCTCGGGTTTTGGTGAACAGCAGCGAGGCCCAGCCTCGCATCGAATCACAGCAAGGTTTGCTCCAACCTGCTCCATCCCTCCAGTGAGAACAAAGCTTTTCATGTTTGTTTGGATCCATTTTGGGAATACAGGTTGTTTTAATGGGGGGGTTTGGAGGGAGAGAGCCAGCCCTTGGTTTTTTCCTCTTTTCTGTGGTTGATGCAGGGGGATATGGATATCTCTGTGCCCCAGGATCCTTTCAGAGCTGGGGCTGTAACCTGGGAACCTCGTGGGGAGCACATGGAGTCAAACCCTGTGCTAGCTGAGGGTTGAGGAGAGGTCACTCAGCACTGCCAATAATTATTTTTTTTGTTGTTATTGTCAGTGCTGAGTGACCTCTCAGGTTTTGGTGAACAGCAGCGAGGCCCAGCCTCAAATCGAATCACAGCAAGGTTTGCTCCAACCTGCTCCATCCCTCCAGTGAGAACAAAGCTTTTCATGCCCAGGATCTGCAGCTGAACCTCGGGCTTGTTCAGGCAGTGTCTCTGCGGGGCTGGGCTGGGCTCTGGGTGCCGGGCTGGGGAGCAGATCGAGCGGGCTCAGCTCCAGCTCCTTGCACGCAGCCGCATCCCCGGCGCCCTGCGAGCGAGGGGGGAATGCACCACCCTGGCTCTGGGAACTGCTCTTTGTTTCCCTTCACCCCATCTATTTCCTTCAGCCCAGGCGGGTTTTTTATTAAGTAGATTATATGTTTGGCTCAATAGGAGCTTTTCTTCCCCAAGGAAAAAAGAATGCTGCTGGCATGAAAAATCCTTTTATCCACTCCTGTCTCCTGCTTTGCCCCGGCTGCTCTCAGAACACCCAGGAGATACCAGCGGGGGGCTCTGCTTCCCTGCCCACCTTCTGTCCCCCACCCAAGGACAAACAACAGTTGGCTTTTTCCTGGCTTCTGATAAGTTTCTGAGAGAAGAATTTGCAAACTGGAGTTACTGGACCCGCATGAGTTGTTCTGTAATTCTTTGCCAGGAGCTTGCCAGTGAGCCCCGGTGCAGACAGGCCTTTCCTCCCTGGCACACACAGAAAATTGGAGAGTTCCTGCCTGCAGCTTGAAGGTTCTGGCCAACACTACCTGGAAAACCCCTCAAGGGTCTCTGCTGAGAGGTGGAGAGAAGGACAGCGTGTGCTGAAGGCTCCATCCTCTTTGTTCTAGCTGCTCTCTAACCGTGGGGATTTTTGAGGTGCAAACATAAGAATTAAAGTTAAAAAAAGAGCATTTGTCTCAGAGGGGGGTGAAGTTGTCGCAGGGTGAGGTGAAGCCGTGGGGCATCCCCCTCCTTTAGCAGGAAATTTCGGCTTTCTGCACAGAACAGATAAGGATCTCCCTCTGTCTCCAAGCTGGGGCTCTGGTATCATACCTTGCAGGTAAACTGATTTTTTTTGTTGTTGTTGTTTTTTAATCCTGCAAATGAGACTGAGCAGACATGACCTGCTTCTCTGCTTTCCCTCTCAAAGGCATGCTCAGTTTCAGGCCAGATAATTCACTCAGAAGTTTACAAAACCAGTTTTATTAGTGCATTGAAGTGTTTTGTTTGCTTTGTAGCTTCTGGAAGCAAAACTGCCACAGCCTAAATCTTGGAATTGAGACCTCAAAAATGAGTCTAACAGGAACAAAGTTCAGTTTTGTTGTATCTAAATCAAACTGAAAGGAACCTACACAGTGAAATGTGTGTGGGTTAAATGTTTTTAATTTGTACCTCGAGCTTTTGATAAGTAATAAGGGAGATGCTTTAAAAGACCATTTCCTTTTAAGTAGACATGAAGGCAGGAATGTGCCCTGGGTGCTCTTTGCCATCTCAGATTTTCATAAAATCTCCTTTATCACCAACCTTTGTTCCCCCAAGTGTATGTATTTTTCAAAATTGTCTTTTCTGCACTCTGCTGACCAGGGGAAAACACTGATCTTGGAGCTGTTTGAAGTGCATGGTAGTGGAGGGGTTTTTTCCTTTCATTACAATATTTCCTCTCAAAATCTTCAGAATCTGTGGATGTTCTCCACCCTTCTCAACACAGATCAGTCTGTCCTGTCCGTTTTCTGTCCTGTGTCCCTTTTCTCTGGCCTGTGCTGAGCACCTGGTATAAAGCTCCATTTGCTCATGATGCTTTTTAAAGGTGTCTCACTCCACAGCTCTTCAGCTTTTGATCACAGTTACAGAATCCTGAAATGTCCTGAGTTGGGAAGGACCCACCAGGATCATCCAGTCCAAGTCCTGGTCAGTTTTTCATAAAATCTTTGATTTTCATAAAATCTCCTTTATCCCAACCTTTGTTCCCCCAAGTGTATGTATTTTTCAGAATTTTCTGCACTCTGCTGACCAGGGGAAAACACTGATCTTGGAGATACTTCAAATGCATGTTAGTGGAGGGGTTTTTTCCTTTCATTAAATATTTCCTCTCAAAATCTTCAGAATCTGTGGATGTTCTCCACCCTTCTCAACACAGATCAGTCTGTCCTGTCCGTTTTCTGTCCTGTGTCCCTTTTCTCTGGCCTGTGCTGAGCACCTGGTAGGAAGTTCCGTTTGCTCATGATGCTTTTTAAAGGTGTCTCACTCCACAGCTCTTCAGCTTTTGATCACAGAGTTACAGAATCCTGAAATGCCCTGAGTTGGGAAGGGCCCACCAGGATCATCCAGTCCAACTCCTGGTCTTGTGGAGACATCCCAAAATCCAACCTTTTGGAGAGCAGTGTCCAAACACTCCTGGCAGCTTCAGGAGCCTGGGCAGTGCCCAGCACCCTCTGGGGGAAAAACCTTTCCCTGTTCCCATCCTAAATCTCTCCTGACACAGCTCCAGCCCTTCCCTTGGCTCTCGTCACTGGTTTTTCACTGCAGTTTTGAATCTGTTGATTCCAAACTAACCAGCACCCACATTGAACCTGTCTGAAACAGCTCACAACAGCAGCTGGAAAAGGAGGAGCAGAGTCCAGAGAGAATTAAGTGAATAGTAATGCAATTAGCCTGATTGATTTACCCAGGTCTCTGGGATAAGGCCTAATGGGTGTCTTCCTCCTAAAGGAACCCTGAGTAAATCAGGACCAGCTTGTTTTTCATTAAGCTTAGGGTAACATGGCCCCCACACACAAGTGTTGAGGGTGATTTTGTGTGTGACTTGACACTGAGAGGATTTAGATCAGCTTGGGCAGAGTTAACTGTGGGCACTTGTATCTTGTAAAACCCTTCTTCACACCCTCCCTACCTGAAAGCCCATTTCTGCAGCGGGTAAGGACATGTTTTGGATTCCCTCTGGGAAGGCTGGGAGAGCTGATGAAAGCTGCTGAAAACCCAGCCTGCTGCTAAACAAGCCCCACCCTTCTTCTTGACATTGTTGGATTCCTCTTTGTTCCCAAGGATGGCAAGGCCTGAGGATTTGCTTACAGTTTTTCAGGCAGCTTGAGAAAAGTACAATGACAGCTGGGAGGTGGAAAAATGTGGGAATCTGCCTCAGAGTTTCTCCTTCTCTTTATCCAAATAATCTGTGTGGAGAGCAGGCAAAAAGCCAGGAATTTATTTGACCCAAGGTAGTGTCTCGGATCAGGAAAGCAGTTATTAAATAAGTGGCTGATCTAGCTGGGCGTGCACGCTTGGCTCGTGCAGTCACTTGGGATTGGGTTTGCTTTGGCCTCTGCCAGCTGCTCCCTGTCTGCCTGAGCTGGGGTGGTCATCCCTGGCCAGCAGGGAGCCTGGACACTCAGCCCCAGTGGAATCAGGTCAGCCAGTTGGAGGAATTGGTTTTTGTGTTGAGCCTGACCCAAAGTTGGGCTGGGAGAGGATCTTGGTTGGATATTGCCTGGTTTGCAGGCATGGCTTGGGTCATGGCTGGTGGTCCCTGGCCAGCCCAGATTAAGCAGCTCCAGGGAGCCTGGACACTCAGCCCAGGTGGAATCAGGTCAGTCAACTTGAGAAATTTTTGGGTTTGTGTTGAGCCTGACCCAAGGTTGGGCTGGGAGAGGATCTCAGTCAGATCTCACCCGGTTTGCAGGCATGACTTGGGTCATGGCTGGTGGTCCCTGGCCAGCCCAGATGAAGCAGCTCCAAGGAGCCTGGACATTCAGCCCAGGTGGAATCAGGTCAGCCAGTTGGAGGAATTGTTGGTTTTTGTGTTGAGCCTGACCCAAAATTGGGCTGGGAGAGGATCTCAGTTGGATCTTGCCTGGATCTCACCCGGTTTGCAGGCATGGCTTGGGTCATGGCTGGTGTTCCCTTTCCAGCCCAGATGAAGCAGCTCCAGGGAGCCTGGACACTCAGCCCAGGTGGAATCAGGTCAATCAACTTGAGGAATTGTTGGGTTTGGGTTGAGCCTGACCCAAAGTTGGGCTGGGAGAGGATCTCAGTTGGATCTTGCCCGGATCTCTCCTGGATCTCGCCCGGTTTGCAGGCATGGCTTGGGCCATGGCTGGTGTTCCCTTTCCAGCCCAGATGAAGCAGCTCCAAGGAGCCTGAACACTCACCCCAGGTGGAATCAGGTCAGTCAGTTGCAGGAATTGTTGGTTTTTGTGTTGAGCCTGACCCAAAGTTGGGCTGGGAGAGGATCTCGGTTGGATATTGCCCGGTTTGCAGGCATGGCTTGGGTCATGGCTGGTGTTCCCTTTCTAGCCCAGATGAAGCAGCTCCAAGGAGCCTGGACACTCAGCCCAGGTGGAATCAAATCAGTCAGTTGAAGGAATTGGTTTTTGTGTTGAGCCTGACCCAAGGTTGGGCTGGGAGAGGATCTCAGTCAGATCTCACCCGGTTTGCAGGCATGACTTGGGCCATGGCTGGTGGTCCCTGGCCAGCTCAGATAAGGCAGCTCCAAGGAGCCTGGACACTCAGCCCAGGTGGAATCAGGTCAGCCAGTTGGAGGAATTGTTGGTTTTTGTGTTGAGCCTGACCCAAAATTGGGCTGGGAGAGGATCTCAGTTGGATCTTGCCTGGATCTCACCCGGTTTGCAGGCATGGCTTGGGTCATGGCTGGTGTTCCCTTTCCAGCCCAGATTAAGCAGCTCCAGGGAGCCTGGACACTCAGCCCAGGTGGAATCAGGTCAATCAACTTGAGGAATTGTTGGGTTTGGGTTGAGCCTGACCCAAAGTTGGGCTGGGAGAGGATCTCAGTCAGATCTCACCCAGATCTCACCCGGTTTGCAGGCACGACTTGGGTCATGGCTGGTGTTCCCTTTCCACCCCAGATTAGGCAGCTCCAGGGAGCCTGGACACTCAGCCCAGGTGGAATCAGGTCAGTTGCAGGAATTGTTGGGTTTGGGTTGAGTCTGACCTGAGGTTGAGCTGGGAGAGGATCTCAGTCGGATCTTGCCTGGATCTCTCCTGGATCTCGCCCGATTTGCAGGCATGGCTTGCGTCATGGCTGGTGGTCCCTTTCCACCCCAGATTAAGCAGCTCCAGGGAGCCTGGACACTCAGCGCAGGTGGAATCAGGTCAATCAACTTGAGGAATTGTTGGGTTTGGGTTGAGTCTGACCCAGAGTTGGGCTGGGAGAGGATCTCAGTTGGATCTCACCTGGATCTTGCCCGGATCTCACGCGGTTTGCAGGCATGACTTGGGTCGTGGCTGGTGTTCCCTTTCTAGCCCAGATTAAGCAGCTCCAAGGAGCCTGGACACTCAGCCCAGGTGCAATCAGATCAGTCAACTTGAGAAATTTTGGGGTTTGTGTTGAGCCTGACCCAAGGTTGGGTTGGGAGAGGATCTCAGTCAGATCTCACCCCGATCTCACCCAGTTTGCAGGCATGACTTGGGTCATGGCTGGTGATCCCTTTCCACCCCAGATTAAGCAGTTCCAAGGAGCCCGGACACTCAGCCCAGGTGGAATCAGGTCAGTTGCAGGAATTGTTGGGTTTGGATTGAGTCAGTTGAAGGAATTGTTTGGTTTGGGTTGAGTCTGACCTGAGGTTGAGCTGGGGGAGGATCTCAGTCAGATCTCGCCTGGTTTGCAGGCATGACTTGGGTCATGGCTGGTGGTGATTGCAACAGGGGCAGGCAAAGGGCTGCCTGGACAGGCACCTCCTGGAAAGGCTCCTCTGCCTCCACAGTCTGCTTCATGCCGAAATTGGATTCTTGCAGGTCTGGAATACTGAGTATGACTTGTGCTGTTTGCAGAGCCGGTTCTTCCAGAGCTTGAGAGCGGCTCTTGAAATGGAGAATTTAAAGAAGGTTTCCTCTCCTTCAGGCTTTTGCTCTCTTTGGGTTTTAAGGGGTTGATCTTGTTTTGATTTCAGCTTTGACATGTCTGTGCTCTGACTGCAAACAAGCCAACTCCACGTGTGAGACGGACGGTGCCTGCATGGTCTCAGTCTTCAACCTGGATGGTGTCAAACACCACGTTCGGACCTGCATTCCTGAGGCAAAACTGATTCCTGCTGGGAAACCCTTCTATTGTCTGAGTTCAGAGGATCTGCGTAATACTCACTGCTGCTACTCCGATTTTTGCAACAAAATTGATTTAATGGTTCCCAGTGGTAAGTAGAGAGTCAGATAAATCATGTGTTTGAAGTGGGAGGAGAGGAGCTGTCTGTTTGGGATTGGGAATTTGGAGTTCTCAGCCCTGTTTTCACTTCTTCCCTTCAGCTGCTGCGTGAACTTGAGCTCTGGGTTTATTTCCTTCATCTGTAAAGTGGAAATAACAAACTACTTCAAATTCAAATGGGAATGTGTGTGTTCCCTTTGTCACTGAGCTGGCCCTGCCTTTATCAGCTGGTGTCACTTCCCTTCCAGGACTCCAAATCTTTTCAGTTCTGAGCACAAGTAGAGGAACATTGCAGCAGCTTCAGAGGAAAGTGTGTGGGGAGGAAGGTGCCTCTGTTCAGAGCACATGCAGGGGAAGCAGCCCTGCCTCTGAGTGAGGGTGTGGGAAACTTCTGCTTCTCATCCCTGGGACAGAGAGGGCATGTGGTGCTTCCTCACACCTCCTACTTTCTGTTTTGGGCTGGTTTTTAGTGGGTGCTGGGAATACTGCAGAGTAATTTTCCTTGGGAGCAGTGGGGAGGTCTCATCTGTGCTCAAAACAACAAATAATTGTCGTCAGGTACAAATTCACTGATTGTTGCAGGGAAAGAGGGAGCAGGGAGTCCTGGCCAACTGGTTGAGTTCAAATGGAAGGTGAACTGCAGAGTGTTCTGGAAAATCAGCCCAGAGCACACTCCTGTGTAAGAGAATGAATGAACAGCCCATAATCCCTGATCCCACAAAACTTCTTTTTGGGGTTTCAGCTGCATTTTGCCTGCCTGACAACCAGCCCCACCTTAAACTGCTGTTATGTGTCTCCAGGCTAAAATTGTCCAGACTCTGAGAAAACAGTAAAACGCTCAAAAATCCTCAAAGCAATGATAATTTTCTCAAAATGTCTGTTTGTTTTTCTCCTGCCAAGGACACCTGAAAGACAATGAGCCCCCCTCGAGCTGGGGCCCGGTGGAGCTGGTGGCGGTGATTGCCGGGCCCGTGTTCCTCGTGTTTGTTGTCATGATCATCGTGGTCTTTGTGTTCCACCACCACCAACGGGTCTATCACAACCGCCAGAGGCTGGACATGGAAGATCCTTCTTGTGAAATGTGCCTTTCCAAGGACAAGACCTTGCAAGATCTGGTCTATGATCTCTCCACCTCCGGCTCTGGCTCAGGTATTGCGAGATGCTGGGACGTGACCAGTGAGAACTTGCAGTTGTCTCCTTGGGCTGGTGGTTGCCACAGCTTTGCTGTCTCAGAGCCTGTTCAGGGGGTCTGTCATGAGGAACTTGAAGGGATGTTTAAATTCAGTCTCATGTCTGTTCAGGTAGGAGCAATAGTTAAACTCCACCTTAAAACTGCAAGAGCAAAAAGCTGCATCTGTTCCCAGTTTAGCCTTGGAACAGGATTTGGGTTGGAAACAACCATTAACTGCTAACCTGTATGGTTTTGGCTTTCAGAGGAGAATGCAGGATGTCACCTGCATCAAAGCTGCAGGAAAATGGGGAAGATCCCAGCAGATCAACATTTTATGGTGCAAATAGTGCATTTGCACAGCTCATTTCATCCCAAAGAAGCCTTGGGTCTTCCCAGGTGGATGACGTGCAGTGTTTGCTTCTGTAGCACTTGAAAGGAATCCCCAGAATAGATGGAAAGTCACAGTGTAGTGGTGGCTTTGAACTAGGAAGGTAGTTGGGTTAAAGAATATAGGAAATTCTGCAGCAGATGGAAACTGTAGGAAAATCCACAGAGGCAGAGAATGTCACAACCTGATATTTGACCAGGGAATAAACCTTCAGCAGCACATCTGCTGCTATATAGAAAATATTCGGGATCTTTTCTATGCATGCTGTGGGCAGGTGAGCTCAGTGCTTTCTGTAAGCAACAGCAGTGATGTTGGGACTCCTTTAAGATAAATTTGGGGGAATTTCTGCTTTTTAGCAGAAACTGACTCTAAATTCCATTCTTTGCATAATGAGGCTGCAGTTCCTTTCATCAGTCGTGGAGCAGAACTTCCCCACCTGCTCCATGCTGGATCTCTGCTTCAAAGCAAAATTCAGATGCTGCCCAAGCACTGGCACATCCCACACAGGAGCTGCCACCATTCCCTGCTTTGGGTCTTGCTCAGGCTCCCAGTTGTTATCGAATGTAAAGTCTGCTGGGTTTGAGGACATTTTTCAGCCTCTGGGGTTTCAGGAGGTTTTTTGCTACCACAGTGTAGGAATGTGCCCCCTGTTGACAGAGTGACCAAACTGCCCTTTGTCTCCTTAAAAAGGAAAAAAGCCCAGAAATTTCTCTCCTCAATTAGCAAAGAAGACACCACACAGGACCTGAGGGACTTCACCTCAAACTTAAGGAGAGCCAATTGGACAGGAGCTAAAGTCACACCTAAGCAGTTCATTAGAAAAAGAAGAGAGCAAAGAAACAAATTGCTATTGTGGGGTGATTTACCAGGAGCAAGAACCTCGAGTTTTCTGTATAAAGCAATTTATTATTTTGCCTTTTATTAAAACTTTTCTGTTTCCAGCACTACCACAGAAGCCATCCTGCTGATTTTAATCATCTGAAGTAGCTAAACCATCTCAAATGTGTATAAATCTCCAAAAGTTTACAAGACCTAGCTCAAAGAGACCCTTAGAGCAGTGGAGTTCATTTTTTTCCCCCTCTTGCACTTAGCTCAGGTTTTCTCTATAAGGAACTTAGTTATTTTGCCTTTTATTTAAACTTTTCTGTTTCCAACACTACCACAGAAGCCATCCTGCGGATTTTATGCCTTCTAAGGTGGCTGAGCTATCTTGGGTGTGAAATAGATCCCCAAGAACTTACAAGACCTAGCTCAAAGAGACCTATATAGCAGTGGAGTTACTTTTTTCCACTCTTGCACATGACTCAGTTTTTCTGTATAAAGAGTTTTGTTATTTTGCCTTTTATTTAAAATTTTCTGTTTCGAGCACCACCACAGAAGCCATCCTGCTGATTTTATGCCTTCTAAGGTGGTTGAGCTATCTTGGGTGTGAAACAGATCTCCAAGAGCTGCTGAGACCTGGCTCAAGGAGACCCTTACATCAGCAGAGTTTGAGTTTGTTCCCTCTTGCACGTGGCTCAGTTTTTCTCTGTAAAGAACTTTGTTATTTTGCCTTTTATGAAAACTTTTCCATTTCCAGCACCACCACAGAAGCCATCCTGCTGATTTTATGCCTTCTAAGGTGGCTGAGCTATCTTGGGTGTGAAATAGATCCCCAAGAACTTACAAGACCTAGCTCTAAGAGACCTATATAGCAGTGGAGTTACTTTTTTCCACTCTTGCACATGACTCAGTTTTTCTCTATAAAGAGTTTTGTTATTTTGCCTTTTATTTAAACTTTTCTGTTTCCAACACTACCACAGAAGCCATCCTGCTGATTTTCTGCCTTCTGAGGTAGCTGAGTTATCTTGGGTGTGAAATAGATCTCAAGAGCTCATGAGACCTGACCCAAGGAGTCCCTTAGAGCAGTGGAGTTCATTTTTTCCCCCCTCTTGCATGTGGCTCAGTTTTTCTCTATAAAGAGTTTTGTTATTTTGCCTTTTATTTAAACTTTTCTGTTTCCAACACTACCACAGAAGCCATCCTGCTGATTTTCTGCCTTCTGAGGTAGCTGAGCTATCTTGGGTGTGAAATAGATCTCAAGAGCTTGTGAGACCTGGCTTATATCACCACAGGGATTGATTCCTTCCTTTCCTTGTCCCCAGGCTTGCCTCTGTTTGTCCAGCGGACGGTGGCTCGGACCATTGTCCTTCAGGAGATCATTGGCAAAGGCCGCTTTGGAGAGGTGTGGCGGGGCAGGTGGCGCGGGGGTGACGTGGCTGTGAAGATCTTCTCGTCACGTGAGGAACGGTCCTGGTTCAGGGAGGCAGAGATCTATCAAACAGTGATGCTGAGGCACGAGAACATCCTAGGATTCATTGCTGCAGATAACAAAGGTAAGAGTGCCTCAAGCCTAGAGCAGAGGCTTCACCACTGTGCAGCCTCATCACCCTTTCCAAGAAGATTTCTCTAATTTCCAATCTAAACCTACCCTGGTGTGACTTTAGGCCATTTCCTCTGGTCCTGTTGCTCGTTACCCCACCTGGCTCCATCCTCCTGTCAGGAAGTTGATCAGAGTGAGAGGGTCCCCCCTGAGCCTCCTTTTCTTCAGGTTGAGCCCTCCAGCTCCCTCACTGATCTTCAGAATTATCCATTCCCTTCCCCAGCTCCATTGCCCATCTCTGGTTCACATTCCAGCACCTCCATCCTCCTGTCAAGTTGGTCAGAGTGAGAAGGTTCCCCCTGGGCCTCCTTCAGGTTGAGCTCTCCAGCTCTCTCACTGCCCTTCAGAATTATCAATTCCCTTCCCCATCTCCATTGCCCGTCTCTGGTCACATTCCAGCACCTCCATCCTCCTGTCGAGTTGAACAGCATGAGAGGGTCCCCCCCTGAGCCTCCTTTTCTTCAGGTTGAGCCCTTCAGCTCTCTCACTGATCTTCAGAAGTTATCAATTCCCTTCCCCAGCTCCATTGTCCATCTCTGGTCACATTCAGCACCTCCATCCTCATGTCGAGTTGAACAACATGAGAGGGTCCCCCCTGAGCCTCTTTTTCTTCAGGCTGAGCCTTCCAGCTCTCTTAGCTTCTCTTCAAAATTATCCATTCCCTTCCCCAGCTCCATTGCCCATCTCTGGTCACATTCCAGCACCTCCATCCCCATGTTCCTCATGTCAAGAAGTAGAACAGCATGAGAGGGTCCCCCCTGAGCCTCCTTTTCCTCAGGCTGAGCTCTCCAGCTCCCTCACTGCTCTTCAGAAGTTATCCACTCCCTTCCCCAGCTCTGTTGTCCATCTCTGCCCATCTCCAGCACCTCCACATCTTTCCTGTCATGGGGGACTAAAGCTGATTAATTCAGCTTCTCTGGGCCTCTACACTGCACAAAACTACTCCAGGATTCAAGCTGCTGCCTCACCAGTGTCTGGCACAGGAGGAAAATCACTGCTCTGGTCCTGCTGGCCGCGCTATGGCTGATTTGAGCCATTTCTTATTTACCCCTGTCGAACTGCAGCCTCACCCAGCAGCTCTGCTCTGTCCCAAAAACCTGTGGGATGCTCAGTGGCCATCCCTGCGCTGGATCTGCCTGAGTTTCATCTCTTTCCTGTTGCAGATAACGGGACATGGACTCAGCTGTGGCTCGTCTCTGACTACCACGAGCACGGCTCTCTCTTCGATTACCTGAACCGCTACACGGTGACCATCGAGGGCATGATCAAGCTCGCCCTGTCTGCTGCCAGCGGGCTGGCCCACCTGCACATGGAGATCGTGGGCACTCAGGGTAAAAACTAAATTGGGAAATGGGGAATTCTTGAGGGGAGGATAAAGCAGGATTGCTGAAGGGAGCTTGTGACCGTGTTCACAGGGGTTCTTGGATGAGGGAAGAGACAAGGATCTGACTCCATGTTTCAGAAGGCTTGATCTGTCATTTTATGATATAGATTACATTAAAATTATACTAAAAGAATAGAAGAAAGGATTTCATCAGAAGGCTAGCTAAGAATAGAATAGCAAAGAATGATAACGAAGGTTTGTGGCTCGGTTCTCTGTCCGAGCCAGCTGGGCTGTGATTGGCCATTAATCACAAACATCCAACATGAGCCAATCAAAGATGCACTTGTTGCATTCCACAGCAGCACATAATCATGTAAAAATGTTTACATTTTGTTCCTGAGGCCTCACAACTTCTCAGGAGGAAAAATCCTAAAGAAAGGATTTTTCATGAAAAGATGTCTGCGACAGGAGCTGATGTGCTGTGCAGCAAAGCCTGCCTGAGTCAGCCCGGCTTCATCTGGTGGTTCTGGAGCAGAAATAGAGCGATTGCTTTGGCTGGCTGTGAAGTGGGTTAACCCAGGAGTTATATCACCATTTCACATCCCATCCTAAAATTGGCGCTGCCTGGGTGGGATGTGAGCACAGGCAGAAGCAGAATCACAAACTCCTGACGTCTGCACCTATGCTGGGATGTGGAGTTTACATCCCTCTTGAGGCCTCTGCGTGCCACTGCATCAGTGGCGCCTCACAGAATCACAGAATCACAGAATCACAGAATAATGAGGTTGGAAGAAATCTCTAATTAGGATCATCAAGTCCAACCTATGCCCTAACACCTCAACTAGAATACAGCACCCAGTGCCATGTCCAGTCTTTTTTTAAACACATCCAGAGATGGTGATTCTGCCACCTCCTGGGAAGAGCACTCCAGTACAATTGGAGCTTTTCCCTGCTCTGTTCCTTATGAATCTAAACAGGAAAAAGTGTTGCAACAGCGGGTTTAACGCCCTGAAATCCGGTTCTGCCTCTGTGCCCGTTCAACAAATGGATTTCCCCAGCTTGACCCTTGTGACTGTGTTCACAGGGGCCTGAGGATGAGGGAAGAGAAGAGGACCTGACTCCATGTTTCAGAAGGCTTGATTTATTATTTTATGATATATAACATATTAAAACTATACTAAAGGAATAGAAGAAAGGATTTCATCAGAAAGTTAGCTAAGAATAGAAAAAAAAAGAATGAATAACAAAAGCTTGTGGCTCGGACAGAGATTATGAGCTTGTGATTGGCCATTAATTAGAAACAACTGCATGAGACCAATCACAGATTCACCTGTTGCATTCCACAGCAGCAGATAACCATTGATTACATTTTGTTCCTGAGGCCCTCAGCTTCTCAGGAGGAAAAATCCTAAGGAAAGGATTTTTCATAAAAGATGTCTGTGACAGACCCTTGGTGCTTTTTATTTTGCTCTGCTAGGGAAACCTGGGATTGCTCACAGAGACCTGAAATCCAAGAATATTTTGGTGAAGAAGAACGGCACGTGTGCCATCGCTGACCTCGGCCTGGCCGTCCGGCACGACTCCGTCACCGACACCATCGACATCGCCCCGAACCAAAGGGTTGGAACCAAAAGGTAGGGAAATGCATTTGGGTGGCTGGAAATGCCTGAATTCTGGGTTGAACACTGAGGGAATTCTGTGAATTTAGCGTTTCCCAGTTTCTTGCAAAATGTCAGTTTTGTGCCCGAGTTGATGTCAAAGGGATGTTGCAGGTGCAACATCTGGTTTGCAGGTGCAAACTCTGGGTTGAGCACTGGGAGAATTCTCTGAATTTAGCAGTTTCTGGTGTCTTGCAGTGTCAGTTTTGTGCCCGAGTTGATTCCAAAGGGATGTTGCAGGTGAAGGCATTTGGGTGGCTGGAAATGCTTGAGCTGTGGGTTAAACACTGAGGGAATTCTCTAAATTTAGCATTTCCCGGTGTTTTGCAGCAGGTTTTGTGCCTGAGTTGATTCCAAAGGGATGTTGCAGGTGAAGGCATTTGGGTGGCTGGAAATGCCTGAATTCTGGGTTGAACACTGGGGGAATTCTCTGAATTTAGCATTTCCTGGTGTCTTGCAGTGTCAGTTTTTTTGTTCCAAAGGGATGAATTGATGCCATTTGGGTGGCCGGAAAAAAGGATGTTCTCTAAATTGAAGGTTTTTGGGTGGTTTTGTGCCTGAGTTGGTGCAAATAAACTCTGGCTTGAGCATTGGGGGAATTCTCTAAATTTAGCATTTCCTGGTGTCTTGCAGTGTCAGTTTTGTGCCCGAGTTGGTGCCAAAGGGATGTTGCAGGTGTCACCACACTGGGAGGTGTGGGCCAGCCATGTAAACCTGGCTCATTTAATACATGACAGCAAACT
Source organism: Emberiza elegans (assembly GCA_024865655.1). Taxonomy (NCBI): domain Eukaryota; kingdom Metazoa; phylum Chordata; class Aves; order Passeriformes; family Fringillidae; genus Emberiza; species Emberiza elegans. The sequence continues at coordinate 2,773,590 of JALJVW010000117.1, read as the reverse complement.
TGGCCTCACTAAAGCCTTTGGGAGCTTCTGGTGGGAGCCTGATGTAGTTTTGGGACATTTCTACCTCTTTTCCTAGCTTGCTGTTGTTCTTGTGTTATTTTCTTCACTCTCTTAGATCACAGGGCCCAGTTCTGCTCTGATGCCAGCAGAGCTTTTTCTCCTGGAAAGTGCTGTGTGAGAAAACTGATCATTTACTATCTTCCAGAAAATTCCCTCTCAGAATGAAAATATTTTTCCTTTCTCTGTGCAGATACATGGCCCCAGAAGTCTTGGATGAAACCATCAACATGAAACATTTTGATTCATTTAAATGTGCTGATATCTATGCCTTGGGCTTGGTCTACTGGGAGATTGCCCGAAGGTGCAATGCAGGAGGTAAATGTCCTGTCCTTTGTGTGCCTGGGCCAGTGGCCGTGCTTGCTCCTGGGAACCTTGGGGTTCCATGGATCAGGAGGAGGGAGGTTTGATCAGATTTAGGGGGTTTGAGGGAGAGCAGGGCTGTGGGAGGACGTGTCCCTGTGTGTTGTCACCAAGGGAGGTAACAGAAGTGACTCATGAGTGCTGCTAAGCCCAGCCAGTGTTGGGTCAAGGCTGTTGGTGCTCCCAGTGGTGGCTGATGTTCCTTTGGATGGATTTTCAGGAAATGCTGGTGCTGGTTGGTGGGGAACTCCCCCAGATCAGTATAAATGCCTTGGCACGTGCGGCTGCAGCGTCATCCCACGTGTGACAGTCCCACTGCCGTGGAGATTCAGTGACCCTGGCGCCTTGCAGGGAGGTGTTGATCCCAGCCTGCTGACTCCGTTCCAGTTTAGGCAGCTGCATTTTATTTCCCTGAATTTTTCTTGTTAGCTCCAATTCCAGATTCTTCATTTCTGTTCTAAATAACTGCAAAGTGTTGACGCATCTCAGCAGTGAGTCATGGAGCCCAAACCTCCATCCGTCTGTCTTTAGCAAGCACAGTGGTCATGGTCCCTGTTCCCAGGAATTTGATTTTTCCCTGCTCTGCCTTTCAGGTATCCATGAGGAGTATCAGCTTCCCTACTATGACCTTGTACCCTCTGATCCTTCGATTGAGGAGATGAGGAAGGTTGTGTGTGACCAGAAATTACGGCCAAACATCCCAAACTGGTGGCAGAGCTATGAGGTGAGGTCTGCTTTCATCTCCATTCCTCTCCTATAAGGAAAGGCTGAGAGAACTGGAATTGTCCAGCCTGGAGAACAGAAGCTTTGGGCTGACCTGATCGTGGCCTTGCAGTATTTGAAGGGAGACTGCAAGAAAAAAGGAGGGGAGAATCTTTCCAAGGAGTTCCAGGACAAGAGGGAATGGCTTCCCACTGCCAGAGGGCAGGGCTAGGTGGGATATTGGGAAGAAATTCTTCACTGTGAGGGTGGTGAGGCCCTGGTACAGGATGCCCAGAGAAGCTGGGGCTGCCCCTTCCCTGGAAGTGTCCAAGGCCAGGTTGGACAGAGCTTGGAGCAACCAGAGAAGCTGGGGCTGTCTCTTCCCTGGAAGTGTCCAAGGTGAGGCTGGACAGAGCTTGGAGCAGCCTGAGATAGTGGAGGGCGTCCATGCCCATGGCAGGGCATGGAATGAGATGAGCTTTGGGATCTCTTCCAAACTCAAACCATTCCGTGACTCCCCGAGGATAAGGTAACAATTTTACAATGTGTGCTCTGATTTTGGGGGATGTGGAGGCCGTGCCTGTGCCCAGGCAGAGCAGCAGCCTGGCAGACCCACGTGGGCTCAGGGGAAGAGCAGAGCACTGACATTTGCTGTTGTTCCTTGGCCAGGCACTACGGGTGATGGGCAAGATGATGCGAGAGTGCTGGTACGCCAACGGAGCGGCTCGGCTCACTGCCCTCCGCATCAAGAAAACCCTCTCCCAGCTCAGTGTCCAGGAAGATGTGAAAATTTAGGCTCTGAGCCTCAACAGGAGGAAACTGCACAGGAGCTGCTGTGCTAGAGTAGACATGTGATGGAGGCCTACCTCGTGTTTCAGCCCAACCTACTGCTACAACCAGACAGCGGGACCTGCAGGCTGCTAGGCAGGGGGACGGAGCCTACGGAACCGCTCTCTTCCCTGCTTGGGTATGAAACAATCCAAAACCTTTTGTGATCACCTCCTGAGAGCGTGGAGACTTGAGAGGGACTTCACCCGAGGGATCTCAGCCATGATCCTAACTCTTTGTTCCTTCAAAGGAAATCCCTGTAAAGTTCAGTGTGCATTGAGCACCCGTTGGTGGGGTCGGAGCCAGCCCCGGGTGCTCGGTGCCGGGAGCGGGAAGGGAAAGGGAAGGTTTTTCTTGCCGTACTCTCGAGGATTTTTCCAGGGACTGGCACGTTCATGCAGAAAAAGCAAAACAAATGGTGCTCTCTTCCAAGAGGCTGAGCCGGAACAGTTGATCAGCTTCAACAACAACCGTTCTCCCTCCTTTTCTTAAGCTTGAAAAAGTCCAACTGGGCTCCCTGACGGCCGTCGGGGCCGCCCCGGTGTGTGCATGCGCGAGGTGCGCGTGTCCCTGTGCCTGGTCATCTCCTCCATAGCCGTGCGGTGTCTCTGCCTGTGGGTGGCTCATCTCTGTCCGTGCTTCCTGTGCATGTGCAAATCTCGAGTGTCCCGTTTGTGAGCTGTTTGCTGGTGCTCTCCGTGCTGAGTCGTGAGCCTCGTGGAGCTTGGACAGGCTGCTGCAGAGCGGATCCCTGGCTCCCCGATGGGCGCCGCCACAACGTCCCATCAGGTTGCCTCACTGCCACCCCTTCCCTTTTTTTTTAAGATGAAACAAATCAGAAACTGAGAATCACTCCTGGAACCCAGGTTTCTTTGTCTTGAGCCCCTGGGGTTTGTAATTCTGGGTAGAGGGGAGCTGAGTTGTGTCAGAGGTGGAGCAGGCGCTGTGGGGACTCAGTTCTCCTGGGAACACAATTTCCAGCTCCAACATCCAGACAGATTTTTGGGAGCCTGGTGATGCAGCAGTGCAGGCTGAGGACAGAGTGGCTGGACAGGCAGAAAGGGGCTGGGGGTACCGGTTGGCAGCTGGCTGAACATGAGCCAGCAGCATGCCCAGGTGGCCCTGGATCAGGAGTGGTGTGCCAAGCAGGAGCAGGGAGATCTTCCTCTGTGCTTGGCACTGGTGAGGCTGCACCTTTCCCTTTTTTTACGATGAAACAAATCAGGAACTGAGAATCACTCACAGAACCCAGGTTTCTTTGTCTTGAGCCCCTGGGGTTTGTAATTCTGGGTAGAGGTGGAGCAGGCGCTGTGGGGACTCAGTTCTTCTGGGAACTGGAACAATTCCCAGCTCCAGCACCCAGGCAGATTTCTGGGGGCTGGTGAGGCAGCAGGGGACAGAGTGGCTGGACAGTGGCCTGGCTGAGCATGAGCCAGCAGCGTGCCCAGGTGGATCAGGAGTGGTGTGGCCAGCAGGACCAGGGAGATCTTCCTCTGTGCTTGGCACTGGTGAGGTCACACCTCGAGTGCCGTGCCCAGTTCTGGACCCTCAGTTTGGGAAAGATGCAATGAGGAGGGCAAAGAGGCTGGAGAGGGGCTTGAACAAACCCTGTGAGGAACCCTGAGGGAGCTGGGGGTGCTCAGCCTGGAGAAAAGGAGGCTCAGGGGTGATTTTATCCCTCCCTACAACTCCCTGAAAGGTGCCTGTGCTCAGCTGGGGTTGGGCTCTGCTCCCAGGCAACCACTGACAGAAGAGGGCACAGCCTTAAGCTGCCCCAGGGGAAGTTTAGGTTGGACATGACAAAAAAAATTCTTCACTGAAAGAGTGATTGGGTGCTGGAATCATCTGCCCAGGGAGGTGCAGGAGTCCCTGAACATGTTTGAAAAAAGACTGGGCATGACACTCATGGTTTAGCTGATGAGGAGGTGTTAGGTGGGGCCATAGGTTGGACTTGATGATCTCAAAGGTCTTTTCCAGCCTGGCTCATTCTGTGATTCTGTGATCTGAGTTCTGGGGATCCTCCCAGAGGGGCTGGGCAGGATCTGACAGCAGGTGTGGCTTGGGAAATCAACATCCATCTTTTTATTCTAGGTGTATAAATATCTCCTAATGTGGAAGTGGCTGTGTCTCAGTGTGGGGTGGGGGGATCTGCATGGGTTTTCTTTTGATTCAAGGCCGAATCCAGGTGGGGGAGAGGTGGGGTGACTACAGAGACTCTGGAAGTGAGGGCTGTGGCTGCCCTGATGACTTTGGCAGTCAGGAAGATCTGTGGTGTGGAGGTCAGGTCAGTGTCTGCAGTAGAGAACTCTGAAGCCATAACTTTTAACTGGAGTGGTTTTGATTATTATTTTTTTAATTATTATTATTGTTGTTATTATTATTATTGTTGTTGTTGTTTTCTGGGAGGGTCTGGATTTTAACTTTTTTGAATATTGTTAATTCTTTCTAAGAGCAGCAAAACAATCTCTAATTATTACCTCTTGACCTGTTGGTTTGTAAAGAAATCACTGCAAAAAAAAAAAAAAAAAAAAAAAAAAACCAAATGCACAGCTCGATTTACACTGGAACTGTTTCTACTCTGACCTTGCTCCTGCTCTCAAAGGTGAGGTTTCATCTCTGCTCTGGCTGCCAGGGTTGTCTTTATTTCAGTCCCTCTGTTCTTGCTGTCTGTGTCCCTGTCCCTGTGTCCCTTTCCCGATTCCCTGTGTGTCCATGACCTTGTACAAAGTGAGGAGAGTGGGTTTGGGATCATTTTAGGAGCTGTTTTGCATCACCCAAGGAGTTTTTGGCAGCGTGGATCTGCCCTGGGAGCAGGGCTGGGGGTGCCCTGTCCCCTCCAGCTTGTCCTGAGTCACATCTCAGCCAGATCTTCCCTTGCACGTGTCCCTTAAACCTGCATTTAGGACCAAGGGGGGCACTTGCAAACCCTAAATGTCAGTTTAACCCAGTTAAACCTGGGCTTAGAAGCTGAGGGGGGCACTAAATATCAGTTTACCCCAGTTAAACCTGGGCTTAGAAGCTGAGGGGGGCACTAAATGTCAGTTTAACCCAGTTAAACCTGGGACTTAGAAGCCAAGGGGGTGCTTGCAAGCCCTGAATGCAGGTTTAGCCCACTTAAACCTGGACTTAGAAGCCAAGGGGGGTGCTTGGAAGCCCTCAACGCAGGTTTAGCTCAGTTAAACTTGGATTTAGAAGGCAAGGGGGTCACTTGCAAGCCCTAAATGTTGGTTTAACCCAGCTAAACTTGGACTTAGAAGCTGAGAGGGGCACTTGCAAGCCCTCAATGCAGGTTTAGCTCAGTTAAACCTGGATTTAGAAGCTGAGAGGGGCATCTAAATGTTGGTTTAACCCTGTTAAACCTGGACTTAAAAGCCAGTGGTTGCACTTGCAAGCCTTCAATGCAGGTTTAGCCCAGTTAAACCTGGACTTAGAAGCTGAGAGGGGCACCTAAATGTTGGTTTAGCCCAGTTAAACCTGGACTTGGAAGCTGAGGGGATCACTTGCAAGCCCTCAATGCAGGTTTAGCCCAGTTAAACCTGGACTTAAACACCAAGGGGATCACTTGAAAGCCCTCAATGCAGGTTTAGCCCAGTTAAACCTGCACTTGGAAGCCCTAAATGTCAGATTAACCCAGCTAAACCTGGACTAAGAAGCCAAGGGGGGCACTTAATGTCAGTTTAACCCAGTTAAACCTGGGCTTAAAAGCCAAGGGGAACACTTGCAAGCCCTCAGTGCAGGTTTAGCTCAGTTAAACTTGGATTTAGAAGCCAAGAGGTCACTTGCAAGCCCTCAGTGCAGGTTTAGCTCAGTTAAACTTGGATTTAGAAGCCAAGGGGTCACTTGCAAGCCCTCAGTGCAGGTTTAACTCAGTTAAACTTGGATTTAGAAGCCAAGGGGTCCCTTGAAGGCCCTCAGTGCAGGTTTAACTCAGTTAAACTTGGATTTAGAAGGCAAGGGGTCCCTTGCAAGCCCTCAATGCAGGTTTAACTCAGTTAAACTTGGATTTAGAAGCCAAGGGAAGCACTTGCAAGCCCTCAATGCAGTTTAACTCAGTTAAACTGGACTTAGAAGCCAAGAGGGTCACTTGCAAGCCCTCAGTGCAGGTTTAACTCAGTTAAACTTGGATTTAGAAGGCAAGGGTTCACTTACAAGCCCTCAGTGCAGGTTTAGCTCAGTTACACTTGGATTTAGAAGCCAAGGGGTCCTTGCAAGCCCTCAGTGCAGATTTAACCCAGTTAAACCTGCACGTGGAAGCCCTAAATGTCAGTTTAGCCCGGTTAAACCTGGATTCAGAAGCCGAGGGCGGCCCTGAGGCCTCGCAGGCCGTTGGAACAGGCCCGGGGTGGGAGCTGGGGCGGGCAGGAGCGGCCGGGGCCCAGCTCAGGCTCCCCCTTGGCTCTCCCACCGCGCTCCCCGCAGCTCCGAACTCGCACTGAACTCGCCCCCTCCAACTGTAGCCACACTGCACCTGCCTCAGCTCCGAACCAAACAGGGCTCAGGAAGAGATGAGGCGAGGAGGGCAACGTCCCTTCCAGCAGGATTTTAGGGGCAAATCTTCAGGAGAGATGGGGGAAGGAGCTAACGCTGACCATGTAGCATTTACACAGCACTTTTTTCATGCAAATCGGTGCCCGGGGGGCGCCAGTGCTTGCCGAGCTCTCGGAGCACCTTGGAATTGCTGCCTTGCCTCCAAAAAGTTGCAGCAGCTCTGGGGGGGGAAAAAAAAGGAGCAAAATCTGCATTCCAGGCAGTTCCATGCGGGATAAAGGAGGGAGGGTCCGTCAGCGGTACGTGGCTGCAGGACAGAACTCTTGGTACTTCTCTGCCCCTTTTTTTTGATTTGTTTGGTTTTGTACATTTTTTCTTAGCAAAGGACTGTAAGAAAATAGCCACTTAGCCACTTTACCTCTTCAGTATGCAAATGTACATACGGTGTAAGATAGGAAATCTTTTGTTTAATATAAAAAAAAACAAACCAGGCTGTCGATTTCTGCTGTACATTATTAAAAGTTTTGTTTTATTCATGTGAGGTGTTGCAATTTCAGTTCGTTGGGAAGGGGTGGGAATTGCAGGGCACAGCTCAGTCCCTCACAGCTAAAATAATCTCTTTAGGAATCCTGGGCAAAACATTTTCATGTTGAATATTCCCATTTTTAGTGAATGTGAAGCTTCCAACGGCCACCAAGCACTTGGGAGGTGCCACCAGCATCGTGGAGGTGGCAGGTGGGATTTTCCACCCAGCTGAACTTGGGGCTCCCGCTCTGGGGACAGACAGAGCAGGAAGGGTCACAGAGAATAGATAAATTTGGAGATTTATGCCTGGAGATCCCCTCAGAGCGTCCCTGGGGGTGTGCTGGGTACAGTGGGCACCTCCCCGGAGCATCCCCGAGTCTCCTCACGGACCCACGGCTCCAGGAAAGAGAAATCCCACAGCAAACTCCAAAATCCTGTTTGCTCCCCGGGTAAATGGTGCTGCATGAACTGCAGCGTTAATTCCTTAATTAGAGCCTCCTGCAAATGAGTTGTGAGCGGATCAAGGGGAAAATCTGCCGAGGCCTGGGGTCCCCCCGGGCTCAGACAAGGTGGGGAGGGGGAGGCACCATCTGGGCTGGTCCTTCCTCGTGCCCAGCTTTGTCTGAAGCTCCAGGAAAATCCAGCCCCATCCTGCAGACGTGGGCAGCGCTGAGCTCAGAATATGGGGATTTTAAACCAAAATCTGTCTGCTCCTCCAGGAGATGGAATGGGAAAACAGTCTGGGGTGGCTGCAGCTGAGGGGCCAAGCCATGACCAAATTTTGGGAACAAGATGGGGTGTTCCTCATCATTCCCGGTGGTTTGGTGACTCAGGGTCGGTGATGGGCTCAATCCCATCCCATCCCCAGCACTTCCAGCCCAGGGCAGCTCCGCTCCTGCAGCAAATTTGTCTGCTGGTAACCCCAGGCCGGGCTGTGGGCGGGAGGTTTGGGTGGAACGCCAGCGGGGACTGTTACGATCTTCAATTTTTTTTGGCAAATTTTAAACAAACATTTGGGCAAAGCTCTCGACTCCAGCTGGAAAATTCCCGCTGCCTCCCGGCGGGGCGCAGCCGGGAGCTGCCGGAGCCGCGCGTTGTGTCCGCGGCCGCCTCCGGGAATTGTTCTTCCCTCCGTGCCCCAGCTCGGCGCAGCTCGGGTCGTGCGGGAGCGGCTCAAATCCCGGGGACCGGGGCCGCCCCTGCCGCAGCTCCTGCCTCCCGTTAAATCCCAAATGCGGCTTTGGTGGCGCGGGGGTGACGCGGTGGCAGCTGGCGGGGACAGGCCCGGATTGCTTCTGCTCCCGGAAACCTCCCCAGATCATCCCTGGGGTGACCCCTGGATCCCTGCTTGGCGCCCCACGGTGCTTCCCGTGATATTCCCAGCAGGATCCCACCCTGCACCCTCAGGATAACGCCTCCCCCGGGTTCTACTGCCCCAAGGAGCACCCGGACCTCCTGAGGATTCTCCCATTCAGGACCCTCCCTCCAGACCCCCACGCTGGACTCCCGTGGGACCCCTGTGCAGAACTTCATGCAGGAACCCCCCCACTCTGGACCCCCATGGGGTCCCTGAGCAGGACCCTGCACTGACCCCCCTGTGGACCCCCAGAGGGTCACCGAGCAGGACCCCAGGCGGAACCTCCCCCCTGGACCCCCAGGGGATCCCTAAGCAGGAACCACAATTGTTCTGTCCTGCTGGACCCACCCAAGGGGTCCCTGCGCGGGTCCTCCATGGGGTCCCTGAGCAGGACCCCCCCTCCACTGGACCTCCATGGGGTCCCTGAGCAGGACCCCACCTCCACTGGACCTCCACGGGGTCAATGAGCAGGACCCTCACACTGGACCTCCCGCTCTTCCTCCATGGGGTCCCTGAGCAGGACCCCTCTGCGCCCCCTCACTGGACCCCCACAGGGACCCCAAGCAGGACACTCACACCGGACCCCCCCCTGGACTTGCATGGGGTCCCCGAGCAGGACCCTCACACTGTACCTCCATAGGGACCCTGAGCGGGACTCTCACACTGGAACCCCCCACTAGACCCCCATGGGGTCCCCAAGCAGGACCCCCCCACTGTACCTCCATGGGGTCCCCAAGTGGGACCCTCACACCGGACCCCCTCACTGGACCCCCATGGGGTTCCCAAATCCCCCGCACTGGACCCCCTACTAGACCTCCATGGGGTCCCTAAGCAGGACCCCCCCACTGGACCCTCACAGCACCCTCATGCCGGACTTCCATGGGGTTCCCAAACAGGACCCTCACACTGGACCTCCATAGGGGGGTTCCCTGAAGCAGGATCCCCATGGGGTTCCCAAACAGGACCCATCCCACTTAAACCCCCACTGGACCTCCATGGGGAACCCGAGCAGGACCCCCCCTCACTGGACCCTCACAGGACCTTCACACCAGACCTCCATGGGGACCTCGAGCAGGACCCTCACTGGACCCCCATGGGGTTCCCCAAGCAGGACCCCCCCCTTAACCCCTCACTGGACCCTCATGGGGACCCCGACCACGACCCCCCCCATTGGATTCCCCACTGTTCCTCCATGGGGTCCCCGAGCAGGACCCCTCCCCCCCCCGCACTGGACCCTAATGGGGTCCCCTCACCCCGGACCCCCCTGAACTCCCCGTGGTCCCGGTTCGTGTCCCGTGCCCGGGGAGCTGCCGGCCCCAGCCGGCCCCTGGGCGTGGTTTATCGCCAAAGCCGTGGTTTAACGCCCAAGCGGGCGTGTCCGGCCCCGAAAGGGGCGCGTCCCGCCGTGTCCCCACCCCCAGGGTCCATATAGCGGCTCCCGGGACGGCCCGGCCCGGCCATGACCCTGCGGCGGCGGCGGCGGCGGCGGCTCCGGCCGAAGGACGATGCGGCACCGGCGGCGGCCCCGGAGAGCCCCGGGCCCGCCGAGCTGTACCGAGCGCTGGCGGCGGCCGGCGGGACCCTGCCCCGCGTGCGCAAGGTAGGGCTGCGGGGGGAGCGGGGGAACCGCCCCGGTGCCCCCGGTTGTGCACCGGGACCAGTAACGGGGGAAGCGGGGCTGCGCCGTGTCCCCGTCCCCACCGGCTGCCGGCGGCTGCGCCCCGCGGGTTCGCTCCGGTGTCTCCTCCTGGGTTCTTATCGTGCCCCGGGGGCCCGCCCGAGCTTCCCTCGTGTCCCCGTCCCGCTCCGGTTCTCTCGTGTCCCCATCCCGCCCGAGCTTCCCTCGTGTCCCCGTCCCGCTCCGGTTTCCTCATGTCCCCATCCCGCCCGAGCTTCCCTCGTGTCCCCATCCCGCTCCGGTTTCCTCGTGTCCCCATCCCGCCCGAGCTTCCCTCGTGTCCCCGTCCCGCTCCGGTTCCCTCGCGTCCCCATCCCTCCCGAGCTTTCCTCGTGTCCCCGTCCCGCTCCGGTTTCCCGTGTCCCCATCCCGCTCCCCCCTCCCTGAGCTTCCCTCATGTCCCCGTCCCGCTCCGGTTCCCTCGCGTCCCCATCCCCCTCTTCCCTCATGTGGCCGTCCCGCTCCGGTTCCCTCGCGTCCCCATCCCTCCCGAGCTTTCCTCGTGTCCCCGTCCCGCTCCGGTGTCCCGATGGCCGCCCCCCGCCTCTTGTGCTGCCCCAGCATCTCCTCGCCCCTGTCCCGTCCTCCCGCTGCATCTTGCCGGTGTCCCCGTTCCTCTCGGCTCCGTGTTGTCCCCGCAAGCGTCACATCCTGTCCCGGATCCTGCTCACGTCCTGCCCCGGGGTTATCCCTGTACCCCCACCCTGGTTTCCCATGGGTCCCCACATCAAGGTCCCTCCTCACCTTCCCTCGGGAATTTTCCCTGTGCCCCGTCCCAGTGTCCCTCAAGCCCCACATCCTGTCCTGGTCCCTCTCCATGTCCTGCCCTGCAGCTTTCAGGGTGCAGGGCCAGACCCCGACCCCACTGTTTGTGGCTCTGTCACTGGGACGGGAGTGACCCCACAGCCCCCTGGACTCTGTCCTGTGAGAAGGGCGAGGGATTGGCCACAGGATACCCCAGGACAGGGGTCTGGTTTAGGGAGGGTAAGGGGACAGGTCCCAAAGTACCCTGAGTCTGATTTAGGGACAGTCGGGGACAGGTCACAGAATACCCCCGTCTGATTTAGGGAGGATAGGGGACAGGCCACAGCTCCCCCTGTCTGATTTAGGGACAGTAAGGGGCAGATCCCAGAGTACCCCAGGTCTGGTTTAGGGTAAGGGACAGGTCCCAGAGTTCCCTGAGTCTGATTTAGGGACAGTTGGGGACAGGTCCCAGAGTACCCTGAGTCTGATTTAGGGAGGATAAGGGGCAGATCACAGTTCCCCAGATCTGGTTTAGGGACAGTAAGGGACAGATCCCAGAGTACCCCAGGTCTGGTTTAGGGACAGTATGGGACAGAGTTCCCTGGGTCTGGTTTAGGGACAGGTCCCAGAGTACCCTGAGTCTGATTTAGGGAGGATAAGGGAGAAGGAACAGAGTACCCCATGTCTCATTTAGGGCCTGCAAAGGACAGGTCCCAGAGTACCCCAGGTCTGGTTTAGGGACAGGTCCCAGAGTACCCCAGGTCCTGTTTAGGGACAGTAAGGGACAGAGTATCCTGGGTCTGATTTAGGGACAGGTCCCAGAGTGCCCCAGGTCTGGTTTAGGGACGGTAGGGGGACAAGTCCCAGAGTACTCCAGCTCTGGTTCAGTCTCCCAAGTAAGGGCAGATCACGTTGTACCCCAGGTCTGATTTAGGGACAGTAGGGGACAGGTCCCAGAGCTCCCCAGGTCTGGTTTGGTGGCGCACAGGGCCCCTGGAAAAGCTCCTCAGCGGTGACGCTGGGCCCGACCCCGCCCTGAGGCTCCCCCCGGCCCCGTGGTGCTTCCTGAGCGTTGTGGGAAGCGAGAGCGGAGCCGACATCCGGAGCAGAAGTGGCCTCACGGCTGCGCTGCCACAGCCCAGACACGCACGGTGGCCTGGCCAGCGAGGCCACCACCACCAGACACGTCCCCGAGGGCTCCAGGGCGTCCCTTCCTGTCACTGTGTGACGTGGGGCCCAGCGTGACAGGCGACAACTTTCCCGTTTCTGGTGGTTTTGTGCCTGTGGGTGCGTTTGGGGAGGTCGGTCGTTATCTGGTGACAGCAGCAGGGCTGGTGGCACCCATGTGGCAGAGCTGGTGACACCCATGTGGCAGGCAGAGCACGGAGGGAACCGCTGGCACCCGGCTGCCACCAAGCTGTGCCGTGTGCCACCCTCCAAGGGACAGCTTTTGGTGACACTGCCTGCGCTGCACTGCCAGAGCCCAGCAACCCCAGAGGGGCATTTGGGGACATCGCTGTCCCCTCCTGAGGGTCCTGCCAGTTCCTCCACCCGCCCACGCCTGTGCGCCTGCCACAACAGCGACATTGTCCGGGCCGGGGGGGTGGATTTTGCACAAAAACCCCGATTTTGTGGCCACAACAGGGCCCCTCTGTGCCGGGGCCCCTCGGAGCGCGGCGTGGGGTGGGCGCGGCGGGGCTGACGTCAAAGCGTGGGGCGAGCCCGGGGCACTGTGAGGGTGCCTTTGAGCCCCGATCAAAGCCCCGTTATGCCCAGGGGCGCTGCCTTGGCACGGTGCTGTCCTGGTGGGGGACATCCCCTCGGGCTGATGGCAAATCTTCCTTTGTCACAGGACACAGGGTTCAAGTGGGCATCCCCCAGCCAGTCCCCGGAGGAGCACAGGTAGGGACAGGGGGCACAGGAGTGGGGCTGGGGTCCCTGTGCCAGGGGGCTGGAGCTTGGCCTTGGGGACATCGTTCCACTCTGCCTACCCTGGGAGGGCTGGAAATGAGGGGGATTTTATGGGGGAGGTGAGAGCAGCCATGGGGTCCCAGCTCAGACACCCCCAGATCCTGCCTGGCACCCACAGGATTCTGGTTAAGACAAACTGGGGAGGGTGAAACCCATCTCAGGCATTTTGGGGACCCCACAGCAGCATTTGGAGGTTTGCACAGGCAGTTTTGCTGTGCCTGGGGTCCCTGTGCCAGGGGGCTGGAGCTTGGCCTTGGGGCCATCGTTCCACTCTGCATACCCTGGGAGGGCTGGAAATGAGGGGGATTTTGTGGGGGAGGTGAGAGCAGCCATGGGGTCCCAGCTCCGTGGTGGGCTCAGACACCCCCAGATCCTGCCTAGCACCCACAGGATTCTGGCTAAGACAAACTGGGGAGGGTGAAACCCATCTCAGGCATTTTGGGGACCCCACAGCAGCATTTGGAGGTTTGAACAGGCAGTTTTGCTGTGCCTGGGGTCCCTGTGCCAGGGGGCTGGACCTTGGCCTTGGGGACATCGTTCCACTTTGGATACCCTGGGATGAGGGATTTTGGAAATGAGGGGGATTTTATGGGGGAGGTGAGACCAGCCATGGGGTCCCAGCTCTCTGGTGGGCTCAGACACCCCCAGACCCTGTGGGCCTGGTGGCACCCCAGGCAAACCCTGTGAATCCCCAGGCAGGAGGGCATTTTGGTGAGGTTTGCTGGCAGTTTTGGCTGTGGGGCCTGACCCCTGTGTCCCCCAGGAGGGTGGTGATGCTGGAGTGGGGCTGGGGTCCCTGTGCCAGGGGGCTGGAGCTTGGCCTTTGGGACATTGTTCCACTCTGGATACCCTGGGATGAGGGATTTTGGAAATGAGGGGGATTTTATGGGGGAGGTGAGAGCAGCCATGGGGTCACAGCTCCGTGGTGGGCTCAGACACCCCCAGACCCTGCCTGGCACCCACAGGATTCTGGCTAAGACAAACTGGGGAGGGTGAGACCCATCTCAGGCATTTTGGGGACCCCAGAGCAGCATTTTGGGGACCCTAGCACAGCATTTTGAGGTTTGCACAGGCAGTTTTGGCTGTGCCTGGTGCCCTGACCCCTGTGTCCCCCAGGAGGGTGGTGATGCTGGAGAAGAAGGCAGAGGAGTCCTTTGGCTTCGAGATCCAGGTGGGTGCTGAGCCCGGCCCTGCTCCCCACCCTCCCTACCCGCACCTTGCTTTGCATGAGGGTATTTTTAAGCTGTCTCTGAGCTCGGGGTTATTTTTAGAGGTGACAGAGTCACCAAACCTCCCCAGGCTGTGCTGCTGGGGGGGCACCATGGGGTGCAGCAATCAAACGCTGCATCGCCGCTCCTGGGGGGGTTCCTGGGGGTCGGGGTGCCCCCTCAGCAGAGCCCTCATTCCAGACCTACGGGCTGCACCACCAGGACAGGAACAGCGTGGAGATGTTCACCTTCGTGTGCCGCGTGCACGACGGGAGCCCGGCCGAGGCCGCGGGGCTCAAGGCTGGTGAGCACATCCTGGGGAGGGGGGGGATGAGCCCCCAGCAGAGGGGAGCAGCCCCCCCTGAGCGCCCCCGTTCGCCCCCCGTGCTCCAGGGGACACCATCACGGGCGTGAACGGGCTCAACGTGGAGGGAATCCGGCACCGGGAGATCGTGGAGATCATCAAGAGCTCAGGAAACGTTCTCCGGTGAGCTGGGGGGGGCTCAGGGGGGTCGGGGGGGCTGCAGCCCCCCATTGCTGACAGCTGCTGACCCACAGGCTCGACACTCTCTATGGCACGTCCATCAGGAGGGCCGAGCTGGAGGCACGGCTGCAGTACCTGAAGGTGAGCAGGGGCTGGCATGGGGGGCACAGGGGGGCTGGGACCCCTCAGGGGTCCTCGGGACCCCCTCAGCAGGGACCTGGGACCCCTCAGCAGGGTCCTGGGGACTCCCCAGCAGGGTCCTCGGGACCCCCTCAGCAGGGTCCTGGGGACCCCTCAGCAGCATCCTGGGGACCCCCCAGCAGGGTCCTGCCCCTCAGCAGGGTCCTGACCCCCCTCAGCAGGGTCCTGATGCCCTCAGCGGGGTCCTGGGGACCCCCCAGCAGAGTCCTGGTGACCCCTCAGCAGGGTCCTGACCCCTCAGCGGGTCCCTCAGCAGGGTCCCCCCTCAGCGGGGGGACCCCTCAGCCCCTCCTGCCCCCCCAGCAGGGTCCTGACCCCCCCAGCAGGGTCCTGACCCCCTCAGTGGGGTCCTGACCCCCTCATCAGGGTCCTGACTCCCCCCCAGCAGGGTCCTGACCCCCCCAGCAGGGTCTTGACCCCCCTCAGCAGGGTCCTGGGGACCTCTCAGCAGGGTCCTGCTCCCCTCAGCGGGTCCTGACCCCCCCTCAGCAGGGATCCGGACCCCCCCCTCAGCAGGGTCCTGATGCCCCCAGCAGGGTCCTGACCCCTCAGCAGGGTCCTGACCCCCCCCTCAGCAGGGTCCTGACCCCTCACCCTCCCCACAGCAAACCCTCTATGAGAAGTGGGGCGAGTTCCGCTCGCTGATGGTGCAGGAGCAGCGGCTGGTGCGGGGTGAGTTGGGGCTGGGGTGGGGTTGGTGGTGGTGGTGGGGGGGGGGTTTTGGGGACACCACCCAGCCCACCTGACCCCCCCGTGTCCCTCCCCCCCCCATCAGGCGTGGTGGCCAAGGACCCCAGCATCTACGACACGCTGGAGTCCATCCGCTGGTGCCTGCAGGGGGACGGACTGCCCGGGGGGGGCTCCTCCCGCGCCAGCGGCAGCGACGACTCCCTGTACCAGACCTGCGTGTTCGCCTCCTCCGGCTCCCTGGACGGCGACAAGGACAAGGACGAGGACAGCGCGGGTCCCGCGCCCCCTCCGCCGCGCCCCCGGCCCGCTCTGGGTCGCAGCTCCAGCCTCAAATGTGCGGGGCCACCGGGGGCTGCGGGGAGGCTTTGGGCCCGGGCCGGGGACCCCGGGGACGGAGCCGCCGCCGCCGCCGCCGCCCCCCGCAAGAACCGGCACAGCAGCTTCCGCCAGCGGCTGCTCAAGTTCATCCCGGGGCTCAACCGGGCGCTGGAGGAGGAGGAGAGTCACCTCTAACCCCCCCACACGGCCGCCCAGGACTATTTATTTATTTATTGCAAAGGGCTTCGTTCCCTCTGCCCGCCCCCGTGCCTGGGGGGCTGCAGGAAGGAGGTTTGGGGGTCTGGTTTGGCCCCCAACCCCCGGGACCGTGGGGATCGTGACGCTGTGGGACGGACACAGCAGCAAGGGACAGACGTGAGGACCCTCCTGGAGCGGCTCACGGAGCTCTGGGGAGCGGGGCCGTTCCTCCGTGGAGAGGGGAGCACCGGGGGAGCCCCGCGTTCCCCAGGCTGGGGGAGCACCGGGGGAGCCCCGCGTTCCCCAGGCTGGGGGAGCCCTGGGGGAGCCCCGCGTTCCCCAGGCTGGGGGAGCACCGGGGGAGCACCGGGGGAGCCCCGCGTTCCCCAGGCTGGGGGGGTCCTGGGGGAGCCCCGCGTTCCCCAGGCTGGGGGGGCACCGGGGGAGCCCCGCGTTCCCCAGGCTGGGGGGCCCTGGGGGAGCCCCGCGTTCCCCAGGCTGGGGGGGCCCTGGGGGTCCCTCCCCTGCTCTGCCGCCCCCCCGGGGCTGTTGTACCTCGCCAATACAGAGCGGATTTGCAGCGATGTGTGGCTGTGACTGAGGGGGGACAGAGCCCCCGTGGGCTGCAGCTCCCGCCCGGCCCCACGCTGTCCCCTTGGGGTGACCGACCGATGGCACCTCGGACGTGAATGAACTGCCGGGGTCCCCCCGTGTCCCCCCCCCGCCCGCTGCAGCCCCGGTGCCTTCGGCCACGTCCCGGCGCTGCGGGGCCCCGGCCAGGCCCTTCCTGCCCCGTTTCCTCCGGCAGCCGGCGGGAAGCGAGTCCCACCCCGAGCCCTTCCTCCCGCGAGGGACACGGTGCCCCCCGCGCAGGACGGGCACTGGGGTGCCCCCAAAATCTGCCTCGGTGTCCCCTGAAGGAGCTGGGGGACACAAAGCACCCCCAGAGCTGGGGGCTGCTGCGGGGCCTGTGTGCAGAGGTGGAGCACCGAAAGCCCTGTGCTCTGCCTCGGTTTCCCCTCTCTTCTGCCTCAGTTTCCCCTCTCTTCTGCCTCAGTTTCCCCTCTGGCCGGGCTGTTTGGGGACCCCAACTCTCCCTGTCCCCCCCAGGGGCACCTGTGGAGATCTGGGGGTGTCTGTGTGTGTGCCATGGAAGGGAGTGGGGTGCTCAGCTGCCTCCCCCCGCACTCTCCTGCCTTGTCCCCGTTCCAGGACAGCTCCGTGCTGGACATTTATGGTCCGGCTCCCGCAGCCCCGGCGGCTCCCGGCGTCCCTCCCGCGTGCTGCCAGGCTCGGAGCATCCCGTTCCTGTCAGAGCCACCACGGGACCCCCCCTCTGTGGCAGCTGCCACCCCACGCTGAGCTTTTTATAGCCCCGACCTGGGGCTGCGTGTGCCCGGCAAGGGCCAGGTGGCCGTGGGACAAGCCGGGGTCACGCGTGGCAGCGGCTGGGCACGGCCGGGGGAGCGGGCACGCCCCGGAGCAGCCTGTCATTACCGATAAATATAGGCCCGGGGCACGGAGCCAGGGGCAGCCGTGGGCACCCTGCACGCCCCAGCGCCCACCCTGGTGTGGGCACCGCGTGCCCAGCTGGGTGTCGGGGTGGATCCCTGGGCATCCCTGGCACCCCCCGTGGCCTTGCCGGGCCGCTTGGGCTCGGGTTTCCTCCCCCGAAGCCGCCGCAGTCCCCGCGGCCTCTGCCGGGGTACAGCTAATCCCGGCTGCGGGGGCTGCCGCTGTCGCCCTCCGGTAACGGCGCCACCGAGCCAGGGATGCCCCGGTGGCGCTGGGACCCCCCCGACAGCTCCGGGACCCTCCTGTGTGACCCGTCCCGAGGGGTCGGGGCCGGATCCCCGGGCTGGCACCGGCCGTGTTGCCGGGACCTCGCCGGGTCCCGCCGGGCCCGGGGGATCCCTTTGGGGGCGTCCCCGGTGCTGCCGCGGGATCCCCAAGGCGTCAGTGAGCGGTGTGACGTCAGCGGGCAGGTGTGACGTCACGGAACCCCGTCGGGGGCGGGCGACAGCGAGAAGCGGGGCCGGAGCGAGGCAACGGGAGAGCGCCCGGTCCTGGGCCGCCGCCTCCGGTATCCCCGGTACCGCCGCCTCCGGTACCGCCGTGCGCCCTCCGGACCCCTCTGCCGGGCTGCCCCCGGTGCCGCTCACGGAGGTTTCGTGAGGCCAGGCAGAGTCCCGGTACCGGCTGCGGCTCCCGGGACACCGGGCACGGACCGCAGCCCCCGGTGTGACCGTGCCGCTGCAGGGGCGCTAACGGGGGAGCACTAACGGCGCTGGCAGCCCCGGGGACGCTGCCAAACCGGGCACAGCGGGCCGGGTCCCCCCAGACCCCCGGGTTGTCCCGGGAGTGGCAAGGGACGGTACCGAGCCGGTACCGACGTGGATCGGGAGATACCATGGGAGTACCGGGGTGGTACCGGAGGATATTGAGGGGGTACCGGGATGGTACCGGAGGGTATTGAGAGGGTACCGGGGTGGTACCAGACGGTACCGGCTGGGAAGCTGCGGGTGCTACCGGGGGGTATCGCGGGAGGTGCTGGAGTGGTACCAGGGTGGCACTGAAGGGTACCGGGATGGTACTGGTGGGTATTGACGGGGTACTGGGATGGTACCGGAGGGTACTGAGGGGGTACTGGGATGGTACCGGAGGGTACTGAGGGGGTACTGGGATGGTACCGGAGGGTACTGAGGGGGTACCGGGGTGGTACCGGAGGATATTGAGGTGGTACCGGAGGGTATTGAGGGGGAACCGGGATGGTACTGGTGGGTATTGACGGGGTACTGGAATGGTACCGGAGGGTACCGGGGTGGTACCGGGGTGGTACCGGAGGGTATTGAGGGGGAACCGGCGAGGCACCGAAGGGCACTGCGGAGTTCTGGGTCCCTTCCGTTCACCCTTCGGCCTCCCGCGGGCCCGGGCCGGCCCCGCACGGGCTGAGCTCATCTTTCCAGCCCGCGGGCGCTGTTCCCGGCGCCGGCGCCCGCCAGCAGCCGCCGCTCTTTCCATCGGCCCGGCCAGGGGCTCCCCGCGGGGACCGGGCGGGGGCGGGACCCCGCGTCATCCCCCCCGCACCCGGCACCGAGCGGGAGGAGGCCGGGGGTACCGGTGCCGCTGAGCACCGGAGATACCCAGATGGGCACCGGGCATAGCGGTGCCGGGGGTACGGGAGGCACCGGGGGCACACCGGGAATGGGGCAATGAAGATACCGGCACCGAGGGGGATAATGGTACCGGAGATACCGGCACTGGGAATGGGGGCACCGGGGTACCGGCAACGAGGGGACACCGGGGATACCGACACCGAGAGAGAGATGGGCACTGGGCATAGCGGTACCGGGGTACGGGAGGCACCGGGGGCACACCGGGGGCACTGATTCCGACACCGAGAGAGAGATGGGCACTGGGCATGGCGGAACCGGGGTACCGGAGGCACCAGGGGCACCAGGGGCACTGAGAGAGAGATGGGCACTGGGCATAGCGGTGCCGGGGGTACGGGAGGCACCGGGGGCACACCGGGAATGGGGAAATGAAGATACCGGCACCGAGAGAGAGATGGGCACCGGGCATAGCGGTACCAAACCGGGCACCACCGGGGGGGGCACACCGGGGGCACTGATTCCGACACCGAGAGAGAGATGGGCACTGGGCATAGCGGTACCGGGGGTACCGGAGGCACCGGGGGCACACCGGGGGCACTGATTCCGACACCGAGAGAGAGATGGGCACTGGGCATAGCGGTACCGGGGGTACGGGAGGCACCGGGGGCACACCGGGAATGGGGGCAATGAAGATACCGGCACTGAGGGGACACCGGGGATAACGGTACCGGAGATACCGGCACCGGGAATGGGGGCACCGGGTACCGGCAACGAGGGGACATCCGGGGATACCGGGGGTGGGGACTGAAGTGATGCCAGCACCGAGGGGGCACCGGGGGTGGGCGCACCGGAGTACCAGCAACGAGGAGACACCGGAAATACCGGCAGCAAGAGAACGGCGGCGATGGAGGCACCGGGGGGACGCCAGCCCGGGGCTACCGGCAGCGAGGAGACACCGATGGGCCACCGGCTCTGGGGACACCGGGGATACCCCGGACACCGGGGCCTCCCTGCCCCCTCCGGCGGCCCCCGGAGCCCCGGGGGGGATGAGCGGGGAAGCGAGGGGCGCCCGAGCTATTTTTAGCCGGGGCCGCGGGGGTATTTTTAGCCGGGGCCGCGGGTGCGTCAATGGAACCCCGCGTGCGTCACGGCCGCGCCCCCGCCGGGGCCGCCCCCCCCCGTGCGTCACCGGCCCCGCGCCGCCCCGCGCGTCACCGAGCGCTTAAGAGAAAGTAGTGGCGGGGCCGGAGCCCGGCGGAGCCCGCGGAACGGCCGTGGCAGGAGCGGGAACCGGAGCGCCGCCGCGCCGGCACCCGGGTACGGGCGGCACAGGGGTGCGGGGGGCACCGGGGGGCACGGGGTCGTGGTGGCAGCGGGGGCATCCCGGTGGCACCGGGGGAACGGGAGCCGTTGTGCGAGGCGGCATCGGAGGGATTCAGGTCGGGCGTGTCAGGTGGCACCGAGGGGATCGCGGTCGGGCATCCCGGTGGCACCGGGGGCTCGGGGCGGTGGGCGTCCTGCAAGGTGGATGGATGTGGGCGGGTGTCCCGGTAGCACCACGGGCAACCGGGTCGCGCGTCCCGGTGGAGCCGGGGCTGCCGTGTCCGAAGGACGCCGTGGAAGGAACGCCCGGTGCCACCGGCGAGAGTCGGGGTCCCGGTGGAAGGCACCGGGCGGTGCGCGCTGTGCGGGGCTGCCCCTTGTGGGTATCCGGTGGCACCGGGAGGAACCGGGTCGGGTGTCCCGCGTGGCGCTGGGAGGTGCGCGGGATCGGGCGTCCCGGTGACACCGGCAGGAACTGGGTCAGGAGTGCCGGTGGCACCGGGGGTCGCGCACCCGGCGGGAATTGGCAGAGCCACCCCCGGCCCCGGGGGTCCCGGCAAGAGCCCGACACCACCCGCTGCTCTGTGAGGAGCCGCGCAGCACCGGGAGCGGCTTCTTGGGCCATGGGGGACCGGGCTGGTTGCCCCATCCCGGCACCCCAACCGGGATCGCAGCGGGCAGAGCCACCCCACCCCGGGCACCAGCCCGGGATCCCCGAGCAGAGCGGTCGCGGAACCGGAGAGGGCAGCAGCGGGGCAGGCAGGAGCACGCGGGCAGCACCGGGAACGCGGCGCTGGCAGCCGGGATGTGCGGGCAGCACCGGGAGCTGGAGGCGCGCGGGCAGCCAGCCCCGTGCGGGCAAACCCCCGCTGCCCACGCGGGCCTGGCAGCCGCCGCTGCGGCATTACCGGGCAGCAGGTGCCGGCAGGGACGTGGGCAGCCGGAGCCACCCCCGGTGCCACCGGCTGCTCTCGCCCGCCCGCGGCTCGGGGCCCGGTGCCAGCGGCTGCCACCCGCCCGTGCAGGCGGCAGCCTCGGGGCTGGGCACGGGCAGCTGCCCTCCCTCCCAAAGCAGGAATCTGCAAACGGAGCCCGGCCGTGGGCAGAGCAGAGGCTGCTGCGGGAATCTGTGCCCGCTCCCCGCGGGGACAGGGCAGAGGGGACCCCAAATGCTGTCAGCAAAAAGGTTCAAGCTGGCAGCGCAGGAAGGGTCGGGGCGCTGCATCCGCCAGGATTCTCATGCAGGCAAGGAAAACTCCCACTGGCACAGACAGTGTCCCTGGGGCGTGTGCCCAGCGTGGCCTCGGGTCCCCTGGGCTTCATTTGGGGACAGGAGGCAGCTGGGGGGGGGTCACTGTCCCCTCTGCACCCAGCTGGACACGCACAAACCCCACCGGGAGCGCCGGCAGGGGGCTGGGGGCTGCTGCCATCCCGTGGGTGCCAGAGCTGGAGCCACGCTGGATATTTTTACCCCGGCTCCTGGCGGGGTGTCGGCTTTCTTGGTGCCCGAGAGAGCTGCCCAGATTTGGCTGGGGGAATCCGGGGGCTCTGGCAGCGGGGCCGTGCCAGGACGTGGCCGGGGGCCAGCGCAGCGTGACCTTTAAAGGTCTGCGAGATGAATTACATTATCGTCTTGCCATTGGGGTCACTTCTGGCTTGGCTTTCAGCTGGACACAGGGCTCTGCTTGTCTTATGTCCCACCAGATCCATGCACAGCCCCGGGGGGCTCCAGGGACACAGGGTGGGCTCATCTCCCCCTCACCGGCACTCATGTTCCCAAAAAAAAGCCCTAAAAGGAATAATGGGGGAAGTGGAATCCTCAAAATCCAGCTCAGCCCTAACTCTGGCTTCCCTTGGCCAGCCCGAGGGCTTGGGAATCTGCTGGCCACATTCCTCCCTCCTTCCCTTTCGGGGGCTTTTGCTAAGCCAGCGTTTTGGGCAATGTCCTTTGCACCCATTGGCTGTGCCGTGACCTTTCCTGGGGACACTGGTGGCCGCCACCACGCAGCCGGTGGCCATGGAGGTGCAGCTCCAGCACGAGGAGAACCCTGGAGAAGTTCTCACTGTTCCCACCCTGGCTCCATCCTCTGCCTGGGTGCGGAGGGGCTCTGCGGGTCCCGGGTTTCTTCTGGGAGGTGCCCGGGGTGACACCTGGATTTCTGCTGGGGAGCCTGAGCTGGGGAGGGGTGACACTTGGGTTTCTGCTGAGGTGACACCTGGGTTTCTGTTGGGTGTGACAATTTCTGCTGCTTGAGCTGTGGGGTGACACCTGGATTTCTGCTGGGGGGACACCAGATTTCTGCTGAGCTGACACCTGGATTTCCAGGGGTGACACCTGGGTTTCTGTTGGGTGTGACACCTGGATTTCTGCTGGGGAGCCCAAGATGGGGGTGGTGACACCTGGATTTCTGTTGAGGGGACACCTGGATTTCAGCTGGGGGCCTGAGCTGTGCCCAGGGTGACACCTGGGTTTCTGCTGGGGTGTAACACCTGGTTTCTGCTGCCCAAGATGGGGTGTAACACCTGGATTTCTGCTGGGGTGACACCTGGATTTCTGTTGGAGGAGCCCAAACCGTGCCCAGGGTGACACCTGGATTTCTGGGGGACACCTGGGGCTGGGGTGACACCTGGGTTTCTGCTGCTGGGGGTGACACCTGGAGTTCTGCTGGGGTGGCACCTGGCCCCCTCTCTCCCCGCAGAGATGCCCTGCATCCAGGCCCAGTGCAGCACCACCACGGGCGCCGGCCCCTGCGAGCGCTGCCCGGCCGAGCTGCTCAGCCCCGAGGGCGGCCGATTCCCCATGGAAGTGGCCGGAGCCGATCTGGCGGCCGCCCCAGCCCTGCCCAGCTTCAGCACCTTCATGGAGGGCTACGCCGGCGAGTTCGACGCCTTCCTCTACCAGCTGCCGGCCAGCGGCCAGCCCGGCGCCGCCACCGCCTTCAAGCTGGAGGATTTCCAGGTGTACGGCTGCTACCCCAGCGCCTTCGGGGGGCAGCCGGACGAGACCCTGTCCTCCAGCGGCTCGGACTGCTACGGGAGCCCCTGCTCCATCCCCTCGCCCGCCACGCCCGGCTTCCAGCCCCGCAGGCCGCTTTGAGATGGGAGGGCTCCTTCGGGCTGTACCGCCGCTGCTGAACTAGTGAGGCCGGGCAGCCCCTGGGCTGA
This sequence comes from Emberiza elegans, assembly GCA_024865655.1. Lineage (NCBI taxonomy): Eukaryota > Metazoa > Chordata > Aves > Passeriformes > Fringillidae > Emberiza > Emberiza elegans. The sequence goes on along the minus strand of JALJVW010000117.1, from coordinate 2,750,177 downwards.
GCCAGCCAAGGGTGGGGGGTCTCAGCCTCCCTTCTTCGCCTTCGGCCCGCCGGGCCCCAGCCCCGCTGGCTCCTCGGTGACCCTCAAGGGGCAGCTGGGCCCCTCGCCCCGCGTGGACCCGCGGCTGCTGGACACGGACGCCTTTCCCCAGAGCCAGGGGCTCCCCAGGGTTTCATGAGGCTCTATTGGCCCCCGCCTCGCCGCTGCTGGAGGGGCGGCGCGGCGCCCAAAGTCGCAGCCCGGGCGGGCGAGGGGCGCTGGCCGTCTCATGGGACAACGCTACCATTGCCAGCACCTCGGTGCGCACTGGGTGAGGGCTGCAAGGGCTTCTTCAAGGTAAGGGGGAGCCTCGGGATGCTCCCACAGCGCTCCGCGGCGGCGGGAGGATGCTGAGGGGTGTCCCGGGGAGGGGCAGGGCAGGGGGCACGGCGGCCGAGCCCTCCCCGCGGACGCGGAGCCGGATGCCGGGCTGGAGCGGGAGGCAGCGGAGGACAGAAGGGCTTTTGTTCGGAGCGCGGCGCCCCGGGCTGAGCTCGGCCGCTCCTTCCCCACCCGCAGCGCACGGTGCAGAAGAATGCCAAGTACATCTGCCTGGCCAACAAGGACTGCCCTGTGGACAAGCGGCGCAGGAACCGCTGCCAGTTCTGCCGCTTCCAGAAGTGCCTGGCCGTCGGCATGGTCAAAGAAGGTACCGGGACCCCTCCCCTCCCCAGCAGGAGCGGGCAGTCCCCTCTCTGCAGCCCCTCTGGCTGCCTGGGGACAGGCACTCACTGCAATCCCAACCGCAGTGGTCCGGACCGACAGCCTGAAGGGGAGGCGGGGCCGGCTCCCCTCCAAGCCCAAGCAGCCGCCGGATGCGTCCCCGGTCAGCCTCATCACCTCGCTGGTGCGGGCTCACATTGACTCCATCCCCAGTGCCACCAAACTCGACTACTCCAAGGTAGGGCTGGTGCCACTCCATGCCCCCTGCCCAGAGCCGTGCTGGGGCTGGGGCTCACCTATCCCCATGGATCCTGACCCATCCCCGGCCCAGTTCCTCACCCATCCCCATTCCCAATCCTGATCCATCCCCATCCCAATCCTGACCCATCCCCGTCCCAGGTCCTCACCCATCCCCATTCCCAATCCTCACCCATGCCCAGTTCCTCACCAGTCACAGTTCCTCACCCATCACCCGTCCCAGTTCCTCACCCATCCCCGTCCCAGTTCCTCACCCATCCCCGTCCCAGTTCCTCACCCATCCCCATCCCAATCCTGACCCATCCCCAGTTCCTCACCCATCCCCATCCCAATCCTGATCCTGATGCTGTCCCCATCCCTGTTCCAGATCCAAACTCATCCCTGTTGCTAACCCAACAGTTCCTGACCTGTCCTCATCCCAGCTCCTGATCCCATCCCAGATCCTGATCCCATTCCCATCCTAGTTCCTCACCCATCTTCATCCCAGGTCCTGATCCCATTCCCACCCCAATTCCTGATCTACCCCTATCTCAGGTCCTCACCCATCCCAATCCTGACCCATCCCCATCGTGACCCATCCCCATCTCAATCCTGATCCATCCTATCCCAGTTCTTCACCCATCCCATCCCATCCCACTCCTGACCCATCCCCATCCCACTCCTGATCCATCCCAGTCCTGACCCATCCCCATTCCAGTTCTTCTCCCATCTCCATCCCATCCTGACCCATCCCATCCCAGTTCTTCACCCATGCCCATGCCAATCCTGATCCAACCCCATCCCAGTCCTGACCCATCCCATCCCAATCTTGACCCATCTTCACCCCAGTCCTGGCCCATCCCCATCCCATTCCTGACCCATCCCATCCCAGTTCTTCACCTGTGCCCATCCCAATCCTGACCCATCCCCATCCCAATCCTGGCCCATCCCATCCCAGTCCTGACCCATCCCACCCCTTCCCATCCCATCCCATCCCATCCCATCCCATCCCATCCCATCCCATCCCATCCCATCCCATCCCATCCCATCCCATCCCATCCCATCCCAGTTCTTCACCCATGCCCCTCCCAGTCCTGGCCCATTCCCATTCAGTTCTTCACCCTATTCCCACCTCACTCCTGGCCCATGCCCGCCGCAGTTCAGGAGTCAGCGCCGTGCCCGTTTGAGAAGGAGGACTCTGTGGACGTGCAGCAGTTCTCGACTGACCTCCTCACCGGCTCCATGGACGTCATCCGCAAGTGGGCCGAGAAGATCCAGGGCTTCAGCGAGCTGCCCAAGGAGGACCAGGACCTTCTGCTGGAGTCAGCCTTCCTGGAGCTCTTCATCCTTCGCCTGGCATACCGGTGAGCCCCAGGGGCAGCAGGGGCAGGGGAGCCCAGGGGTGACACCTGGTTTTCTGCTGGGGAGCTCAAGCTGGGGTGGTGACACCTGGGTTTCTGCTGGGGGTGACACCTGGATTTCTGCTGGGGGTGACACCTGGATCCTGACCCATCCCCAGTTCCAGGTGTCACCCCAGCAGAAATCCAGGTGTCACCTCTGGGCAGGTGTCACCTGGATTTCTTCTGGGAGGTGTCACCTGGATTTCTGCTGAGGGTGACACCGGGTTTCTGCTGGGGAGCCCAGGCTGTGCCCGGGGGTGACACTTGGATTTCTGCTGGGGAGCTCAAGCTGAGGTGGTGACACCTGGATTTCAGCTGGGGAGCCTGAGCTGTACCCAGGGTGACACCTGGATTTCAGCTGGGGGTAACACCTGGATTTCTGCTGGGGGAGCCCAAACTGTGCCCAGGGTGACACCTGGATTTCTCCTGGGGGACCCTGTGCTGTGCCCAGGGTGACACCTGGATTTCAGCTGGAGGTGACACCTGGGTTTCTGCTGAGGGTGACACCTGGATTTCTGCTGGGGGTGGCACCTGGATTTCTCCTGGGGGACCCTGTGCTGTGCCCAGGGAGACACCTGGATTTCAGCTGGGGGTGACACCTGGGTTTCTGCTGGGGGTAACACCTGGGTTTCTGCTGGGGGTGACACCTGGGTTTCTGCTGGGTGGGGACTGGGGCACTGGGGGTACGGGAGGCGGTACACTGAAAATTGACACCGAGAGAGAGATGGGCACTGCACAGTGGGTGCTGGGCATGGGAGGCACCGGGGGCACACCGAATGGGGCACCTGGGAGGGGACACTGGGGTACGGGAGGCACTGGGGTACACTGTGAGATCCACACGAGAGTAATTGTATAGTGGGCACCAGGGGGAATGGGGCAACGAGGGACACTGGATAATGGGGATGTAGGGCCGGGGTGGGGACAGAGGGGACACGATGCCAGCACCGAGGGGCACCGGGGTGGGCGCACCGGAGTACCAGCAACGAGGAGACACCGGAAATACCGGCAGCAAGAGAACGGCGGCGATGGAAGCACCGGGGATGCCAGCCCGGGGCTACTGGCAGCGAGGAGACACCGATGGGCCACCGGCTCTGGGGACACCGGGGATACCCCCGGACACTGGGGCCTCCCTGCCCCTCCGGCGGCCCCGGAGCCCAGGGGGATGAGCGAGGAAGCGAGGGGGCGCCCGAGCTATTTTAGCCGGGGCCGCGGGGGTATTTTTAGCCGGGGCCGCGGGTGCGTCAATGGAACCCGCGTGCGTCACGGCCGCGCCCCGCCGGGGCCGCCCCTGTGCGTCACCGGCCCTGGCGCCGCCCGCGCGTCACCGAGCGCTTAAGAGAAAGTAGTGGCGGGGCCGGAGCCCGGCGGAGCCCGCGGAGCGGCCGTGGCAGGAGCGGGAACCGGAGCGCCGCCGCGCCGGCACCCGGGTACGGGCGGCACCGGGGTGCGGGGGGCACCGGGGGGCACGGGGTCGTGGTGGCAGCGGGGGCATCCCGGTGGCACCGGGGGAACGGGAGCCGTTGTGCGGGGCGGCATCGGAGGGATTCAGGTCGAGCGTGTCAGGTGGCACCGAGGGGATCGCGGTCGGGCATCCCGGTGGCACCGGGGGCTCGGGGCGGTGGGCGTCCTGCAAGGTGGATGGATGTGGGCGGGTGTCCCGGTAGCACCACGGGCAACCGGGTCGCGCGTCCCGGTGGAGCCGGGGCTGCCGTGTCCGAAGGACGCCGTGGAAGGAACGCCCGGTGCCACCGGCGAGAGTCGGGGGGTGGAAGGCACCGGGCGGTGCGCGCTGTGCGGGCTGCCCTTGTGGGTATCCGGTGGCACCGGGAGGAACGGGTCGGGTGTCCCGCGTGGCGCTGGGAGGTGCGCGGGATCGGGCGTCCCGGTGACACCGGCAGGAACTGGGTCAGGAGTGCCGGTGGCACCGGGGTCGCGCACCCGGCGGGAATTGGCAGAGCGACCCCCCGGCCCCTGGGGTCCCGGCAAGAGCCCGACACCACCTGCTGCTCTGTGAGGAGCCGCGCAGCACCGGGAGCGGCTTGGGCCATGGGGACCGGGCTGGTTGCCCCATCACGGCACCCCAACCGGGATCGCAGCGGGCAGAGCCACCCCACCCCGGGCACCAGCCCGGGATCCCCGAGCAGAGCGGTCGCGGAACCGGAGAGGCAGCAGCGGGGCAGGCAGGAGCACGCGGGCAGCACCGGGAACGCGGCGCTGGCAGCCGGGATGTGCGGGCAGCACCGGGAGCTGGAGGCGCGCGGGCAGCCAGCCCCGTGCGGGCAAACCCCCGCTGCCCACGCGGGCCTGGCAGCCGCCGCTGCGGCATTACCGGGCAGCAGGTGCCGGCAGGGACGTGGGCAGCCGGAGCCACCCCCGGTGCCACCGGCTGCTCTCGCCCGCCCGCGGCTCGGGGCCCGGTGCCAGCTGCTGCCACCCGCCCGTGCAGGCGGCAGCCTCGGGGCTGGGCACGGGCAGCTGCCCCCTCCCAAAGCAGGAATCTGCAGACGGAGCCCGGCCGTGGGCAGAGCAGAGGCTGCTGCGGGAATCTGTGCCCGCTCCCCCGGGGACAGGGCAGAGGGGACCCCAAATGCTGTCAGCAAAAGGTTCAAGCTGGCAGCGCGGGAAGGGTCGAGGCGCTGCATCCGCCAGGGTTCTCATGCAGGCAAGGAAAAACTCCCACTGGCACAGACAGTGTCCCTGGGGGGCGTGTGCCCAGCGTGGCCTCGGGTCCCCTGGGCTTCATTTGGGGACAGGAGGCAGCTGGGGGGTCACTGTCCCTCTGCACCCAGCTGGACACGCACAAACCCCACCGGGAGCGCCGGGCAGGGGGCTGGGGGCTGCTGCCATCCGTGGGTGCCAGAGCTGGAGCCACGCTGGATATTTTTAACCCGGCTCCTGGCGGGTGTCGGCTTTTCTTGGTGCCCGAGAGAGCTGCCCAGATTTGGCTGGGGGAATCCGGGGGCTCTGGCAGCGGGGCCGTGCCAGGACGTGGCCGGGGGCCAGCGCAGCGTGACCTTTAAAGGTCTGCGTAGATGAATTACATTATCGTCTTGCCATTGGGGTCACTTCTGGCTTGGCTTTCAGCTGGACACAGGGCTCTGCTTGTCTTATGTCCCACCAGATCCATGCACAGCCCCGGGGGGCTCCAGGGACACAGGGTGGGCTCATCTCCCCCTCACCGGCACTCGTGTTCCCAAAAAAAAGCCCTAAAAGGGATAATGGGGGAAGTGGAATCCTCAAAATCCAGCTCAGCCCTAACTCTGGCTTCCCTTGGCCAGCCCGAGGGCTTGGGAATCTGCTGGCCACATTCCTCCCTCCTTCCCTTTCGGGGGCTTTTGCTAAGCCAGCGTTTTGGGCAATGTCCTTTGCACCCATTGGCTGTGCCGTGACCTTTCCTGGGGACACTGGTGGCCGCCACCACGCAGCCGGTGGCCATGGAGGTGCAGCTCCAGCACGAGGAGAACCCTGGGGAAGTTCTCACTGTTCCCACCCTGGCTCCATCCTCTGCCTGGGTGCCGGAGGGGCTGTACCGGGTCCCCGGGATTTCTTCTGGGGAGCCCAAACTGTGCCCGGGGGTGACACCTGGATTTCTGCTGGGGAGCCTGAGCTGGGGAGGGGGTGACACTTGGGTTTCTGCTGAGGGTGACACCTGGGTTTCTGTTGGGTGTGACACCTGGATTTCTGCTGGGGGAGCTTGAGCTGTGCCCAGGGTGACACCTGGATTTCTGCTGGGGGTGACACCAGATTTCTGCTGAGGGTGACACCTGGATTTCTGCTGGGGTGACACCTGGGTTTCTGTTGGGTGTGACACCTGGATTTCTGCTGGGGGAGCCCAAGATGGGGGTGGTGACACCTGGATTTCTGTTGGGGTGACACCTGGATTTCAGCTGGGGAGCCTGAGCTGTGCCCAGGGTGACACCTGGGTTTCTGCTGGGGGTGTAACACCTGGATTTCTGCTGGGGAAGCCCAAGATGGGGGTGTAACACCTGGATTTCTGCTGGGGTGACACCTGAATTTCTGTTGGGGGAGCCCAAACCGTGCCCAGGGGGTGACACCTGGATTTCTGCTGGGGAGCCCAACCTGGGGAGGGGGTGACACCTGGGTTTCTGCTGGGTAGCCCGAGCTGTGCCCAGGGTGACACCTGGAGTTCTGCTGGGGGTGGCACCTGGCTTTCTGACGCCCCTCTCTCCCCGCAGAGATGCCCTGCATCCAGGCCCAGTGCAGCACCACCACGGGCGCCGGCCCCTGCGAGCGCTGCCCGGCCGAGCTGCTCAGCCCCGAGGGCGGCCGATTCCCCATGGAAGTGGCCGGAGCCGATCTGGCGGCCGCCCCAGCCCTGCCCAGCTTCAGCACCTTCATGGAGGGCTACGCCGGCGAGTTCGACGCCTTCCTCTACCAGCTGCCGGCCAGCGGCCAGCCCGGCGCCGCCACCGCCTTCAAGCTGGAGGATTTCCAGGTGTACGGCTGCTACCCCAGCGCCTTCGGGGGGCAGCCGGACGAGACCCTGTCCTCCAGCGGCTCGGACTGCTACGGGAGCCCCTGCTCCATCCCCTCGCCCGCCACGCCCGGCTTCCAGCCCCCGCAGGCCGCAGGATGGGAGGGCTCCTTCGGGCCGTACTCGCCGCTGCCGAACTATGAGGCCGGGCAGCCCTGGGCTGAGCCAGCCAAGGGTGGGGGGTCTCAGCCTCCCTTCTTCGCCTTCGGCCCGCCGGGCCCCAGCCCCGCTGGCTCCCCGGTGACCCTCAAGGGGCAGCTGGGCCCCTCGCCCCGCGTGGACCCGCGGCTGCTGGACACGGACGCCTTTCCCCAGAGCCAGGGGGCTCCCAGGGGCTTCGCGGGGCTGCCCCTGGCCCCCAGCTCGCCGCTGCTGGAGGGGCCGGCGCTGGCGCCCAGCAAGGTGCGCAGCCCCGGGGCGGGCGAGGGGCGCTGCGCCGTCTGCGGGGACAACGCGTCGTGCCAGCACTACGGCGTGCGCACCTGCGAGGGCTGCAAGGGCTTCTTCAAGGTAAGGGGGAGCCTCGGGATGCTCCCACAGCGCTCCGCGGCGGCGGGAGGATGCTGAGGGGTGTCCCGGGGAGGGGCAGGGCAGGGGGCACGGCGGCCGAGCCCTCCCCGCGGACGCGGAGCCGGATGCCGGGCTGGAGCGGGAGGCAGCGGAGGACAGAAGGGCTTTTTGCCGGAGCTGGCGCCCGGGCTGAGCTCGGCCGCTCCTTCCCCACCCGCAGCGCACGGTGCAGAAGAATGCCAAGTACATCTGCCTGGCCAACAAGGACTGCCCTGTGGACAAGCGGCGCAGGAACCGCTGCCAGTTCTGCCGCTTCCAGAAGTGCCTGGCCGTCGGCATGGTCAAAGAAGGTACCGGGACCCCTCCCCTCCCCAGCAGGAGCGGGCAGTCCCCTCTCTGCAGCCCCTCTGGCTGCCTGGGGACAGGCACTCACTGCAATCCCAACCGCAGTGGTCCGGACCGACAGCCTGAAGGGGAGGCGGGGCCGGCTCCCCTCCAAGCCCAAGCAGCCGCCGGATGCGTCCCCGGTCAGCCTCATCACCTCGCTGGTGCGGGCTCACATTGACTCCATCCCCAGTGCCACCAAGCTCGACTACTCCAAGGTAGGGCTGGTGCCACTCCATGCCCTGCCCAGAGCCGTGCTGGGGCTGGGGCTGGGGCTGGATCCTGACCCATCCCCGGCCCAGTTCCTCACCCATCCCCATTCCCAATCCTGATCCATCCCCATCCCAATCCTGACCCATCCCCGTCCCAGGTCCTCACCCATCCCCATTCCCAATCCTCACCCATGCCCAGTTCCTCACCCGTCCCAGTTCCTCACCCATCCCCGTCCCAGTTCCTCACCCATCCCCGTCCCAGTTCCTCACCCATCCCCATCCCAATCCTGACCCGTCCCCAGTTCCTCACCCATCTCCATCCCAATCCTGATCCTGATCCTGTCCCCATCCCTGTTCCAGATCCAACCTCACCCATCCCTGTTCCTAACCGTCCCAGTTCCTGACCTGTCCTCATCCCAGCTCCTGATCCCATCCCAGATCCTGATCCCATCCCCATCCCCTAGTTCCTCACCCATCTTCATCCCAGGTCCTGATCCCATTCCCACCCCTAACCCAATTCCTGATCTACCCCTATCTCAGGTCTGATCCCATCCCCATCCCAATCCTGACCCATCCCCAGGTCCTGACCCATCCCCATCTCAATCCTGATCCATCCCTATCCCAGGTCCTTCACCCATCCCCATCATCCCATCCCATCTCTCCTGATCCCATCACCCCCATCCCCTCCTGACCCATCCCAGTCCTGACCCATCCCCATTCCAGTTCTTCTCCCATCTCCATCCCAATCCTGACCCATCCCATCCCAGTTCTTCACCCATGCCCATGCCAATCCTGATCCAACCCCATCCCAATCCTGGCCCATCCCATCCCCATCCCAATCCTGACCCATCCTCACCCCAGTCCTGGCCCATCCCCGTCCCATTCCTGACCTATCCCATCCCAGTTCTTCACCTGTGCCCATCCCAATCCTGACCCATCCCCATCCCAATCCTGGCCCATCCCATCCCAGTCCTGACCCATCCCCATCCCATCCCATCCCATCCCACCCCATCCCATCCCATCCCATCCCATCCCATCCCATCCCATCCCATCCCATCCCATCCCATCCCATCCCATCCCATCCCATCCCATCCCATCCCAGTTCTTCACCCATGCCCCTCCCAGTCCTGGCCCATTCCCATTCCAGTTCTTCACCTATTCCCACCTCACTCCTGGCCCATGCCCGCCGCAGTTCCAGGAGTCAGCGCCGTGCCCGTTTGAGAAGGAGGACTCTGTGGACGTGCAGCAGTTCTACGACCTCCTCACCGGCTCCATGGACGTCATCCGCAAGTGGGCCGAGAAGATCCAGGGCTTCAGCGAGCTGCCCAAGGAGGACCAGGACCTTCTGCTGGAGTCAGCCTTCCTGGAGCTCTTCATCCTTCGCCTGGCATACCGGTGAGCCCCGGGGCAGCAGGGAGCAGGGGGAGCCCAGGGGTGACACCTGGTTTTCTGCTGGGGGAGCTCAAGCTGGGGGTGGTGACACCTGGGTTTCTGCTGGGGGTGACACCTGGATTTCTGCTGGGGGTGACACCTGGATCCTGACCCATCCCCAGTTCCAGGTGTCACCCCAGCAGAAATCCAGGTGTCACCTCTGGGCAGGTGTCACCTGGATTTCTTCTGGGAGGTGTCACCTGGATTTCTGCTGAGGGTGACACCCGGGTTTCTGCTGGGGGAGCCCGAGCTGTGCCCGGGGGTGACACTTGGATTTCTGCTGGGGGAGCTCAAGCTGAGGGTGGTGACACCTGGATTTCAGCTGGGGAGCCTGAGCTGTACCCAGGGTGACACCTGGATTTCAGCTGGGGGTAACACCTGGATTTCTGCTGGGGGAGCCCAAACTGTGCCCAGGGTGACACCTGGATTTCTCCTGGGGGACCCTGTGCTGTGCCCAGGGTGACACCTGGATTTCAGCTGGAGGTGACACCTGGGTTTCTGCTGAGGGTGACACCTGGATTTCTGCTGGGGGTGGCACCTGGATTTCTCCTGGGGGACCCTGTGCTGTGCCCAGGGAGACACCTGGATTTCAGCTGGGGGTGACACCTGGGTTTCTGCTGAGGGTGGCACCTGGGTTTCTGCTGGGGGTGACACCTGGGTTTCTGCTGGGGGAGCCTGAGCTGGGGTGGGGTTTGACACCTGGATTTCTCCTGGGGGAGCCCGAGCCGTGCCCGGGGGTGACACCTGGATTTCTCCTGGCAGCTCCAAGCCGGAGGAAGGCAAACTCATCTTCTGCAACGGCGTGGTGCTGCACCGGCAGCAGTGCGTGCGTGGCTTCGGGGAGTGGATCGACGCCATCCTCGAGTTCTCCCAGAGCCTGCACCGCATGAGCGTCGATGTCCCCTCCTTCTCCTGCCTCGCCGCCCTCGTCATCATCACAGGTGAGATCCTCCCCCAGCTGCAGGCTTGTCGCTGTCCCCAGGGCCACCCGGCGCCTGTCCCCGTGGTCCCACGCTGCTAATCAAACCCAGGGTCCACGGAACAGCGTGAACCAAGGCAAAAGACTCGAGAAGGCTCTTTCCACGTGGTGCGAGTGTCCTGTTTATTGGCTTGCGTCAGGACACACCTGGGATGAGACCAAGCAGGAAAGAGGCCGGGCCTCGACCTGCGGCTGGTTTTGTCCCCAAGGGAGAGGGGGCAGAGGAAAGGAATTGTGGCCAATGGGGTGCATTGGGGAGGGGCCAGGTGTGGGGACACCTGGGGAACCGACCACCGAGGAAAAGGGGGGGGATATGGGAACATACCATCTGATGGGAAAAGGGGGAACAGTCCGTGTGACCTTTACATAATCCAGGGTAAGGACACTAACTAAATAAACTGTCTAGCGCACTACAACACCACACGCTGCCTGTCCCCGCAGACCGGCACGGGCTGAAGGAGCCGAAGCGGGTGGAGGAGCTGCAGAACCGCATCGTGGGCTGCCTCAAGGACCACGTGGCGGCAGCAGGGGCCGAGCCCGGCCGCTCCAGCTGCCTCTCCAAGCTGCTGGGGAAGCTGCCCGAGCTGCGCAGCCTCTGCACCCAGGGCCTCCAGCGCATCTTCTACCTCAAGCTGGAGGATCTGGTGCCGCCACCACCCATCGTCGACAAGATCTTCATGGACACTCTGCCTTTCTGAGTCCCGGGCAAGGGGCTGCCATGAGCCCCTGGCCTGCCTGGGGACATCTGGGACCCGCCCTGGGCAACCCTGGCTCAGTCCAAGGATGCCTGGGAACCCCCTGGGCACCCCTGGGTCATCCCTGGGATGCCTGGAACACCCCCCGGGTACCCCTAGATCAGCCCTGGGATGTTTGGGACCCCCTCTGGGTGACCCCCAGAATGCCCAAAAGCCACCTGGGCATCCCTGGATCGCTCCCAGGATGCCTGGAACATGCCCTGGTCACTCCTGGAACAGTTCTGGGATGCCCAGGACATCCCTGTGGACTCCTGAATGACCTCTGGGACACCTGGGACCCCCCAAGACTCCATGCTTACCCCCGGATCACCCCCAGAGCACCTGGAGCCCCCTCCTGGGTCACCCACGGGATGCCCGGGACCCCCTGGGCACCCCTAGATCGCTCCTGGGATGCCTGGGACCACCCTTGCACCACTCCAGGGATGACTGGGATCACTCCCAGGATATCTGGAACATCCCCTGGGTACCCCTAGGTCAGCCCTGGGATGTTTGGGACCCCCTCTGGGTGACCCCCAGAATGCCCAAAAGCCACCTGGGCATCCCTGGATCGCTCCTAGCATGACTGGAGCCCCCTCCTGGGTCACCCACAGGATGCCCAGGACCCCCTGGGCATCCCTGGATCGCTCCTGGGATGCCTGGGACCACCCCTGCACCACTCCAGGGATGCCTGGGATCACTCCCAGCATATCTGGGTCCCCCCTCAGATGCCTGAGTCTTCTTGGGGGCACCTTTTGGGGTGCCCCACGTGCCTTCACGGCCCAGGGCGCTGCCTCCCAGCAGCCCTGGTGCCATCTTCCCCGGGGGCATCGCCGGCGCGGTGCCCTCTCCCACTGTAAAAACGCCCCTGATGTAAATAGCGCCGGCCGGGTCCTGTACAGAGCGGGGGGCACGGGCGAGGGGTGGCTCCGGCCCCCTCAACCTCGGCCCCTTCCCATTTATATATATTTTTCTGGGTTTCCCTCTTTTTGGCCATTTTCTGTATATAAACTTGTACGTACAGTGAGAGCCACTGGGCGGGACCTTTGTCCCTTGTGTGTTAATGTTCCCTTTTAGTTAAAATTCGGGGATTGGGAAGGGGGGACAGAGCAGCGGGGCTGGGGACAGCTGGGACGCTGGAGAGGAGGGAAAAACGGGATGTTGGAGCTGGGGGCAGCCAGAACATCGCGGAGGGGGAGAGCCGGAGGGAACAAACAGGACACGGGAGCTGGGACAGCCGGACTGGGGACAGTCAGAGCTGGGGACAGGAGATGGTGACAGCCGGGGCTCGGGACAGTGCAGATGTCGGAGCTGGGGGCAGCTGGGACACTTGGGCTGGATGAAAACAAGACGCTGGAGCCGGGTTAAAAACAGAGAACTGGAACTGGGGCAGCCGGGGCGATGGAGCCGGGGACAGCTGGAGCTCCAGAGCAGAGATGCCGGAGCTGGGGACAGCGGGGACGGCGGATCTGGGGACAGCTGGGGCACCGGAGCCGGCGACAGCCGGGGCCGAAGCGGGGACAGCCAGACCGGCGGATCTGGGGACAGCAGGAGCTCCGGACCCGGGATGCCAAACCGGGGACAGCCGGGGCTCCAAAACCGGGGACAGCCGGGGCTCCAAAACCGGGGACAGCCGGGGCACAGGAGCCGGGGATAGCCGGGGACAGCCGGGATGCCAAACTCGGGGATAGCCAGACCGGTGGATCTGGGGACAGCAGGAGCTCCGGACCCGCGATGCCAAACCGGGAACAGCCGGGACACCGGAGCCGGGGACAGCCGGGGCTCCTAAATCGGGGAAAGCCGAGATGCCAAACCCGGGGACAGCCGGGGCACAGGAGCCGGGGACAGCCGGGGACAGCCGGGGCTCTGGACCCGGGGACAGCCGGGCTGGTGGATCTGGGGACAGCAGGCGCTCCGGACCCGCCAAGCCAAACCGGGAACAGCCGGGGCTCCGGAGCCGGGGACAGCCGGGATATCAAAGCCGGGGACAGCCGGGGACAGCCGGGGCTCCAGAGCCAGGGAGAGCCGGGGCTCGGGAGCCGGGGACAGCCGGGCCAGTGGATCTGGGGACAGCCGGGATGCCAAACCGGGGACAGCCGGGGCTCGGGAGCCGGGGACAGCCGGGCCAGTGGATCTGGGGACAGCCGGGATGCCAAACCGGGGACAGCCGGGGCTCGGGAGCCGGGGACAGCCGGGCCAGTGGATCTGGGGACAGCCGGGATGCCAAACCGGGGACAGCCGGGGCTCGGGAGCCGGGGACAGCCGGGGACAGCCGGGGCACCGGAGCCGGAGACAGCCGGGGCTCCAGAGCCAGGATGCCAAACCTTGGGGACAGCCGGGGCAAACCAGGAGCTGGGGGACAGCCGGGACAGCGGCATGACAAACCCAGGCACAGCTGGGGGCTCTGCCAAACCCGGGCACAGCCGGGGCTCCGGAGCCGGGACAGCCGGCATGCCAAACCCGGGCACAGCCGGGGCTCCGGAGCCGGGACAGCCGGCATGCCAAACCCGGGCACAGCCGGGGCTCCAGAGCCGGGGACAGCCGGCATGCCAAACCCGGGCACAGCCGGGGCTCCGGAGCCTCACGTTGCCCACGGCGCTGCCCTTGAACCGTCACTCACCCCCGGCTGCCGCGGCCCCGCACCTGTCGCCTGCCTGATTTATCCTCCCCAAAATAACCGGGAAGCGTGACCGTGTCCCCCGCTCGTGTTCCTGGGGACGTGGCCGCTGGCAGGGCCAGCCCTGGCGGGGGGGTGGTGGCGGCGTTTGGGGTCCCGGGAGCTGGGGACAGAGCTGGGGGGTCCAAGGCATGGGGTGACACGCGTGGCTGATGTGTCCCCCGCCTTGTCGCCTCCCTCCTGCTGGGGACAGCCTGGCCCCGGAGCAAACGCGAACGGGGACACCCGGAACAAGGGCCACATTGAGGCGCGGGGCCGGGGGCGCCCTCGGTGACACAAAACAAGGGTCCCTCTGTCCCCCCCCGCCGCCGCCCCCGCCGTGGGGACAGCGCTGACGCACGGCGGGGCCACGAACGGGAATCGGGGCGGGGAACAGCGGAGCTGCGCACAGCGGGCACGGTGGGCACCGGCTTGGCACCGGCGCGGTTGCTCTGTCCCCTCCCCACAGCTCGGAGCTCCCTCTGCCACCTTGTCCCCATCGTTGTCCCCGTTCCCTCGGCACGGCTGCTGCAGGAGGGACGGGGACGGTACCGGCAGGGCCAAGTAAAAGCAGCCCCGTGGGACCGGCGGGCGGGCCCGGGGCTGCTCGGCACAGACGCGGCCGTGTCGGTGTGTGCCCGCACGGTGACACGCCACGGCCACATTCCTGCTGCGACTGGCACCGAGCCGTGTGTCCCCATGGCAGCGTGGCCGATCGGTGCCCCAAATGCCCATGTCCCCGTTCCCTGTGTCCCCATGTCCATCCATCCCCTGTCCCTGTGTCCCCCAAGTCCCCACGTCCCTGCTCCCACTGCACCCCATATCCATGTGTCCCCATGTCCATCCCTATCCCCATATCCAGCCACCTCACTGTCCCTTTGTCCCCCGAATCTTCATGTCCCTTTATCCAGTATCCCCCCGTGTCATGCTGTCCCTTGTGTCCATCTGTCCCTGTGTCTCTCCCCTTTCTTTATTACCCCTGCTGTCCCATATCCTTGTGTCCCTTCATACCCAAGTGTCCCCCGTGCCCCTGTGGTCCCCATGGGCCCCGTCCGTGCCCCTGTGTCCGGTGTCCCCACGCGTGTCCCCCCCATCCCTGCTCCCACTGCACCCCATATCCCCGTGTCATGCTGTCCCTTGTGTCCATCTGTGTCCCCCCTTCTTTATTTCCCCTGCTGTCCCATATCCTTGTGTCCCTTCATATCAGGTGTCCCCCGTGCCCCTGTGTCCGGTGTCCCCACGCGTGTCCCCCGCGTTGTCGCCTTGTCCCCGCAGGGGTCAGCGGGGGACACCGGCCCCGCTGCAGTACCCCCGTCGCGGAGCCTCCAGCACAGGGGGCGCAGTGGAGCCGCTGAGCCGCTCTGGGCTGCGCCATTGCAGCTCTATGGCCCCTTTGGAACGAACCAAACAGCGAGGAGGGGAATCCGCGGACTCGGAACGGCGAATCCATCCTCGATGACACCCCGCGGGCGAGAACGGCACCGAAGAGGCAAAATAATAACGGAATCAAGTTCAGAGTGATGAAACACGGTGGTTATGGCAGGAAGGGTGGCTACGGTGGTCGGTGGTGTGTTCTGATCCCCCCCGCGCAGATGGGGGGATCCACTTCCCTCCTCCGTGCCGTCAGATGGTCGGGCCCGGGCGGTGAGTGGGGACCGGGGCCGGGCCGGGGTGAGGGGCGCAGGGACCGAGGGGGGACCAGGACCGGGCGGGGGGTGAGGGGCCCAGGGACCAAGGGGGATCCGGGGGTCTCGAGCCTGGAGGGAACCTGAGGCGCTCCGTGTGAGACTGAGGTGGGCTCGGGCCGGGACGTCTGGGCCTGTGTGGTGTTTGGAGGGGCCCAACCGGGATCCCCCGGCCCCCTCTGAGGGGGAGGTGGGTCCGTACCGGGACAACCGGGTCCCTCAGGGGTAATGGATCCATGAGGGGACCTGACCAGGACATTCGGGTCCCTCAGGGGTATTGGATCCCTGAGAGGACCTGATTCAGGACGTTTGGGTCTCTCAGGAGTATTGCATCTCTGAGGGGACTTGAGCAGGACATTGGGGGTCCCTCAGGGGACCTGACCAGGACATTTGGGTCCCTCAAGGGACCTGAGCAGGACATTGGGGTCTCTCTGGGGTATTTAATCCCTGAGGGGACCTGACCAGGACATTTGGGTCCCTGAGGGGACCTGAACAGGACACCCGGGTCCCTCAGGGGTATTGGATCCCTGAGGGGACCTGATCAGGATATTTGGGTCCCTCAAGGGACCTGAGCAGGACATTGGGGTCTCTCTGGGGTGTTGGATCCCTGAGGGGACCCGACCAGGACATTGGGTCCTTCTGGGATATTGCAGAGCCCGTAGCAGGAGTCCTGGTGTCCCTGTGTGCTGGCAGGGGAGCCAGGCTGGGGTGTGAGGGGACAGAAAGAAAAGAAAAGAAAAAAGAAAAGAAAAAAAAAGAAAAGAAAAGGATAAAAGAAAAGAAAAAAAAAGAACTAACTTTCTTGGGGGACTCAAATCAGGACATCTGTGGCTATGTGGGGGTCATAGACCAAGGGTGCCTGGATGCTTGTGGCACGTGGGGAACTCAAATCAGGACATCTGGGTCTCTGTGGGGCTACAGGGGGGTCTGTACCAAGGGTGCCTGGATCCCTGTGGCATGTGGGGAACCCAAATCAGGACATTTGAGGCTATGGGGGGGTCTATCCCAAGAGTGCCTGGATCTTTTTGGCATGTGGGGGACTCAGATCAGAACATCTGGGGCTATGGCAGGGGTCTATACCAAGGGTGCCTGGATTGTTTTGGCATGTGGGAACTCCGATCAGGACATCTGGGTCTCTGTGGGGCTACAGGGGGGTCTGTACCAAGGGTGCCTGGATGCTTGTGGCACATGGGGGACTCAGATCAGAACAAAAGAGGGTGCCTGGATTTTTTGGCAAAAAGGACATCTGGGGTTATGTGGGGGTCTATACCAAGGGTGTCTAGATGCTTGTGGCACATGGGGACTCAGATCAGGACATCTGGGTCTTTGTGATGTCTGTACCGAGGGTGCCTGCATCCTTGTGACACGTGGGGAACTCAAATCAGGACATCTGGGGCTATGGGGGGGTCTATACCAAGGGTGCCTGGGTTTTTTTGGCACGTGGGGGACTCAAATCAGGACATTTGGGGCTATGGGTGGGTGTGTACTGAGGGTTCTTAGATCCTTGTGGCGTGTGGGGGACTCAAGTCGGGACATCTGGGTGGGTCCCTGTGGGGTACCAGGACACCAGCATACCAGGGGGTGGCAGAGGGGCTGTCACCCGAGCTGGGCTGCATCCAACACCCCCCTGCCACCCTCGTGTCCCCTCAGCAGCCGCTGCTGTGGCCCCTCCAGCGCCGGCCCTGCCATGAACTGCCGCGCCGAGGTGCTGGAGGTGTCGGTGGAGGGCAGGCAGGTGGAGGAGGCCATGCTGGCCGTGCTCCACACCGTCCTGCTGCACCGCAGCACCGGCAAGTTCCACTACAAGAAGGAGGGCACCTACTCCATTGGCACCGTGGGCACCCAGGACGTGGACTGCGACTTCATCGACTTCGCCTACGTGCGCGTCTCCTCCGAGGAGCTCGACCGGGCTCTCCGCAAGGCCGTGGGGGAGTTCAAGGTGAGAGCGGGGAAAATGGGGAGCATGAAAGGTGTTAAAGGGAAGCCACACATCTGCAAGGGGTCCCCCAGGATGGAGCAGAGGGCTCGTGTGGGTGGATCAAAAGGAGCAGCTGAGTGTGTAGGGGGATACAGGATGGGTAAATGAAGGTGGTATGGACTGTAATCTTATCCCCCAACGAGTTGCACCTGGGCCAGTTACTAAAAGATTAGGAGCAGGCCTGATGTTAACAGGCCACACCTGTAGCCAATAAGAACAAGAGGTATAAAAGAGTGGATTGGTGGGATCTGGAGTCAGATGACAACTGCAAGGACCAAGAAAAGTCAGTGCCTAGAGGAACTGCCTACACACAAAACATTGAGGAGGCACGAAACTCTGAGGGTATGGAATCCTTGCACTGTAATGATAATAGAACTCTTGATATATAAGACAACAGCTGAGGGCTGGAGGAGACTGAGAGGAGACTCGTGAGCTTCATCCCCAGGGCAGCTCTGGTCTTTGCTCCCCGGGACAGTGACAGGACTGAGGGGGGGATAGGGCTGTGACAGGGAAGGGGTAGGGAAGGGTATTGGGAAAAGTTCCTTCCCCCACAGGATGATTGGGTGCTGGAACCCCAGCTCCCCAGGGTTTGGTCGTGGGACCAAGGCTGCCATGTCCAAGGAGTGTTTGGACACTGCTCTCATGCACAGGGTGGGATTGCTGGGGTGTGCTGCGCAGGGCCAGGGGTGGGTCTGGATGATCCCTGGGGGTCTCTTCCAGTTCAGGTTATTTTGTAGAAGCCAGTGGGATGTGCCTGGGGAGGGCTTGGTCAGTCCCTGTTCCCCCATGAGCCCCGTGCTGCCCCACAGGACGCGCTGCGCAGCTCCGGCTCCGACGGCATGGGACAGATCTCCCTGGAGTTCTACCAGAAGAAGAAATCACGGTGGCCCTTCTCAGACGAGTGCATTCCCTGGGAGCTGTGGACCATCAAGGTGAACGTGGTGAACCTGGCCAACGAGCAGGAGCGGCAGATCTGCCGCGAGAAGGTCGGGGAGAAGCTCTGTGAGAAGATCATCAACATCGTGGAGGTGATGAACCGCCACGAGTACCTGCCCAAGATGCCCACCCAGTCCGAGGTGGACAATGTCTTTGACACCAGCCTGAAGGACGTGCAGCCCTACCTGTACAAGATCTCCTACCAGATCACGGACTCCCTGGGCACCTCGGTCACCACCACCATGCGCCGGCTCATCAAGGACACGCTGGCGCTGTAGGGCTGGTGTCACCCAGGCAGGGTCACCGTGGCACTTTTGGGGCAGTGACTCTGCTTGGATTCCCCTCCTTCACCTCCAGAAAGCTTCTGGGAGGAGCTTGGCTTGGCCTAGCCTGTAATTTGGGTGTTGCTGCTCCTTGGTTTATGCCGTGGGGTTTTGTCCATCCTGGAGAACTGGCTCAGTGGCTCCGGCCTGGCTGATGACTGGGGTGAGTCCTCAGGGCATGGGTGGCACCAGCCCTGAGTGGTGCTGGGGCCTGGCAGAGGGTGCTGGGGGGTCAGGGTGACACCCCACCCCACCCCTCTGCTGCACACTTGGTGCCACACAGCCAGTGCTGGCCATGTCCCTTACCACCACCTGTCCCCAGTGTCACTCCTGTCCCTGGGGGGCTAGAGCTGCCCCAAAAATAAAAGAGTTTCTGCTTTCACACAGAGCCTGGTCACATCCTGGGAGGGGGAATGGATGCTGAGGCTGAGCTGATGGTCCCCATCACATCCAAAACCAAGGGGCTGAGCTGGGGGTCCCCATTGTACCCCTGTGCTGTGGGGCTGAGCTGGGGATCCCCTGAGCCATGGGGTCCCCATTGCACCCCAGTGCTGTGGGGCTGAGCTGGGGGTCCCCATTGCACCCTAGTGCTTTGGGGCTGAGCTGGGGGTCCCCTGAACTGTGGAGCTGAACTGGGGGTCCCCTGAGCCATGGGGTCCCCATTGCACCCCAGTGCTGTGGGGCTGAGCTGGGGGTCCCCAGTGTAATGGAGCTGAGCTGGGGGTCCCCAGTGCTGTGGGGCTCAGCTGGGGGGGGTCCCCATTACACCCCAGTGCTGTGGGGCTGAGCTGGGGGCCCCCATTTAATGGAGCTGAACTGGGGGTCCCCTAAGCCATGGGGTAATTGCACCCCAGTGCTGTGGGGCTGAGCTGGGGGACCCCATTGTAATGGAGCTGAGCTGGGGGTCCCCATGGGGGTCCCCAGTGCTGTGGGGCTGAGCTGGGGGTCTTCATGGCACACTCACACCATGGGGCTGAGCTAGGGGTCCCCTGAGCCATTGCACCCCAGTGCTGTGGGGCTGAGTGCCTGCAGTGGGGACAGGCAGAATGGGGAGCCCCAACTGCCCCCCAGGGCACCTCGGGAGGGATCTGGGGCTCCCCATGGCACATTCACACTGTGGGGCTGAACTGGGGGACCCCATTGTAATGGGGCTGAACTGGGGGTCCCCATGGCAGACTCACACCATGGGGCTGAGCTGGGGGACCCCAGTGTAATGGAGCTGAGCTGGGGGTCCCCAGTGCTGTGGGGCTGAGCTGGGGGTCTTCATGGCACACTCACACCATTGGGCTGAGCTGGGGGTCCCCTGAGCCATTGCACCCCAGTGCTGTGGGGCTGAGTGCCTGCAGTGGGGACAGGCAGAATGGGGAGCCCCAACTGCCCCCCAGGGCACCTCGGGAGGGGGCTGGGGTGACTCCCCCTTCCCTGCACCCCTCCAGGGGGGCTCCAGGGCGGAGCAAAGCTGCTGCCCCTTGCCGGGGGGGGCACCCAGCACCAGCGAGCGTGAGGGGGGCCGTGGAGGGAGGATCAGACAGTTCTTGACATCACTTAAACCCTCCCGTCTGTCACCGCCACACTCGGCTCCCGGGAGGAAGACGAGGAGGAGGATGGAGGGGACTGGAGGACACAGGGTGAGCGGAGGGGACAGATGGATGGCTGGGTACAGATGGACAGATGGACGGCTGGGTACGGATGGACAGACGGACGGCTGGGTGTGGATGGACGAGCTGTGTCCTTGCCTCTAGCACCTCCAAAGGCGTGGGACGGCGCTGGGGGCTTGTGTGGGTGGATGTCACCAGGCTCATGTAGGGACTGGGCAGTGAGCCCAATGGATGGATGGATGGACAGATGGACACAGATCAACATGGATGGACATGGCTGGGCAGCAGTGTCCTTGGCTGCAGCATCTCCAGTGATACCCTCAGGAATGGAGTGGGATGTGCACTGGGATCCTGCCCTGAGCAGCAGATGGATGGATGGACAGATGGACACAGATCAACATGGATGGACATGGCTGGGCAGAAGCATCCTTGGCTGCAGCATCTCCAGTGATACGATACCCTCAGGAATGGAGTGGGATGTGCACTGGGATCTTGCCCTGAGGGGAAGATGGATGGATGGACGGACAGATGGACATGAACCAGCACGGATGGACATGGCCAGGCAGCAGCGTCCTTGGCTGCAGCATCTCCAGTGACCCTCAGGAATGGAGCGGGATGTGCACTGGGATTCTGCCCTGAATGGTGGGTGGACGGATGGATGGATGGATGGATGGATGGACGGACGGATGGACACAGATCAGCACGGATGGACATGGCTGGGCAGCAGCGTCCTTGGCTGCAGCATCTCCAGTGACCCTCAGAAATGGAGCAGGGATCCTGCCCTGAGCATGGAGACTCAGGGACCTGGATGTCACTGAGGGCAGGTGGGACCTGCCTAAGCCTGGCAAACGGATGGATGGACGGACGGATGGATGGACGGACAGCAGCATCTTTGCCCACAGCACCTCCAAGGGTCCCCCAGGACGGAGCAGGGGGTTTGTGTGGGTGGATTAAAAGGTCCCAGGTCAGCGGCAGCGCTGGGGGAGCTGAGGCCGGGCCAGATCCCGCCCTGGGTGTGGCAGTGCTGGTAATCCCCCCAAGAGGATTAGGGAAAACTTTTATTCCCTGTTTCAGGGCTAATCCCTGGGCTGGTGGGGCTCAGCGAGGGAGGCCAGGCCCTTGTGCTGCTGCTGACGGTTTGGGGTCACATCCTGCCCACCCATCACCCCCACGGCCACCCCCACAAGCCCTTTTTGCCATCCTGCCCCTCCACTCCCTTTGGGACCCCACCCTGCTCCCCCTGCAGCCCCTCCCAGTCTCCAATCTGTTCCCAGCCCCCCACAGCCACCAAAAATGGGGTGAACTGGGACCACCCCACACTGGAATGGGGCTGGGGATGCGCAGGACTCCCAATTCTTCCCCAAAGCAGGTCCCCCCTTCTCCTTAATCCCACAGCTTTAATAACAGCACTGCAAAGCTCTGTTAAATGTCTGGTCCCTGCACATCTCTGTGCCCCCTCTGTGCCACCCCCCCAGACACAGAACCACAGCCTGGGGAGGCTCCCCAAACCCCTGGGCTGCCTCTGTGTCCCCACCATGTTCCCCCCAAATCAGGCACCGGCCACGTAAAAGACTCCATATATTTCACATGTACAAAAAGTCACTGTGGGGGAATGGTCAGGGGGGTCCTGGGGTGGGGGCACCATCCTGCCCCTCTCCCTGCCCCCCCAGCCTGGCTTTGGTCCCTTTTTTTTTGGCACTTAGTGTTCACATCAGTGGTCAAAGTGTCGAGCGCGGGGTGGAGGGGTCCCTCTGGTCCCTGTAGTGGGGTTGGGGGCTCTGAGCCCCCCCAGGGACAAGGGGACCCTGACAGGGGTGGGGGGAGCACCCCACGGGTCAGCTCCTGATGCTGGGGCACCACCACAGATGGATTTGGCCTCTGCCTTGGGTGGGCAGGGGGTGCAGGGTCTCCCCGGGCACAGGGATGTCACCCGTGTGAATGGTGGCACATTTTGGCCCTGTTCCACGTGGTGTCAGGGCAGGACGGAGCCTCACGGGGAACTTGGGGGGCAGAGAGGGGTGAGCAGGGACTGAGACAGCCCCAGTCCTCTCCTGCCCCCCCGTTGGGCTCCTTTGCCTTGCTGGGCTACAGGCGGATCCACCTTCGGGCTGTGGGATGGAAGGGACAGTCAGGGACAGAGCCAGGGACACCTGGCCTGGCCTGGCCTGGCCTGAGGGGGTGCCCAGGTGACCCCCCCAGAGTACAGGCACCACAGGCTGAGTCCTCCAGGCACTGACCTAGGAACCAGTAATGCACTGGGATCCCCACTCTAGGCTCCAGCAGGGCACTGGGACCATACCCTGGCATCCAGTCTTGTACTGGGACCATACCCTGGCATCCAGTTTTGCACTGGGATCAAGCCCAGAACCCAGTAGTGCACTGGGATTTGTCCTGGGACCCAGTAGTGCACTGGGATACCAGTGTGGGACCCAATACTGTGCTGGGATCCCACCTTGAGACCCAGTAGTGCACTGGGATCCTGTCCTGGGATTCAGTGATCCCACTCTGGGATCCAATATTGCAGAAGGATCTGTGCTGGAATCCAGCCTTGCTCCAGGATCCTGTGCTGGGATCCTGTGTTGGGACCCAGCCTTGCTCCAGGATCCAGTGCTGGGATCCAGGATCTCCATGCTGGGTAGCAACATTTCACTGGGATCCAGTGCCAGGAGCTGGCCTTCCACCCAGATCCAGCCTTATGCTGGGATCCTGTGCTGGGATCCAGCCTTGCACTGGGATCTTGTGCTGGGATCCAGTACTGGGATCCAGCCTTGAATTAGGATCCTGTGCTGGGATCCAGCCTTACACTGGGATCCTGTGCTGGGATCCAGCGCTCGGATCCAGCCTTACACTGGGATCATGTGTTGGGATCTAGCTCTGTGCTGGGATCCTGTGCTGGGATCCATCCTTGCACCTGGATCCTGTGTTGGGATCCAGCTCTGTGCTGGGATCCTGCATTGGGATCCAGCTCTGTGCTGGGATCCTGTGCTGGGATCCATCCTTGCACCTGGATCCTGTGTTGGGATCCAGCTCTGTGCTGGGATCCTGTGCTGGGATCCATCCTTGCACCTGGATCCTGTGTTGGGATCCAGCTCTGTGCTGGGATCCTGTGCTGGGGTCCATCCTTGCACCTGGATCCTGTGTTGGGATCCAGCTCTGTGCTGGAATCCAGCCTTGCACTGGGATCATGTGCTGGGGTCCATCCTTGCACCTGGATCCTGTGTTGGGATCCAGCTCTGTGCTAGGATCCAGCCTTACACTGAGATCCTGTGCTGGGATCCAGCCTTGCACTGGGATCTTGTGCTGGGATCCAGCCTTGAATTAGGATCCTATGCTGGGATCCAGCCTTACACTGGGATCCTGTGCTGGGATCCAGCACTCGGATCCAGCCTTGCACTGGGATTATGTGTTGGGATCTAGCTCTGTGCTGGGATCCATCCTTGCACCTGGATCTTGTGTTGGGATCCAGCTCTGTGCTGGGATCCTGTGCTGGGATCCAGCCTTGCACTGGGATCCTGTGCTGGATCCTGAGCTGGGATCCAGCCTTGCACTGGAATCCTGTGCTGGAATCCAGTGCTGGGATCCAGCCTTGCATGAAGATCCTGCCCCAGTCCAAAGGCCTGGGGCACACCAGCCACCCTGGGGTGACAACATGCAGGGAGGGGGGGCGTGCAGAAGGGGGCATGCGGGGGTCAGGGAGAACCCAGGGGGATCCAGGTGGGATCCAAGGGGGATCCAGGCATGCAGGTGGTACCTGGGCTCTTAACAGCTGGACTCGTCGTGGTGGGACGGGTCGCAGAAGAAGCGGGAGCCCCGCTTGGCCGTGCGGGCAGTGAAGGGGACGCTCTTCAGCGCTGCGGGGGGACGGGCAGGGGACGGGGGGGGACAGGGACACGTCAGCCCCCGTGGCTGGCAGGGCCAGGGCAGGGGGCCAGGGGCCGAGGGGGCCGTACCTGTGATGATGTCCTCGATGGTGCCATCCTTGCCCTCGTACATGGGCCGGTGGTCCTTGGCCTGGCGCCGCCGCAGCTCCGCGATCAGCTCCTGCTGCTGCCACTTGTTCCGCTGGGAGGGGGGCACAGGGGGTCCATGTTAGGGACACAGGGTCCCCTCCGTGCCCCCTACTCCCCAGCCCACCCCGTGGCTGCCTCCACTAACCTTCTCCTGCTTTTTAGCCTCCTGTGCCAGCAGCTTCTCCCGCATCACCTCCTCCTGCTTCTTGCGCATCTCGTTCTCCTGCTCCGCGTCCTGCCGGGGCACGCAGGTGGGGAGGGGTCAGATTTCCCCACCATGGTGCCACTCACCTGCAGGGTACCCCCTCCTGGCCCCACCTCACCTTGTAAGAGTGGATGAAGCGGACAAAAACCGGGAAGAAGACAGACGGGGGGGTGGTCTTGGGGCTCTCGCCGAAATACCGCACCACGGTGTTGTAGGCGTCCTGGCACAGGAGCAGGGTCAGGCACGGGCAGTGCCCGGCACAGGGGGAGGGCAAGGCATGGTGGGCACCACGTGTGGGCAAAGCAGGGCAGGAGAGCACGAGGAGTGTGCAGAGCAAGGTGTGGGTGACAAGGGATGCACACAGAGAATGCAAAGGAAGGCAGGAGTGCACACAGGGTGTGCAGAGCAAGGTGTGGGTGACCAGGTGTGCACGAGAATGTGCAGAGCCAGGAGCAGAACCAGGTGTGCACAAGGACCATGCAAGGCAAGGTGTGGATGAGCAGATGTGCACAAGAACTGTGCAAGACAAGGTGTGGGTGACAAAGAAAGACACGGAACATGCAGAGGAAAGCAGGAGTGCAAGAGGAGCATGCAGAGCGAGGTGTGAGTGACCAGATGTACACAAGGATTTTTTTGTGGATTCTTGTGAGTGCAAGACAAGGTTTGGATGAGCAGATGTGCACAAGGAGCATGCAGAGCAAGGTGTGGATGACCAGATGTGCATGAGAAGTTTGCAGAGCCAGGAGGAGAACCAGGTGTGCACAAGGACCCTGCAAGGCAAGGTGTGGATGATGAAGAATGACACAGAGCATGCAGAGGAAAGTAGATGTGGGTGACCAGATGTGCACAAGGACTGTGCAAGACAAGATGTGGATGATGAAGAATTACACAGAGCATGCAAAGAAAAGAAGAAGTGCAAGAGGAACATGCAGAGCAAGGTGTGGATGACCAGGTGTGCACAAGGACCATGCAAGACAAGGTGTGGATGGCAGAGAATGACACGGAACATGCAGAGGAGAGCAGGAGTACAAGAGGAGCATGCAGAGCAAGGTGTGGATGACCAGCTCTGCACAAGGACCATGCAGAGCAAGGTGTCAATGACCAGGTGTGCCCATGGACCATGCAATACAAGGTGTGGATGATGAAGAAAGACACGGAACATGCAGAGGAAAGCAGGAGTGCAAGAGGAACATGCAGAGCAAGGTGTCAATGACCAGGTGTGCCCATGGACCATGCAAGACAAGGTGTGGATGACCAGCTGTGCACAAGAACCATGCAAGACAAGGTACGAATGACCAGTTATGCACAAGGACCATGCAGAGCAAGGTGTGTGTGTGACCAGGTGTGCACAAGGACCATGCAAGACAAGGTGTGTGTGTGACCAGGTGTGCACAAGGACCATGCAAGACAAGGTGTGGATGACCAGGTGTGCACAAGAACCATGGATGACAAATGAATGACACAAGGACCATGCAGAGCATGCAGAGGAAAGACCAGGAGTGTGTGAGGGCCATGACCAGCAAGACAAGGTGTGGATGACCAGGTGTGCACAAGAGATGAGAATTTGCAGAGGAAAGCAGGAGCCGTGGCCATGACCAGCTGTGCCCAGCTGGCTGGTGCCAGGCGTGGCTGACCAGCTGTGCCCGTGGCCGGTGCCAGGCCGGGTGTGAGCCGCCCTCACCTCGGCCGTGCGCGCGTCGCGCTGCAGCCGCTCCAGCTGCCCCTCGCTGCTGCCCAGGAAGCCGCGCAGCACCGCACTCTCGTGCTGCCCGCACTCCCGCCGCAGCAGCTCCATGCCCCGGCCCAGCTCCTTCACATCCAGCAGCACGTTCTCCAGGGACACTGCAGGGACATGGGATGGGTCAGTGTAGGGGGTACAGTGTGGGTAAATGAGGGTGGTACAGAATGTAATCTTATCCCCTAAAGAGTTGCAGCTGAACCAATTACTAAAGATCAGGAGCAGGCCTGATGTTAACAGGCCACACCTATAGCCAATAAGAAGAGCGTTATAAAAGAGTGGATTGGTGGGAACTGGAGTCAGTTGGTTACTGTGAGGACAAGGAAGAGTCAGTGCCTAGAGGAGCTGCCTACAAGAGAAACATTGAGGAGGTACAAAACTCTAGTGGTATGGAACCCTTGCAATGTAATGACAATGGAACTCTTGCACTATAATGACAACAAATGGTGACCCCGACGTGATTTGGGAGAAATGACCCTGTGGATTCGGGAGAAAGGACTCAAATACTAAACTATATAACCCCGTGGATTTGGGGAAACAGGATTTGACTATATAAACCTGTGGATTTGGGGAAAAGGACTTGAATACTAAACTATTGGTAAAATATATCAATTGCAGCTATTAATGTTTGTTAAATATGAGTATAAAAGATTTTGTGGATAAGTACTTTGTAAACTGAGAAAAGCTGCAAAACTGAACCAACACTCAGAAATATATATATATATTCGTACTGTAATATGTTGTCTGAACATCTGTATAATTATTGGTTCTAAATGAAATATATGAATATGTCATAATGTTAATTTATTTGAATATGTACTTCTAGAAATGCTGCAACTCTGTAATTAAAAGGGGGAATTGTAGGGGGATACAGTAGGGGTAAATGAAGGTGGTACAGAATGTAATCTTATCCCCTAAAGAGTTGCAGCCGAACCAATTACTAAAGATCAGGAGCAGGCCTGATGTTAACAGGCCACACCTGTAGCCAATAAGAAGAGCGCTATAAAAGAGTGGATTGGTGGGAACTGGAGTCAGTTGGTTACTGCGAGGACAAGGAAGACTCAGTGCCTGGAGGAGCTGCCTACAAGAGAAACATCGAGGAGGTACGAAACTCTAGTGGTATGGAACCCTTGCAATGTAATGACAATGGAACTCTTGCACTATAATGACAACAGGTCATGGCGAGGTGGGGCCATGGGGCACAGATTGAGGAGCACCTGCTGCAGCCTTCTCCACAAAGTGCAGCTCCTGCCAGAAGGTCGCCAGCTCTGGGTACTTCTCCCGCACCGTCAGCGCGATGAAGTGCAGCAATGTCATCTTCCTGTCTGTTGACTTGGTGTCCAGCAGCTGCAGGAGGATTTGGGGAGGGGGTCAGGGCTGTGGGATGGGACCCTCGGGGTCCTAGGGAGCCAGGGAGGGGCTGCCCACCAGGTCCAGGCTCTGCAGTTTGAAGCCGTAGACTGCGCCGCGTTTGCTGCTGTTCATGTAGTTGCCCAGTGCCAAGATGATCTGTGGGGGCAAAGTAGCAGGACTGGGGGGTCAGGAGAGAGTGAGACCCCCACAGGATCCCCCTCACCCAGCTACAGTGAGGCTGGATGAGGACCCCCACCCAGCCCATCCTCACATCCCCACCTCCAACATGTGCTTCAGCTTCTGCGACGACTTAACAGAGGCCGAGGCCGCGATGATGGCGTTGAGCTGCTGCAGGGGGACAGCACAGGGGGGCTCAGCTGGGGTTCAGGGTGCAGCAGCTCCGGTTCCCCCCCTCCCCAGCTCCGTACCGGCGTCAGCATCTGGATATTCTCGGCGAAGTTGCCGAGGAAGGCCATGATGGCCATGCGCTGGGGCAGCCTCTCCACCTTGCTGAACTGCAGCATGAAGCGATCCTCATCCGCCAGCTCCTCCAGCGGCTTCCGCTCGCGCTCGTACTGCCTCAGCGCCTTGGCCTCCGCCTCCGTGGGCAGGAACCGCATCAGGCACTCCACAAAATCCACCGGCAGCGTCACCAGGTCAAACCTGCCCCCGCACCGCAGTGTTGGGGAGCAGATCCCCGTGGTGCCCAGTTTGGGAAGCCTGGATCCCATCCTTTGGCCACCCGGAACCACAGCCAGAGCCCCTGCACCCTGCCTGGACCTCTGTACCCTGCCTGGACCTCCTGAACCTCAAACAGACCACGTGCACCCCAGCCAAGTCCTCTGCACCCCAAAAAGCCCTTCCTGGCTCTCCTGTTGATCCCTCTCTCCCTGGCCAGACCCTCTGCACCCCAACAAGCCCCTCTGCATTCTAGACCGTCTCTCTGCACCCTCCCTGGCACCCCTGAAACCCCAAAAATTCCCGCTGCACCTCTGCCAAGGCCCCCTGTACTCTGCCTAGGTCCCCTGAACCCCAAGCAGCCACCCTGCCCCCCAGCCAAACCATCTGCACCCCAACCAGCCCCTTTGAACCTTGTTTACCCTCCTGCACCCCATTCCTGACCTACCCTGCCCTATGAGCCACCAGAACCTCAGCAAGACCTGTCCCCTATCCCAGCTAGCCCCTCTACACCTTTCCTGACCCCTCTGCACCCCAACCGACCCCCCTGCACCCCAACCAGCTCCCTTGAACCCCAACCAAGCCCCTTGAACACTTTCTCCCCCCTGCACCCCATTCCTGACCCTCCCTGCCCTCTGAGCCACCAGAACCTCAGCCAGACCTCCTGTCCCCTATCCCATATGGTCCCTTTAGACCTTTCCTGGCCCCTCTGCACCCCAACCAACCCCTGCACCCCAACCAACCCCTTTGACCCCTGTCTTCCCCCTGCACCCCATTCCTGACCCACCCTGCCCTCTGAGCCACCAGAACCTCAGCCAGACCACCTGTCCCCTACCCCAGCCAGCCCCTCTACACCTTTCCTGACCCCTCTGCACCCCAACCAAGCCCCTTGAACCCCAACCAAGCCCCTTGAACCCCAACCAACCCCTTGAACCCCAACCAACCCCTCTGCACCCCAACCAGCCCCTTTGACCCCTGTCTCCCCCCTCCACCCCATTCCTGACCCTCCCTGCCCCATTTCTGCCCCCCCAGCGCCGCCCATACGTGTGGATGGCCCGGCAGATCTCGTCGGCGCTGCGGCCGGCCTTGCGCAGGGTGATGGCCAAGTTCTTGGCACGGTTGGCCTCCAGCAGGGTCACCTTGGTGGCCACTTTCTGCGCCTGCCTTGCCCTTGGCACACACCAGGTCCAGCGCCGGGCCCTGCGCCTTGGTCTTGAACAGCTCCTCAAAGCGCTCCAGGTCCAGGTCCTGGGGGGTGAGCGGGGTCAGAATTGGGGGTGGGAGTGCCCACGTGGAGAGGAGGACTCCATAATATCAGAAGGCTAAATAATTGCTTTATTATACTATATTTTCTATACTAAATTATTATATTTCTATTATACTATATTCAATACTATATTACTATTATTATACTATATTACATTATTCTCTACTATATTCTCTACTATATTACTATTATTGCACTGTATTATATTATTTTCTACTATATTATACTATATCATATTATTAAATACTATATTATTCTATACTATATGTATTAGTATGTTATATACTATATTACATATCATAATATACTATATTATAGTGTATTCTATACTACATTACAGTATATTATACTATATTACAGTATATTCTATACTATATTACATTATATTATTCTATACTATATTGCTATATTATTATTCTATATTATATATAAGTATATTATATATTATATATTATATTATTTTATATATTATTATATTATACTATATTTTTTAAGTATATTCTATACTATATTACATACTATATTACTATAATACTATATTCTATACCATATTACTATTATTATACTATATTCTATTATTCTATATTCTATTATTCTATACTATATTTTTAAATTATATACTATATATATTAATGTATTACACACTATTTTACTATACTATATTAAATATTGTAATATACTATATTATACTATATTCTATGCTATTTTACAGGATATTATTCTATACTATATTACTATATCGGTATATTATTCTATACTATATTACTATATTATTATATAATATATAAAAGTATATAATATACTATACTACTATATTTTTATATAATATATGTATATTAGCATATTATATACTATATTACTATACTATATTACATATTATAATATACTGTATTATAGTATATTCTCTACTATATTACAGTATATTATTCTAGACTATATTACTATATATATTAGTATATTATATACTATATTACTATCCTCTGTTACATATTATAATATACTATATTATAGTATATTCTATACTATATTACTATATTACTATATTACTATATTACTATATATATTAGTATATACTATATTACTATACTACATTACATATTATAATATACTGTATTATAGTATATTCTCTACTATATTACAGTATATTATTCTAGACTATATTACTACATCTAAACTGATTCTGCCAAGCACTCAACTCAGCTCCACGGCACAGAATCTTGTGACTGTCACCAACAGTCCTGCCACACACACATTTGGATTCAATTGATCAATTAATCAGATTGATGAGAATAATTGATCAAATAACCAGAATCCAATTACCAGTTTCCTTCAGGTAAACAATCTTCCACTTGTGAACAACAAGAGGAGCACCCCACTTGTGAACAACAAGAGGAGCAGCAACTGAGATAAGAACTGTTTTTTCCTTTCTCTGAGCTTCAGAGAATGTGAATCCCAGAAATATCCCTGGGAAGCTGTGCCTTGATTTTCCTCTGTGATGGGAAATGTGGCTCCAGAGGGGTCCTGGTCTCACCTCCAGCACCCTCTCATCGTCCAGCTCGCTGAACACCGTCCCGCTGATCTGGCTGGGCTTCAGCGCTGTCCAGTTGAACACAGGCAGCCGGAACTTGGTCTTGATGGGCTTCTTGATCCGGATGGCTGCCAGCGGGGTGGGAGCCAGCTCAGCACCCCCAGGGCACGGGGACATGTCCTGTGCCCACCCTGAGCCTGTCATTGACCCCCAGGCTACCCAATCCCCATGCTGGGGGTTCCTTGGGGATTGCAACCCCAGCACCTCGGTGCCTGCAACCCTTCCCTGTCCCTTGTCCCTGTCCCCACAGTTCCTCTGTCCTCCCTGTCCACACAGTCCCTACACCATCCCTGTCCCCATCTCCTCCCTATCCCCACTGTCCCTGCACTGTCCCAGTCCCCGCATCCTCCCTGTTCCCTGTCCTTACAGTGCCCACACCCTTCCTGTTCCCTGTCCCCACTGTCCCTGCACTGTCCCACTCCCCACATCTCCCTGTCCCTACTGTCCCCGTCCCCACTGTCCCAGCACTGTCCCACTCCCCACTTCCTCCCTGTTCCCTGTGCCCACTGTCCCAGCACTGTCCCACTCCCCACACCCTCCCTGTTCCTGTCCCCACTGTCCCCTGTCCCCACTGTCTCTGCACTGTCCCTGTCCCCACGTCCTCCCTGTCCCCACTGTCCCACTCCCCTCACCCTCCCTGTCCCCTGTCCCCACTATCCCAGTCCCCATGTCCTCCCTGTCCCTGTCCCTGTCCCCATCCCGTGTCCCCCCTCATCCCCACGTACCTGAGAGCCCCACGGTGAGGGCGATGGAGGGTGAAGCCCCGGGCAGCGGCGGGGCCGGGGGACACTTCCCTGTGGAGCCACCAAAGCGGGGTGAGACCCCCAATTCTGGGGACCACCCATCCCTGCCTGGGACCCCTCCCACCCCTGGGCACACCCAGCTCTGAGCTGCCGCAGCTTTGGGCGCCCCGGGGGCTTCCCCTTCCTCCTCCTCCTCCTCCTCCTCCTCCTCCTCCTCCTCACCTGGGAGCGGGGGCGCGGGGGGCGGCAGCGGGGGAGGCGGAGGGGGCGGCGGCGGGGGCGCGGCTTCCACGGGGGGCAGGACCGGGGGTCTCAGGGTCTCCTGCGAGGGCTCGGGCGGCGGAGGGGGCGGCTCGGCCCCGCTGGGCACCGGGGGCGGCTCGGAGCCGTAGTGCCGCCGGAAAGCCTCGTCCTTCTCCTTGATCATCCTGCGCAGCGTGTGCACCTGGTGGCTCGTGTGCTCGTAGGTCTCCTGGGGGACAGCGAGGGTCAGACCGAGGGGGATTGGGACCCTTCCCCACTCCCTATAGCCCCCAGCACACCTTGACCGCCTCCAGCTCCTTCTCTCGCTGCAGCAGCTGCTTCTCCAGCTCTGCCACCCGCATCATGTTCTCGTTCTCCAGGTCCAGCAGCTTCTCCGTGAGCTGGGGAGAGGGACACGGCTGTGACAGCACAGCTCGGGGACACCCCTGGTGTCACCACGGACCTCCCTGGGACCCGGCGAGGAACATCCCCGCGTCCCCCCGTGCTCACATACGTGGGACAAGTGCTCCTCCAGCTCCTCCACCTTCTCCAGCGCCACATTTTTGGTCTCAGCATCCTCCAGCAGCCCCCCAACATCGAAGACATTGTCCAGGTACGCCTGGATCTGCACCTGCAGCTTCTCACTCTCCGTGTGCCTCGACTTCTGTGGGCACAAAGGCGCCATCAAGGATGGGGGGACCCCCCAACACGGTTCCGCTGACCCTAGACCCCCCCCCCAACACAATTCCCTGATCCTCGACCCCCCCATACCTGCAGGAACTCCTCCAGCCCCAGTTTGGTGAACTCGTACTGGAGATGGACGCGGAAGTTCATGTCCTCCACCGAGTGCACCACGATGTTGATGAACTGCATGCAGGCCACCTGCAGGCAGGGCTGGCGTCACCAGGAGTCCTCCTGGGCCCCCCAGAGAGCCCCCCCCGGCCCAGGACGGGGTGTCCCACCATGAAGTCGATGCTGCTGTCCTCGTTGCGGAAGTACTCCATCAGCCGCTCAAAGCGGTGTTTCTCCTTGCACACCTGGACAGGCACAAATGGGGTTCACCTGGCGTGGCCCCCCAGCCACTGACCACCCTCCCATCTCCTGGACTCCACTTCCCTAATCCCAGTCTGGTCCCGGTGCTCCCAGAGCCCCCCATTCCTCATCTCCCCTGATCCCTCCATTCCCTGCACTCCAGACTCCCGTTCCCAGCCTGGTCCTGGGGACCCTGGTGCCCCCATCCCAGCCTTCTCTTGGGGTTTCTCCCATCCCAGATTGTTCCTGGTGCCCCCATCCCAACCTTCTCTTGGGGTTTCTCCCATCCCTGATTTCTCCTGGGGTCCCCAGTTCCTCCATTCCCGGGGTCCTGCTCCCCAGTCCCAACCTGGTCCTGTCTCACTCCATTCCCCCCATCCCATCCGGGTCCTGGTGCCCCCGTTCCAATCTTCCCTTGGGTGTCCCTCATCCCAGATTGCTCCTGGTGCCTCCATCCCAACCTTGTCTTGGGGCTTCTCCCATCCCAGATTTCTCCTGGTATCCCCAGTTCCTCCATTCCCGGGGTCCTGCTCGCCAGTCCCAGCCTGATTCTGGTGCCCCCATTCCCTGCATCCCAACCTGGTCCTGTCTCCCTCCATTCCCCTCATCCCACACTGCTCCTGGTGCCCCATCCCAGCCTTCTCTTGGGATTTCCCTGATCCCAAATTGCTCCTGGTGCCCCCATCCCAGCCTTCTCTTGGAGTTTCTCCCATCCCAGGTTGCTCCTGGGGTCCCTGGTGCCCCCATCCCAGGGTCCTGCTCCCCAGTCCCAGCCTGATTCTGGTGCCCACATTCCCCCCATCCCAACCTGGTCCTGTCTCCCTCCATTCCCCCCATTCCTCCCATCCCATCCTGGTCCTGTCTCCCTCCATTGCCCTCATCCCAACCTGGTCCTAGTGCCCCCATCCCAGCGTTCTCCTGGGGTTTTCCTCATCCCAGATTGCTCCTGGGATTCCTCCATTCCTGGGGTCCTGCTTCCCAGTCCCAACCTGGTCCTGTCTCACTCCATTCCCCCCATCCCATCCGGGTCCTGGTGCCCCCGTTCCAATCTTCCCTTGGGTGTCCCTCATCCCAGATTGTTCCTGGTGCCCCCATCCCAGCCTTCTCTTGGGATTTCCCTCATCCCAGATTGCTCCTGGGGTCCCCAGTTCCTCCATTCCTGGGGTCCTGCTCCCCAGTCCCAGCCTGATTCTGGTGCCCCATTCCCCCATCCCAGCCTGGTCCTGTCTCCCTCCATTCCCCTCATCCCAGACTGGTCCTGGTGCCCCCATCCCAGCATTCTCCTGGGGTTTCCCTCATCCCAGATTGTTCCTGGTGCCCCCATCCCAGCCTTCTCTTAGGATTTCCCTCATCCCAGATTGCTCCTGGGGTCCCCAGTTCCTCCATTCCCGGGGTCCTGCTCCCCAGTCCCAGCCTGATTCTGGTGCCGCCATTCTTCCCATTGCCCCCATCCCATCCTGGTCCTGTCTCCCCCCATTCCCCCACCCCAGCCCTGTTCCCACTCCCCTTGTACCTCCTTGAAGTTGTCAAAGGCCGCCAGGATGATCTCGTGGCCGCCCCTCACCAGGCACACAGCAGCCAGCAGCTCCAGCACCAGCGCCTTCATCCTGGCCGCAGCGTCACCATCATCACCGTCAGTGTCCCCATCACCGTCAGTGCCACCCCCTGCCCCACCCTGCCAGACCCTCCCTCACCTCGGGTTCTTGTTGTTGAGGCTCAGGGCGATCTCGTTGACGGCGTGCGGGTGCGACATGACCAGGTTGAAGCCGTACTGCGGGCACGGAGAGCAAAGCCAGCGTCAGCCCCGGTGGCAGCGGTGACGGCCGTGTCCCCACCGGGCGGTGCCAGTACCTGGTAGTTCATGATGGCCCGGAGACACATGATGCAGAGGTGGACATCGTCCTTCTGGCTCACCAGGCGCGAGATCTTCAGCGCCCTGCGGCTGGGCAGCGTGCCATAGCTGCAGGGCAGGGCACACGGTGAGCGGGGCTGGCACCAATGGGGGGCCACGGCGTGGGAACAGCGTGGGGACAGACAGGGGGCATTTCAGAGGGACAAAGGCAGCCAGAGGGCGACAGGGACAGAGCGTGCAGAGGCGGAGCAAAGGCGGGCACCGGGAGCAAAGGCGGGCACGGGGCTGGTACTTACCGGGCGGGCGGCGAGGTGGGCACGGAGGGGACAGAGAGAGAGCACAGCCAGAGAGGGGCACCCCGGCCCTGGAAGCAGAAACGGGGTGCATTACCCCGGGCACGGGGGCACAGCCAGAGCGGGGTGAGCGGAGCCGCGGGGGCAGAGGACAGGCGGGATGGCGAGACGGCGATGGCAGTGCCAGGGCTGCGCGGGCACGAGAGGCGGAACAGGCTGTGGCATGCGTGCCATGCCGAGGGCGAGGCACAGCACTGCGTTTGTGCCATGCAGGTGGCATGGGACAGGGCGGTGAGTGGCGCCATGGCAGGACAGCGTTTGGCACGGTGCACAGCATGGCACAGTGGCACACAGCATGGCACAGTGGCACACGGCATGGCAGACCATGGCACACACCATGGCACACACCATGGCACACAGTGTGGCACACACCATGGCACATGGCACACAGCGTGGCACACAGCATGGCACACTGGCACAGCACTCAGCAAGCAGCCAGAGCCCTGCAGCAGGATGTACCCTCGTGGCACGACAGCGCTTGGCACGGCACAGCATGGCACATAGCATGGCACACATCATGGCACACACCATGGCACACTGACACATAGCATGGCACACAGCATGCACATGGCACACACCATGGCACACACCATGGCACAGACCGTGGCACATGGCACACACCATGGCACACACCATGGCACACTGACACACACCATGGCACACACTATGGCATAACGGCACACAGCATGCACATGGCACACACCATGGCACACACCATGGCACATTGCACACACCATGGCACACAGCATGGCACACTGGCACACAGCATGGCACACACCATGGCACACACCATGGCACATGGCACACAGCATGGCACACACCATGGCACACATGGCCATGGCACACACCATGGCACACTGGCATAGCATGGCACATGTTACAGACCATGGCACACACCATGGCACACTGGCACACACCATGGCACACACCATGGCACACACCATGGCACACTGGCACACAGCATGGCACAGGGCACAGCACTCAGCAAGCAGCCAGAGCCCTGCAGCAGGACGTACCCCCATGGCAGGACGTGCCCCCAGAGCGGGCCGTCCCCCCGGGCACGTACCGTAGGGCGCTCTGGCGGGCAGAGCGTGCCAGGCTGCTGGCGAAGGGGGCGGGCAGGGCGCTGGGGTGCTGCAGATCCTCGATGGAGCGGCTCCAGGGGCGCGGCCTCTCCAGGGCACCGTCCTCAGCGCCTTCCTCAAAATCCAACCTGGAGCGGGCACACGCGCGGGGCAGGGGGGGCACACGGCTGTGGCAGCGGGCACAGGGCACTGGCAGCGGGCACAGGGCACTGGCAGGGGGCACAGGGCTCTGGCAGGGGGCACAGGGCTCTGGCAGCGGGCACAGGGCTTTGAAGGTGGGCACAGGGCTCTGGTGGGGGGCACACGGCTCTGGTAGGTGGCACAGGACTGTGGAGGGTGGCACAGGGCACTGGCAGCAGGCACAGGGCTCTGGCAGCGGGCACAGGGCTCTGACAGAGGGCACAGGGCTCTGACAGAGGGCACAGGGCACTGGCAGCAGGCACAGGGCTCTGACAGAGGGCACAGGGCACTGGCAGGGGGCACAGGGCTGTGGCAGCGGGCACACGGCTCTGATGGGTGGCAGACAGCTCTAGCAGAGGGCACATGGCTCTGGCGGGTGGCACAGGGCTCTGGCAGTGGGCACAGGGCTCTGGGCAGCTCTAGCAGAGGGCACAGGGCTCTGGCAGCGGGCACACGGCTGTGGCAGGTGGCACACGGCTCTAGCAGAGGGCACAGTGCTCTGGGCAGCTCTGGCGGGTGGCACAGGGCTGTGGCAGCGGGCACATGGCTCTGATGGGTGGCAGACAGCTCTAGCAGAGGGCACAGGGCTCTGGCGGGTGGCACAGGGCTCTGGCAGCGGGCACACGGCTCCAGCACAGATGCAAGCACTGAAGCAGGTGCCAAGTGGGCATCGCGGGGTGGGCAGAGGCGCGAGGGTGGCTCCGGAATCCCCGCATCCCTCAGAAACCGCCGGTCCCTCCCTGCCCCAGGGCTGATAAGGGACCCTGCGCTATCAGGGAGCTTCCGCAGCTTCCAGAAACTTCCAGAACCCCCAAAGACCCCCTGGACCCCCCCCTCACCCAGGGCCCCCGGCCGCACTCACATGACGGCGCACTGGGCGAAGGACAGGTACTGCACCAGCACGTCCAGGCCCTGGTTCTCGGCATTGAGGAACTCCCGCACCCACCTGCGGCACCGGCAACGCGTCAGGACCCGCGGGACCCCCCCAGAACCCCCTGCAATACGGGGACCCCCCAGAACCCCCTGCAACACGGGGACCCCCCCAGAACAGCCCCATCTAACACGGGGACCCCCCAGAACCCCCCTGCAACACGGGGACCCCCCAGAACCCCCCTGCAACACGGGGACACCCCCAGAACAGCCCCCTACACCACGGGGACCCCCAGGACACCCCTGTAAACACGGGGACCCCCAGAACCCCTGCAACACGGGGACACCCCCAGAACCCCTAAACCACGGGGACCCCCCAGGACACCCCTGTAACACGGGGACCCCCAGAACCCCCTGCAACACGGGGACCCCCCAGAACCCCCCTAACAACACGGGGACCCCCAGAACCCCCTGCAACACGGGGACCCACCAGAACAGCACCTACAACACAGGGACCCCCAGAACCCCCCCTGCAACACGGGGACCCCCCAGAAACCCCCTGCAACACAGGGACCCCCCAGAACCCCCTGTCCAACAAGGGGATCCCCCAGAACCCCCCTGCAACACGGGGACCCCCCAGAACACCCCCTACACCACAGAACTCCCCTGCAACACGGGGACCCCCCCAGAACCCCCTCCAACACGGGGACCCCCCCCCAGTACACTCCGTCCAACACGGGGACCCCCCCAGAACACCCTGCAACACGGGGACCCCCCCAGAACAGCCCCATCTAACACGGGGACCCCTCCAGCACAACCCCCTAAACCACGGGGATCCCCCCAGAACAGCCCCTAAACCACAGAACACCCCTACAACACAGGGACCCCCCCAGAACACCCCTCCAACACGGGGACCCCCCCAGAACACCCCTGCAACACGGGGATCCCCCCAGAACACCCCTACAACACGGGGACCCCCCCAGAACACCCCCTAAACCACGAGGACCCCCAAAACAGGGGGACCCCCCAGAACACCCCTGCAACACGGGGACTCCCCCAGTACACCCCACAACACGGGGACCCCCCCAGAACCCCCCTGCAACACGGGGACCCCCCCAGAACAGCCCCTGCAACACGGGGACCCCCAGAACCCCTGCAACACGGGGACTCCCCAGAACAGCCCCATCTAACACGGGGACCCCCCCCCAGAACACCCCCTCTAACAGGGAGACCCCCCCCAGAACACCCCCTACACCACGGGTACCCCCGTCCCGGCACAGGGACGGGGCGGGCACTGCCCTGGTGGGCGCAGCCCCTCCGTTATCAGCGGTGCCAGCGCCAGCGCGGCGTTATCTGAGGAGGGCAGGGAGGGCAGGGATGGGCAACGGCGCTCGGCGATGGGGCTGCACCCCCATCCCCACCCCTCGAGGGGAAAGGAGGGAATTTGGGGTGCCCCGACCCCTGGGAGGGTGTTGGGGGGCGTCTGTGCCCAGGGCAAGGAGTGGGTGGGGGTACAGGGGGTGGGGGTTCACCCCAACCCTTGGGGTGCAATTGTGTGGTGCTGTGCCCACGGGGCAAGGAGGGCATGGGGGCACTCTGGGTGGGGGTACACGGGGTGGGGGTTTCACCCCAACCCTTGGGGTGCAATTGTGAGGTGCTGTGGGGAGGGGGGTACAGGGGATTCACCCGAACCCTTGGGAGGATTTTGGGGTGCAATTGTGAGGTGCTGTGCCCACGGGCAAGGAGGGGATGGGGGATTCACCCCGATCCCTGGGAGGGTGTTGGGGTGCAATTGTGAGGTGCCAAGAAGGGAGTGGGGGTACAGGGGGTGGGGGATTCACCCAGATCCTTGGGAAGGTGTTGGGGTGCACTCTTGAGGTGCTGTGCCCAAGGGCAAGGAGGGGTTTGGGGTACAGGTGATGGGGGTACAGGGGATGGGGGATTCGCCAGACCCTTGGGGTGCAATTGTGAGGTGCTGTGCCCACGGGGCAAGGAGGGCATGGGGGTATTCTGGGTGGGGGTACATGGGGTGGGGGGATTCACCCTGACCCTTGGGAGGGTCTTGGGGTGCACTCTTGAGGTGCTGTGCCCACCGGGTGAGGAGTGGTTGGGGGTACAGGGGGTGGGAGGTTCACCCCGACCCTTGGGGTGCAATTGTGAGGTGCTGTGGGGAGGGGGGTACAGGGGATTCACCCCGACCCTTGGCAGGGTCTTGGGGTGCACTC
This sequence comes from Emberiza elegans, assembly GCA_024865655.1. Taxonomy (NCBI): domain Eukaryota; kingdom Metazoa; phylum Chordata; class Aves; order Passeriformes; family Fringillidae; genus Emberiza; species Emberiza elegans. The sequence goes on along the minus strand of JALJVW010000117.1, from coordinate 2,710,498 downwards.
TTGAGGTGCTGTGCCCATGGGGCAAGGAGGGGTTGGGGGTACAGGGGTGGGGGTTCACCCCAACCCTTGGGAAGGTGTTGGGGTGCATTGTGAGGTGCTGTGGGGGTGGAGGTATTTACGGGGTGGGGGGTTCACCCCGACCCTTGGGAAGGTGTTGGGGTACAGGGGATGGGGGATTCACCCCGATCTTTGGGAGGGTCTTGGGGTGCAATTGTGAGGTGTCAAGAAGGGGGTGAGGGTGCAGGGGTGGGGGATTCACCCCGACCCCTGGGAGTGTCTTGGGGTGCACTTGTGAGGTGCTGTGGGGATGGGGGTACAGAGGATTCACCCCGATCTTTGGGAGGATGTTGGGGTGCATTGGGATGTGCTGTGTCCACGGGCAAGGAGGGGATTTGGGGTGCCCCGATCCTTGGGAGGGTGTTGGGGTGCACTTGTGAGGTGCTGTGGGGATGGGGGTACGGGGGATTCACCCCGATCTTTGGGAGGGTGTTGGGGTGCATTGCGAGGTGCTGCGCCCAGGGGTGAGGAGGGAGTGGATTAACCCGACTCCCTGGGAGGACCTTGGGGCGCAATCGCGCGGTGCCAAGAAGGGGGTGGGCGTGCAGCGGGTGGGGGGCTCACCCCGGATCACCGGGGGTCCCCAGCCCAGCCCAGCCCAGCCCAGCGCCGTGCGCCAGGGAGCCCCGGGGCCCGCGGCCGCCCCTTTCCTGCCGCCGCCAGCCCCCTCGCCCCAGCCCGTTTCCTGTCTCCGGCTGCTGCTATTTTGGGTTCCGTGGGCAGCGACGAGCGGGGCCGGCGGCGGGGAACAGCCCGCACGTGCACGAGCCGCCGCCCCGGGGCACGGCGGTGCCACCGGGACCCCTCCGCTGATGTCCCCAGCACCCCCCGGAACGGCTCCGTCCCGCCCCGCTCCCCGCGCGGCTCCGGGGCATCGTCCCGGGGCGGGCCGGGGATGGAACCGACCGAGCCCTCCGGTCTGTCGGGAGGAGCCGGCCGGGATCCGGCCGCGCTGCCTCGTTCAGGGCGTCAGCAGCGGCCCATCCGCCCCCGGGAGCTGCCCAGGAACCGGCCCAGTTCCTGCAGCGCCTCCGGCTTCCCCTGCAGCTGCGTGGGGCTGGTGACAGCGCCCCGCGGTCCCCCCGGGACCCCCAAGCGCCATCCGGAACTCTGCACCCCCAGCCCGGACCCCCCAAAACCTCCGTGGGACCCCCCAGGACCCCCCACTCACCCAATGTGGTTGGTCCTCAGGCTGATCTCCAGCTCGCGCAGCACCTTGGTGGACTCCTGCACCCTCCTCCTGAACTTCTGGGGGCAGAGCAAGGCTGAGCTGTGCCCCCCCAGATTCCCCAAGCCCCCAAAGCCCCCCAAAGGCCCCCAAAGCCCCCCCCCAAAGCCCCCAGCCCCTCACCTTCCGTGTGACACCCGGCTCCAGGAAGCTGCGCAGCTTCTGGATGTAGGCATGGGGTGGGCTCTTCACCTGGAAGCGCTCCTGGGAGGGGACAGGAGGGTGTTGGTGACATTGGTGACATTGGTGACATCGGGACAGCGGCACTGGCCCCTCCCCAGACCCTCCACGGGCCACCCAGCCCCACCTGGTCACAGATGAGGTCCCATTTCTTCTCGTTGTCGTACTGGCGCAGCAGGCGAGCTTTGTCCGGGGGCAGGTTCATGGAGCTCTGGGGACACAGGGCGGGTGTCACCCTGAGGGACACGGGGACAGTGCCCCCCAAGGGGCACCGAGACCCATGGCACAGCCCCAAAAAGCACCCACAGGGTCCCCTCTAAGGGCACCCTGAGCCATGGCATAGCCAGGGTGGCTGGCACAGGGTGGGTGTCACCCTAAGGGACACGGGGACAGAGCCCCCCAAGGGGCACCGAGACCTGTGGCACAGTCTGGGTAACCCCAAAAAGCACCCACAGGGTTCCCTCTAAGGGCACCCTGAGCCATGGCATAGCCAGAGCACCTGGCACCAGGATACGTGCCACCCTGAGGGACACATGGACAGAGCCCCTCAAGAAGCACTGAGACCCATGGCACAGCCTGTGTGGCCCCAAAAAGCACCCACAGGGTCCCCTGTAAGGGCACCCTGAGCTGTGACACAGCCAGGATGGCTGGCACCAGATGGGTGTCACCCTGAGGGACACGGGGACAGAGCCCCCCAAGGGGCACCGAGACCCATGGCACAGCCCCAAAAAGCACCCACAGGGTCCCCTCTAAGGGCACCCTGAGCCGTGGCATAGCCAGAGCGCCAGGCTGCACCAGCGGGCACAGATGTGGCACGGGCACAGCAGTGCCACTGGGGCCACGTGCCAAGCACCGGCGGCACCAAATCTCTCCATCCCTGACGCATCCTTCCTGTCTGCAGCTGCTTCCGTGCCACAACCGCAGCCTCCGCTCCCGACCGTGGCACGGGGCCAGGCAGCGGTGCCAGCTCCCCAGGACACCAAACAGGGGGTCAGGCAGCGGTGCCAGCTCCCCAGGACACCGGGCACAAGGCCTGGCACTGGTGCTGGCCCAGGGTCACTGGGAAGACCCCAGTGGGATGTGGCACAGGACAAATGGGGTGCCACAGTGGGCACCAGGGATGCCAGAGAGCCTGGGACTGTCCTGATGGGCAATGCCACCCCAGGGAGAGATGCCAGCCCATGTGGGCGATGTCACCCTGGCGGGAGATGGCATTGCTGGGTGATGTCACCCTGGTGGGTGCTGCAAGCCCAGCTCATGATGCCAGCCTGGTGGGAAATGCCATTGCTTGGGTGATGTCACCCTGGTGGGAGATGCAAGCCCTGGTGGGAAATGCCACCCTGGTGGGAGATGCCACCCTGGTGGGAGATGCCACCCTGGTGGGAGATGCCATTGCTCTGGGTGATGCCACCCCCGTGGGAGATGCCACCCCGGTGGGAGATGCCACCCCGGTGGTGACGCAGCTCGGGGCAGCCCCGTTATCAGGAGCTGCTCCACCCCTCCGTGCCAGCCCTGCCCGGCTCATCCCGATCCCACGGGAAACCGGGACAGAGCCCGGGGGAGGCCACACGCCCCCGGGCAAGGTTCCCACGGGACCGACCGACAACCGGGACAGACCGACAACCGGGACAGACCGACCACCGGGACAGACCGACCACCGGGACAAACCGACCACCGGGACAGAGTGACAACCGGGACAGACCGACCACCGGGACAGACTGACCAACGGGACAGACCGACCACCGGGACAGACCGACCACTGAGACAGACTGACAACCGGGACAGACCGACCACCGGGACAGACCGACCACTGAGACAGACTGACAACCGGGACAGACCGACCACCGGGACAGACTGACGACCGGGACAGACCGACAACCGGGACAGACCGACCACCGGGACAGACTGACAACCGGGACAAACTGACAACCGGGACAGACCGACCACCGGGACATACCGACCACCGGGACAGACCGACCACCGGGACAGAGTGACAACCGGGACAGACTGACCACCGGGACAGACCGACCACCGGGACAGACTGACAACCGGGACAGAGTGACAACCGAGACAGACCGACCACGGGGACAGACTGACCACCGGGACAGACTGACCACCATCACGGTGCCACCAAAACTGCCCCCCCGAGGGGGCACCGCGCCCTCCCGACGGGGCTGCGGTTATTCCCCCTTGGCCTGGCTGGGAACGGGGGCGGAACGGACGCCCGGAGCCCCGCCCGGGGCCGAGGGGCACCCGCGGGGGGCTTTGAAGCGCGGCCGCCCGCCCGTCCCGGCGTTCCCGCCGCTCCGTTTCCTGCCTTTGTGGCGGCAACGCGGCCGCTCCCGGCCGGCAACTTCCCCTCCGCCGTCCGCCCCACCGGGACCCCCCCGTGGCTATCCCGGGCTTGAATCCCACCGGGAAACGGTGGTACCGGGGGCTTTGGGGGGGCTCCGGGACGGCTCCTCGCCCCCGGGCTTCCATCACATGATGGAATGAAGATTTTCCGCCCCCGGGACGGCACCGGGCGCTGCCGACGGCGGCGGGGGCATTTTGGGGGAGGCAGGTGCCACCCCCCTGCAAAGCGACCCCCCCCACCCCCCCCCTCCCGGTACCGGTGTCGCCCGGCGGGACGCGTCCCCCCCGCCACAGGCCCCGCGTGGGATGCGGGACGGGCGGGAGCCGCTCGTGTGCTCCCCTGTGCCCCCCGGTGCTCCCCGGTACCCCCGGTACCCCCGGTGCCCCCCGGTGCCCCCGATTTCGCCTTCCAGAGCCCCGTGGGACCACACTCGGCATTTCCTGCCCGGCTGCGGCTTCCGCTGGCGGCGGCTCCCACCGGGATGGCGGGGGCCGGGGGGGCACCGGTGTCACCGAGCCGCGGTGTCCCCGCCCTACCCAAAACAAAACCGGCGCCGCGGAGGGGCCACCGGGACGGCTCGGGGGCCACCCAAGCGCCGGTGGGACCCCTCCGCGGTGTTGGCGGTGCCGGTGGCACCAGGGTGGCCACCGCCCCGGCTGTGACAGCGGACCGGGGACCGCGCAAGGCACCCGCGCCCACCGGGAACCACTTCATGCACCGGGAAACCGGGAACCCCCGCAGCCAGCGGGGAATCCCAGCCCCGCGCGCTGCCCCGACCGGACTTTCCCGGTTTACAAAGTCCCCGGGCCTCAGGGGCCCCCGCGGTGGCACCGGGAGTGGCGTCACCCCCGGGGCTGTCCCGGCTGGGGTGTTCCCCGCGGTCCCGCGGCCGCTGCCCATCCCCGCGGGCACCGGCGCTCCCCGCCCGCCCCTAGCGGCTCCGGGCGGCGGTGGCGTCCCGGCCGTGCCCGGTGCCCGCCAATTGGTCCGGGCGAGCGCATCGGGAGGATTCCCGGGCAGGGATGAACCGGGAGGGGGCTCAGCGGGAACACCGACGGAGCGAACAGCACCGGGGGCACACCGGGAACGGAGGGTGAGCACCGGGAACAGGGGAGCGCGGAGGGGATCGGCCTCTCACCAGCACCAGGGCGAAGCGCTCCTCCAGCTCGCAGGGCTCCGGCATCGGCATCTTTCCCGGGGCGAACAGTCCGGCTCCCCCCGGGGCCGCCGGTGTTCCCGGGCCCCGGGGCAGCGCCTCCCCGTCCGCGCTCTCCACGTTCCCCATCCCCGGCCCAGGCACCGGGGGGCGGTGGGGGAGGTTCAGCCCGTCGTGTCCGGCGCTGCCGCCGCCTCCCGGTCCCGCCCCGCCCGCCCCGCCCGGTCCCGCCCCAGCGCTGCCCGTACGCGGCGGCGCCACCAGGGGGCGCCCTGCAGGGCGGCGGCGCCACCGGAGGGCGCCCGAAGGCCGGCGGCGAACGCCGCGCTCCCATTGGCCGGGCCGCGCCCACGCTGACCAATCAGCGCCGCGCTCGCGCGCGGGGGCGGGTTCTGCCCTTCCAACGGCGGCGCTCGGGCGCGGCCCGGACCGTGACGGCGGCTCGAGGCGAGCCCCGCCCCGAGCGCTGACGACGGCCAATGGAATGAGGCGGGAGGCGGGACTCCGCTGGGTTTCAGCCAATGAGCGGCGGGGGCGTGGCGCAGAGCTCGCGGCCTGGCACGGACGGCGGACGCGGCGCAGGTGCGGGCAGGGGGCGCGGGCGGGGCGGGCCCGGGGCGGCCCCGGGGGATCCCCGGGGGTCCCAGAGCGGCTGCAGACCCCGGGTGACCCCCACAGCACCCCCAGAGCCCACCCCGAGCGGCCCGGGCGGTCCCGCCCCCACCAGGCCCCGTTTGCGGCCGTGGGGGCGGCGCGCACGGGCTGGGCCCCGAGGGTCTCGGCCCGGTTGTAACGGGAGGGGGAGCGGGGCGGCGGAGCGGGGGGAGGAGCGGGCGGGGCGGGGGGTAAAGGTCGCTTGGAGCCGGGCAGGGGCGGCAGCGGCGAAAGCGAAAGCGGCGCTGGGGGCGGGGAGGGCGGCTCGGGGCCTGCCCGGTGGAACCGGCGGTCACCGGCACCGGAGGGTGTCACAGCCATGTCACAGCCCTGTCACACACACCCCGCCCGGCACTGTCCCTGTCCCCACGGCTGCCTCGCCCTCTGACCCGGCGCTCCCCCGGTCGGGCGGTGGCAGCACTCCGGTGCCAGCCGGTGCCAACCCGGTGTCACCGTGCCCGTGCCCCGCTGTGGCACCGTGGGGCTGCTCCTCGCCGCCTGGGTGGCTCCTCGAAGCGTCCGCCCCGCTCCCCCCCTCGGGCTCTGTTGTGTCCCCTCCATCCCTTGGGGACGGCTGGCTGGTGGCACTGGCCGGGCAGGTGCCACAGGGCACAGAGCCGGCCCAGCCGGCTGGACCAGGAGGAGGAGAGGAGGAGGAGGGCGAGGAAGAGGAGGAGGAGGAGGAGGCCCTGCTGGGAGCCTCCTGCTGCCAGAGCCACCTCTGGGGACGTCATTACGGGCGCTAATAGTCACCTGGCACAAAGGCGTTTCCAGCTGCCAGCAGAGCTCCCCTGGCACCATTGCAGCTCCCCTGGCACCATTGCAGCTCCCCTGGCACGGTTGCAGCTCCGCCGCAGCTCCCTCGGGGCTGCCCTGCCCTTGCAACAGCCCTGCAACACCCCCAGGGCCCCCCGAGCCTGCAACAGCCGCCTGGGCTTGCACCAGCTGCACCGGGAAGGCTCCAGAGCAGCTCCCGGGGCTCTCACTGAGCTCCTGGGGGGTTTGGGAGCTTTGGGTGGGCTCCAGATCCTGGGGGAGATTTGGGAGCTTTGGGTGGGCTCTCACTCAGCTCTTAGGGGAGGTTCAGGAGCTTTGGGTGGCCTCCAGATGCTGGGGAGGTTCAGGAGCTTTGGGTGGGCTCCAGATCCTGGGGAGGTTCAGGAGCTTTGGGTGGGCTCTCACTCATCTCCTAGGGGAGGTTCAGGAGCTCTGTGTGGGCTCCAGATGCTGGGGAGGTTCAGGAGCTTTGTGTGGGCTCTCACTCATCTCCTAGGGGAGGTTTGGGAGCTCTGGGTGGGCTCCAGATCCTGGAGGAGGTTTGGGAGCTCTGGATGGGCTCTCACTGAGCTCCTGGAGGGGTTTGGGAGCTCTGGGTGGGCTCCAGATGCTGGGGAGGTTCAGGAGCTTTGTGTGGGCTCTCACTCATCTCCTAGGGGAAGTTTGGGAGCTTTGGGTGGGCTTCTGATCCTGGGGGAGGTTTGGGTGGGCTCTCACTCAGCTCCTGGGCCCTCACTCAGCTCTTAGGGGAGGTTTGGGAGCTCTGGGTGGGCTCTCAGATCCTGGGGGGGGTTTGGGAGCTTTGGGTGGGCTCTCACTCAGCTTCTGGGGCTCTCACTCAGTTTTGGTGGAGGTTTTGTAGCTTTTGGTGGCCTCCAGATGCTGGGGAAGGTTCAGGAGCTTTGTGTGGGCTCTCACTCATCCCCTAGGGGAGGTTTGGGAGCCCTGGATGGGCTCTCATTCAGATCCAGGGGGGTTTGGGAGCTTTGAGTGGGCTCTCAGCTCCTGGGTGGGGTTGGGGGCTCTGGGTGGGCTCCAGCTCCTGGGGAGGTTTGGGAGCTCTGGGTGGGCTCTCATTGAGCTCCTGGGGGGGTTTGGGAGCTCTGGATGGGCTCTCAGCTCCTAGGGAGGGGTTTGGGAGCTTTGGGTGGGCTCCGGATCCTGGGAGAGGTTTAGGAGCTCTGGATGGGCTCTCACTCAGCTCCTAGGAGGGTTTGGGAGCTTTGAGTGGGCTCTCAGATCCTGGGGAAGTTTCAGAGCTCTGGGTGGGCTCTCACTGAGCTCCTGGGGGGTTTGGGAGCTTTGGGTGGGCTCTGGATCCTGGGGAAGGTTTAGGAGCTCTGGGTGGGCTCTCACTGAGCTCCTGGAGGGGTTTGGGAGCTCTGGGTGGGCTCCAAATCCTGGGGAAGGTTCAGGAGCTCTGGATGGGCTCTCACTGAGCTCCTGGGGGGGTTCAGGAGCTCTGGGTGGGCTCCAGCTCCTTGCTGACCCCTCTTGCTTTGCCCCCTGGCAGTTTGCAGCCCTGTGGAGTGGCCCTGGGCCCATCCCAGCCTGGCACCATGAACGTCTTTGACCGCAGCATCAACTTCGATGCCCTCTTCAAGTTCTCCCACATGTGAGTGGCGCAGGGGCAGGGCAGGGGGCTCGGGGGGCTGTGCCAGCCCTCGCTGCCCTCCTCACCACCCTCCTCCTCCTCACCCACAGCTCGGCCTCCACCCAGGAGCACCTGAAGAGGGTCTATGGCAGCTTTGCCATCTGCATGTTCGTGGCAGCTGCGGGCGCCTACATCAACGTGGTGACCCACCTTTTCCAGGTGAGGCACCTGTGCAGGGCCGCAGGTGGCACCCCCAGCCCTGCAGCACGCAGGTGAGGCAATGCCCAGCCCTCACCTGGCTCTCCCTCTCCCAGTTTGGGTTCCTGACTGGCCTGGCGGCGCTGGGGCTGATGATTTGGCTCATAGCCACCCCTCACAACCGTGAGACCGAGCAGAAGAGGCTGGGCATGCTGGTTGGCTTTGCCTTCCTCACAGGTAGGTGGGCACTGGGCACTCCCCCCATATCCCAGGGGACCCCAAATCCTGCAGAGGGGCCGGATGAAGCCCCCCAGAGCGGCTCTGGTGCCACCCAATCCTGTCCTTGCAGGCATCAATCTGGGACCTCTCCTGCAGATGTGCATCTCTGTCAACCCCAGGTAGGAGACCCCCCCCAAAGACCCCATCCCCCACCTCCAGCTGCCAGGCAGATCCTGTTCACCCCCCTGATGCCCCCCAAAACCCTGTGACCCCTTCTCTTTGCCCCCAGCATCATCCCCACTGCCTTCCTGGGCACTGCCACCATCTTTGCCTGCTTCTCTCTGAGCGCCCTGTACGCCCGGCGCCGCAGCTACCTCTACCTGGGAGGTGAGAGGGGCTTTGGGGAGGGCTCTGTGGGGGCTGGGGACCCCCACTTTTGTGGGGGGGGTCTCCCCAGACTTGTCCCTGACTCGCTCACCCTACAGGTTTCCTGCTCTCCGGCCTCACCCTGCTGCTTCTCTCCTCTGTGATTAACGCCTTTGTGAGATCCACCTGGCTCTTCACGGTGAGTGCACACCGCCGAGGATGGACAGATGGACAGGTGACGCCAGCAGGGAGGGGACAGTCCCCAACTGATGGCAATGTACCCCTCACAGGCCCACCTGTACGTGGCCCTGATGATCATGTGTGGCTTCGTGCTCTTCGACACGCAGCTCATCATCGAGAAGGCGGAGAGCGGCGACAAGGATTACATCTGGTGGGTGCTGGGGACACAGGGGGGTGACACAGGGGGGCACGGTGGCCTTCCCTGAGCATCCATCCATCCATCCTCCAACCCTCTCTTCCGCAGGCACTGCATTGATCTCTTCCTGGATTTCGTCAACATCTTCCGGGAGCTCCTGATCATCCTGGGCATGAACGAGGTGGGTGAGGGGGCTCTGGGCAGGGCAGGGGGACAGAGGGACAGCAGGACAGAGGCACAGAGCCCATGGTTACTGTGGCCGCTCTCCTCTTGCAGAACAAGAAGAAGGAGAAGAAGTGAAGAGGCTCTGGGCCGAGGCAGAGCCACCCCTGTGTCCCCATGTCCCCTCCCGTCCCTCTCTGTCATTAAAGGGGCTGCGCTTTGCTGCCGAGGAAGCAGCCAGAAGCTTTTGCACCCTCGTGGGTTTTTTTTCTCTTGTTCAGCTTTTTTTTTTTTTTTTTTTTCGATTAAAAACCAGCCAATTTGTGGATCCCGCTGGAGTTTGGCTCCCCTTGGTTTTCCCCCCAGCCTTGTGACCCTTGGAGCGGTCACCATTGTGTCCTCTTTCCTCCGAGGTTTGTCCCCAGCCCCAGTCTGGGTGTCACCCTTCCCCGGGAGGCCGTGAGGCCCCAGAACCAGCCCTTGGGGGGGGTCCTTGGTGGGACCCCCCCCTCAGCCAAACTCATCGGTGGAGCCTCCCCTTCAGCACCAGTGCCAAGAAATGAAGGTGTGCTGGGAGGGGGCCGTGGGGACACGGGGCATTCCCAGCGCTCCCAGTCCCGCCATCTCCGCTCTTTGTACACCGGGATGATTCAATAAATCGCTCAGACTCCAAACTCTGGTCCCCCTCTTTCCATCCGTCCGTCCGTCCGTGCGTCCTCCCATCCCTGGAGCACACAACGACAGCACCACCACCACCACGTGTATAAATAACCCGGGCAGGGCAGGGGTGGCTTTATTGAGTTAAAAACCCATCGGCAGGGGCTGTACAGGGCCATAGCACCATCGGAGAGAGCCGGGAGAGGGAGCGACAGGCAGCGGGCACTCCCAGCCCGGGCAGCACCCTCAGAGCAGGAGCGGGGAGCGGCGGGGACGGGCTTGGCTCAGCCCTGGCTGCCGCACGACGAGAGGCTGTCGTAGAGCGAATCGCTGAGGGACTCGGAGTGTTCCAGCCCGGCGGGGCCGTGCCCTCCGTCCCGGGACCGCGCCTCCGTGCTGCCCTCGTCCCCCACGTCCGAGGCGCTGGGGGTCCGGCTGCTGCTGGCGCTCAGGGCGGGGGGCAACGGCGGCGGAGCCTCCGGGGATGCCCCTCGGTGTCCCCCCGGGCTGCACACGGGGGCCTGCGGAGGGACAGCGTGGGCAGGGTTGGTTATGGCAGACAGCACATCTGTCACTGCCCCGTGCTGGGGGACTCTGCACCCACCCAGGGACGCTTCAAATCCTCCCCACCGCGGGCAACAGAACTCTGGGGAGTGTTTCCCCCACGTCCTCTCCCCGTGGCTTCACCCCCACAGCAAAGACAGGAGGGTCTGGGGTCCCTCTGCCAGGATTTTGGGGTCCTGGCTTCATCCCCACAGCAAAAACAGGAGGGTCTGGGGTCCCTCTGCCAGGATTTTGGGGTCCTGGCTTCATCCCCATAGCAAAGACAGGAGGGTCTGGGGTCCCTCTGCCAGGATTTTGGGGTCCCCCAGCATTTCACCAAGTTCTTTTGGGGTCCTGCTCCAGAGTTTGTGTCCTTACTCTGGGGTTTTGGGGACCCCACCCCAAGGCTTTGGGGTTCTCCAGGGTCCCACAAGCTGCCCTTACCTGCACAGGCCGATGCAGCCCCTCCAAGCCCCCGGGGGGGCACACGAAGGGGTCGGCAGCACCGCAGGCTTTGGCGTTGGGGAAGGTCCAGTTCTTGCTCTGCTGGACACGCCGCGGCTTCCTGGCATCATCGCCGGTGTCTGCGGGAACAAGGGGCACAGCGCTGACCTGCGGGACCCCCGCTCGAGTCCCCGAGGGTGGGCACACGCCTGGCACGGGGCTGGGGGGGATTCACCCACCTTGGGGCGCGGCGCGGTGCCCGTGCGAGCTGGGGGGCGCCGGGAGGCGGCAGCCCGGAGCGCCCCGGTGCTTTCCCGGTACCAGCAGCTCCTCGGCGCTCGGCACCTCCCGCTCCAGCGTCCGGGCCTTGCGCGGCACTTTGGTGACAGCGGCCGGCACGGCCCCGGGCAGCGGCTCGGGGCGGCCCCGCGGTTTGGGGGTGCTCTTGGCGGGGACCCCCCCATAATCGGGGGGTGGGAAGGTGCCGATCCCGCTGTCCAGCGTCCGCGTCAGAGACCCGCAGGCTGCGGCGTGAGGGGACGGATGAGTCGAGGAGCCCATCCTGGTGCCCCCTCTCCACCCTAAGCTCCCCAGCACCCCCTCACCGGCGAAATGCTGCCCGGTGCCCGACTCGGAGAGGCTCTCGTCGGACGGCAGCTCGTCCCGGAGCGCCACGTCGGGCACCTGCGGGGATGCAGAGGCTGAAGGGCTGCGGGGTCCCCCCGGAGCGGAGGAGACCCGCGGGCTCCTCACCTTGTCCGAGGGCTCCCGCAGGTGTCCCACGATGCCGTTGCGGGGCGGGCGGCACAGCCGCGCTTCTTTGGCGTCGGGGGGGACCCTCCGGAGGTCACAAAGCTCCCGCTTGTGCTCCAGGCGGGTCTCGTAGGGGACGTCCTTGCCGTCCACCCTGCGGGGAGGCAGCGATCAGAGGGACACCCCACCCTCACCGCCACCCCGAGGGCGCCCAGGTGGGAGCTCACCTGTCCAGCAGCTGCTGCATGAAGGTCTCGGCCGTCACCTCCTGGTACATGACCGGGAGGGGGCCGGGGCCTCTCGGGGGCCCTCGGGGACGCCCCTTCTCCAGCGCCAGTCCCTGCAGGAACGCGTGCTCCTCCCGCAGCGCCTTGCGCAGATCCTCCGCCTTCTCCATCAGCTTGGAGATGTTGAGACTCTCGGCTTCCAGCTTGCGGGCGGCCAGCTTGACCTCTCGGCGAAGGGGTGCGGGGGTCCCAGCCCACTCACGGCCGCGCCCGCCGTCCCCTCTCCGGCTCAGGGCGGGCAGTTTGCTGCGCCGCAGCCCGAACCAGCTCGCCAGCCCCGCCGCCTTGCCCTTGGCCTCGGCGCCCGGCGCCCTCTCCTGCCCCTGCAGCCGCAGCACGTTCTCCTCGATGCCCTTCATCACCTTCTCCTCGATGGCCGAGTGCCCCGCGCCGCTCGGCGCCGGCCCCGTGGGCTCCGCGGGCTCCGCGGGGGTTTTGTGGGGACCCCCGCCCGCCTTGGCACCCGCGGGCTGCTCCTCGCCCCGCGGTGCCCCCGCGGCTTTGCCCGCCTTGGTGGGCAGCTTGGTGGGGCTGCCGTGGGGGCTGCGGGAGCTTTTGGCGGGGGGCGTGGGGGGGGTCCTGGAGGGGGTCCGGCCGGTCCCAGGGCGGCTTTTGCCCCCCGCTTTACCGGGGTCCCCCATGGAACCGGAGGAGTAGCAGCGGGCCAGGGGCTCCGTACCGTGCGCTGGCTCGGGGTGCTTCAGGCTGCCCCCCAAACCCGCCCGGGGTGGGGGGCGTAGCTCGGCCCCGTGGCCCCGTTCGGGCCGCCCCGGGCCGGGCGGTTCTCGGCCCTCCGCGCCCCGCAGCTTGCCCAGGGCCGCCAGGCGCTCCTTGAAGGGCAGGTAGCCCGGCTCGGGGGGCTTCTTGCCCGGCCGGCGGCAGGGGGCCGAGCCCCCCGTGGCACGGCGAGAGCCGGGGGGGGACGCCGCCGCCCGCTCCCCGCCGGCCGCCGCTGCCGGGGGTCCGGGGGGCTGCTCCACCGCCTCGAAGGTGCGGGGGAAGGCGGCGGGCTCGGTGGCACCGGGCTCTGGGGCGGCATCGGGGGACGGGCGGCGGCTGAGCACCGGGGAGGCCTCGGCGTGGGCGCCGCGACACGGGATCTTGGAGGGGTGGGCGAGCTGGGGGCTGAGGCGCAGCCCCGCGGGCGGGGGCGGCAGCTTGAGCACCTTGCTGGGGGAGGGCAGCGCGTTGGGGACGGGCGAGAGCGGCGTGAAGCCGCCCTCGGGGCTCTCCTCGCCCGCAGCAGCGTAGAGTCCCAGGAAGGCCGGGGGGTGCTCCCCGCGCCGCTGCCGGGGGGGACCCCCGGGGGCTTCCCCGTTATTGCGGCGGCAGCAGCCGCCCCCGGCCTCCCCTCGCAGCAGCCGCTCGGCCAAGGCGCTGAGCAGAGCGCCCCGAGGCGGCCCCGCTTCCTCGGGGGAGGAGCAGGGGCTGCCCTCGGTGCCCCGCCAGCCCCCGGCAGCCCCCGGGCCCCGCAGAGGGCAGGGGGGCCAGGCCAGGGCTGCGCAGGGCTCGGGGGAGCCGGGGGAGGCGGGCGGGGGTCCCAACAGAGGGTCGGTCTCCTCCAGCTTGCGCAGCACCTCCAGGATTTGGGCTTTCTTTTTGAAGAACGGGGACAGGGCGTCCAGGGGAGGGGCGCCGGGGCTGAGGCCAGGGCTGCCCGATGGCACTGGTGGCAGCACCTGTGGGGACGGGGCATTGTCACCCTGTGAGCAGCTGGCACTGAGCCGCCTGGTACCGGAGGGGGACACTGTGGGAATGCAGGGGAGGACACAGGAGGCTTTGGGATGGGGACGGGGACAGGGACATGTGGGACAATGGGTTTGGGAACCAGAGACATCACAGATGGAGATGGACACCATGGACCTGGAGAGGTGACACCACGGGGACCACAGGGATGCTCTTGAAAACGTCATCCCCACATGGATGGGGACACCACAGATCCAGGGAGGGGGACAGGACAGGACATAATGGGGACATAACGGGGACAGGGACATGTGGGGCAATGGGTTTTGGAGCCAGAGATATCAGAGGTGGAGGTGGACACCGTGGACCTGGAGAGGTGACACCATGGGGACCCTGTTGAAAGTGCCATCCCCACATGGATGGGGACACCACAGATCCAGGGAGGGGCACAGGACAGGACATAACAGGGACAGGGGACATGTGGGGCAATGGATTTTGGAGCCAGAGACATCAGAGGTGGAGGTGGACACCGTGGACCTGGAGAGGTGACACCACAGGGACCACAGGGATGCTCTTGAAAACGTCATCCCCACATGGATGGGGACACCACAGATCCAGGGAGGGGGACAGGACAGGACACCATGGGCCTGGGAAGCCACATGTCACAGGCCTGGTGACACCGCACACTGGGAAACGACAATGGGGAAGGGGGTGGCACTGCCCAGAGAGGGGACACTGGCACGGGAAGGGGTTGGGACCACCGGTACCCACCTCGGGCAGGGCCAGACAGAGGCCAGGGAGCAGCTGGGGGGGCTCTTGCTCAGCAGAGCTGGGCTGGGGGGGCACTGCCACGTCCGGGGGCGCTGGCACCGGGTGCAGGGGCAGCTGCAGAGGAGAGAGGGGCTGGGTTAAGGTTTGGGGGGGCTCAGCCCCACGGCCGCCCCCCGGCCCCGGACACACCTGCGGGAGGGAGCCGCTGGAGAGCTGCAGCTTCTGCTGGAAGAGGTCGCTCAGCACCTGGTTCTGCCGCTCCAGCTCGAAGACGCGCTTCTTCAGCTTGATGCACTCCTCCCGCAGGTCCTGGCAGGGGTGTGGGGGTCAGCCAGCAGCCACGGGACCCCCCAGCATCCTGCCAGCCCCCTGGCACCCTCCTGGCACCCACCTTTTGGTTGAGCAGCGCCTGCACCACGTGGTTGGCAACCTGGGGAGGAGAGGGGAGGTCTGGGCAAGGGGCACAGGGCACAGGGAGGCTCGTGCCCAGCACACAGGTGGGCACAGGTGGGCACAGGTGCCCTGAGGGGGTGGGAGCTCTCCAGTACCTCGTCCAGGCAGCGCTCGTACGTCTCCCGCTGGTTCTCATTGGCCTGGGCCAGGGCGGAGTTCTCGGCCTAGAACAGAGCAAGGACAGCGCAGGGCACAAATCAGGGCACAGCTCTGGGCACAGCTCAGGGCACAGCTCAGGGCACAGCACAGGGCACAGCTCCGGGCACAGCTCTGGGCACAGCGCAGGGCACAGCTCTGGGCACAGCTCTGGGCACAGCTCTGGGCACAGCTCAGGGCAGAGCTCAAGGCACAGCTCCGGGCACAGCTCAGGGCACAGCTCCGGGCACAGCTCCGGGCACAGCTCCGGGCACAGCTCAGGGCACAGCCCAGGTTACAGCCCAGGGCACAGCTCAGGGCACAGCTCCGGGCACAGCCCAGGGCACAGCTCCAGGCACAGCTCCGGGCACAGCTCTGGGCACAGCTCTGGGCAGAGCTCAGGGCACAGCTCAGGGCACAGCTCCGGGCACAGCCCAGGCACAGCTCAGGCACAGCCCAGGGCACAGCCCAGGGCACAGCTCAGGGCACAGCACAGGGCACAGCTCAGGGCAGAGCTCAGGGCACAGCCCAGGGCACAGCCCAGGGCACAGCTCCGGGCACAGCACCAGGCACAGCTCAGGACAGAGCTCCGGGCACAGCTCAAGGCACAGCTCCGGGCACATCCCCATGGCACCATGGCACCCTCTGTCTCCTGCTGGCACCCACAGCAGGATGGGGCTGCCCCAGGAGGGCCATGCAAAACTGGAAAGTGCCACCCATCACCACCACGGTGCCCTCGCTGTGGCTCCGTGGCACCGGCCTGGCTCTTGGCACGGCTGCCACGTCCTGGTGGTGCCACCCCTGCCTACCTCCAGCTCCCGCAGGCGCTGCAGCAGCTCATGGCTGGTGCCCGGCTCCCCCGGCGCCTCGGCCACGCTCTCCGACATCGCTGCTGCTGTTGCTGCTGGGGGGACACGAATCACCGCGGGCCCTGTGCCGGTGCCAGCCGGCCCGAGGCACCCCCAGGCCTGGCACAGCCTGGCACAGCCCGGCCCGCTCTTACCTGGCTTTGGCTGCGCCCAGCCCCGAAGCCGCGCGGTGTCACCTGCCAGGGAGAAGCGGGCTGAGGAAGAGGATGGAGCCTCCAGGGCCGAGTCCCGACCGCTCCCCTGCTGCTGCCCCGCTCCTTCCCGGCGCTCCGGGGGCAGCTGATGGGCCCCGGGACGCACAGCACCACCGGCACCGGGACCGGGGCCCCGGGACGCACAGCACCACCGGCACCGGCACCGGGACCGGCCCCGGGGCACCGGGATGTGCAGCACCACCGGCACCAGCACCGGGACCGGCCCCGGGGCACCGGGACGTGCAGCACCACCGGCACCGGCCCCGGGGCACCGGGATGTGCAGCACCACCGGCACCGGGACCGGCCCCGGGGCACCGGGATGTGCAGCACCACCGGCACCGGCACCGAGACCGGGGCCCCGGGATGCACAGCACCACCGGCACCGGCACCGGGACCGGGGCCCCGGGATGCACAGCACCACCGGCACCAGCACCGGGACCGGCCCCGGGGCACCGGGATGCACAGCACCACCGGCACCGGCCCCGGGGCACCGGGATGCACAGCACCACCGGCACCGGCCCCGGGGCACCGGGATGCACAGCACCACCGGCACCGGAACTGGGGCCCCGGGATGCACAGCACCACCGGCACCGGAACTGGGGCCCCGGGATGCACAGCACCACCGGCACCGGGACCGGGGCCCCGGGATGCACAGCACCACCGGCACCGGCACCGGGACCGGCCCCGGGGCACCGGGATGTACAGCACCACCGGCACCGGCCCCGGGGCACCGGGATGTGCAGCACCACCGGCACCGGCCCCGAGGCACCGCAGTGCCCCAAGGACCGGCACGGGGTCACGAGCATGTGCGGCACCACCGGCACCGGAATCGCCACAAGCAGCCCCGGGGCACCGGGATGTGCAGCACCTCCGGGTTACCGGGACACGCAGCACCCCCGGGGCTGACCCCGCTCCCGGAGCACCGCGATGCGCGGCCCCGGTGTGCACAGGACCCCCGGACGTTCAAACGGGCCCCCCCCCCTCCCCGGTGCCGCACACCCCCCGATCCACCCCCGTCCCTCCGTTGAGCGCCGGTCCCGCTCCGTACTCACGCCCGGGGCTCCCGGTAGCGCCGGTAGCGGCGGCTCAGAGCGGCCCTGGGGCCGGTCCCGGCGACGGCGGCGTTCCCATCCCGGCCCGGCCCGGCCGCGCTATTGTTGGGAGGCGGCGGCGGCGGCTCCGCCTTCGCGGCCGCGGCCGGGGAGGAGCCGGGATGGAGCCGCCGCCTCCCCCCGGTGCGCGGCTCCGCCAGCGCCAGCCCCGGGCAACCGGCGCTGAGGCCCCCGGGAGCGGCGGCGGCAGCACCGGGAACCACCCCGGGAGGGGAAACACCGGGAACCCCCCGGCAGCACCGGAGGGACCGGGCAGAGCACGGAGGGACCGGGCAGAGCACGGAGGGGTCCCCACAGAGCTCCCGCATCCTCCGGAGCCCCTGCCCGGTACCCCGGGACCCCTCGGGGAGCCCCCGGGGCTGCGGGAGCGGAGCCGAGCCGGGACCCCCGGCCGTGGCCGCCGCCCCCCCGGTTCACCCGGGCGAGGTTTGGGGTTTTTTGGGGTTCACACGAGGCCCGCGCGTCCCCGGTTCACCCGGAGCCCACGGGGGCTCGGCAGGACTGGGGGAGCCCGGAGGGGACGAGAGGAGAATTTGGGGGACAAGAAGCGGCTCTGGGGGTGATGGAGGGACTGGGGGGGGGGGCACGGCCACACCTCGCCCGCGCCGTCCCCGTCCCCCGCAGCCCGTGGGGCGAACCCACGCGGGTCCCCGCGGTCCCCATTGTCCCCGAGGTGCCCGCGGGGCCCCTCGGGCCGCCCCCCGAGCAGGAAGCGGCCCCGGGGCCGGCGGCTCCGGCTGCGTCACGGGGGGAAGTGCGGCTCCGTCTGGAGGGGAAGAGGAGCCCGCGGCCCCCCCAGGCCCCCGGCGGGCACAGCCGGGGGGGCCCCGACAGATGGACGGCGAGGCCATCCCCTCCCCCAGCGCGGGGCCCCTGGGGAGGGGGACGCGGCTCCGGCACTGCCAGGGCCACCCCGAGCCCGCGTCCCCTCCCCAGTGTCCCCCCCCGCCACCAGCAGGGACTCCGTGCCCGCTGCTGCCCCGTGGGGACACGGGCACGGCGACAAACCGCAGCCCTGGCGGTGCCAGCGTGGCTGGGACGGGCTGGGCCTGGCCTGCCCCACACCAGGGTCCCCATGGCGAGCCAGGGACAGGGGTGACAGCCCCGAGTGTCCCCAACCCCGCTGAGCTGTTCTGGGGACAGCCAGGGACAGGGGTGACAGCCCCGAGTGTCCCCAACCCCGCTGAGCTGTTCTGGGGACAGCCAGGATGCACCAGGGACAATCCAGGGACAGCCAGGACAGCCTGGGGACAGCCAGGACACATCAGGGACAGTCCAGGGACGTGGGGTGACAGCCCCGAGTGTCCCCAACCCTGCTGAGCCATTCTGGGGACAGCCAGGACACACCAGGGACAATCCAGGGACAGCCAGGACAGCCTGGGGACAGCCAGGACACATCAGGGACAGTCCAGGGACATGGGGTGACAGCCCCGAGTGTCCCCAACCCCATTGAGCTCTTCTGGGGACAGCCAGGACACACTGGGGACAGTCCAGGGACAGCCAGGATGCAGCAGGGACAGTCCAGGGACAGGGGGTGACAGCCCCGAGTGTCCCCAACCCCGCTGAGCCATTCTGGGGACAATCCAGGGGACAGGGGTGACAGCCCCGAGTGTCCCCAACCCTGCTGAGCCATTCTGGGGGCAGCCAGGATGCACCGGGGACAATCCAGGGACATGGGGTGACAGCCCTGAGTGTCCCCAACCCTACTGAGCCGTTCTGGGGACAGTCCAGGGCCAGCCAGGATGCACCAGGGACAGCCAGGACACACTGGGGACAGTCCAGGGACAGGGGGTGACAGCCCCAAGTGTCCCCAACCCCACTGAGCTCTTCTGGGGACAGCCAGGATGCACTGGGGACAGTCCAGGGCCAGCCAGGATGCAGCAGGGACAGCAAGGACAGCCTGGGGACAGCCGGGACACACCGGGGACAAGTGGGATGTGCCAGAGAAATGGCCTCGGGCTGCGGGGACACATCGAGGACAGCTGGGCAGGGACACGCGGGGACAGCCGGGGATGCGGTGGGGACACTGCATGGAACAGCCAGGATGTGCTGGGGACAGCAGGGACACACGCAGGGGACAGCTGGGGTGTACTGGGGACACTGGGGACACCTCAGGGACAGCCGGGGTGTACTGGGGACACTGGGGACACCTCAGGGACAGCTGGGGTGTACTGGGGACACTGGGGACACCTCAGGGACAGCCGGGGTGTACTGGGGACACTGGGGACACCTCAGGGACAACTGGGGTGTACCGGGGACACTGGGGACGGGCGGGCGGGATGGAAGGCAGTGAGGGACACCCAGGGACAGCTGGGGTGCAGTGGGGACACTGGGGACACCTCAGGGACAGTGGGGGTGCAATGGGGACATTGGGGACAGCTGGGGTGCAATGGGGATACCCCAGAGACAGTCCGGGTGCAATGGGGACACCTCAGGGAAAGTCCAGGTGCAATGGGGACACCAGGAATGCCCCAGGGACAGCCGGGGTGCAGTGGGGACACTGGGGACAGCTGGAATGCTCTGGGGACACCCCAGGGACAGCCAGGATGCACTGGGGACACTGGGGACACCCTGGGAACAGTGGGGGTGCAATGGGGACACCCCAAGGACAGCCGGGGTGCAATGGGACTGAGGACACCCCAGGGACAGTCCGGGTGCAATGGGGACATTGGGGACAGCTGAAACGCTCTGGGGACACTCTAGGACAGTCTGGGTGCAGTGGGGACACTGGGGACACCTCAGGGACAGTCAGGATGCACTGGAGACACCAGGAATGCCCCAGGGACAGCCGGGGTGCAATGGGGACACTGGGGACACCTCAGGGACAGTCCGGGTGCAATGGGGACACCCCAGGGACAGCTGGGGTGCAATGGGACACTGGGGACAGCCAGAATGCTCTGGGGACAGCCCAGGGACAGTCAGGGTGTACTGGGGACACCAAAGACACCTCAGGGACAGTCGGGATGCACTGGGCACACTGGGGACACCAGAGGGACAGTCAGGATTGCCCCAGGGACAGTCTGGGTGCAATGGGGACATTGGGGACACCCCAGGGACAGTCAGAATTCACTGGCGACTCTGGGGACAGCTAGAATGTTCTGGGGACACCCCAGGGACAACCGGGGTGCACTGGGGACACTGGGGACACTGCAGGGACAGTCAGGGTTCACTGGTGACCCTGGGGACAGCCGGAATGCTCTGGGGACACCCCAGGGACAGTCCGGGTGCAATGGGGACATTGAGGACACTGCAGGGACAGTCTGGGATCCACTGGGGACACCAGGAATGCCCCAGGGAGAGCCGGGGTGCAATGGGGACACTGGGGACACCCCAGGGACAGTCAGGATGCAATGGGGACACTGGGGACACCCTGGGGACAGCCGGGGTGCAATGGGGACACTGGGGACACCCTGGGGACAGCCAGAATGCTCTGGGGACACCCCAGGGACAGTCAGGGTGTACTGGGGACACCAAAGACACCTCAGGGACAGTCGGGATGCACTGGTGACCCTGGGGACAGCTGGAATGCTCTGGGGACACCCCAGGGACAGTCGGGGTGCAATGGGGACATTGGGGACACCTCAGGGACAGTCAGGGTGCACTGGGGACATTGGGGACAGCGGGGACACCCCAGGGACAGCCGGGATGCACCGAGGACACACCGGGGACACCCCAGGATGCTCCGGGGACAGCGGGGACAGCCGAGGACACAGCGGGGACGCAGCGGGGACACGCGGAACGCCACCCCCCGGGGCCACCCCGCCGCTCCCCCGGGCTCAGCCCCCACCCTCCCGCGGCACCATCCGGTAACCGGAGGCCACGGATGCGCCCCCCCCCCCCCCACCGCCGCCGCTGCCGCCGGTGCCCCCGAGGAGCGGCCCGAACCCCCCCCCTACCCCCCCACCCCCGGTCCCGGAGACTCACCGGGGGCTCCGGGGCGCCATGGCCGGGGCTGGCACCGGCACCGGCACCGGGGCGGGACCGGCGGCGGCGGTGATGACGTCATGGCTGCACCGGGCCGGCCCCGCCCTGCGCCCCCGCCGCCGCCAATCCGCGCGCACCGGGCATCCCCCCCCCACCCCGGTCCCGTGATCACCGGAACCGCCCGGAACGGAGCCGGCACCGCCGCCGGGAACGGAGCTGGTACCGCCCGGAACGGAGCCGGTACCGCCGGCCGGAACGGAGCCGGTACTGCCCGGAACGGAGCCGGTACCGCCGGGAACGGAGCCGGCACCGCCCGGAACGGAGCCGGTACCGCCGGCCGGAACGGAGCCGGTACTGCCCGGAACGGAGCCGGTACTGCCCGGAACGGAGCCGGTACCGCCGGCCGGAACGGAGCCGGCACCGCCCGGAACGGAGCCGGTACCGCCGGCCGGAACGGAGCCGGTACCGCCGGGAACGGAGCCGGTACCGCCGGCCGGAACGGAGCCGGCACCGCCCGGAACGGAGCCGGTACCGCCCGGAACGGAGCCGGCACCGCCCGGAACGGAGCCGGTACCGCCCGGAACGGAGCTGGTACCGCCCAAAACGGAGCCGGTACCGCCGCCCCCCTCTCCTCCCTCCCGGCGGGAATCGGTACCGAGCCCCCGCCCCGCCCCGGGTGGGGCTGCACCGGGATGGGACCGGAGCGAACCGAACCGGAACAAGGGGGAACCCAAAGGGACCCCCCCAAAGCAGCGGTCGGGGTCTGGCAGCAGCAAAGACCCCCCCAGCCCGGGGACACCGAGACCGCCAGGGCACCCTAAAATACCCCAGGGTACCCCAAACATCCCCCAGGGTACCCCAAAACACCCCAGGGCACCCCAAACATCCCCCAGGGCAACCCAAAACAGCCCAGGGTACCCCAGGACACCCCAAACAACCCAACCACTGCAGGGAACCCCAAACATCCCCCAAATACCCCCCAGGGCACCCCAAAAATCCCCAGGGCACCCCAAACATCGCTCAGGACACCCCAAACAACCCCCAAAGACCCCCGAGCACCCCAAACACTTTCCAGGGAACGTCACCCCCCACCAGGGCAACCCCAGGGCACCCCAAACACCCTCAAGGACACCTTAAACACCTGCCCAGGGAACCCCAAACACCTCAGGGCACCCTAAACACCCCCAAGGGCATCCCAAACACCCCAGGGTGACCCCAAACACCCCCTAGGACACTCAAAACACCCCCCAAACACCCCCAGGGAACCTCCAAACATGCCAAACATCCCCGAAGGCACCCCAAACACCCCCCAGGGCACCCTAAACATCACTCAGGAGACCCCAAAATACCCCAGGGCACCCCAAACACCCCCAAGGACACCTTAAATACCCCCAGGGCACCCCAAACACCCCAGGGTGACCCCAAACACCCCAAATACCCCCCAGGGCACCCCAAACACCCCAGGGTGACCCCAAACACCCCCTAGGACACTCTAAACACCCCCCAAACACCCCCAAACATCCCAAACACCCCTCAGGACATCCCAAACACCCCAGGGAACCTCCAAACATGCCAAACATCCCTGAAGGCACCCCAAACACCCCCAGGGCACCCTAAACATCACTCAGGAGACCCCAAAATACCCCAGGGCACCCTAAACACCCCCAAGGACACCCTAAACACCCCAAATATCCCCCAGGGTGACCCCAAACACCCCCAAGGACACCCTAAATACCCCCCAGGGCACCCCAAACACCCCAGGGTGACCCCAAACACCCCCAGGGCACCCCAAATATCCCCCAGGGCACCCCAAAATACCCCAAACTCACACAACACAGGGACACCGAGCACCCACCTCCATCACTTTATTGTGGGGGGGACCCGAGGGTTGGAACCTCGGTGCCCCCAAAACCTCCCAGGGCCACATCCCCCCCCCCCTCCCCAGGGTGTGGCAGAGACCCCCCCAAAATTCGGTGATTTCCCTCCCCAGCTCCATCCCACAAAGGATGGGAGGAGCTGGAGCCACACCCTGGGGTTTTTGGGGTTTCTGTGGCTGCAGAATCAGCAGAGCAGCTCCTCCTGGCACGGGAGAAGAACTCAAAGCCCCACAGATCCCACGGTGAGGATCCCCCAGAATTTGGTGATTTCTGTGCCCCAGAATTTGGTGATTTCCCTTCCCCATCCTCCTGTGGCCGCTCCATCCCCACGGAGGACAGGAGGGTCTGGATGGGGTTTTTGGGGTTTCTGTGGCTGCAGAATCAGCAGAGCAGCTCAATCTGGCACTGGAGCAGCTCTCCAGTCCTCCCAGGTCCCATAGTGAGGGTCCCCCAAAATTTGGTGATTTCTGTGCCCCAGAATTTGGTGATTTCCCTTCCCCATCCTCCTGTGCCCGCTCTATCCCCATGAGGATGGGAGGGTCTGGAGCCCCATCCTGGGGTTTTTGGGGTTTCTGTGGCTGCAGGAATCAGCAGAGCAGCTCAATCTGGCACTGCAGAAGGTCTCCAGTCCCCACCAGGTCCCACGGTGAGGGTCCCCCAGAATTTGGTGATTTCTGTGCCCCAGAATTTGGTGATTTCCCTTCCCCATCCTCCTGTGGCCGCTTCATCCCCACGGAGGACAGGAGGGTCTGGATGGGGTTTTTGGGGTTTCTGTGGCTGCAGGAATCATCAGAGCAGCTCAATCTGGCACTGGAGCAGCTCTCCAGTCCTCCCAGGTCCCATAGTGAGGGTCCCCCAAAATTTGTTGACAGAATTTGACGATTTCCCTTCCCCATCCTCCTGTGGCTGCTCCATGCCCATGGAGGACAGGA
Organism: Emberiza elegans; assembly: GCA_024865655.1. Lineage (NCBI taxonomy): Eukaryota > Metazoa > Chordata > Aves > Passeriformes > Fringillidae > Emberiza > Emberiza elegans. The sequence continues at coordinate 2,686,540 of JALJVW010000117.1, read as the reverse complement.
AGGTCTGGATGGGGTTTTTGGGGTTTCTGTGGCTGCAGAATCAGCAGAGCAGCTCAATCTGGCACTGCAGAAGGTCTCCAGTCCTCCCAGGTCCCATGGTGAGGGTCCCCCAAAAATTGGTGATTTCTGTGCCCCAGAATTTGATGATTTCCCTTCCCCATCCTCCTGTGGCCGCTCCATCCCCACGGAGGACAGGAAGGCCTGGATGGGGTTTCTGGGGGTTTTGGGGTTTCTGTGGCTGCAGAATCAGCAGAGCAGCTCAATCTGGCACTGGAGCAGCTCTCCAGCCCCCCCAAATCCCACAGTGAGGGTCCCACGGGTGTCCCCCAGAATTTGGTGATTTCCCTCCCCAGCTCCATCCCCACGGAGGACGGGAGAGTCTGTACGGGGTTTTTGGGGTTTCTGTGGCTGCAGAATCAGCAGAGCAGCTCCTCCTGGCACTGGAGAAGGACTCAAAGCCCCCCCAGGTCTCACGGTGAGGGTCCCACCCCGGGCTCAGCCCACGGCTCCCGGCTCCAGGCTCCCGTTGGCTCCTCGGGCTGGGCTGGACGAGGCCGTTCCCTGCGGCTGCTGCTCCTGGGGCTGCAACGAGAGGTGACAGGGGAGGTGACACTGCTGGGACAGCACAGGGACATGGCAGGGGGTGCTGGGCCGGGCAGTGTCACTCCCACACGAATTGGTCACTCCACGGGCTGGGAGCACCAACAGACCGGGAGGGATTTTGCTCTGGGCTCCTGCTTGAAACCAACAGCTACAGCAAAACTGGGGGTCTTCAGTCAGAGCCTGGGATGTGGTTCCCCCCGCACCCCACCCCAAAACTTGGCTTTCACACCATGACAGGACAGTGGGTGACATCACCTGTCCCTCTGGGGACACCCCAAAGAAACCCCAGGCTCCAGAAAGGACGCCAGGAACGAATTTCAGTCAATAAATTTCAGTTATCTCAGTGAAAATTAAAGACTCCAAGGAAGAAAGGAGAACTACTGGGATGTTGTCCCCCACCCCAAAACTTGGCTTTCACCCTAGAAATTATGACAGGACAGTGGGTGACATCACCTGTCCCTGTGGGGACACCCCAAAGAAACCCCAGGGTCCAAACAGGAACACATTTCAGTTATCCCAGTGAAAATTAAGACTCCAAGGAAGAAAGGAGAACCCCAAAACCTGGCCTTCACCCCAGGAATTATGACAGGACAGTGGGTGACATCACCTGTCCCTCTGGGGACACCCCAAAGAAGCCCCAGGCTCCAGAAAGGATGCCAGGAACAAATGACAATAAATTCAGTCAATGAATTTCAGTCAATAAATTTCAATTATCCCAGTGAAAAGAAGCCCCAGGCTCCAGAGAACTACTGGGAGAGGAACAAATTTCAGTCAATAAATTTCAGTTATCCCAGTGAAAATTAAGACTCCAAAAAAGAAAGGAGAATCACTAGGATGTTGCCACCCTACCCCAAAACTTGGAGCCATGACAGGACACTGGGTGACATCACCTGTCCCTGTGGGGACACCCCAAAGAAGCCCCAGGCTCCAAACAGGATGACAGGAACAAATTTCAGTCATCCCAGTGAAAATGAAGACTCCAAGGAAGAAAGGAGAACCCCAACACCTGGCCTTCACCCCAGGAATTATGACAGGACAGTGGGTGACATCAGCTGTCACTGTGGAGACACCCCAAAGAAACCCCAGGCTCCAGCCAGGAACAAATTTCAGTTATCCCAGTGAAAATGAAGACTCCAAGGAAGAAACAACTCCCCTAAACCCACCTCAGTTGGAATTAAGAGATTCCAAGAGCACCCCAGACATCCCCAGGACACGGGTGGCACCCTCAGAGCCACCTCAGGCGATGCCACCCCCAGCCTGGCACTCCTAATACCGCCCAGACCATGGGAACACCCAGGCTCTGGAGCTGCTGAGTGGGAGGAAGAGGAGGGAAGAGCAAAACCCATGCCAGGGTGGGGTTTCGGTCCCACCTGGCCATACCTGGGCTGCAGGGATGAGGGGCGTGGAGGAGCTGCCCCTGTCGGGCTCCTCCAGGGCCAGGATGTCGATGGGAGCCTCGGCCATGTCCCTCAGGGCTGGCTCCAGGCTCACAGAAGGGTCGAAGAGCAGAGGGGACGGGGGGCACTGCATCCCGTCACCCACCACGTCCAGGTCCTGCCAGGGAAAACGGAGCTCGTCAGGAGGAGGGGGCTCAGGAGGCTCTGGAGGAGCAGGAAAGGGAGGAGAAAGGCAGGGAGGAGGAGGAGGAGGAGGAGTGGCCATAATGCCGGGGGAGGAACACACCCCAACCTCCTCCTCCTCCTTCCTTCTCCTTCTCCTTCTCCTTCTCCTTCCTCCTCCTCCTCCTTCCTCCTCCTCCTCCTCCTCCTTCCCCTTCTCCTTCTCCTCCTTCCTTCTCCTTCTCCTCCTTCCTTCTCCTTCCTCCTCCTCCTCCTCCTCCTCCTCCTTCTCCTCCTCCTTCCTTCTCCTTCTCCTCCTTCCTTCTCCTTCTCCTTCTCCTCCTTCTCCTTCTCCTTCTCCTCCTCCTCCTCTCCCCACCCCGAATGCCGTGATCCTGGCTGGGACAAGGTGTGGGACACCTGGAGGCCAGCGTGATGTGTTGTCCCCAGAGTGTCCCTCCAGCACCTGGAATGGCTTCGACAGGGTCCAGCCACACCTTTCTGGGGACTCCCAGAGCCATCCCCCATTCTCCAGGATGTCACACACATTCCAGGGGACCCCCAGATCAATCCAGGGTGTCACACACGCTCCTGGGGACCCCCAGATCAATCCAGGATGTCACACACACATTCCAGATCAATCCCTGCTCTCCAGGATGTCACACACATTCCAGGGGAACCCTGGAACATCCCCACATCTCCCAGGATGTCACACACACTCGTGGGGACCCCCAGAGCCATCCCTGCTCTCCAGGATGTCACACACATTCCTGGGCACCCCTGGAACATCCCCACCCTCTCCCAGGGTGTCACACACACATTCCAGGGGACCCCCAAATCAGTCTCTGCTCTCCAGGGCATTACACACATTCCAGGGGACCCCCCGAGCAATCCAGGGTGTCACACACGCTCCTGGGGACCCCTGGAACATCCCCACACTCTCCAGGATGTTCACACACACTCCTGGGGACCCCTGGAACATTCCCACCTCTCCCAGGATGTCACACACTCCTGGGGACCCCCAAAGCAGTTTCCCATCCCCAGGATGTCACACACACTCCTGGGGACACTTGGGACATCCCCATCCTGTCCAGGATGTCACACACATTCCAGGGGATCCCCCAGAGCAATCCAGGATGTCACACACATTCCAGGGGACCCCAGAGCAATCCCTCATCTCCAGGATGTCACACACACACTGCAGGGGACATCTGGGACATCCCCACCCTGTCCAGGCTGTCACACCTCCCGTGTTTGCCCTGACAGCACAGATGGGGATGGACAGGCTCTGAGCACTGCTCCCTCTGCCCTCGCTGACAGGGGGAGAGGCTGGGATGTGGGAGAGGCTGGGATTTGGGAGAGGATGGGATTCAGGAGAAGATGGGATTTGAGAGAAGCTGGGACTCAGAGGCTGCAGGGGACATGGGAGGACATGGGACCCTGTCAGAGGCTGGGATCCAGGTTTGCCCTGGAGCACAGGGGGAGGACAGGATTCTGGGGAGAAACTGAGATTGACAGGGGAGAGGCTGGGATGTGGGAGAGGCTGGGATTCAGCAGAGGCTGGGATTCAGGAGAAGCTGGGATTTGGGAGAGGCTGGGATTCAGGAGAAGATGAGATTTGAGAGAGGCTGGGATTTGAGAGAAGCTGGGATTCAGAGAGGCTGGGATTCAGGAGAAGCTGGGATTTAGGAGAAGATGGGATTTGGGAGAGGATGGGATTGAGGAGAAGCTGGGATTTAGGATAAGATGGGATTTGGGAGAGGCTGGGATTCAGGAGAAGCTGGGATTTAGGAGAGGATGGGATTCAGAAGCTGGGATATGGAAGAGGCTGGGATTCAGGAGAGGCTGGGATTTGGCAGAGGCTGGGATTGAGGAGAAGCTGGGATTCAGCAGAGGTTGGGACTCAGGAGAAGCTGGGATTGAGGAGAAGCTGGGATTTAGGAGAGGATGGCATTCAGGAGATGCTGGGATTTGGGAGAAGCTGGGATTCAGCAGAGGCTGGGATTCAGGAGAAGCTGGGATTTAGGAGAGGATGGGATTCAGAAGCTGGGATTTGGAAGAGGCTGGGACTCAGGAGAAGCTGGGACTCAGGAGAAGCTGGGATTCAGCAGAAGCTGGGATTTCTTTCGGCTCCAGAGGGGGTTTGACACCAGGGTGACATTCCCGTGCCTCAGGAGTGGCACCTCCCCAGGCTGGCACCATGTGAGACACAACACAGATGCCCCCAGCAGCTTCTGTGAATCTGCAGCGCTCCAGAGGGAGCTCAGAACCCTCTCAAAGGACAGGGTGAAGGAAACCAGGCCTGTTTTACCTTCCTAACCCAAAATTCCACCTCCTGTTTGCACAGAAAAGGGGCTGGGATCTCATCTGAGCCCTCCCCCAGCCTGGCCCAGCTCCTGCTGCTGGAATTCCCTTCTCCATCACCAAATTCCAAAGGAGATCCAAGCTTTGCCTCCAACAGCAGAGCTCAGGAGCACCCAAACACTGAGGGACACCCACAGGAGCAGCTCCCCTGGATCCTGCTTGCTCTGCTTTTGCCTCAATGCACTCCTGAAGCTCTGAGCTGTGCTGCTTTAAATGCACGATGATGCCACAATAATCTGGGGATTAAAATCTTCATGTTTTCCTCGTGCCAGTGAAAATGGGGATGGGAGGGATAAAATCCTATTTTATTTAAGAGGTTCCTGCTCTTAAAGAGCACAGCCATTCCAAAGGAAAAGCCAGGAAACCTGGAACAGCCCCGAAACCTTCCACATTCCTGATTTTCAGCCTAAAGGACGCACGTAGAATGTAAAGATCATCCATGGACAGGGATATGGACACCTTCCACCATCCCAGGGGGCTCCAAGCCTTGTCCAACCTGGTCTAGGACACTTCCAAGAGATCCAGGGGCAGCCACAGCTGCTCTGGCCACCCTCTGTCAGAGCCTCCTGTCACAGGAATTCCTTCCTAATATCCCACCCAACCCTTCCATCCTGCACTGGAAGCCATTCCCCTTTTTCCTGACACTCCATCCTTTGTCCCAAATCCCTCAAAATATCCCATCTAACCCTGCCCTCTGGCACTGGAAGCCATTCTCCTTGTCCTGGCTCTCCATCCTTTGTCCCAAATCCCTCTCCAGCTCCTTCAGGAGCACTGGAAGGGGCTCTAAGGTGTCCCTGGATCCTTCTCCTCTCCAGCCTGGACATCCCCAGCCTGGCTCCAGAGCTGTTCCAGCCCCTGGCCTCACTCCAGCAGCTCCTCCTGTGCTCAGAACCCCAGATCTGGATGCAGCATCCCAGGGGGGATCCCAGGTGGAAGAGGAGGAAAGGATGGAAGAAAAGGCTGGAAGAAGTGAATGGGGGTTGAAAAAGAGGAAGGGGTGGGAAGAAAAGGATGGGGATGAGAAATGGAGAAATGGAAAAGGAGGAAAGGATGGGAAGAGAAGGTTGGAAGAAGTGAATGGAGGCTGAAAAAGAGGAAGGGGTGAAAAGAAGAGAAAGATTAAAAAAGGTTGAAAAAGAGGAAGGGGTTGGAAGAAAAGGAGGGGGATGAGAAAAGGAGAAAGGAATGGAAGAGGAGGAAGGGATGGGAAGAAAAGGAGGGGGATCAGAAAAGGAGAAAAGGATGGAAGAAGAGGAAAGGGTTGGAAGAAAAACTTGGAAGAAGTGAATGGGGCTTGAAAAAGAAGAAGGGGTGGGAAGAAAAGGATGAGGATGAGAAAAGGAGAAAGAGAAATGGAAGGGGAGGAAGGGATGGGAAGAAAAGGTTTGGGGATGAGAAAAGGAGAAAGAGAAATGGAAGAGGAGGAAGGGATGGGAAGAAAAGGCTGGAAGAAGTGAATGGGGGTTGAAAAAGAGGAAGGGGTTGGAAGAAAAGGCGGGGGATCAGAAGAGGAGAAAGATAAATGGAATAGGAAGAAGGGGTGGGAAGAAAAGGATGGGGATCAGAAAAGGAGGAAGGGATGGAAGAGGAGGAAGGGATGGGAAGAAAAGGATGGAAGAACCTCCTCTCCCATCCCAGGTGGGATCTCAGGTGGAAGAGGAGGAAAGGGTTGGAAGAAAAGGCTGGAAGAAGTGAATGGGGGTTGAAAAAGAGGAAGGGGTGAAAAGAAGAGAAAGAGATTGAAAGAGGTTGAAAAAGAGGAAGGGTTTGGAAGAAAAGGATGGGGATCAGAAGAGGAGAAAAAGAAATGGAAGAGGAGGAAAGGATGAGAAGAAAAGGCTGGAAGAAGTGAATGGGGGTTGAAAAAGAGGAAGGGGTGGGAAGAAAAGGATGGGAATCAGAAGGAGAGAAAGGGATGGAAGAGGAGGAATGGATGGGAAGAAAATGTTGGAAGAAGTGAACAGGGGTTGAAAAAGAGGAAGGGGTGGGAAGAAAAGGAGGGGGATGAGAAAAGGAGAAAGGGATGGAAGAGGAGGAAGGGATGGGAAGAAAAGGATGGGGATGAGAAAAGGAGAAAGAGAAATGGAAAAGGAGGAAGGGATGGGAAGAAAAGGCTGGAAGAAGTGAATGGAGGTTGAAAAAGAGGAAGGGGTGAAAAGAAGAGAAAGACATTGAAAGAGGTTGAAAAAGAGGAAGGGGCTGGAAGGAGGGGGATCAGAGAAGGAGAAAGGGATGGAAGAGGAGGAAGGGATGGGAAGAAAAGGATGGGGATCAGGAGGAGAGAAAGAGAAATGGAAGAGGAAGAAGGGATGGGAAGAGAAGGATGGAAGCACCTCCTCTCCCACCCCAGGTGGGAACCCAGAAAGCGCTCCCAGCTTTGCCACTTACATCACTGAACTCCAGGGGCAAGCTCTCGGTGGGCTGGAGCTCGGCTGCGCTCAGGTACAGCTCCGTGGGGGCTGCCCCCAGCTCCTGGGGCACGGCCAGCACCTGCTCGGGCACGTACATCTGCGGGGGCAGCCGCAGGTGCAGGGGGCAGCAGGGCTCCTCAGACAGGCTCACGGGCACGGGCTTGTTGCAGGGAACTTCCTCAGAGCCCTGGCAAGGCTTGAAAAGGGTCTGGTTTGTGTCCTGGCAGATGTCTGGGAAGAGGAGGTCAAGGAAAGCAGCAGAGGTACAGGCAGAAACGGCCATCTTGGGGTGATCCCTGAGCTGGGGGATCCCTGATCCCATCCCTGAGCTGGGGGATTCCTGATCCCATACTGGGGAATCCTTGATCCCATACTGAGAGCTATCCCTGAGCTGGGGGCCCTTGATCCCATATTGGGGAATCCTGGATCCCATACTGGGAGCTATCCCTGAGCTGGGGGCCCTTGATCCCATACTGGGGAATCCTGGATCCCATACTGGGAGCTATCCCTGAGCTGGGGGATCCTTGATCCCATACTGGGGAATCCTAGATCCCATACAGGGAGCTATCCCTTAGCTGGGGAATCCTTGATCCCATATTGGGGAATCCTGGATCCCATACTGGGAGCTATCCCTGAGCTGGGGATCCTTGATCCCATACTGGGGAATCCTTAATCACATATTGGGGGTCATCCTATATTGGAGAATACTTGATCCCATATTGGGGCCATCCCTGAGCTGGGAGATCCTTGATGCCATACTGGGGCATCCCTGATCCCATATTGGGGAATCCTTTATCCCATATTTGGGGGTGATCCCTGAGCTGGGGAATCCTTGATCCCATATTTGGGAGTGATCACTGAGCTGGGGATTTTTTGATTCCGTATTGGGAAATCCATGATCCCATATTGGGGGTCATCCCATATTGGGGAATCCTTGATCCTATACTGGGGGCTATGCCTGAGCTGGGAGATCCCTGATCCCACACTGGGGAATCCTTGATCCCATATTTGGGGGTCATCCCTGAGCTAAGGAATTTTTGATCCCATATTTGGGGTTATTCCTGAGCTGCGGAATCCTTGATCCCATATTGGGGAATCCCATATTGGGGGTCATTCCTGAGCTGGAGGATCCCTGACCCCAAATTTGGGGTGACCCCTGAGCTGGGGAATCCTTGATCCCATATTGGGAGCCATCCCTGAGCTGGGGGATCCTTGATCCCATCCCTGAGCTGGGGGACACTTGATCCCATATTGGGGAATCCTGGATCCCATACTGGGAGCTATCCCTGAGCTGGAGGATCCCTTGATCCCATATTTCGGAGTGATCACTGATCTGGGGATTTTTTGATCCCATATTGAGAAATCCTTAATCCCATGTTGAGGGTCATCCCATATTGGGGAATCCTTGATCCCATACTGGGGTCATCCCTGAGCTGGGGGATCCCTGATCCAGTATCTGGGGTTATTCCTGAGCTGGAGGATCCCCGATCCCAAATTTGGGGTGAACCCTGAGCTGGGGAATCCTTGATCCCACATTGGGGGATCCTTGATTCCATATTTGGGGGTGACCCCTGAGCTGGGGAATCCTTGATCCCATATTTGGGGTTATCCCATACTGGAGGACCCTTGATCCCATATTTGGGGGTCATCCCAGAGCTGGGCGATCCTTGATCCCATATTTGGGGTCATCCCCAAACTGGGGAATCCTTGATCCCATATTGAGGGATCCATGATCCCATATTTGTGGTCATCTATGAGCTGAGGGACCCTTGATCCCATATTTGGGGCCATCCCTGAGCTGGGGAATTTTTGGTCCCATATTGGGGGTCAAACCCATATTGGGGGATCCTTGATCCCATATTGGGGGTGATCCCTGAACTGGGGAATTTTTGATCTCATATTGGGGGATCCAGAGGGATAAACACTCAGAAATGCTCCCAATTCCCCCCCACAAATGCTGTTAATCCCACCCCAATTTCCCCCAGCTCAGGAATGCACAGGCCAGAGCTGCACCCCAATGCCCAGGGATGTGGGTGACATCATTCCCACGATGGAAATCTGGGACAACAGCCACAACCTCCCCTCCCTGTGGGGGCTGGATCTCTGGAAACCACTCAGATTCTCAGCTGGAAGGCACAAAGGCTCAGGATTAACTTTTGTTTGCAGACATCCATGGGAAATGATCCCATATTGGGGGATCCTTAATCCCATATTGGGGTCATCCCTGAGCTGGGCGATCCTTGATCCCATATTTGGGGTTATCCCATACTGGGGGACCCTTGATCCCTTATTTGGGGGTCATCCCTGAGCTGAGGAATCCTTGATCCCATATTTGGGGTCATCCCCAAACTGGGGGATCCTTGATCCCATATTGAGGGATCCATGATCCCATATTTGTGGTCATCCCCAAGCTTCTGGATCCATGATCCAATATTTGGGGCCATCCCTGAGCTGGGGAATTTTTGGTCCCATATTTGGGGGTCAAACCCATATTGGGGGATCCTTGATCCCATATTGGGGGTCAAACCCATATTGGGAGATCCTTGATCCCATATTGGGGGTGATCCCTGAACTGGGGAATTTTTGATCTCATACTGGGGGATCCAGAGGGATAAACACTCAGAAATGCTCCCAATTCCCCCACAAATGCTGTTAATCCCACCCCAATTTCCCCCAGCTCAGGAATGCACAGGCCGGAGCTGCACCCCAATGCCCAGGGATGTGGGTGACATCATTCCCATGATGGAAATCTGGGACAACAGCCACAACCTCCCCTCCCTGTGGGGGCTGGATCTCTGGAAACCACTCAGATTCTCAGCTGGAAGGCACAAAGGCTCAGGATTAACTTTTGTTTGCAGACATCCATGGGAAATGAGCAGCTCCAGCCCCACAGGCAGGGAGATCCCAGCACACACAATGCCTCTCCCACAGCCAGCATTTCACTGATGCTATTTCCATTTTCTCACCGCATTTTCCTTCCCAGTGGAAAACCTGTTCCTGCCAGAGGTGTAAATGGGATTTCCTGCCTTTAATCCCAAACAGAAACTCTGCTTCAATTGCATCACGCTTGCAGAGCCATCCAGAGGCAAAGGAGCTACAGATCATCACCCAGCCTGCTCTGAACCCATCACCTTCCAACCCTTTCTTCCTCTTCCCACACTCATCCTCTTCTTCCAAGCCCTATTCTGATCCCACCCTTCTCTTCCAACTCCATCCTCTTCTGAGTCCCACCTTCTTTTCCTCCTCTTTCAATCTTTCCCTTTTCACTCCTTCATTTTCAACATCCATTCACTTCTTCCAGCCTTTTCTTCCAACCCTTTCCTCTTCTTTCATCCTTTTCTCCTTTTCTCATCCTCATCCTTTTCTTCCAACCCCTTCCTCTTGTTCAACCCCCATTCACTTCTTCCAAATTTTTCTTCCCATTCTTTCATTTTTCCATCCTTTTCTCCCCTTCTGATCCCCATCCTTTTCTTCCAACCCCTTTCTCTTTTTCAACCCAATTCACTTCCAACCTTTTCTTCCAACCCTTTCCTCCTCTTCCATTCCTCTTTCTCCTTTTCTCATCCTCATCCTTTTCTTCCAACCCTTTCCTCTTGTTCAACCCCCATTCACTTCTTCCAGTCTTTTCTTCCCATTCCTTCCTTTTTCCATCATTTTCTCTTCTGATCTCCATCCTTTTCTTCCAACCCCTTCCTCTTTTTCAAGCCCCATTCACTTCTTCCATCTCTTTTCTTTGTTTTTTCCTCCTCTTTTTTCAACTCCATTCCTTTTCTTCCATCCCCATCGTTTTCTTCCCACCCCTTCCTATTTTTCAACCTCCATTCTTTTCACCCCTTCCTCTTTTTCAACCCCCATTCACTTCTTCCAACTTTTTCTTCCCATTCCTTCCTTTTTCCATCATTTTCTCTTCTGATCCCCATCCTTTTCTTCCAACCCCTTCCTCTTTTTCAAGCCCCATTCACTTCTTCCAACTTTTTCTTCCCATTCCTTCCTTTTTCCATCCTTTTCTTCCAACCCCTTCCTCTTGTTCAACCTCCATTCACTTCTTCCAACCTTTTCTTCCCACCCTTTCCTCCTCTTCCATCATTTTCTCCTCTTCTGATCCCCATCCTTTTCTTCCAAACCCTTCCTCTTTTTCAACCCAATTAACTTCTTCCAACCTTTTCTTCCAACCCTTTTCTCCTCTTCTGATCCCCATCCTTTTCACCCCTTCCTCCTTTTCAATACAAATTCACTTCTTCCAACCTTTTCTTCCCATTCCTTCCTCTTTTTCCATCCTTTTCTCCTTTTCTGATCCCCATCCTTTTCTTCCAACCCTTTCCTCCTCCTCCTCCATTTCTTTTTCTCCTTTTCCGATCCCCATTTCTGATCCCTTTTCTTCCAACCCTTTCCTCCTCTTCCTCCCACCTTTCTCCTCTTCCATCCCCTTCCAACCAGAATTGTCCCAACTGCAATTTCCCTCACACAAACACCAGTGTGGGAAGGGGGGAAAAAAAAACCCCAAACCCACATAAAACTGGGAAAAGACACCAAATTGAAACCAGTTTCTTAAAGCTGCCTAGGTTTGAGGTTCACCCCTCCCTCCTCCAAGGATTTCTCAGGAATTCACTTCCTGGCAGGCTGTGGAGAGCCAGAATCGGGGCTGGCAGCAAAGCCAGAGCCCAGCACAAGGGAAAAGGACCTGGGACACCCAAGGGAAGATGTGGTGAGGGAACAGGGAGTGGGGAAAGCAGATTTTCATCTCCTGGAGCAACTCGCAGCTCCAGCACTGACTTTACTGGTAGCCAAAAGCACAGATTGCCAAGAGGACAAAAATCCCAGGCTCCATCTGGAACCTCCCAGCCTTCCCCCATCCCTGTAGTGCCCTGTCACAAACAATCCAGCTCCTGGAAGCAAACAAAGCCCCAGAAAAGCCACAGATGTTATCAGATGTTATCAGCTGCCCCGGGAAAAGCTTGTTTGTGTCAATGAGAGTCAGACCCAGCTCCTCCTTCCCTCCCTCCCTCCCAGGAGCAGCACCAGCTGCCAACAGCAGCTTCTCTGGCTGTTTTATGGGATTTCTCCTGGTTTTATTTTGAGGTCTGTGGTGGTTAAAGAGAAACAAAAGCAGCTTCCAGTTCCTGCTCCCTGCACGGGGCTGGGGGAGTAGGAGAACTCCAGGGAAAAAAAAAAACCCAAAAACAACAAAAACACAAGGGCTCTCAAAAATCCACAATGTCCCAAGAAATCTGAAAGCTCCTCAAGACCCAAGAGGTCCCAAAAGCTCACGAGCTCCTGCAGACCCCGGAGCTCCCACAAATCCAGAAATTCCTACAAACCCAGAGTTCCCAAAGACCCAGGAACTCTGATAACCCCAAGACCCCACAAACCCAGCACGTCCCACAAATCCCTGAACTGAGGGACCCTTGATCCCATACTGGGGGACCCTTGATCCCTTATTTGGGGGTCATCCCTGAGATGGGGAATCCTTGATCCCATACTGGGGGGGATCCTTGATCCCATATTTGGGGGTGATCCCTGAGCTGGGGGATCCTTGATCCCATACTGGGGATCATCCCTGAGCTGGGGAATCCTTTATCCTATATTTGGGAGTTATCCTTGACCTGGGGGATCCCTGATCCCATATTTGGGGCTCATCCCTGACCTGGGGGATCCTTGATCCGGTATCTGGGGGTGATCCCCCTGAGCTGGGGAATTGTCTATCCCATATTGGGGGATCCTTGATCCCTTATTTGGGGGTGATCCCTGAGCTGGGGGATCCTTGATCCCATATTTGGAGGTCATTCTCAAGCTGGGGGATCCTTGATCCCATATTGGGGGTCATTCCTGAGCTGGGGAATCCTTTATCCCATATTTGGGAGCTATCCTTAACCTGGGGGATCCCTGATCCCGTATTTGGGAGCTATCCTTAACCTGGGGGATCCCTGATCCCATATTTGGGGGTCATCCCTGAGCTGGGGAATCCTTTATCCCATATTGGGGGGATCCTTGATCCCATACTGGGGTCATCCCTGAGTTGGGGGATCCTTGATCCCATATTTGGGGGTGATCCCTGAGCTGGGGGATCCTTGATCCCATATTGGGGGTCATCCCTGATCTGGGGAATTGTCTATCCCATATTGGGGAATCCTTTATCCCGTATTTGGGAGTTATCCTTGACCTGGGGGATCCCTGATCCCATATTTGGGGCTCATCCCTGACCTGGGGGATCCTTGATCCCACATTGGGGGGATCCTTGATCCCATACTGAGGATCCCTGATCTGGGGAATTGTCTATCCCATATTGGGGGATCCTTGATCCCATATTTGGGGTGATCCCTGCGTTGGGGAATCCCTGATCCCATACTGGGGGTCATCCCTGAGCTGGGGGATCCTTGATCCCATATCCGAGGGTGATCCCTGAGCTGGGGGATCCTTGATCCCATATTTTGGGTCAAACCCAAGCTGGGAAATTTTTTGATCCTATATTGGGGATCATCCATATTGGGGGATCCCATATCCCATACTGGGGGTGATCCTTGATCCCATATTGGGAGTTATCCTTGATCCTTGACCTGGGGGATCAGGAGGAATTTCTTCCATGGAAAGGAAGGTCAGACATTGAAGAGCTGCGACAGAGGCACCCCTGGGCATCCCCATCCACAGGAATTGGCTGATCCATGGGATGGGAGCACCAACAGACAGGGAGACAGAATTCTGAATTCACCAGGGACTTCTGAATTAACCAGGGATTTCTGAATTCATCAGGGATTTCTGAATTCATCAGGAATTTCTGAATTCATCAGGAGGAGTTTCTGAATTAATCAGGGATTTCTGAATTCATCAGGGATTTCTGGAATTCATCAGGAGGAATTTCTGAATTCATCAGGAGGAATTTCTGAATTCATCAGAGATTTCTGAATTAATCAGGGATTTCTGAATTCATCAAGGATTTCTGAATTAACCAGGGATTTCTGAATTAATCAGGAGGATTTCTGAATTCATCAGGAGGATTTCTGAATTATCCAGGGATTTCTGAATTCATCAGGAGGAATTTCTGAATTAATCAGGGATTTCTGAATTCATCAGGAGGAATTTCTGAATTAATCAAGGATTTCTGAATTCATCAAGGATTCCTGAATTCATCAGTTTCAGTTTCAGGGATTTCTGAATTCATCAGGAGGAATTTCTGAATTAATCAGGGATTCCTGAATTCATCAAGGATTTCTGAATTCATCAGGGATTTCTGAATTCATCAGGGATTTCTGAATTCATCAGGAGGATTTCTGAATTCATCAGGAGGATTTCTGAATTCATCAGGAGGAATTTCTGAATTCATCAGGGATTTCTGAATTCATCAGGGATTTCTGAATTCATCAGGAGGAATTTCTGAATTCATCAGGAGGATTTCTGAGCTCACCAGGGATTTCTGAATTCATCAAAGATTCCTGAATTCATCAGGATTCCTGAATTCATCAGGAATTTCTGAATTCATCAGGAGGATTCCTGAATTCATCAGGAGGAATTTCTGAATTCATCAGGGATTTCTGAATTAACCAGGGATTTATGAATTCATCAGGAGGAATTTCTGAATTAACCAGGCATTTCTGAATTAATCAGGACGAATTTCTTCCATGGAAAATGAGGTCAGACATTGTTGCTCCCACACGAATTGGCTGATCCATGGGACGGGAGCACCAACAGACAGGGAGACGTTTCCTCTGGGCTCCTGCTTGAAACCAACGGCTACAGCAAACCGAGGGCCTTGATTCAGGGCCGGGGAGGGAGAAAAGAGGCACAGCCAGGGGGAAAACTGCTGGAAAACACTCAGGGAGAGGCTGGGATCAAAGGATACGTGTGAGGCAGTGCCGGGTCAGCGGCAGGGACGGGTTGGAGCAGCGGACATCATCCACAAAGGCCAAGCAGCGCTGGCTGGAGCGGGTGGTGTGAGCCTGAAATTATGGAATGGTTTGGGTTGGGAGAGATCTTGAAGCTCCTGTTCCCATAGCAAGGACACTTTCCATTGTCCCAAGCTGCTCTAAGTCGTATCTGACCTGGTCTTGAAATCCATTCCAGGGCCTCCCCACCCTCACAGGGAGGAATTTGTTCCCAATACCCCATCTAAACCTCTCGTGTCTTAGTTTAAAACCATTTCCTCTTATCCTGTCACTGGATGTCTATTTAAAACTCCCACTCCTTTTTTTTTTTTATTAAACATGTTTAGGCACTGGAATGGACTCACTCAGACCCAGGAGCTCCCAAAAATTGAGAGCCTTGACAAACCCATGAGCTTCCACAACCTGTGAGCTCCTTTAGACCTAGGAGCTCCCAAAAACCTGAGAGCCCTGACAAACCCATGAGCTTCCACAACCCATGAGCTCCTACACACCCAGGAGCTCCCAAAAACCCGAGAGCCTTGACAAACCCATGAGCTTCCACAACCTGTGAGCTCCTACAGACCCAGGAGCTCCCAAAAACCTGAGAGCCCTTGACAAACCCATGAGCTTCCACAACCTGTGAGCTCCTACAGACCCAGGAGCTCCCAAAAACCTGAGAGACAAACCCTTGACCCAAACCCAAAACCTGAGAGCCCTTGACAAACCCATGAGCTCCTACAGACCCAGGAGCTCCCAAAAACCTGAGAGCCCTGACAAACCCATGAGCTTCCACAACCTGTGAGCTCCTACAGACCCAGGAGCTCCCAAAAACCTGAGAGCCTTGACAAACCCATGAGCTCCTACAGACCCAGGAGCTCCCAAAAACCTGAGAGCCCTGACAAACCCACGAGCTTCCACAACGTCTGAGTTCCTACAGACCCAGGAGCTCCCAAAAACCTGAAAGCCCTTGACAAACCCATGAGCTCCTACAGACCCAGGAGCTCCCAAAAACCTGAGAGCCCTTGACAAACCCATGAGCTTCCACAACCTGTGAGCTCCTACACACCCAGGAGCTCCCAAAAACCTGAGAGCCCTTGACAAACCCATGAGCTTCCACAACCTGTGAGCTCCTTTAGACCCAGGAGCTCCCAAAAACCTGAAAAGCCCTTGACAAACCCACGAGCTTCCACAACCTGTGAGCTCCTACAGACCCAGGAGTGCCCAAAAACCTGAGAGCCTTGACAAACCCATGAGCTCCTACAGACCCAGGAGCTCCCAAAAACCTGAGAGCCCTGGACAAACCCATGAGCTCCTACAGACCCAGGAGCTCCCAAAAACCTGAAAGCCCTTGACAAACCCATGAGCTCCTATAGACCCAAGAGCCCCCAAAAATCCTCAAGCCCTCAAACACCCTGAGCCCTCTTTTCTCCAGGATGAGCCCCCCCAGCTCCCTCATCTCCTCAGGAGTTTTCCAGATCCTTCCTGTGCTCCAGTCCCTTCCCCTTCTCTGGGTTTGACCCTCAATGTCTGTCTTGCTGCAAGGAGCCCAAAACTGAGCCCAGCACTCAGGGTGTGGACACCAAGAGCTTCCACAGACCTGAGGGCTCTTGCAGACACAGGAGCTACCACAGATGCAGAAGTTCCCACAAACCTCAACAAACCCAGGAGGTTCTCCAAACCCAGCAGGGTGGCAGCTAGGGCTGTCCTTGCAGGAAGGACAGGAGCTCCCACAGATCCAGAAGCTCCTGCAAACCCAGGAGCTCCTACAACAACCCCAGGAGCTTCTCCAAACCCAAGAGCTCCTACAACATCCCCAGGAGCTCCCACAACAACCCCAGGAGCTCCTACAACAAACCCACGAGCTTCTCCAAACCCAAGAGCTCCCACAACAAACCCAAGAGCTCCTACAACAACACGAGGTGCTCCTCCAAACGCAAGAGCTCCCACAACAATCCCAGGAGCTCCTACAACAACCCCAGGAGCTTCTTGAAACCCAAGAGCTCCCACAACAACCCCAGGACCTTCTCCAGACCCAAGAGCTCATACAACAATCCCAGGAGCTGCTACAACAACCCCAGGAGCTCCTACAACAACCTCAGGAGCTCCCACAACAACCCCTCCAAACCCAACAGCTCCCAACAACCCAAGCTCCTACAACAAACCCAGGAGCTACAAACCCCTACAACAGGATCAACAACCCCAGGTGCTCCAAACCCCTCCCCAAAATCCCAAGAGCTCCTACAACATCCCCAGGTGCTCCTCCAAATGCAAGAGCTCCCACAACAATCCCAGGAGCTTCTCCAAACCCAAGAGCTCCTACAACCACCCCAGGAGCTCCCTCAACAACCCCAGGAGCTCCCTCAACAACCCCAGGAGCTCCCTCAACAACCCCAGGAGCTTCTCCAAACCCAAGAGCTCCCACAACAACTCCAGGGCTCCCACATCAACCCCAGGAGCTCCTACAACAACCCCAGGTGCTCCTACAACCCCAAGAGCTCCTACAACAACCCCAGGAGCTCCTACAACAACCCCAGGAGCTCCCACAACAATCCCAGGAGCTTCTCCAAACCCAAGAGCTCCTACAACAACACAAGGTGCTCCTCCAAACGCAAGAGCTCCCACAACAATCCCAGGAGCTCCTACAACAACCCCAGGAGCTCCTACAACAAACCCAGGAGCTCCCAAAACAACCCCAGGAGCTTCTCCCACCCCAGCAGGGCAGCAGCCTTGCAGGAAGGGCATTACATGGGGCAATGTGCCAGGGCCTGGGGTCACTCCCTGAATGACAGGAGAGGACAGAGCCCTCCAGGATGTCCCCACGGACCTGCTGGGCCGCGCCGTCGGTGGCCAGGACACGGCGCTCGCGGAGCTGCCGGTGCAGCAGAGCCTCCACGCCGTAGCGCTGCCGGTAACGCCGCAGGCACTTGAGCCTCTTCAGGTTCTCCCTCTCCTTGGCCATCAGCCCCTCTGGCCCCGTCAGGAGGCTGCTCCCTGCAGGAATGAAGGAAGAGTCAGGAATCTGCCTGGATTTTTGGCCTTTGAGGGCTCCATCCACAGCACCAGCTTTGGGTGACGCCTGGCGGTGCAGGCTCCATCCCAAAATTCATCCCGACCTCTCCTGAAACACCAGGAACCCACAGAGTATTTTTAAAACCTCCTTTTAAAATAATTCAAGCCGCTCCCGCGCATTGTGATTTCAGCAGAATAAAAAACTTGTCAAATTCCAGGTCACTCCTGTGTCCTGAGTTCTGGAAGCTTCCCGCCAGCATTCCTGGTGTAATTACAGGGCAACGCTCAGGATCTGCTTTTCTCTGCCTGGTTTGCTAAAAAGAGTTCTGCAAAATTGGTATGTACCAAACTCCTGGTTATTTTTACTTGAGCCTGAGCTGAATTATGGCGCTTTCCAGGATGAGCTATTAAAGGATGAGGCTGGAAAAAGAGTCCTTTGCTCTGCAATACTTGGGATCAGTTACACAACTCGGTTTTGCCTCTGTTGAACTGGGAATTCCTGCTTTCAAAAGCATGCTCTGCATAGAGAGAATGCCAGCAGAGGCAGAGGGAAAGCTGCTAAGGAGGAATAAGCCAGTACAGCAGCACTGGTGTTACTGGAATCAGCTCCTGTCCACACACCAAGGGCCTTAAGGATGAAAATTTTTTGTTCGTAAAAGGAAAAAACAGGAAATCCCAGTACAAAATAAGCACTTTTGTCTCAGAATTAACATTCTAGCTCATTTCCTGCCAACGCTGCAAGCTCTGAAGAGCAAAGAAATACACAAGCTTTGGAACTGCAGTGATAGGGATCTCTGGGCACAGGACCAGCACAGAATCATGGAATCGCTCAGGCTGGAAAAGCTCTCTGGGATCAGAGTCCAACCTGTGACGGATCCCCACCTTGCCAAGCAGACCTGAGTGCAATGTCCAGCTGTTCACTGAACACCTTCCTGGGCATTTCCAATGCCTGACCACCTTTTCCATACAGGAATCCTCTTGATGCCCACCCCAAACCTCCCCTGGCACAGTTTGAGGCCATTTCCTTTTGTCGCATTGCTCCGTGGGAGCAGATCTATTACACTGTATTACAGTACTAGAGAATAGCATATATCATATTATACTGTGGTATACCATATAAATACTGTATGTCTACTATATATATGCATATAATATTCTATACTATATATTATATATATATATATATACTATGATATTCTATTCTATATATATTCTATATAGTATATATATGGTACTATAGACACTATATATATTATACTATACTACAATTATACAATAATTATATATGTATTGGGTTATACTAGATATAGTATACTATATATAGTATATAATTATATTATGATATTCTATACTATACATATTCTGTATACTATATATATGGTACTATATACACTATATATATTATACTATACTACAATTATACAATAATTATATATGTACAGGGTTATACTATATATAGTATATAATTATACTATTATATTCTATACTATATATATTCTGTATACTATGTATATGGTACTATATATACTATATATTATACTACAATTATGCAATAATTATATATGTATCGGGTTATACTATATATAGTATACTATATATAGTATAAAATTATACTATGATATTCTATACTATATACTATATATTATACTACACTACAATTATACAATAATTATATACGTACAGGGTTATACTATAAATAGTATAATATATATAGTATATACTATATAAATATTATATGTATACTATATATATACATATACTATAATATTCTATACTATATACTATGTATTATATATTTTATATATATACATATATATATATAATTTTATACTATATATATCCTATATATTATATATAGTATTATATATATTATACTATATTATAATTATATATGTATTGGGTTATACTATATATAGTATACTATATATATGGTATATAATTATACTATGATATTCTATACTGTATATATTCTGTATACTATATATATGGTACTATATATACAATATATTATACTACACTACAATTATACAATAATTATATATGTATGGGGTTATACTATATATAGTACATACTATATATACTATACCATATAATATGCTATACTATATATACACTATATTATACTATACTATACTATACTATATATATTCTATACTATATTACATTACATCTAAACGAAGGAGGAATGATGAGGAGGACTCCATTGATACCATCGACACCTGACCCTCCTTTTCTCCAGGCTCAGCCCCTCCCCAGCTCTCCAGATCCTCCTTGTGCTCCAGCCGCTTCCCCATCTCCTCAACAAAACACTGAGTGTGGAACCCTCCCCTTACCCTGCCCTGAAATCTGCCTCTACAAAGGCCCAAACCCTCCATTTTTAGCAGATTTCTGTGCCCACCCTCAGGCAGGAGGTCTGGGCTCACCGATGGCCTCGTGCTCTCCCTTCCTGCTGTGCAGGAACCGGCGTTTCTTCTCCTTCAGGAGGTGCTGGAGCCGCTTGAACTGGTCGATGTAGAGGGACTGGAGGCGGATCAGCTTCTCCCTCATGATCAGAGCCACCTCCTCGGCTGTGTACACACCAGCATGCCTGGAAAACCCAGGCAAATGGGGTCTGTTTGGGGGGTTTCCTGGAGATCAATCCCCCCAAAGGTTGTGGGGGGTCCCTCAAGGTTGATCCCTGAAGGGTCTGGGGGTCCCAGATCCCAATGGGTTTTTTCTGCTGAAGAAATCAACAGAAAACCCAGATTCCCATGGGGTTTTTCCCATGGGTTTTTTTCCCACAGTTTTTTTCTGATGAAGTCTGGGGGACCCTCAAGGATGAACCTCCAAAGGGTGTGGGGGCCCCTTGGTGTTGATCCCTGAAGAGTTTGGGGCTGCTGAAGATTCTGGGGGTCCCTCACGGATGAACTCCCAAATGCTGGGGGTCCCTCAGGGCTGATCCCTGAAGGGTCTGGGGATCCTGTGGGTTTTTTCTGCTGAAGAGTCTGAGGATCCTTTAGGCATGAAACTCCAAATGGTGTGGGGGTCCCTCAGGGATGAACCCCCAAATGGTGCAGGGATTCCATTGTTTTTTTTTCTGCTCGAGAGTTTGGGGGTCCCTCAAGGATGAACCCCTAAAGGGTGTGGGGGTCCCTCAGGGCTGATCCCTGAAGGGTCTGGGAATCCCATGGGCTTTTTCTGAAGAGTCTGGGTTCCAGGCTGAGCCCCCAAAATATAAATTTAACTGCTTCCCCAACCTACTTGAGGGGATCCTCCTGGTCGCTGTCGATGCTGTCAGCTTCACTGTCAGGGTCCCCACGCCACGTCTGCTCCACGGTGACAGGGTCCTGCTCACAGTCACTCCAGCTGTCCTCATCTGCAAGACACAGCAGCAGAGTGACAGGACACTGTCCCACACCCCAGCATGGCCAGGGACACCCTGGAGCTCAGCCCCATCCCAGGATGGCCAGGGACACCCTGGAGCTCGGCCCCATGGAGCTGAGCAGGCTCTGCCCCGTGCCAAGAGGGAATTCTCCACCCCAAAACTCTGAGTGAGGGACGTGAAGTAGGAAATAACAGAAAACCTCCCAGTTTGGAACAACCAGAACACACTGGGAATGATGGTTCAGCCCTCCCAGGAACCAGGGAATTCCAGAACTCACTGGGAATGATGGTTCAGCCCTCCCAGGAACCACAGAATTCCAGTCAGCATTGGGGGCTCTTTGGGATCAGTTCTTGGGTTAAAAGGGAAAATAATCCAGGTGCCAAAAGGGGATCAGTTGTTTGGGATCAGTTATTTGGTTAAAAGTGAAAATAATCTAGGTGTCAGTCCTTAATTGGATAGTTTAGTCTTAAAAGACCTTGGAACAAGAGATTGTTGGCCATTTTGCGCCTTGCTGCTGAACTCACAGTAGTGAGGCTGTTTTACTGATAAAAAATAATGAACAACTGAGTTCAAACATGAATTACTGGTTTAAATTCCTTCAATCCAGACCCAGAAAACCCAATGACTGGTACCCTCAGAGGATCTGTAAAAACCAGAGGCTAAAGCTCAAGGCAAGGGGCTCAGAGCTCACCCAGGATGCGGCTGGCCTCGCTGCGGCTGCTCTCGGCGCTCTGGCTGCCCAGCTCTGCCCGGGCATAGGAGCTCAGCTGGCACAGCAGGGTCTCACCCACGGGGCCGGGGTTGGATTTCTTCACCTGAGCCTGCAGTGCCAGCGCGTTGCGCCGGGCGTGCTCCGCGCAGAACGAGGTGCTGTGGGACAAAGCAAGGCTCAGCGTTGTGGGGTAATTTGGGTAGAAAGAAGCCAAAAGCTGATTTGAGCCTCCCTCCTCCCCAGCCTGACCCTGCTTGGTCTCCCAGCTGCTGCTGCTGAATCCCTCCTCCATCACCAAACACCACAGCCTGTGCTGAGAAGACCCCAATGAGGGAGGAATGATGAGGAGGACTCCATTGATATCAGAAGGCTCATTAATTACATTATTACACTATATTATAGTATTACAGTACAGCATATACTATACTATAATATACTATAGTATATACTATATAAATACTGTATGTATACTATATATATACATATACAATATTCTATACTATATACTGTATTTATTATATATATACATATACTATGATATTCTATACTATAGATATTCTATATACTATATATGGTACTATATATATACTATATATTTTAGTATACTGTAATTAAATTATATATTATATATATAGGGTTATACTATATATAGTATACTATATATATATAGGGTTATACTATATATAGTATACCGTGATATTTTATACTATATAGTACAGCATATACTATACTACAATATACTATATACTATATAAATACTATATGTATAATATATATATACATATACTACAATATTCTATACTACATACTGTATTTATTATATATATACATATACTATGATATTCTACACTATAGATATTCTATATACTATTTATGGTACTATATATACTATATATATATAGGATACTGTATATAGTATATACTATATATAGTATACCATATTTTATATTATATTACATTACATTTAAACGAAGGAGGAATGATATTCTACACTATTGATATTCTATAGGCTCATTAATGGTATTATATATACCATATTATATATTATAGTATTACAGTAATTAAACTATAAATTATATATACAAATACTTTATACTATATATAGTATACTATATATATAATATATATATATATAGTATACAATATTCTATACTATATACATTACATCTATTTATTATATATATGCATAGGACTATGATTGATATACTAGAGATATTCATTATATTATTATGTATGGTATATATTATATACTACATATATATTATAGTATACTGTAATTAAACTATATAAATATATCTGTAATTATACTATATACAATATTCTATATATATTTATTATATATACCATATATTTGATATTCTATATTACAGATATTCTAAATATATATGAATGATATATATATACTGCATATATTATAGTATACTGTAATTAAACTATTATTATATATATAGTGTTATACTATAATATTATAGTATATATATATATACTATATTATAATATATATACATATATATAGTAGGAATGATATAACATATATATATATTATACTATATTATTATAGTATATAATATAAACTTAATTATAATATATATTATATATAGTATATACTATAATACATATACTATACATATACTATATATTATATATATAATATATATATATAGTATACTATATATAGAGCATGCTATATATAGTATATACTATACTACAATTATACTATATATATAGTATATACTATACTACAATTATACTATATATAGGGTTATATATATATATAGTCTCTCTATATATACTATATACTATATATATAACATACTATATATATATATACAGGGTTATACTACATATAGTAGTATACTCTCTATATAGTACATACTATATATAGTATACTATAATATTCTAAACTTTAATATTCTATACTATATTACACTACATCTAAACACAATCTGCCAAGATGTCAACCCTGCACACAACATTCTGGAACTCGTGACTGTCACCACACGCACACTTGGCCCTGATAGGCCACGGAAACAAAACACCATCACTTTGGGTAAACAATCTCCACGTTGCATTCTACTTTTGCACAAACACAGGCACAGCAAACGCTAAGAATTGTTTTTCCTTTCTCTGAGAACGTGAATCCCAGCAATATTCTTGGGAAGAATTGTGCCTCGCTTTTCTCTGTGAAGAGAAATGTGGCTACAAAACACCAAATCACAGCCAAGCTTTGCCTCCAACAGCAGAGCTCAGCAGCCTGAGGAGCACCCAAACACTGAGGGGACACCCACAGGAGCAGCTCCCCTGGATCCTGCTTGCTCTGCTTTTGCCTCAATGCACTCTGGAAGCTCTGAGCTGTGCTGCTTTAAATGCACGATGATGCCACAATAATCTGGGGATTAAAATCTTCATGTTTTCATCCTGCCGGAGAAAATGGGGGGGGGGAAAAAAAATCCTCCTTTTAAGAGGCCTCTAAAGGCATTTAAATGAGCACAGCCATTCCAAAGGAACAGCCACCAAGCCTGGAATAGCTCCTAAACCTTCCACATTCCTGCATTTTGAGACTCCCAGGATGCTTTGGATTGGTTTGGAATGTCAAGATCATCCAGTTCCACCCCTGCCCTGGGCAGAAACACCTTCCACCATCCCAGGTGGCTCCAAGACTTGTCCAACCTGGCCTTGGACACTTCCAGGGATCCAGAGGCAGCCACAGCTTCTCTGGGAAACCCATTCCAGGGCCTCCTCAGCCTCACAGGGAAAAATCTGTTCCAAATATCCCCCCTAATCCTGCCCTCTGGCAGTGGGAAGCCATTCCCTCCTGTCCTGGCACTCCATTCCTTAAAAATATTATCTCCATCTTTCCTGCAGCTCTATCAGCACTTTAAGGCCACAAACAGGTCACCTCTGAGCTTCTCTTGTCCAGAACAATCCAAATTCTCTCAGCCTTTCCTTCTAAGACAGCTGCTCCATGCTCATCTCTGGACTTATTCCAACTGCTCCATGTTTTTCCCTGAGCTGGAGGTTCAGGAAAAGCTTCCTGAGCTGTGGAGGCAGCTCTGGATGCAGGGTTTCACCTGAGCAGGGCAGAAGGGCAGGGAGCAAGCCCTGGCACCTGGAATGTCTTAGAGGGACCTGCAGGTCCAGTCTGGGAATGCTGAGATCCCACCCACCACTGTGGGAATGTCACCTCTGGCATGAGCAGCAGGGAGTAAAAAGAGCTTTTGGTTAAAGCCAGTGAGGTGGGTGAGATTTTGAGCTTTTCTGCTTCCAAATGTTCTCACTGGACTCTGCTTTCCCCACATTTTATGGCACAGGGACCAGGGTGGAGACAACCCCTGTCCACATCCCAGTAAATCCCTGGAAGAGCAATGCTCCTGTCAGGAATCTGTGCTCTATCATCCATTATTGTTCCACCCTCTGAGCATTTCAAAGGCCTAAGGGAAGCAGCAGCACAACCAGGCCAAAGCTCCAGAGGGATCTGAGTGGCTGCTCTGGGGATTATCCCCTGGCACAGGATGTGCTGGGATGAGGGAGGGACTGCACACACAGCGCAGGGCCTGGAGCACTGCAGCCACCTTCTGCTGGCTCAGGGCACAGCCCACAGTCCTCAAATAACTCCATGCAGTCTTTCTCCAGCTTAAAAATATTTTGGAAAAAGGGAGATGCTTCTCAGAGGTAACCCAAATGAAGCAGATGAAAGAGAAGAATCATGGACTATCCTGAAAGGAACCCCTAAGGATGATCAAGTCCAACTCCTGGCCTTAATCAGGACATCCCAAAATGCCACCATGTTCTTGGGTGCATTATCCAAACACTCCTTGGGCTCTGGCAGGGCTGTGAATGTCACCACTGCCCTGAGGAGCTGCTCAAGTGCTCAACTGGAGCAAAAACCTTTTCCCAAAATCCAGTAAACCCCCCGCCCCTGACACAGCTCCAGCCATTCCTTCAAAAGGGAAGGCAAAGAGAAAAAACCTCCTGTTTTAATTCCATAGAGTTTGGAACTGGAAAACCAGGAGGAAAAGCCACTCACCCATCCTTAAACAGGAAAGACAAAGAAAAAAAAAAACCTCACCTTGACT
Source organism: Emberiza elegans (assembly GCA_024865655.1). Lineage (NCBI taxonomy): Eukaryota > Metazoa > Chordata > Aves > Passeriformes > Fringillidae > Emberiza > Emberiza elegans. The sequence continues at coordinate 2,660,586 of JALJVW010000117.1, read as the reverse complement.
GTTGTAATTCCCTAGTTTGGAACCAGAAAACCAGGAGGAAAAACCACTCACCTATTCTTCAACAGGAAAGACAAAGAGAAAAAATAAAACCCTCACCCTGGCTGTTTTAATTCCCTAGAGTTTGGAACTGGAAAACCAGGAGGAAAAGCCACTCACCCATCCTTCAACAGGAAAGACAAAGAGAAAAAAAAAAAACCTCACCCTGACTGTTTTAATTCCATAGAGTTTGGAACTGGAAATCCAGGAGGAAAAGCCATTCACCCATCCTTCAGCAGGAAAGACAAAGAGAAAAACCTCACCCTGACTGTTTTAATTTCAGAGTTTGAAACTGGAAAACCAGGAGGAAAAGCCACTCACCCATCCTTCAACAGGAAAGACAAAGAGAAAAATCTCACCCTGTTTTAATTTCATAGAGTTTGAAACTGGAAAACCAGGAGGAAAAGCCACTCACCCATCCTTCAGCAGGAAAGACAAAGAGAAAAACCTCACCCTGTTTTAATTCCATAGAGTTTGAAACTTACTCACCCATCCTTCAACAGGAAAGACAAAGAGAGAGTTTTAATTCCCTAGAGTTTGAAACTGGAAAACCAGGAGGAAAAGCTACTCAAAACAGGAAAGACAAAGAGAAAACCTCACCCTGTTTTAAAAGTTTGAAACTGGAAAACCAGGAGGAAAAGCCACTCACCCATCCTTCAACAGGAAAGACACCCTGTTTTACCATAGAGTTTGAAACTGGAAAACCAGGAGGAAAAGCCACTCACCCATCCTTCAGCAGGAAAGACAAAGAGAAAAATCTCACCCTGTTTTAATTTCATAGAGTTTGAAACTGGAAAACCAGGAGGAAAAGCTACTCACCCATCCTTAAACAGGAAAGACAAAGAGAAAAATCTCACCCTGTTTTAATTTCATGGAGTTTGAAACTGGAAAACCATGAGGAAAAGCCACTCAGCCATCCTTCAACAGGAAAGACAAAGAGAAAAACCTCACCCTGACTGTTTTAATTTCAGAGTTTGGAACTGGAAAACCAGGAGGAAAAGCCACTCACCCATCCTTCAACAGGAAAGACAAAGAGAAAAACCTCACCCTGTTTTAATTTCATGGAGTTTGAAACTGGAAAACCAGGAGGAAAAGCCACTCACCCATCCTTCAGCAGGAAAGACAAAGAGAAAAACCTCACCCTGACTGTTTTAATTCCATAGAGTTTGGAACTGGAAATCCAGGAGGAAAAACCACTCACCCATCCTTCAACAGGAAAGACAAAGAGAAAAACCTCGCCCTGACTGTTTTAATTTCAGAGTTTGAAACTGGAAAACCAGGAGGAAAAGCCACTCACCCATCCTTCTTCTCAGGTTTGGGAGCAGCATTGGGACAACGCTTCCCGTTCTTGGCGGACACGTAGCTGCACTGTTTGAAGGGAGCATTCCTGTCCTCGAGGATGTGCTTGATGCAGAATTCCTGCCCCTCCAGGCGGGGCTGGGAGCAGGGCCGGGGGCTGAAGGAGCAGGCCAGGGGCTCCTGAGGCCGCGGCACCGGGGTCAGGCGGCCCCGGCTGGTCGGCAACACATGAATGCGGATCCTGTTCATGGCCACGCTGCAGAGCAAGGGAAGGGAGGGGAATAAAACACTGATACAACGAAAAGTAGCAGCGGGAAAGAATCTGAATAAAAGTCTGACCCCTTCAGCAAAAGATGAGGCTGCACCCATGGAGGGAATGGTCAATAATGCTCAAAAGAGCTTTTAGCCCTGCAGGAATCTGGGGAGAAACCTTTTCTCCCAGAGTGTGAAAAATGCATGTATTTTATGATTGGCTTTTGCGCAAATATTCAAATGAATATTATATGTGTTGTGTTAGAAAGTAATGCTGTATTAATTCTCTTAAGTAGTGTGTTAAATATAGTTTTAGGTTATAAAAACTGTTAAAACAGAAACTATGTTGGCAGAGTTGTTTTAAGAATGGAATGAGGCAGTCACACCAGATAGCAGCCATAGGACACCTAAATCTTTCAGAAGAAAGAATTTATTGCCTTCTTATCAGAAGAAACGAACTTCTTCCCCCGGCCTCCGAGGCGCTGTCAGGATTCAGAGGAAGAAGCTGACAATTACCAGACAGAATCCTGCTTTTGAATGGAATTTATGCATCATGTATGAAGTGTATGAATATGCAACAGGCTATTGCTTTTAAAGGGTTAATATTTTGTTAATCCGGGTCCTTTTTCGGGCTCGTGATGCCCAGAAAAAGGTACCCGGACATCCGTTAACTCTCTGCTTTGATTGTCTCATATTGTCCTAATTTAGTTTGTCCAAACTGTCATTGTTCTAATTGTGTTACTAATCTTTTTAACAATTTGATTATTATTAAACTTTAAAAATTTTTAAAAACAAGTGATTGGCGTTTCTCACACAGAGCATCTCCTGAGCGCTCCCAGTGCCTCTATCCCGACGTGTCCCGGTGACTCGTCCTGCCCCGCCGCCTGTGTCCGTGCACGCCTCCGTACCGGGGCATCCCCCGTGCCCATCCAGCCCCAAGCACGCTCTATCCCGGTCTATTCCCGCCTCTTGTGCCGGTATCCCCCAGTGCGCATCCCAGTCTATCCCCGGCTTTATCCCGGTGCCCATCCTCATCTATCCCGTCTCTACCCCGGTCCATGCCAGCCTCTCTCCCGGTGCCCATCCTGGTATATCCCAGTCCATCCCAGTCTCTCTCCCGGTGCCCATCCCGGTCCATGCCAGCCTCTCTCCCGATCCCCATCCCGGTATATCCCGGTCCATCCCAGTCTCTCTCCCGGTGCCCATCCCGGTCTCTATCCCGGTCCATGCCAGCCTCTCTCCCGGTGCCCATCCCGGTACATCCCGGTCCATCCCAGTCTCTCTCCCGGCGCCCATCCTGATCTATCCCGGTCCATGCCAGCTTCTCTCCCGGTGCCCATCCCGGTATATCCCGGTCTCTCTCCCGGTGCCCATCCCGGTATATCCCGGTCCATCCCAGTCTCTCTCCCGGTGCCCATCCTGGTCTCTATCCCGGTCCATGCCAGCCTCTCTCCCGGTGCCCATCCCGGTACATCCCGGTCCATCCCAGTCTCTCTCCCGGTGCCCATCCCCATCTATCCCGGTCCATCCCAGTCTCTCTCCCGGTGCCCATCCCGGTCCATGCCAGCCTCTCTCCCGATCCCCATCCCGGTATATCCCGGTCCATCCCAGTCTCTCTCCCGGTGCCCATCCCGGTATATCCCGGTCCATGCCAGCCTCTCTCCCGGTGCCCATCCCGGTACATCCCGGTCCATGCCAGCCTCTCTCCCGGTGCCTGTCCTGATCTATCCCGGTCCATGCCAGCCTCTCTCCCGGTACATCCCGGTATATCCCAGTCTCTCTCCCGGTGCCTGTCCTGATCTATCCCGGTATATCCCAGCCTCTCTCCCGGTGCCCGTCCCGGCGCTCTCCCGCGCGCGCACGTGCTCTGCCGCCCCGCTCCCGCGCATGCGCGCTCCCGCCGCCCAGGCGCCGCCATTTTGTCCGCGGGCGGCGGGCGTGAGGGGCATCCCTGAGGGGCAGCCAGGAAGCGCTACCGGAGCGGAGAGCGAGAGGAAACCCGCCCCCGGGACGGTGCAGGACAGACAAGCCCTGGAGGAGAACTCAGGGAACGCGCTGAGGGGCACACCGGGCCCCATTGTGAGCAGGAGGCGCCGGTCAGGTTCTCTGCCGACGGCCTCCGCTGGGCCGCGCCGTGCGCCCGCCCAGGACACTGGGAGCCCGCTCGCCAATCAGCAGCGAGCATGGGGGCGTTCTCGCGCGTGATTGGCTCAGATCGCAGTCACTCATGCAGGGAGTGACCACGCCCTCCTAGGGTCACGTGGGGGCGGCGCGGCGGGAACGCGACACGTGGGGGTGGCGGGGGCGGCGGGAGCGGGGCGGGGGGCCCGGGACAGGGCCCGGGAGAGAGTGGGGGGGTCCTGGGCCAGGGCCCGGGGAGAGAGGGGGGTTCCGGGACAGGAGCGGGTCAGGTTTCGAGACAGGACCCGGGGAGAGGAGGTCCCGAGCCAGGACACCGGGAGAGAGGGGAGTTCCGGGACAGGGCCCGAGGGAGAGGGGGGTCCCGGGACAGGACACCGGGGCAGGGGTCCCGGGACAGGACCGAGGTGGATCCCAGGGCGGATCCCGGGCCAGGACACCGGGGGAGAAGGGGTCCCGGGACAGGACGGGGGGAGGACAGGGGGGTCGGATCCTGGACAGGACTGGGGCGGGGTCCTGGGACAGGACACGGGGGGGAGAGGGCGGATCCTGGGACAGGACACCGGGACGGGGGTCCTGAGCCAGGACCCCAGGGCGGATCCCGGGCCAGGACCCGGGGGAGAGGGGGGTCCCGGGACAGGACCCGGGGAGAGGGGGTCCCTGGACAGGCCAGTGGCCCCAAACCGGGGGGGGGAGAGGGGAAGGGGTACGGGGCAGATCCCGGGACAGGACCAGGGGAGAGAGGGGTACCGGGACAGGGCAGCCCGGCTCGGTCCCAGAGCACCACCCTGGCCCCCCCCTCCCCGGTATCACTCGGTGCCCTCCCGGTTTCCCGAGCCCACCACAAACCCAGAGAGCCCCGACATCCCGGGAGGAGCCGCCTCCAAGAGGGGCTCCGAAAGAGGGAAGGGAAGCAAGGGATGGGCATTGCCAGAGCCTGGAATCTAAGAACTGGTCCCAAAACTGGACCAACTCGGTGCCCAGATCCTTGGAGGGGGTTTGGCAGCAGCAGTCGCTCCTAAAATCAAGCTCGACGTGGAACAAGAGTTTCCCAAAAGCATCCAGAGACCACCCATTTATTGAAGGTCAGAAAAGTCAAGTCTAAAAAAGAAAGGAAATAGGGCTTTTTTTCCCAAATATTCAACCCAAACCCTGGCAGGTCCCCTGGCTCTGGGCTGAGGTTTCAGGAGAAGCTGTTCCAGCTCAGCTGGCAACAGCCGTGTGCCAATTGATTCCCTGAAGGGCTGCCCCGGGCATGGTGCCTACAGGACCAGCCTGGCACTTTCTCATCCCAGATCCCAGTGGGAACCTTGCCCCCAGGGTTTCCAGAGGAAATCCAGGGATCTGCAGGAAGGGAGCAAGGGATGGAGACAGGATCTTGAAGCACAACAGGTGCAGGGGCAAGGAAACACAACCCATGGGAGGGAAAACAGCTCCCATCACCTGGGATTCCCTCAGCCCCCCACATCCCTCCATTCCCCAAAAAATTCAACACCAAAGCCTCAAATGGAACCTCCCCCAAAAGTCCCCCCCGGGCTCTGCCACAGCCCCTCGAAATTAAAAGGAACCAAACCACTGAGATATAAGTTAATGCTTAAATTATTTGTAAAACATCTTAAATTTTCTGTGACATATTTTAAATATCCCCCATGTTCCCCAGATGGGGGGGTCAAAGCCCAACACTAACTGGGAGCCTATGGGGGAAAAGGGAGGAATAGAGAAAGGGTTCCTTATCCTTTCACAGCTTTTAACAACTAAATATCAATAATAAAAGTTATATTATAATAAAATAAGTTCTTCGTGAGGCAGTGGAGATCAAAAAGCCCTTAGAAAAGCCCCGCAGGGTTCGGGCTCGGGCTCTGGACTCAGTAGTAAAAAGGGGAGGGGTTATTTGGGGAGGGGAGGCAGCGGAGGGGGCGGTTCCGAGGGCAGAGGGGGCGGTCGGGGCTTGTCCGTGTTGGTGGCAGCTCTGGAGCCGCTGGAAGCCCGGGGGTTCAGGAGCTCGTACGAGTGGAATTCGAAGGCTGGGGGCTGCGTGGGCTGCATGCCCTGAGCGCTCAGCAGCGAGTGCAGCATGTTCACCGTGTCCTGATAGTCACTGGCCTGGCTGACGTTGTGCCCGTTGGCCCCCGAAGGCCCCTTGTCCGATTTGTGAGCTCCCCGAGCTTTGCTGGGCTGCGATAAATCCGAGCTGTGCCCGGGGAGATGGGCGGCCCCGGGAAGGTGAGCGTACGGGAACGGCACTCCGGGCCCTTTGGAGACTTTGCCCACCTTGGGCTGGTGCTCGTGGGGCATGGCCGGGGGCTCCTCGGGCAGGGGTCTTTTGCGGGTGGGGGCCAGAGGCCCGTAGCCCTTGTGGGGGGTGGCGGCAGCGCCGGGTTGGGCGCCGTGTTTGGAGTCCCCCGGGCGTTTGGCCGCGGTGCTGGGGCCGGCGCCGAGCTGGGCGTGCAAGTGTTTGTGCGAGTGGTGGTTGTGGTGGTGGTGGTGGTGGTTGGATGAGTGGCCCTTGTGCTTCTCTTTGTACTCCCTGCTCTTCCCGCCGCCGCTCTCATCGGCGGAGCTGTGTCTGTCTCCGGGAGCCGGCACCTTGAGCCGCATCTTGATATCCTCCTGCTTGGAGGGGATCGGCCTCTCCCCGCCTCCCGCCGCCGCCGGCATCCTCATCTTGAGAGCTTTGTCACCCTTGTCGGTGCCGGGTGGGTTCTCCTGCCCCGTGCTGGGGATTTTCAGGACCACTGGGGAGGGGTTGCTGTCCTGCTGCCCTTCCCTCTCCCGCTGCTGCTGCACCAGGAGGTTTTGTGCGGCGTAGGCGTACTGGGAGCGCACGTTGGCCTCCATGTTTTCCAGCTGCCGCTTCTGCGCCGCCAATTCCTCGGCGTGCTTGGCCCGGTATTCCTTGAGGGACACCTTGGCTGAGGGCGCGTTCTTGGTGCTCTGCTTGGGGTAGGCGGCACCATCCTGCTGCTGGTGCTCGGCGCCTGATGTGCCCTCGTTAGTCCTGTGGATGTCCAGCTTGGCCGGCGGGTGCCAATGATCCGCCTGGGCCGGGTCGGCGGCGCTCGGCTCCCCGGGGGAATCGGCCGAGGCCGGGAGCGCCGGCCCCGCTCCGGCCGTGGAGGATGTGGACATGCTCATGAGCCCGGCGATGTTCATGTCCGAGCTGTTGTTCCTGGAGATCATGTTGAGGATTGTCTGCTCTGACAGGTTCTCGTCATCGCCGTGGTCGTCGGGTTTGGATTTCCTGGCTGCTTGAGAGGCCTGGAATTAAACAAATCAACGGGTGTTTACTTGGGGTGTTGCTGGAGATGGTGTAGTCCAAGCAGCTCACCAGGACAGTGCAAGGTCTTCTTTACAGACAGATCCACTTTGTTCCCATCCCTCCTTGTGGAAAAATTCCCAACCCCTGGAAGCAGGGCTGCTAATGCAGCTGGAAAACCAAAGTTCTGTACAAGTTAAATCCCAACAGATGAAGTCAAGCACCACGAGCACCACACAGTATCCAAATTCCACACACAATTTCTGTATAAGTTAAATCCCAACAGATGAACTTGAGCACCATGAGCATCACCCACACTATCCAAATTCCACACACAATTTCTGTATAAATTAAATCCCAACAGATGAACTCAAGCACCATGAGCACCACACAGTATCCAAATTCCACACACAATTTCTGTATAAATTAAATCCCAACAGATGAACTCGAGCACCACGAGCACCACACAGTATCCAAATTCCACACACAATTTCTGTATAAATTAAATCCCAACAGATGAACTCGAGCACCACGAGCACCACACAGTATCCAAATTCCACACACAATTTCTGTATAAATTAAATCCCAACAGATGAACTTGAGCACCACGAGCATCACCCACACTATCCAAATTCCACACACAATTTCTGTATAAGTTAAATCCCAACAGATGAACTCGAGCACCACACAGTATCCAAATTCCACACACAATTTCTGTATAAGTTAAATCCCAACAGATGAACTCGAGAACCATCAGCATCATCCACAGTATCCACATTCCACACACAATTTCTGTACAAGTTCTGTACAAGCTAATTCAAAACAGATGAACTTGAGCACCACGAGCATCACCCACAGAATCCAAATTCCACCCACAACTCCCTCCCTTGCTGTCCTGCATGGTGATTCCCAAAGGAATCCCAGCCTGTGGCCAAGGTTCTTACCCGCCAGTTCCGGATCCGTTTCAGCCGGCTGGGAGTTTTCTCAAGGATTTGCAGGAATTCATGAGTCAGTTCTGCAGAGGAGACACAAACCCAAGCAAGAGGGTTAGAACTGCCCCAGTCCAGCAGGACAAACCCCCTCATCTGCCACATGGAGCTACTGGTGGGATGGAGCTGCGCCAGGAGGGACATTCTGACAATCTGACCCATTCAAACTCCTTTCTCTGTGGTGCTACAGAAGCTGCTGCTGCCCTGGAAAACCTCAGCAAGCCCTGAACTCCTGGAGAGCCCGTGAGGTGATGTTGGAACCATCAGACCCAGGGCCAACGATGCCAAAATCATTTTTTAAGAGCCTTTTTGCAGGGGCAAAAAAAAAAAAACCAAAACACCTCTCTCCCAAACTTACCATCTAAGAGCTCCAGAGTTACAGTGCCATCAACGTATTCCCACCAGTGCTTCCCGTCCGTGGAGACTGGGATCTCCCAGTTGGACCACTTACAGGCCAGGTGGATACAGACGCAGGCCACAACGGGAGGGGTGTACTGCAGGCTGAAGGTGGTCAGGTGCAGGCTGACGTCACCGGGAGAGAAAACAAAAATCCATCAACTCCCACGCCTGAGCTGCAGATCCACACGGGATATCGGGGGGGATGTGGCCCTCTGGAGCAGCCCAGAAGGACCCTCGGGCACAGGCAGCTCCATCCTGCTCCAGCACAGCTTGGTCGGGCTCGCTTTGTTACAGGGAGTTTGGGTTCTCCTTTTCTCCACCGGTTTTTGTAGAGGTAATTTGGGAGCTTTTTTCTGAGAGGGATTGCCAGCCCCACCTGGGCTCTGCAGAGAAACTCATCCTTGTTTTGCTACAGGAAATTTGGGATCTCCTCCACCAATTTCCCTGTTTGATGCAGGAAATTTGGGATTCCCATCCCAGGGGGAAAAGTCACTGGGCACCAGCCCCACCTCTGCTCATGAAGAGAAATTTCCATGGTTTTTTGCTCATCCCTGTTTTGTTACAGGAAATTTGGGATCTCCTCCTCCAAAAGAAAGAAAATCAGTGCTGAGGTCACTCAACCAACCTCTGCTCTGAGGAGAAACTCATCCCTGTTTTACTACAGGGAATTTGGCATCTCCTCCACCAATTTCCCTGTTTTGATGCAGGAAATTTGGGATCTCCTCCACCAGTTTCCCTGTTTATCCCTGTTTTGATGCAGGACATTTGGGATCTCTTCCACCAGTTTCCCTGTTTATCCCTCTTTTGATGCAGGAAATTTGGGATTCCCATCCCAGGGGGAAAAGTCAATGGGCACCAGCCCCACCTCTGCTCATAAGAAATTTGTCTGTTTTTGCTCATCCCTGTTTTGTTACAGGGAGTTTGGGTTTTCTTTCTCCACCGGTTTTTGTAGAGGTAATTTGGGAGCTTTTCTCTGAGAGGGATTGCCAGCCCCACCTGGGCTCTGCAGAGAAACTCATCCTTGTTTTGCTACAGGAAATTTGGGATCTCCTCCACCAATTTCCCTTTCTATCCCTCTTTTGATGCAGGAAATTTGGGATTTTCTCCACCAATTTCCCTTTTTATCCCTGTTTTACTACAGGAAATTTTGGATTCCTCCACCAATTTCCTTGTTTATCCCTGTTTTGCTGCAGTAAATTTGGGATCTCCTCCACCAATTTCCCTGTTTGATGCAGGAAATTTGGGATTCCCATCCAAGGGTGAGAAGCCAATGGGCACCAGCCCCACCTCTGCTCATGAAGAGAAATTTGTCTGGCTTTTTTGCTCATCCCCATTTTGCTACAGGAAATTTGGTATCTCCTCCTCCAAAAGAAAGAAAATCAGTGCTGAGGTCACTCAACCAACCTCTGCTCTCAGGAGAAACTCATCCCTGTTTTACTACAGGGAATTTGGCATCTCCTCCACCAATTTCCCTGTTTTGATGCAGGAAATTTGGGATCTCCTCCACCAATTTCCCTGTTTTGATGCAGGAAATTTGGGATTCCCCTCCAAGATGGAAAAGTCACTGGGCACCATCCCCACCTCTGCTCATGAACAGAAATTTGTCTGGTTTTTTGCTCATCCTTGTTTTGCTACAGGAAATTTGGGATCTCTTCCACCAATTTCCCTGTTTATCCCTCTTTTGATGCAGGAAATTTGGGATCTCCTCCACCAATTTCCCTTTCTATCCCTCTTTTGATGCAGGAAATTTGGGATTCCCCTCCAAGGGAAAAAAAAATCACTGGGGACCCACCAGTGCTTATGAAGAAAAATTTGTCCATTTTTTTGCTCATCCGTATTTTACTACAGGAAATTTGGGATTTTCTCCATCTCTGTTCATTCTTGGTTTGCTACAGGAAAATTTGGGATCTCCTCCACCAATTTCCCTGTTTATCCCTGTTTTGCTACAGAAAATTTGGGATCTATTCCAGCGGTTTCCTTGTTGATCCCTGTTTTGCTACAGAAAATTTGGGATCTCCAAGGACAAAATTCAGTCCTGGGGTCACCTGCCAGCCCCACCCCTGCTCTGGGGAGAAACTTCCAACTCCCAGATGGCATCCAAGGAACAAACCTGCCCTTTTCAGCTTTAGGATGGGTCTGCTCCTTCCCAAATGGTTTTTTAGGAATACACTTTATGCTCAAGAGAACCTGAGCCAGGTGATCTAGAAAATATTTTCATTAATAAATTGATTTTCCACGTGGCCATGAGTGCTGGGAGTGTGTGGGCAGCACCAGGACCAGAAGAATTGAGGGATTATGAGGACACCAGAGCTTAAGGAAACACAGAAATCAAGTCCTGAGTGTGGGATTTGCCCACTCCTGGATGGGCCCTTTGGGAATTCTGCCACTGAGCCCCCACATGGCACCATCTCCTCACCACCTTTTTCATCAGTGAAAAGTGGAGAGGTTGAAGTTTTGACATCTACAACCAAAAAAAAAATCCTCAAGTTTTACAGATACTGGAAAAATCCAGAGAAATTCAGAACCTTGGGAGAGAAAATTCAAGAACAAAGAGCTTCAACCCTACCAGAATGAAACCAAAAGGAACACAAGGAATAATTAATTAAAGTTCATGCCAGAACTGGCACTCTCAGGCAAAACCAGAGCTCTTCTTCACAGTTTCTGCCTGGATTTCCCTCAATTACAGCCTTAACTCTTAATCCCATGGCTTTGAAATTCTGGCTGCAGGGATCAAGCAGGTTTTAGGGCTGTGTTTACCCAAATATCAGCACCAGCACGTTCCTGAGGCCGGAAATCCACAGGGCGCCCTTTGGAGCACAGAACACCTTGAACAAACACTGAAGGTGAGCAGGAAACACCTCCCAGGTGGGAAAAGGGAAACCAGGTGCCCAGCCAGAGCTTGGAGGCATCTCCAGCCCTGTAGCATTACCTGTGTCAGCACCTAAACCACTTTTCCCTCCATAATTTCCTAAAAATTCAGTGTTTTTCATGTCTGTTTGTCTGTTCCAAACATGAACTCCATGATTTGTCTGGAGATGACAATCCAGGAAATTAAATTTGGAAATAATCCCAATAAAAATGCTGGCATCAGGTTGGCAATGAAAATTTAGGGAGGCATCTCCAGCCCTGCAGCTCCACCTGTGCTGGCACCTAAACCACTTTTCCCTCCATAATTTCCTAAAAATTCAGTGTTTTTCATGTCTGTTTGTCTGTTCCAAATATCAACTCCATGATTTGTCTGGAGATGACAATCCAGGAAATTAAATTTAGAAATAATCCCAATAAAAGTTCCGGCATCAGGATGGCAAAGAAAATTTAAGGAGGCATCTCCAGCCCTGCAGCTCCACCTGTGTCAGCACCTAAACCACTTTTCCCTCCATAATTCCCTAAAAATTCAGTGTTATTCATGTCTGTTTGTCTGTTCCAAACATCAACTCCATGATTTGTCTGGAGCTGATAATCCAGGAAATTAAATTTGGAAATAATCCCAACAAAAGTTTTGGCATCAGGCTGGCAATGAAAATTTAGGGAGGCATCTCCAGCCCTGCAGCTCCACCTGTGTTGGCACCTAAACCACTTTTCCCTGAGTAATTTCCTAAAAATTTAGTGGTTTTCATATCTGTTTATCTGTTCCAAACATGAACTCCATGATTTGTCTGGAGATGACAATCCAGGAAATTAAATTTAGAAATAATCCCAACAAAAGTGCTGGCATCAGGTTGGCAGTGAAAATTTAGGGAGGCATCTCCAGCCCTGTGGCTCCACCTGTGTCGGCACCTAAACCACTTTTCCCTCAAAAATTTCCTAAAAATTCAGTGTTTGTCATGTCTGTCTGTTCCAAACACTAACTCCACGATTTGTCTGGAGCTGGTAATCCAAGAAATTAAATTTGGAAATAATCCCAATAAAAGTTCTGGCATCAGGCTGGCTGTGAAAATTTAAGGACAAAACAAAGCCGAGAAAGAATCTGGGGCTGATTTTCCTTTCCAGGGAAAATTTAAGATCAAAACAAGCAGAACTAAGAACTTAGGGCTGATTTTCCTTTCCAGGGAAAATACAGGGACAAAACAACCCAAATGAAGAATTTAGGAGTGATTTTTCTTTCTAGGGAAAACTTGAGAGGCAAAACAACCCATACAAAAAAATTGGGGTTGATTTTTTCTTCATTTATGCCCCAAACCACCTTTTTTTTTTTTTGAGGTAGACAATTTCCACAGCACCTTGTTGAAAATTCTCCAACACCCAGGAATAAATAAGAAAAAATTTATATTCTCATTTTCCTCTATATTTTTTGTTTGATTGGTTTTTTTTTTAAACTTTCATAACTAAATTCCTATTAAATAAGCAATGAAGCTCCTGATTATCCCATCTGCCTTATTTTCCAGCTCATTTTACCCAGCAGCTGGCAGGAAAAAATGGTTGGAACATTTTCTTAAGGCTCTTCCTGTGGGATTCCCAGCTGCTCCCAGGCTGAGCAATGCCTCTGGAGCCACAGGCAGGCAGATAAATGATCAACCAATTATAAAATTAGAAAATAATAACCTGTTTGTAGCCATGAAATAGGAAGTTTGTGCCAAGTCCTTGCTGGCTGCAAGAAAAAAAATAAAAAAAAAGAACAATCAGGGTGTTATTTGCATATTTTTCATGTTTTTTTAGTGCAAGAACCATGGGCCACCCACAGATTGACCAGGCCACAGCCACAAGGATTTGGGGAATTGCTGCTCACTGAGAGCTTTGTGTGGTTCAGAAGAGCCTGAACCATCTAAAAATGCCTCAATTTTGAGAATCAGAGGGATGGGAGGAAAATCTGGGAGAATTGGGATTGTTCAGCCTGGAGTTGTGGCCTTTCAGGTTCCAGGAGAGCTGAAGTGGGACTCTGGATGGGATCTGGAGTGGCAGGAATGGTTTTTCACTTGGAAAAGGTGAGAATAAAATGGGAAATTGGGAAGAAATCCCTCCCTGTGAAGGATCCCTTTGAGAATCAGAGGGATGGATCAGCTCTCCTGGGAGGAAAAGCTGGGAGAATTGGGAATTTTCAGCCTGGAGTTGTGGACTTTCAGGTTCCAAGAGAGCTGAAGTGGGACTCTGGATGGGATCTGGAGTGGCAGGAATGGATTTTCACTTGGAAAAGGTGAGAATAAAATGGGAAATTGGGAAAAAATCCCTCCCTGTGAGGGATCCCTTGGAGAATCAGAGGCATGGAGCAGCTGTCCTGGGAGGAAAAGCTGGGAGAATTGGGAATTTTCAGCCTGGAGAAGGCTCTGGGGTGACCCTGTTGTGGCCTTCCAGGTTCCAGGAGAGCTGAAGTGGGACTCTGGATGGGATCTGGAGTGGCAGGAATGGTTTTTCACTTGGAAAAGGTGAGAATAAAATGGGAAATTGGGAAGAAATCCCTTTGAGAATCAGAGAGATGGATCAGCTCTCCTGGGAGGAAAAGCTGGGAGAATTGGGAATTTTCAGCCTGGAGTTGTGGCCCTTCAGGTTCCAAGAGAGCTGAAGTGGGGACTCTGGACTGGCAGGACAAGAGGGAATAGATTTTCACTTGGAAAAGGTGAGAATAAAATGGGAAATTGGGAAGAAATCCCTCCCTGTGAGGGTGGGGAGGCCCTGATTGCCCAGAGAAGTTGTGGCTGCCCCATCCTTAGAAAGGGCCCAAGGCCAGGTTGGAACAACTTGGACAAGTGGAAATTGTCCTTGCCCTCCCAACCCAACCCATTCCAGGTTCTGGGAAGCTCTGGAGCAATCCCAGCTGGATATTTCCCCACATTTTCCCCTCAATCCCCTCTCACCTCGCACAAGCTGGGTGCACTTCACCACATGGGTGTGAGGATGGTCAATGGTGATCTCAAAGCCTGGAAGGACACAGACAAAGAACCATCAGAACCATCAGAACAGCCCTGGATCTGTGTTTTCCTGCACCCCTTCCCTCCTACAGCCCTGCAGGAATAGAGGAGCCCATTTTTCCTGTATTCAGAAGCCTCAAGTTGTCCAGCTACAAACCCAGAAGGTCTCTGCTTGCTGCCAGACCTCCCAGCTTCTGAAAGGCCTCGCTGGAAACAAAACAACTAGTGAAGAATTTAAAAATAGCAAGACAAAAGCCTCTTGAAGCAGCTGGGAGGAAGGCAAAGACAATGGCATCTGCTCCAAGGGATTTCTCTCACCCAAAAAGCTGAGAGGAAGCAGATTGTTTTCCCTTTGAATGGGCCTAAAGTATTGAGGACAACTGAGTTTAATCCTGGCTCCTGCTTCCTCCTCACTTTGGGAATTCTGTTTGAAAAGGGGGAAAAAAAAAAAGAATTCCAATTGGTCCATGTGCACAGCAGATCTGCAGAATGTTCTGGGAGAACTGGGGTGTTTAAAAAGGCCCCTGGAGAACCGAGAGGCTGCAGAACTGGGCTGGGTTTAGCCACAGGCGTGTGGCTCACGGCACCTCTGTCCCCACGGAAGGAGGGACACGGAGTTCTGCTCTGAATCCAGTCAGGAATAACAAATCCTGCATTTTTGGAGGGCAAATCTACCTAAAAACTGCCTCTGAAACAGAACATTTGTTAGTGAACACAACTTTGAACAGTACATTTGGTAAAGAAACAGGGCACCAGCTCCACCAGCCACAATCCTACATGGAGACTCCAAAACCACCCAGAAACTCCTCCTGGTTTGTTGAGTTCTGGGGATTTTCCCCCCATTTAATTCTTTGATCAAAATATTCACTTCTAACCCATTTTTTAAAGACATCTCTCAGTACAAACTGCTTCCTGCAACAGAACTGGAGTATTATGGCCTGGAATTGGATGTTCTTTAAGGTCCCCTCAAACCCAAACCATTCCATCATTCTATAATTTTTTTAAAGACATCTCTCAGTACAAACTGCTTCCTGCAACAGAACTGGAGTATTATGGCCTGGAATTGGATGTTCTTTAAGGTCCCCTCAAACCCAAACCATTCCATCATTCTATAATTGAGCTGGAAAGCACAACCCAGCACAAAAACCGGTGTCCAAGAAGCACAAATCCTGATTTGTTTCATGGGAAAAAAAAAACCAAAACCAAAGTGACAAACCACACTTAAATCTCTCAGCAACGAGCCTGGCATAGGTTAGACCTGAAAAATTGATGTTAAAAACAGGGTTTTGTTGTGTCCAGCCTGTGGAATTCTCCTGGCTCTGGGGTTCGTCCGGCCGCTGCGAGGAACTTACCCAGGGTCTGTAGGATTATGCTCTCTAGAATGACCAGGTCTTGGGCTTGTTGCAGGTAAGCCTGGGGTTGAGAGGACAGGCAGGTTACTCATGGAGAGGCACTCTGATCAAGCCTGCACATTCCTAACACCCTTCTCTCCAAGGCAAAAATGGGAATTTCCCTTCACGGGGTGGGACTGGAACGGATTCCCTGCGAGCGTTCAAGGCCAGGCTGGATGGAGCTCAGAGCAAGATGGAAAACGTCCCTGCTCGTGGCAGGTGGGTGGAATGGGATGGGATTTAAGGTCCTTGCAACCCAAAACATGTGGAGGTTTTAAGAAAGAGGGATCAGAGTGTTGGAGGGGCTCTGGGTGCTGCTCCCCCACACGAGCAGTGCAGGAATCACCTGCTTTTTTAAAAATTTTCTGTACATTTCCCTGGAAAAAGCTGTCCCTTCCAGCAGGACTCACTGCTCAGCTCCAGGTAAAATGGGCTGTCTGAAGAGATGAGGGATCAGCAACGTTTTTAAGCCACCGAGACAGGAGGTGGCACAAACTTCTCCCCCAGAGGAGCTCCTCTGCAGCACTGCAGGGCCACTGGCACACAGCACACCTGCATCCAGGTGTGCGGCAGAGGAGAAAAAAGCTTTGCACAGATGGGGGAAGCCCAAATCTCTCTGCAGCAGGACAGGTTGGATGGAGAAGCTGCCCCTGAGCACCTCAGGAGGGTGGAGGAGCAGCAGGAGGCACAAGATTCCAACGCCATTCCCACTCCTCCAGCTCTCCCAGCACATCCCAAGCCTTCCTCCCCACGCTCACCTCACTCTTGGTGTCCAGCAGAGGCTCCTGGGGGTGCAGACAGGCATGTGCCACCTTGATGACATGCTCCAGCTTCCGAGGCTGCTCCTCCACCTTGGCTGCCAGGAAAAGCGCTGCTGGCACCACCGACTGTGAAGGAAAACGCTGTTTGCTTAAAAAGCCACTAAATTCAAGATTATAAAAAATAAACCAGGTGGAGTCTCAATATTCCTTCAGGGAAAGAAAGCTGCTCATGCCTGGCCACCACTAAGGGAGAAAAGGGTCCCAAAACTCCTCCCCAGGAGCGGATTTGGGGGTTCCCAGTGCCCCCCACCCCTCAAATCCCAGCACTCACATTCCTGTGGAACTGGGTGAAGGACTGCACCATGTAGAAGCGATGCATGTACACGATGGCTGTGTTGATGGTGAGCTGGGAGCTGGGAACGGCGTTAAGGAAAAACACAGAGACCCCCAGAACCCCCCAGGCAGGCCCAGGGGAGCCCCTGGAACAAACCCCACACACCAACAGCACCAGGAGGGGACAGGCTCCCCTCACTCCCAGGGCACTTCCCTGCATCCCAACAGAGCTCTCCTCAATCCCAAAACAGGCTCAGCGCTCCCCATAACCAAGCTGAGCCTTCCCAACACTCCAGGAGAGTTCTCACTGCTCCCAAAATCCTTTTTGGGATCTCCTTGGTCCTAAAATAGGCTCAGCTTTCCCAGGCCCTCATGGGCTGAGCCTTCCCAACACTCCAGGAGAGCTCTCCTTGTTCCCAAAACTGCAGGAGAGCTCTCCCTGCTCCCAAAATTGGGTCTCCTCCATCCCAAAGAGGCTCAGCTCTCCCTGCTCCCAAAATCTGTTTTGGGATCTCCTTGGTCCTCAAACAGGCTCAGCTTTCCCGGACACTCATGGGCTGAGCTTTCACCCCAGTACAGCTTTTCCCATTCCTCTAACTGGATTTCCTCAATCCCAAAACGGGCTCAGAGCTCCCCACAACCAAGCTGAGCCTTCACAACACTCCAGCAGAGCTCTCCCTGCTCCCAAAATTGGGTCTCCTCCATCCCAAACAGATTCAGCTCTTCCTGCTCCCAAAATCTTTTTGGGATCTCCTTGGTCCTCAAACAAGCTCAGCTTTCCCGGGCACTCGTGGGCTGAGTGTTCACAACATCCCAGTACAACTTTTCCCACTCCTCTAACTGGATTTCCTCAATCCCAAAACGGGCTCAGTGCTCCCCACAACCAGACTGAGCCTTCCCAAAACCCCAGCAGAGCTCTCCCTGCTCCCAAAATCCCTTTTGGGATCTCCTTGGTCCTCAAACAAGCTCAGCTTTCCACTCGTGGGATGAGCGTTCACAACATCCCAGTACAGCTTTTCCCACTCCTCGAACCGGATTTCCTCAATCCCAAAACGGGCTCGGCTCTCCCCACTCCCAGGCAGGGCCTTCCCGAGTCACCAGCGCAGCTTTCCCTGCTCCCTCCTGGGACTTTGGAAAACAAGCTCAGATCTCCGGACACTCATGGGCTGAGCTTTCACCCCTGCTTTTCCTCCTCTAACTGGATTTCTGTTTTCCCCCAACCAAGCTGAGCCTTCACAACCAGCAGAGCTCTCCTGCTCCCGAAATCTCCTCGATCCCAAAGAGGCAAAGCTCTCCTGGGCTCCGGCGCAGCCCGGGCCGGGCCTGAGCGCTCACCATCCAAGTACAACTTTTCCCCTCCCCTGGATTTCCCAATCCCAAAACGGGAGGGCCTGCCCAAACCTCTCCAACACGCCGTGGGATGAGCAACATCCCTGCGCCCCAAACTCCTCTCTGGATTTCCTGATCCCAAAAACAGGGAAAAGGCTGGCTTTCTCCCTGCTCCCAAAAACCGCCTTGGTCCTCAAACAAGCTCAGCTTTCCCTCGTGGGACACCGTTCACAACAGCAGTACAGCTGATCTCCCGAACCGGAGCCGGGGCTCGGCTCTCCCCACTCCCAGGCAGGGCCTTCCCCCCAGCGATCCCCTCCAACATTTCAGCTCTGCCCCACCCGCCCTCCTCGGTTGTGTTTTCCCTCCCTCGTGAAACCGACTGCCAGCTCTCCCCTCACTCCCTCCCGGCTCTCCCCGGTCCCGGCTTTGCCCGCCCCGAGAGCCGCCCGGGCCTTCCCGACACCGCAGCACCGATCACCCCGAGCCGGGGCCGGGCTCCCCTCGATCCCCACAACACTCAGCTCTCCCCACACGCCCTCCCGGCTCTCCCCGTACCGACTCCCAGCTCTCCCCTCACTCCCTCCCGGTTCTCCCCCCGTCCCGGCTCTCCCCGCCCCGCCCCGCTCCCACCCGCGGCCTAGCGCGGCCTAGCGCGGCCGGATACACGTTGAGGCGCTGCCCCATGTCCTGCAGCAGGTTAGCCGCCTGCTGTCGGTACGAGAGCTCCTTGTCGGGGTCCAGGCCGGCGCGGCGGGATGGGCTCCGCTCCAGCTGCTCGCGGCTGAAGTACCAGCGCCGCCCGGGCCCGGCGCCGCCGCCGCCCGCCGAGGCCTCCATGGCGGCTCTGCGCCCGCGCGGGGGACGCGGCGTGCGCACGCAGCGCGGCGGCGCGATGACGTCAAGCGTCGGGTGGGCGGGCGCGGGGGGGAGCCGTTGGTGGCGCGAGCGTTCCAAAGCAGGGAGGGACGTTGAGGGGGCGGGGCTAGGAGAGAGGTCACGCCCCCCTCACGGACAGGCCACGCCCACCGCGGAGGGGGCTCCCGCCCTTCCCCTCACGCCGTGAGGGGCTCCGGTTTTAGGGGGTCCCGCAACAACCCCCGCACCTCGGAACGGTCCCCATGGCCCCACCAGCGGCTTCTCAGCTCCCCCTTCTGCGCACTGACACCAGAGGGATCCGGTGTGGCACTCCAACCCGAGACTCCCGCCTCACCGGGAGCTCAGTGCACCCCTCCGGTATGTTTCCCCCCTACTCCTCCAAGATCCGTTTTTACCGGGGTCCCGCAGCTTCGAGACGTTGCCTGTACCCCCCCAACCGACTTTTCACCCCCTTTCCCTTACCGAGGCGTCCGCACTTCCCCTTCACGCCGTGAGGGGCTCCGGTTAGAGGGGGTCCCGCAACAACCCCCGCACCTCGGGGCGGTCCCCGTGGCCCCACCAGCGGCTTCTCAGCTCCCCCTTCTACGTATTGACACCAGAGGGATCCGGTGTGGCACTCCAACCTGAGACCCCCGCCTCACCGGGACCTCAGTGTACCTCCCCGGTATGTTTCCCCCCTACCTCCGCAGCAGCGGGATCCCCACACCCCTCCAAGATCCGGTTTTACCGGGGTCCCGCAGCCTTGAGACGTTGCCTGTACCCCCCCCAACCGACTTTTCACCCCCTTTCCCTTACCGAGGCGCCCGCACTTCCCCTCGCGCCGTGAGAGGCTCCGGTTTGAGGGGGTCCCGCAACAACCCCCGCACCTCGGAACGGTCCCCGTGGCCCCACCATCGGTTTCTAAGCTCCCCGTTCTACGTATTGACACGCGAGGACCGCCGGGATACCGGTGTGGCAGTCCAACCCGAGACCCCCGCCTCACCGGGAGCTCAGTGTACCCCTCCGGTATGTTTCCCCCTACCCCTCCAAGATCCGGTTTTACCGGGGTCCCGCAGCTTCGAGACGTTGCCTGTACCCCCCAAACCGACTTTTCACCCCCTTTCCTTTACCCACTGAGACAAGTTCTTTTACGGGACCCCGGACTCTGCTGTGTCTCCCTCCGGGACCCCTCCTCACCGGGTCCCGGTGTTTTCCCCCCGTGGAATCCCGGGCCGCCTCCCGACTGGCAGCCCCGTATGCCCCTCTGCCCCACAGAGCAGGCCACAGCTCGTATCCAAAGTGTTTTATATATAATTTATCTGTACACACGAAGGACAAAGTACCTCAGGTCTGCGCTGGGGTGAGGGGGCCAGTGCCCCCCCCACTCCCCTCCCCCCCGCCCCAAAACTGCTTCCAAAAAAACAAAATAAAAGAGAAAAAAAAAAAAGTCACTTCATTAGGTTTTTTTTGCATTTAAAAGGGGGAGGGTCTTTCCCCCCTCCCCTCCCCGCCACAGTCCCCCCGGAGGGTGAGGGGGCTGCGGAGATGCTGGGCCTGCGCCTCCCCAGCCCCGCAGGCGGCACTTCAATTTGGCACATGGAGGGGGCTGGGGACCCCCAAAACCCCCTGCAGTCCCTTTTCTGGGGGGGGGGACCCATCTCCCCTCTTTGGCACATGGGGGGTTCAGCAAAGGGATTGGGGGTTACCATGACCCCCTCCCACAAAAAACACCCCGGTGCAGGGCTGGGAAACACCCCCAAAAACACCCGCGGAGGGGGGGCACAGGGTTACCTCCCCACACCCCCCAACCACCTCCTTGTGTCCATTTCTCCCTTTTTTTTTTTAATGTATATTTGGGGATTTTTTCCTTTTTTTTTTTCTTGCCTGAGCTCGGCACAGGCTGGGGGAGTCCCCAGCATGGGGGGACACCACGGGGACCCCCCCTAACTGCCCCCAGGGCCCGCATTGAGGAAATAGGTGGTCATCTCCCCCTTGCCCTTGACCTTGACCAGCCCCCGGCACTCCAACACGTAGCCCTTGGCAGCCAGCACCTGGTACAGGTCTGTTGTCACCTGGAGGGAGGGGACAGAGGGGTAAGGGGGGTGACCTTGGGGGTCTCTGGGCAGGTGTCCTGTGTCCCTCCCAGCCCTGACTGACCTGGATGCGGTCGGGGACCCCAGTGCTGTCCATGCGGCTCGAGACGTTGACGGTGTTGCCCCAAATGTCATATTGGGGCTTGCGAGCCCCGATGACCCCCGCGACCACTGGGCCCATGTTCAGGCCTGGGGGGGGACAGGGCTGAGAGTCAGGGATGACCCCCAAACTCGGGGAAAAGGGGAAAAAAGGAGTGAGGGGGGAAAAGAAGGGGTAGGGGGTGAGATTGGAAAAGGAGAGAGTGACAGGGAGAAGAGGAATGTGGAGGGGGAAAAGGGGAGGTGAGGGGGAAAAGGGGAAGGGGTGAGATTGGAAAAGGAGAGAGTGACAGGGAGAAGAGGAATGTGGAGGGGAAAAAGGAGAGGGGAGGTGAGAGGGAAAAGGGGGAAAGAGAGGTAAGGGGGGGAAAAGCAGGGGTAGGGGGTGAGATTGGAAAGGAGAGTGACAGGGAGAATAGGAATGTGGAGTGGGACAAGGGGAGATGATAGGGAAAGAGGAGGTGAGAGGGGAAAAAGGGGGAAATAGAGGTGAGGGGGGAAAAGGGGAAGAGGTGAGATTGGAAAAGGAGAGGGTGACAGGCAGAAGAGGAATGTGGAGGGGGAAAAGGGGAGGTGAGAAGGAAAAAGGGAGGTGAGAGGGAAAAGGGGGAAAGAGAGATGAGGGGGGAAAAGAAGGGATGAGGGGTGAGACTGGAAAAGGAGGGAGAGATTGGAAAGAAGGGGTGAGGGGAAAGGACAGGTGAGAGAGGAAAAGGGGGTACAAGAGGGGGGAAAAGAGGGTACAAGAGGGCAAAAAGAGCAGGAGGGGAGAAAAGGAGGTATAAAGGAAAAGAGGTGTGAGAGAGGAAAATGGGGTATGAAAGGGGGAAAGAAAAGGTGATTGTGAAAGGGAGGGGTGTGAAAGAGGAAAAAGAAAAGGTGATTGTGAAAGGGAGGGGTGTGAAAGAGGAAGAAGGGGTGCAAAAGCCACCACAAAGCCACGAACAAGAGCGTGGGATAGGTGGAGGTGCAGAGGGGCGTGCAAGGGGTGTGCAAGGGCTCACCAATCTTCATCTGGAAGTTGTTGAAGGAGTGCTCGTTGATGTACTTCATCTGCTCCATGAGGTGCATGGCGTAGTCGGCCAGCGCCGCGATGTGGCTCCGGCCCTCGCGGTCGTACGTGGCCGCGTTGAGCCCCGAGGCCGCCATGTAGGTGCTGCCAATGGTCTTGATCTTCTCCAGCTGCCGGTACTTCTGCTCGCTGATGATCTGGGGGGACGGGCTGGGGTCACCCCCACAGCACCTCGACAGGGTGATGGGTACCCCAAATCCTGCACCCCCTCCTGTGGCTCCGTCAGTGCTGCTCCACAGCCTCTCCAGCACCCCATGACCACATCCCCTGTACCCCAACCTCCTCCACGGTGCTCCACAGCCTCTCCAGCACCCCCTGCACTCCATCTCCTGCACCCTGTCCCAGATATGGTGCTCTGCAGGCTCTCCATACCTGGTGCATCCCATCTTGCACCTCATTCATGGTGCTCCGCAACCTGTGTCTGTGTTCCCTGCACCCCATCCTCATCCATGGTGCTCCACAGCTTCTCCAGCACCCCATGCACTCCATCTCCTGCACCCTGTCCCCAAACCTGGTGTTCCACAGCCTCTCCAACACCCCATCTTCCTGCACCTCATCCTTGTGCATTCCATCCCCACTGCTCCACTGCCTTCCCGTGACTCCCTGACCACATCCCCTTGACCACAACCTCATCCCCACTGCTCCACAGCCTCTGCAGCCCCCCACGAACCCCACCCACTGCACCCCATCCCTGTGCACTTCACCCCCATGCACCCCCTCACCCCTTCCCTGCCCCAGCACCTCATCGAAGTCGGCGATGATCTCGTTGAGCAGCCGCAGACACTCCACGCCCTCGTTGTTGGCCTCCAGCTCCACGTAGAACTCGGAGAAGTTGCTGATGGAGGCGAACATGACAGCCACGCACTCGCAGGACTGGTAGTAGAGCTCGTCGTTGCGCCGCTCCCGTGCCAGAAAGTGAGCGGCCACGTCCTTGGGCAGGATGTTGTGCAGCAGCCGCCGGTTGTAGGCCTGGAGCTCCTCCATCTCCTCCTTCTCACCCGTTGCCTGTGGGCACAGAGCCAGGTGGGAGCTGCCACAGGACCCCATGGCCACCCTGGCATCAGGGTGTGAGAAGGGGGTTGGTCCCAGCCCCATGGTCACCCCAGTCCTGGGGTTGGTCCCAGCCCCATGGTCACCCCAGTCCTGGGGTTGGTCCCAGCCCCATGGTCACCCCAGTCCTGGGGTTGGTCCCAGTCCCATGGTCACCCCAGTCCTGGGGTTGATCCCAGCCCCATGGTCACCCCAGTCCTGGGGTTGGTCCCAGCCCCATGGTCACCCCAGTCCTGGGGTGTAGGGAAAGGTTTGGTCCCAAACCTGTGGCCACCTTCATGTCAGGGTGTGAGGACAGGGTTGGTCCTGGCCCTGGATTGGTCCCTGTCCCATGACTGCACCGGTTCTGGGGTGCAAGGAGGGGTCAGTCTTGGTCTCAGGGTGGAAGGAAGGGGTTGGTTCCAGCCCCACATTCATGCTAATCCCAGTGAGGAGGGGAAGAGTCAGAGGGGTCACCCCAATCCCTTGGTTCTCATCCCATGGGTGAGAAGGGGAAGAGGTTCATGTCCCATGGTCACCCCAATCCCCCCACATGTCCCATGGTCACCCTAATCCCAGGGAGGAGGGGAAGAGTTCCCATCCCACAGTCACCCCAATCCCCCAGTTCATGTCCCATGGTCACCCCAATCCCAGGGAGCAGGGGAAGAGTCAGTTCCCATCCCACGGTCACCCCAATCCCAGTGAGGAGGGGAAGAGTCAGTTCATGTCCCATGGTCACCCCAATCCCAGGGAGGAGGGGAAGAGTCAGTTCCCGTCCCATGGTCACCCCAATCCCAGTGAGGAGGGGAAGAGTCGGTTCCCATCCCATGGTCACCCCAGTCCCAGGGAGGAGGGGAAGAGTCAGTTCCCATCCCACGGTCACCCCAATCCCAGTGAGGAGGGTCACTCCTGGTCCCACAACCCCCTCAGCTCTGGGGTCAGTCTGAGAGGGGTCAGTCTTGTCCCAGAGTATGGGAAGGCATCAATTCTGACCCCATGGTCCCCCCAGTCCTGGGGTGCAGGGAGGGGGTCGGTCCCAGTCTCAGGATGCTGGAAAAGGGTCGTTCCCAGCCCCCCACACCTTGGTCCTACCTGCAGCTTCCAGAGGAAGTCGAGGCGGGCGGTGGACTCGACCTGCTGCGCGTGCAGGTACAGGGCGAGGGCAAACACGGCCAGGACCACGGGGGTCACGTAGCGCAGGGCCACCTTCCCCTCTGCCGGGCTGCAGGACCCCCAGGACCCCTGAGGTGGGCTGGGGGATCTGTCCCTGCCCACCCAGAGATCCCAAACTGCACCCAGACCTCAAACGTGCACCCAGAGATCCCAAACATGCACCCAGAAAAATCCCAAATATGCACCCACCCAATCCAGGGACATGAAATCTGCACTCAGAGCCCAAAGTTCCCACTCATCCACCCAGGGGAACCCCAGACATGCACCCAACCCCAAAGATTCACCCATTCATCCAAGAGGCCCAAAACCTGCACCCAGATCCCAAAGATCCACCCCCCCACTCAATGGACACCAAATCTGCACTCAGAGCCCAAAGTTCCCATTCACCCACCCAGGGGAACCCCAAACGTGCACCCAACCCCAAAGATTCACCCACTCATCCAAGAGACCCAAAACCCACACTCAGAGCCCAAAGATCCACCCAGACCACCTCCTTCAGGGACCCAAAGCTGCATCCAGACCCCAAACATTCACCTTCCCCTCCCAGGGACCCTAAATCTGCATGGTAGGCCCCAAAGATCCACTCACCCACTCCAGGGACACCAAATCTGCACTCAGACCCCAAAGTTCCCATTCACCCACACAGGGAAACCCCAAAGGGACCCAACAAACAAACCCACCCACTCCAGGGACCCCAAGAACCCAAATTTCCCACTCACCCACACAGGGGAACCCCAAACGTGCACCCAACCCCAAAGATTCACCCACTCATCCAAGAGACCCCAAACCTACACCCAGACCCCAGAGATCCACCCACCCACTCCATGGACACCAAACCTGCACTCAGAGCCCAAAGATCCACCCAGACCACCCCCTTCAGGGACCCCAAAGCTGCATCCAGACCCCAAACATTCACCTTCAGGACCCTAAATCTGCATGGTAGACCCCAAAGATCCACTCACCCACCCAAAGGAGCCCCAGATTTGCACCCAGACCCCAAAGCTGAGCCCACGCCAGAGACCCCGAGGCTGTACCCAGCCCCCCAAGGGACCCTCCCTGCTTCTGCCCACCCTCACAGCCCCACTGGCTCCAGTTTCCCACTCACCACTCTCCCTGGGTCATGTTGAAGGGGGGCCTGTGGGGACAGGAGCAAGGTGTCAGTGGGGTGGGGACACAGCTCCAATGTGGGGACCCCTGGGGGACTGGGGACACTCACAGGGCATTGGCCAGGACCAGCAGGTCGGCATTGTCAAAGAGAGCTGCGTGAGGCCCCTCCACCAGCAGCAGGAACGTGGCCTCGATGCCCACCATGAGCAGCAGCTTCCCGATGCTGCTGATGTGCAGGAAGACGGAGCAGGCCAGCAGGCTGAGCACCACGCTGTAGCTGAAGTACTGGGGGGGCACATGGTGGGATGTAGCAGCACCCCAAAACCACCAGATGGTACCCAGGAACACCAGGTGGTACCCAGGAACACCAGATGGCACCCCTGGGATCTTTGCAGCACCGTGATGGCACCCCAGGAACCAGGACTGGCATTCCAGGAACCCCTGTAGCACCACTGGAATGCTGCATGGCACCCTGGGGATACTGGAAGACACCCCCTGAGAATACTGGCAGGCACTCCTGGAAATCCCTGATGGCACCCCAGAAACCTCTGCAACACCCTGGGAGCCCCAGATGGAACCCCAGGAACCCCAGCCCTCACCCCAGGATGGGGAACCTTGGACCCATGGGATCTCTGCAACACCCCAGTACAAACTGGGAACCCCACATGGCATGCCTGGGAACACCAGCCAGCATTTTGCAGTACTGGGATCTTTGCAGTACCCTGGGAACCCCAGATGGCATCCCAAGGAACCAGGACTGGCATTCCAGGAACCCCTGCAGCACCCCTGGAATGCTGCATGGCACCCTGGGAACCCCTGTAGCGCCCTGGGAATACTGGCAGGCACCCTGGAAATCCCTGATGGCACCCCAGAAACCTCTGCAGCACCCTGGGAGCCCCAGATGGAACCCCAGGAACCTCAGATGGCACCCCAGGAACCCCAGATGGCACCCCAGGACGAGGAACCCTGGACTCACAGGAACTCTGCAGCACCCCAGTAACCTCTACAGCAAACTGGGAACCCCACATGGCACCCCAGGAACCCCAGATGGCACCCCAGGATGGGGAACCTTGGACCCATGGGATCTCTGCAGCACCCCAGTAACCCCTGCAGCAGACTGGGAACCCCACATGGCACCCCTGGAAACACCAGCCAGCACCACAGGACACCTGAAGCACCCCAAGAACCCCAGATAGCACCCAGAAACCATGGATGGTACCCCAGAAGCCCTGAATGGCACCTTGGGGACCCCCAGGAACTCCTGCAGTGCCCCAGGGACCCCAGACAGCATCCCAGGAACTCCTGCAGCACCCCAGGACAGCATCCCAGGAACCCCTACAGCACCTTGAGAACCCTGCAGCACCCCAGGAACTCTACAGCACCCCAGGGATCCCAGACAGCATTGCAGGAGCCCCTACAGCACCTTGGGAACGCTGGATGGCTCCCTTGGGGACCCTGCAGCACCCCTGAACTCCTGCAGCACCCCAGGAATCCCAGCACCTCCCCACGCCCACAGGGACCTTGCACCCCTGGGGCACTGTGCCAGCACCCAGCAACCTCAAGGGCTCAGTGCCAGCACCCACTGAGGACCTTGGACCTGAGCAACCTGTCCCAGCACCCCGTGTGTGTGGGGACCCTGTGCTGGCACCCTGCACCCATGGGGACCCAATGCCAGCACTCTGGGGGACACTGAACCCTCTGAGACCCTGTGCCAGCATACTTGGGGACACAGTGCCTGCAGGGACCCCATTCCAGCACCCTGTGTCCTCAGGGACCCTGTGCCAGCACCCTTGGGGACACTGCACCCATGGGGACCCTCTGCCAGCACTCTGGGGGACACAAAGCCTACAGAGATCCGTGCCAACATTCCTGGGGACACGGCACCCATGGGACCCTCTGCCAGCACTCTGGGGGACACTGAACCTTCTGGGACCCTGTGCCAACATCCCTGGGGACACAGTGCCTGCAGGGACCCCATTCCAGCACCCTGTGTCCTCAGGGACCCTGTGCCAGCACCCTTGGGGACACTGCACCCATGGGGACCCTCTGCCAGCACTCTGGGGACACAAACACAGAGACCATTCCTGGGGACACGGCACCCATGGGACCCTCTGCCAGCATTCTGGGGGACACTGAACCCTCTGAGACCCTGTGCCAGCATCCTTGGGGACACAGTGCCTGCAGGGACCCCATTCCAGCACCCTAGGGGACACAGGACCCTGTGCCAGCATGTCTGGGGACACTGCACCCATGGGGACCCTCTGCCAGCACCCAGGGAGGACTTGGCACCAGCAGGGACCCCTGTGGGAGCCATGCCCTGTGCCAGGCGGTGCCCACGGCCACTCACCTCAGGGAAGTCACAGGCCAGCCCGTCACCGTGGCAGGAGCCCATGGCAGTGCCCAGGGAGAAGTTGAGGGCACGGAGCTGGCAGGGCCCCACGGAGCCGGGGGTGACGTTGAGCTCACGGGCAGCACAGTCCCGCAGGGCCACGCGGCTGCAGGAGAACTGGGGGGCCAGAGGGGTGAGGTGGTGCCCCACAGCCCCCCAAAACCCCCCGAAACCCCCCAGACCCCCGTGACCCTACCATGTTGACGAAGGCAGCGATGAAGACAAGGAGGATGGTGAAGACGGCGATGCCGGTGCTGCGGGCACGGGACTGGACGATGCCCCGGGACAGCTGCTGCAGGGCAGTGGGGAAGAGCTGGGGGGGCACCAAGGAGCCTGTCAGGCACGGCTGAGCCCCCCAAAATCCCTCCCAGCCCTCAGGTACTCACAGTGACGCAGGAATAGATGGCACAGATGAAGAGGATGGCAGCAAGGAGGATGAAGATGCTGACGTAGACCCCGAGCATCAGCGAGGAGCTGGGGAGAGGTGGGAGGTGAGTGATGGTGTTTGGGGGGGTCAGAGCTGGTATTTGGGGGGGGCTGCAGCACTTACTGGGGGAACACCAGGATCTGGAGGCAGCAGATGAAGCAGAAGACGAGGAGGGTACAGGCCACGTAGCCACCAAAACGGTCATCGACCTTCTTGGAGTACTGAGGAGACAGGGGGAGGTGGGATGGCTGGATGGAGAGAGGGGGGACCCCGAGAACCCCGGGGGGATCCCAGGGGAAGAGTGGAGGTGGGACTGAGGGGACACCGGTGAATGGGGTGGAGGGGAATGGGGGAAACCTGGGGGACAGGATGGAGGGAAATGGGAGGACCCCGAGGGATGCAGATGAAGGGGGACTGGGGACATCCCAGAGGATGGGATGGGGACAGGAGCAACCCCAAAGGGTGGGATAGAGGGGAATGGGGAACCCCAGGGGATGCAAGAAATGGGATGGAGGGAAAGGGGGGGACCCCAGAGGGTGGCGAAAAGGGGGGACAGGAACACCCTGGGGCATGGGATGGAGGGGAAGGGGGGGGACTCCAGGGATGCACGGAATGGGATGTAGGGAGGGGACCCCAGGGGATGGGAGGGGACAGGGGGGACCCCAGGGGATGGGAGGGGACAGGGGGAGCCCCAGAGGATGGGAGGGGACAGGGGGGACCCCAGGGGATAGGAGGGGACAGGGGGGACCCCAGGGGATGGAACGGAGGGGATGAGGTTGAGAAGGGACCATGAAAGCAGAACAGAGAAGACCCCAAGGGATGGAGGAGCGAAGGGAGGACAAAGATGCTGATGGGGCCACGGCAGAGGGGACTTCAAGAGACAGACAGAACAGTGGGTTCAGGACAAAGGGAACAGAGGGCCCCCCAACCTTCTTCTCCAGCTCAGGGGTCTGGAAGGTGAGCAGGAACTTCTTGACGTGGTCCTTGCGGAGCTGGTCGATGCTGCGGGCATCGATGGCCCGGCTCAGGAACTCATCCACCTCATCCTCAGGGTTCAGGGCCTCCTGGGCACCACGGCTGGGGAATGGGGGGGGTCAGGACCCTCCCAGGCCCCCAACCCTGCCCCAGGGAGGGGCTGGTCATGGCCCCCCACCCCAGCAGCCCAGCATGGGAACACTCACTTGTCCTTGCTGGAGTCATCGATGCCCTGGGAGACACAAGGGAGGTGTCAGAGACACTGGCACCGATGGGGGCAACCCTCATGAGTGACAAGGACATGGGACACCCCCCCAGGGTCATCCAGGATGGGGGACAGAGTTCCAGGGGTTAATAGGACAGGAGAAGTCCCCAATGGTTTTTTGGGCAAGGACATGAGGGTCCCGGTGTCTGCAAAGGGAGGAGGGAGGGGTCTAGGGGGGATGTCAGGACTGGTGAGGACAAGGAGGATCTCCAAGGTCTGCTGAGCACCAGGAGACACCCAGGAACTCCCCGAGGCCCGCAGGCATCAGAGGAAGCCACGAGGGCTGCGGGCAGGGCTGGGGAAGCCACCGACAGCCACGGAAGGGCAGCGAGGGGCTGATAACACTGTGCTGAGGGTCCCCCATGCCAACGCCCTGCCCAGGGCTGCTCACCATCTGCCGGAAGGCCTTGGAGTCCTTGGTGCGGGAGAAGGAGCGCTCGGGCACCCAGCGCGGCACCAGCCCCTCGGTGGAGTTGGCACGAGTGCGCTGCAGCTTGGCCAGGATGGCTTTCTCCTCCTTCTGCAGGGTGGACACGGCCACGAGGGGGTGAGCCCAGCTTTCCCCCACGCCCCCCGCTGCCCCCTCTCAGAGCACCCCCAACTGACGCGTTTCTGGCTGCAGCCGACGATGAGGAAGGTCTCGATGTTGTGCTCCTTGAGGTAGGCGTTGCGCTCGCCCCCGTGGCCCGGCTCCACCTCGTAGTCCCCGTTCAGGTACTGCAGCGTGGCCCAGGTGATGTGGATGCGCCTGGGGACGAGGAGGATTGTTGCAGTGAGCAATGTCGTTTCCTGTTTCGCCTACCTGCAACCCCCCCAGGTGTGCCAACCTCAATTCCCCCCTTGCCCCCTTGCTGGGTGGTGTCCGTCAAGCTTTCATTCCAGCAGGAGCGTTGTGTGGTTGGTCAAATTCAAAGGATGCCCCCTCTGGCCTGAGGTCATTGGCCTGGCCAAGTGTCTTTATCCCTTGAGTGTCACAGACATCTTTTGTGGAAAATTCTTCCTTTAGGATTTTTCCCTTCTGAGAAACCGAGAGGCCCCAGAGACAAGATGTGAACAATGATTGTCTGCTGCTGTGGAATGCAACAGGTGCATCCGTGATTGGCCTTCTGTGGGTGTTTGGATTTATTGACCAGTCATGACAGAGCTGGCTCTCGCTCTCTGTTGGGGCCAGCTCCTTTGTTTTCATTCTTGCCATTCTATTCTTAGCTACCCTTCTGAGAACTTCTTCCTTCCATCTCTTTGTAGTATAGTCTTAATGTAATATATATTTATAATATAATAAATCAAGCCTTCTAATTATGGAGTCAACCTTCTCGTCTCCTCTTCATCCTCAAAACCCCTGCTTCCCCAAGCAACGACACTTGGGCCTTCCCCTACTCTCACCTGGTTGGTGCCCACCTGTCCCTACCCCTCCCCTGCCCCTGGGCTTAAAATGAGACTGTGCCACGAGGTCAGGATTCTGTTAGGAGCAGTTGCCATGTTCAGAGCTCTGTGTCACCTTGGAATTAAACTCTGGATTTAAACCCTCCTTGGAATCTGCTCTTTTCTCTTCACCTCGCCTAAGGACTCTACCAGAGGTAAAGAACTGAGTTCCTACAGCCTGGGCTTAAACCCTCCTCGGAACCTGCTCTTTTCTCTTCACCTTTGCCTAAGGACTCTACCAGAGGTAAAGAACTGAGTTCCTTCAAGCCCGGGCATTTCTAGTGCCCAGCTGCTATCTCCAGCCAGCCAGGAGTAGCTCTGTGGTGCTCAACCGCAGCTGCTGCTCCTGGCCAAGAAGCAGGGAACAGATGAACCTGGGCACATCCCATCCGCACATATTGGAATTCTATTCCTTTATAGAGGATGATCCACTCTCTTCTCTTCCCCTCGCCTAAGGACTCTTTAGAGGTAAAGAACTGAGTTCCTACAGCCTGGGCTTAAACCCTCCTCGAACCTGCTCTCTTCTCCTCACCTTCGCCTAAGGACTCTACCAGAGGTAAAGAACTGAGTTTCTACAGCCTGGGCTTAAACCCTCCTCGGAATCCGCTCTTTTCTCTTCACCTCGCCTAAGGACTCTACCTGAGGTAAAGAACTGAGTTCCTACAGCCTGGGCATTTCTAGTGCCCAGCTGCTATCTCCTGCCAGCCTGAAGCAGCTCTGTGGTGCAGAACCGCAGCTGCTGCTCCTGGCCAAGAAGCAGGGGCCAGATGAGCCCGGGCACATCCCATCCGCACATATTGGAATTCTATTCCTTCATAGAGGATGATCCGCTCTCTTCTCTTCACCTCACCTAAGGAGTCTCACCAGAGGTAAAGAACTGAGTTCCTACCAAGCCCAGGCATTTCTAGTGCCCAGCTGCTATCTCCTGCCAGCCTGGAGCAGCTTTGTGGTGCAGAACCGCAGCGGCTGCTCCTGGCCAAGAAGCTGGGAACAGACGAACCCGGGCACATCCCACTGGCACATATTGGAATTCTATTCCTTTATAGAGGATGAAGGTGCTGAGCCCTCCCTGCCCGGCACCCCGTACCCAGTGCCCAGCCCAGCCCGGCTCACCCGGCTTTGCCGCCCGCTTCCATGTGGTTGGCCAGGGTGACATCGTTGGACCACACGTCGAACTGCCACTTGCGCAGCCCCAGCACGCCGCAGTGAACGCGCCCGCTGTGGATGCCCACGCGCATGTTCACGTTCACCCCCGTCACCTCACGCACCAGCCTGCGGGTGGCACCGGCACCGCGTCACCGCCTGGGCACTGCATGGCACCCTCTATGGCACCCCATGGCACCAGCACTGTGTCACCCCCTGGGCACTGCATGGCACCAGCACCATGTCACCCCATGGCACCAGCACCGTGTCACCCCCTGGGCACTGCATGGCACCCTCTATGGCACCCCATGGCACCAGCACCGTGTCACCCCCTGGGCACTGCATGGCACCGTCTATGGCACCCCATGGCACCAGCACCGTGTCACCGCCTGGGCACTGCATGGCACCCCCTATGGCACCCCATGGCACCAGCACCGTGTCACCCCCTGGGCACTGCATGGCACCCTCTATGGCACCCCCAAGCACCCCATGGCACCCCATGACACCCTCAAACACCCCATGGCACCGGCACCATGTCACCCCTGGGCACTGCATGGCACCCTCTATGGCACCCCCAAGCACCCTATGGCACCCTCAAGCACCCCATGGCACCCCATGGCACCCTCAAGCACCCTATAGTACCCACAAGCACCTCATGGCACCCCCAAGCACCCCATGGCACCCCCAAGCACCCCATGGCACCCAGCACCCCATGGCACCCACAAGCACCCTATGACACCCTCAAACACCCCATGGCACCAGCACCGTGTCACCCCATGGCACTGCATGGCACCTTTATGGCAAGAACCCTATGGCACCCCAAGCACCCCATGGCACCCCCACCCTCAAGCACCCTATAGTGGCACCCCCACGAAGCACCCCATGGCGTGATGGCATCCTCAAGCACCCCATGGACGTGGCACCCATGGCACCATGGCCCTCAAGCACCCCATGACACTCTCCATGGCACCATGTCACCCCAAGCACCCCATGGCACCCCAATCACCCCATGGCACCCTCCATGGCACCATGTCACCCCCAGGGACCCCATGGCACCCCTAGGCACTGTGACCCAGCCTGGTGAGCACTGGGAATGTGCCAGCACCAGGGATGGGACCTGTCCCCCAAGCTGTGGTGGCACCTGGGACACACCAGTACCAGACACAGCTCCTCAGGGTTGCGGTGGCACTTGGGACATGCCAGCCCAGGAGATGCCATCCCCCACATTGTGGTGGCACTGGGGACACACCAGCACCAGGGCTGGATGCAGCCCCCCAAGCTGGGATGGCACTGGGGATGGGCACAGCAGGGTCAGGTGCACCCCCCAAGCTGTGGTGGCACCAGAGATGTGCCAGCCCAGGGGATGGGCACAGCAGGGCCAGGAGCAGCCCCCCAAGCTGGGATGGGCACAGCAGGGTCAGGGCATGGCACTGGGGATGGGCACAGCAGGGTCAGGTGCAGCCCCTCAAGCTGTGGTGGCACAGCAGGGTCAGGTGCAGCCCCCCAAGCTGGCATGGCACTGGGGATGGGCACAGCAGGGTCAGGAGCAGCCCCCAGGCTGGGGTGGGCACAGCAGGGTCAGATGCAGCCCCTCAAGCTGTGGTGGCACCAGAGATGTGCCAGCCCAAGGGATGGGCACAGCAGGGTCAGATGCAGCCCCCAAGCTGGGATGGGCACAGCAGGGTCAGGAGCAGCCCCCCAAGCTGTGGTGGCACTGGGCACGGGCACAGCAGGGTCAGCAGCACCCCCCAAACTGGCATGGCACTGGGCACGGGGTGGCCCGATCATGTCCACGCCCATCTCCACGCCAGCCCGTGGGGATGGGCTCCGGGCAGGGTCAGGTGCAGCCGCCCAGGATCTTGAAACTGGCAGTGGCTCCTGGGGGACGGGCACGTTAGGAGGGCACCAGGACCCCCCGCCCAAAGTCCCCCAGCCCCTGCACTCACTGTGGTGGCACAGCAGGGCAAGTGCAGCCCCCAGCTGTGGTGGCACAGCAGGCCAGGCTGGCAGCCCCAATGCTGTGGTGGCACTGGGCACGGGCACAGCAGGGTCAGCAGCACCCCTCAAACTGGCATGGCACTGGGGATGGGCACAGCCCCCCAAGCTGGCACGGCACTGGGCACGGGCACAGCCCATGGCCCTCCATGGCACCCCCACCTGGCACCGAGATGGCCTCCTCCATGTCCACCCTCCATCTCCACCCAGCAGTGCCCGTGGTCCCCATGGCACCCTCCATGGCACCCCCAAGCACCCCATGGCAGTAGTAGCAGTCGCCCAGGATCTTGATGCGCAGGCAGTGGTTCTCCTGAGGGGCACACGGCACGCACCCCATGGAGGGCACCCCAGGACCCCCCATGGCACCCAAAGTCCCCAGCACCTTCCATGGCACCCCCCAGCACCCCATGGCACCTCTATGGCAAAGAGCACCCCATGGCACCCCTCTATGGCACCTCAATCACCAGCACCTCCTGGGCACCCCATGGCACCCCAAGCACCCCAGGCTGGTGAAGCCCCATGGTCCTCCATGGAAGAGGATGGCACTGCCATGGCACCCTCCAGAGCATGGCACCTACAACACCCTCAAGCACCCATGGCTGCCCCATGACACCCCATGGCACCCCCAAGCACCCCATGGCACCCTCTATGGCACCCCCAAGCACCTGGCACCCTCTATGGCACCCTCAAGCACCCTACAACACCCTCAGGCATCCCATGGCACCCTCAAGCACCCCATGGCACCCTCAAGCACCCTATGACACCCTCAAGCACCCCATGGCACCCTCCATGGCACCCCCAAGCACCTGGCACCCTCTATGGCACCCTCCATGGCACCCCCTGGCACCTTACAACACCCTCAAGCACCCCATGGCACCCTCAAGCACCCTACAACACCCTCACCCCATGGCACCCTCCATGGCACCCTCCATGGCACCCTGCATGGCACCCCCTGGCACCCTGGCGATGCCTCCCCCGAAGCTCTCCCCCACCCCTGTCCCCGCAGTACCTGACGTTGTCGTGCTTCTGGATGTAGATCTTGTGGAACATCATGTCCTCCTTCTTGGTGTTGATGTCCTCCTTCATCTCCATGGCCACGTGCTGCGGCAGCACCGACAGCAGCAGCCGCTCCTGCGGTGCCAGCAGTGCCATCAGCAGGGTCGGGGGGTGCTGCCGCACCCCCAGCTCAGCGCGGGCACCCCCGGGACCCCCCACCCACCTGCTGACGGTTCTCCCTCTGGAGGTGCAGCCGCGCCTGGATGTAGCCGCGGGTCTCCTGGAAGGCCTGGCGCTGCGACACCTCGGCCGGGTAGTGGGTGCAGACGCCCACCACGTTGGTGCAGAGGAAGATCAGGGCGTTGGCACTGAGCTGGGGAGGGGAGGTGGGCTGGGTGAGACCACCCAAGGACCCCCAGCCACCCCTGGCACCCTCCTCTGCAGCACAGAACCTCAGCTTTGGTGTGGGGGTGCTGCCACCCCCAAACCAAAACCAAGAGGGGGGTGTGGGTATGGGAACATGGGGGCTCAAGGCAGGGGGACAGGGTCAGGGGTTCTGGGTCAGGGGGGTGGGGGGGGGAGGGGGGCGGGGGACTCAGGGTCAGGGGATGCAGGGGTGGGGGACACAGGGTCAGGGGGATGCAGGGGACACGGGGTCAGGGGGTTCTGGGACACCAAAGGACAAGGGACAACAAGGCAAAGGGGCTGCAGGGACATGGGGGACTCGGGGCTGTGAGAAACCAGGGAATAGGGGATGCAGGGACCTGGGGACACAGGATGGGGGACAAAGGGACACACGTTGGTGCAGAGGAAGATCAGGGCATTGGCGCTGAGCTGGGGGGGGAGGTGGGCTGGGTGAGACCACCCAAGGACCCCCAGGCAGCCAGAGACCACCCAAGGACCCCCAGCCACCCCTGGCACCCTCCTCTGCAGCACAGAACCTCGGCTTTGGTGTGGGGGCGCTGCCACCCCAAACCAAAACCAAGAGGGGGGCTCAAGGCAGGGGAACAGGGGGGTTCAAGGAGGGGGACAGGGGGGTTGGGGACACAGGGTCAGGGGGATGTGGGGGACACGGTCAGGGGGATGCGGGGGACACAGGGTCAGGGGGATGCGGGGGACACAGGGTCAGGGGGTTCTGGGACACAGGGTCAGGGGGATGCAGGGGACACAGGGTCAGGGGATGTGGGGGACACAGGGTCAGGGGGTTCTGGGACACAGGGTCAGGGGGATGCAGGGGACACGGGGTCAGGGGGTTCTGGGACACCAAAGGACAAGGGACAACAAGGCAAAGGGGCTGCAGGGACATGGGGGACTCGGGGCTGTGAGAAACCAGGGAATAGGGGATGCAGGGAGCTGGGGACACAGGATGGGGGGCAAAGGGACACACATTGGAAGATCAGGGTGTTGGCACTGAGCTGGGGAGGGGAGGTGGGCTGGGTGAGACCACCCAAGGACCCCCAGGCAGCCAGAGACCACCCAAGGACCCCCAGCCACCCCTGGCACCCTCCTCTGCAGCACAGAACCTCGGCTTTGGTTTGGGGTGCTGCCACCCCCAAACCAAAACCAAGAGGGGGGTGTGGGTATGGGAACATGGGGGCTCAAGGCAGGGGGACAGGGTCAGGGGGTTCTGGGACTCAGGGTCATGGGGGACACAGGGTCAGGGGGATGCAGGGGACACAGTCAAGGGGATGCAGGGGACACAGGGTCAGGGGGTTCTGGGACACAGGGTCAGGGGGATGTGGGGGACTCAGGGTCAGGGGGATGTGGGACACCAAAGGACAAGGGACAACAAGGCAAGGGGGCTGCAGGGACATGAAGGACTCGGGGCTGTGAGAAACCAGGGAAAAGGCGATGCAGGGACGTGGGGACACAGGATGGGGGGCAAAGGGACACACGTTGGTGCAGAGGAAGATCAGGGCATTGGCACTGAGCTGGGGAGGGGAGGTGGGCTGGGTGAGACCACCCAAGGACCCCCAGCCACCTCTGGCACCCTCCTCTGCAGCACAGAACCTCGGCTTTGGTGTGGGGGTGCTGCCAAGAGGGGGGTGTGGGTATGGGAACATGGGGGCTCAAGGGGGGGTTCTGAGACACAGGGTCAGGGGGATGTGGGGGACAGGGTCAGGGGGATGCAGGGGACACGGTCAGGGGGATGCAGGGGACACGGTCAGGGGGATGTGGGGCACCAAAGGACAAGGGAACACAAGGCAAGGGGGCTGCAGGGACATGAAGGACTCGGGGCTGTGAGAAACCAGGGAAAAGGGGATGCAGGGACCTGGGGACACAGGATGGGGGCAAAGGGGACATGGGGACACAGGGTAGGTGGGCAAAGGGGACTCACAGTAGGGGGATCTCAGGGACCGGAGGACACAGGTTAGGGTGGCAGAGAGGATTTGGGGACACAGGGGACTTGCATAGGGTCAATGTGGACGTTCTGGAGAGCCAGAGCAGGAGGAATGTAGGGATGTGGGGATGTAGAAAACCAGAGCAGGGGGGATCTGAGGATGCAGGAGCCGGGGGTGCGTGGGGACCTGGAGCACGGGGGTCATGGGGGACGCCCTCGGGAAGCAGAGGAAGTCAGCAAGCGGACATGGCTGCGGAGGGAGCTGCGGTTTCCCCCCGTCCCCATCCCCCGGGACCGGGGCCAGGGCTATTTTTAGCGCTCCGGCGCACTGGGACACCGGGAGCAGAGGCCTCCCATCCCCTCCGCGGCCCCACCGCATCCCCCGGAGCCCCATCGCTGCTGCCCTCAAAGGGTGAACCCTCCCCAGGGCGGGCGGCCCTTCCCGCGACCCCGCTGGCCTCGGATGTCACTGCGCTCCTCGCCCTGTGCCCCGCGGGGACAGCACGTGGCCCTGGCCCCGGCCAGGCAGGGCGAGGGTGACGGTGACGAGCGGCTCTGCTCAAGGAGGGGGAGCTGCTGGGGCTCTCTGCCCCATTCCCATAGTTCCTTTTTTTTGCCCATTTTTGCCCATTTTGGGGTTTTCACCCCATTTCTCCCCCTCCATCCCTCGCAGTCTCTCTCCTCCATTCTCATATTTCCATTTCTTGCCCATTTTTGCCCATTTTGGGGTTTTCACCCCATTTCTCCCCCCCATCCCTCGCAGTCTCTCTCCCCAATTCCCATATTTCCATTTTTTGCCCATTTTGGGGGGGTTTTCCACCCCATTTCTCCCAGGGATGGGGAACCCCTCTGCACCCCCTGTGCCAGCAGCACCCACCACCTCAGAGGGGCAGGACAGGGGACACTGGGGACATTGGCAGTGTCCCAGCCCCTCTGGGTGGCGGCCACTCCCCTGCCCTGGTGCCCTGGACTCGCGTCCCTCCTCGGGGGCTTCCGCCAAGCCCACAACGGGGGCTTTGTGGGTGCCCCTTCCTCCCGGTGCAGCCCACAATGGTGGCTCTGTGCCGCCTTGAGGAGCCCACCCCGGGACCCCAGCATGGAACCTCCCCCATCCCCGACCAGCCCAGGGGCCCTTCTTGCATCTAGAACTTTCCACCGAGCGCAGAACAAAAAAAAAAAAAAAAAAAAAAAATCTCCCAAATTTGCCGAGCGGGATGCAGGGATGGGGAGGTCCCACCTGCAGATGGGCGGGGCCCAGCCCTTCCCAGGTGCGTCCCTTACCTGCTTCCAGAGGAAGGGGTCGGCGGCGTTGCGGTGCCAGGCGATGGCGAGGTGCAGGGCGGAGAGCAGGACCCCGGCCAGCACCGCCGCCCGCATCCGCACGGGCAGCAGCGTGTAGGTGATGTAGATGAAGAAAACGCTCCACCAAACGCCCTCGGCAGCGCTCCGGGGAGCCACGGCCACCGTGCCCAGCGCCTGCACCCCGGCCAGCAGCCCCAGCACCACGTAGCTCACCACCCACATGTAGTCCTGGGGGAAAGCGCTGCGGCTGCACAGCACCATGAGGAGCAGGAACAGCGCCGTGGCACCGGCCAGCGCGGCGGCCGCCGGCACGTGGGGGGCACCGGGCAGGCAGAGGAAGAGCAGCATCACCCCGCAAACCAGCACCAGCACTCCCATCAGCACCGTCAGGCTGCTCTGGTTCATCTGGAAGAAGTAGCGCTGGTAAAGCCGCTCCAGTTTGGCCGACTGGAAGCGTTTGGAGCGGAAAACCTGGAGCAGGCGCCGCCAGCACTCGCCGGCCGACGGCCGCCCCCCGTGTCCCGCCGCTCCCTTCGGCGCCTTGGCCTCGCCGTCCTCCAAGCCCGCGTCCACAGATTTGAGTCCCAGCTCGCCCGAGGGCCCCTTCTTGCCGTAGTGATCCTCCTGCCAAGTGCAGCGCAGCCCCCGGGGGGGTCCCGCGCCCCGCTCCATCTCAGGGTCCTGCAGGCAGCTCATGTAGCGGGGGCCGCAGAGGCCGCCTCGGGGCCGCGGGCCCTTCTTGCCGTTGCGCTCCCCCCATGCCGTCTTCCGCTCGTCCACCTTGGGCACCAGGATGCCGCTGAACCACGACATGCTGTGGGCACCGAGGAGGGGTCAGAGCTTGGGCCCCCACCCTGACACCCCCACGGGAGCCCCGGTGTGCACGGGGGTGCGAGGCCGTGCGAGGAGCGGAAGGTTCTGGTGTCCCCACCACCATCCTGGGGATGCAGAGCTCAGCTCTCGCACTGCCCCCGTGGGCCCTGCGGGCACGGCCCGTGCTGGGTTCCCGGTGCCCCAATGTCCCGGTGCTGGGTGCCCGGTGCCAGAATCCTGGTGCGCAGCGCTGGGTTCCCGGTGTCGGGTTCCCGTTGTCCCGGTGCCCAGTGTCCTGGTGCCCGGTGCGTGGCCCTGCCGAGGCCGCCCCGAGCCCGCCCTTCCCGGTGCAGCGACCTGCGACAAAGCTGGGACCGACCCGGGCGTCCCGGCCCTGTTTGTCTTGAACGGCGGCCAAGGGGTTTTACCGGGCACGGCCGCCCCGGGGCACCGGGAACCAGCCGGGACGTGGCAGCCGGTCCCTGCTCGGAGCGAGCGGCGGTGGAGAACGGCCACCGGGAAAGGCCGGCCCCGGTGGTGGCGGCGGCCGCCTCCCTCCTCCCCTCCCTCCCCTCCCCGCTCCGGGCACGGGAGCCCCGCCGAGCCCGGCCCGTACACCGGGACCCACCAGCGCCCTCCGGCCACCGCACCGGACGCTCCCACCGCACCGGCGGCTCCCGCCGCACCGGACCCCCCCGGGGGCCGCACCGCTCCCGCCGCCCGGGGGCCCAGCCCGGTGTCGCCCCCCCGCCCTAATCCCAGTTCCAGTCCCAGTCCCGATCGCGGTCCCGGTCCCGATCCCCGCCGCCGCCGCCCCGATCCACCCCCCCCAGCCCCTCCCGCCGCTCCCGGTGCGCCCGGGCGGCCCCGCTCACCTCCGCCTCCGGCGCCGCCGGCTGCGGGGCCCCGCGCCCCGCCACGGCCCCGCCGCCGCCCGCCCGCTCCTACACGGCGGCCGCGCCGCGTTCCCGCCGCCCCATGTCGCGCCCAGGCCGGGGCCCCGGTGGCGGTGGCGGCCCCGGTCCCGGTCGCGGCCGCGCAGCCCGGCCCGCCCCGGCCGGTGCCCGCCCCCCTCCCCGCCCGGATCCGCTCCCGGGCGCTCCCGGCCGGCGGCCTTAAAGGCGCAGCGGCGGCGGCGGGAGCGGCCCGGTACGGCCCGGTACGGCCCGGTACGGCCCGGAGCGGCGGGGGCGGACTCGCGCCCCCGGGGCTGCGCACACGCGCACGGACGCGGACACGGACGCGGACACACGCACCGACATGGCGGGGACACCCCGTGTCCGCACAGCCCCCCCCGAGTGTGTCACTTGCACACCCACCCCAGCGCCCCAGCGCCTTCCCCTTGCACACATCCCCGTGCCCCCCTTGCACACGCACGCACCGCACACCCCGGCACACGCGTGTTGCACGCTCACGCACACGAATCCCTTTGCACGCCCCGCGGCGTGCACCCACCGCCTTGCACACACATCCCCTTGCACACGCACGCACACGAACCCTTGCACGCGCGTTTTCCGCGCTGCACACATAGATATTGCACATACAACCCCCCTTGCACGTTTACACGCCCTTGCACACGCGCGCCCTTGCACACTCAGGCAGCCCCGTTATGCACTCGCGCATAAACCCCTCGATGTGTGTGTGCAAACACACGAATCCCCGTGCTCACACACCTGTGCACCCCCTTAGGTACAGCGGGCACGCAGGTGCACGCACGCAGCTTGCACACGCAGCCCTTGCACACACACAGATGCTCACAGGGGCACGCACGCCCCCCACCCACACCCCACACTTCACACACACTGCCTTGCACACGCACGTACACCCACCCCTTGCACACTCACCTTTACACACACACAGCCCTTACACACACCACCCACCCCCACCTTCACACACACAGCCCTTGCACACCCCCGTTACACCCTTCTTACACACTCACAGCCTCTCTTACACACACCCTCACCCATGACCCAGCCCTTACACACTCACAGCCCTCCTTGCACACGCCCCTTACACATTCACAGCCCCCCTGTTTGCACACACACCCTGACCCAGCCCTTACACACTCACAGCCCTCCTTGCACACGCCCCTTACACATTCACAGCCCCCTTGTTTGCACACACACCCTGACCCAGCCTTTGCACACTCACAGCCCCCTTGTTTGCACACACACCCTGACCCAGCCCCTTACACACTCACAGCCCTTGTTTGCACACACCCTGACCAAACCGTTACACACTCACAACCCCTTGTTTGCACACACGCCCTCACCCACTCCTTACACACTCACAGCCCTCCTTGCACGCACCCCTTACACACTCACAGCCCCCTTGTTTGCACACCCCCCCTTGCAGATGCCCCCCATTTCCACGCCCCCACTCCCTGCGCTCCCCACCCACCCCCGTTGCCCCCACGCGTGTCCGTGGCACCGGCCCTGCCCTCCCCCCGTGGCAGAACCTCCCGTGCCCCCCCTTCCCTTCCCTTCCCTCCCCCGCAGCGGCGGCGGCGCCGGGCCCCGGGGAGCGCTGATTAATCATTAATTAGGAGCCGCCGGCGGGGCCGTGTCCCTGCGGCCCCACGCGGAAGTCCCGCCGCGCGGGGTGGGGGGCCCTGCTGGGGCTCCGTGGGGCTCCCGGTGCACGCCCGGCCCCCGGTCCCGCTCTGCCCCTCCGGTCCGGCGATGCCGCAGCACCGGGACCGGCCAAGCCCCGTGTCCCCGGCGTGGGGTGGGGTGGGGCTGCGAGCCCCCACGCGGGATTGCCCGTAACCCCGTGGGAGCGGGGGGGAGATGCCCCGGTGTGGGGGTGGCAAAAAGAACCGCGGGAGGGGCACGGTGACAGCGGGAGCCGTCCCGGTGGGATGCGGGCGGAGGGGCTCCCGCATCCCCGCACACGCGTGGGCAGGGCTGCGGCGGCCCCGGGGGGCTGCCGTTCCCCGGCACGGCGCGGCCGGTGCCCGCAGCGCTGCGGGTTGTGGGCAGGCTCCGCTGCCGGTGCCTCCCGGTGGCTGCCCAGCTGCGGGGGCGCGGAGCGGCCGCCGCGGGGATGGGCGCGGGGGCGGGCGGGCGGGGGCGGGGACGGCCGGGACGCCCCGGCGGCCCCGTGTGATGCGGAGCGCGGCAGTGGCGGCGGCGGCGCGGCCCTTCCCCGCCGAGCGCCGCGGTCCGGTGCGGGGCTGCCCCGCCGGGATCCCCGCGGCTCCTCCGGTGGGCGCCGCCGGGGATGTCCGCCCCGCCGCAGCCTGACGCTTCCGGCTCCTTCCAGGTGAGCGCACCGGAGCCCTCCCGGCCGTCGCGGGCCCCGTGCGGCCCGGTTCGGTTCCGCCCGCAGAGCCGGGGGCCGCCGGTGGTGGCTCCGCGGCGGGGCCGAGCCGCCCGGAGCCGCCCGGTGCTCAGCGCCCGCTCTCGCCACAGAGCCCCCGGAGGCTCCCGAAGCGCAAGAGCCGCTTCAAGCGCTCGGACGGCAGCACCTCGTCCGACACCACCTCCAGCATCCTCCGCAGGCAGGTGAGCGGGCCGGCACCGGTACCTACACCGGCACCGAGACCGGCACCGGCACCGGGGCGGGGCAGCCTCGGGTCCGCCGCTGCTGCGGCTCCGCATTAAGCGCGGAGCCGGGGCGGGGAGCGGGGAGCGGCCGAGCGTCTCCCACCCCAACCTCCGCACTGGAGGGAGCTCGGGGGCCGCCTCCGCCCCGCCGCTCCCCCGGGACCGGGGCTGGGCGCCGGCACCGGGCGCCGGTAGCATCGCAACAGCCGCTCCCCGCGGCTAAAAATAGCGAGTGCTGCGTCAGGGCCGGGCCGGCGGCGGGCACCGGCACTGCGGCGCGGGGGGCGGCCCCGGGAAACTGAGGCAGCGGAAGGGGAACGGGCCAGGCGGGGCTGTAGAAGCGGCCGCGGGGCTCCCCTGCCGCTCGCTCAGGCGGCACCGGGCCGGCTCCTCGCGCTGCCCGGGAGAGGCACGGATCTCCCCGCCGCCCCTCCACCGGTGCTTCGGTTTCCTCCGGCCCCGAGCTGCGCCCCCTCCCCGGCCGCCGGCGGTGAGCGGGTACCGGGGAGGCTCCGCGGAGGGCGGGGGGTTCCTGTCGGGGCGGCCGCCGGAGGCGCAGAGCGGCCGG
The DNA here is from genome assembly GCA_024865655.1 of Emberiza elegans. NCBI lineage: Eukaryota > Metazoa > Chordata > Aves > Passeriformes > Fringillidae > Emberiza > Emberiza elegans. The sequence continues at coordinate 2,616,944 of JALJVW010000117.1, read as the reverse complement.
AGCATCCCGCGTCCCTCGTGGGGCAGCACCTGCTGTTCCGGTACTCCCCGGTACCCCCGGGGACCCCGCGACCCGGCCCAGCACCCGGCGCGGCCCCTTCAGCACCTCGGAGAGGGCCCCGCCATGTGCCCGGTACCGGGGCCCGTTCTCCCTGCCTGGTGCCCGGTGCCGCTGCCCGCGGCCGGACCCGCCGCTGTCCGGAGCCCCCACCCCGCCGAGCGCTGCCCCGATGGCCCCGGGCCGGCCGTGAGCTGTCCCGGGCCGGTCCCGCCGGGGCCGGTAACGGGGCGGGCCGGCCCGGTCTCCCGGGGCCCGTCGCTGCCCCCCTCCTCGGGGGCGGAGGGGGGGGGGGGGCGCGGCGGGGGGGCGGGAGCGGCTCCGGCCCCGCCGCAGGGCTCGCCCTGCAGACGGGGCTGCTGCCGGCTCGGGGCAGGACCGGAGCCGCCGCACCGGAGCATGGAGGTACCCACCGGGACCCCCCCCCGCCGCCGCCCCGGAACCCCGAGCAGGCTGCACAGCCCCTCCGCCGCTGCCCCGGGACTCTCCTCTCACCCAGAGCTCTCTTGGCAAACTATGCCCCCCCCGCCCCGGGGCACCGGGAGCTGCTCCGGTGACCGGTCCGGGTGCAGCTCACCGGGACCGCTCCGGTCTCCCGGCTGCCAGCGCAGCCCCCGCGGTCCCCACCGGAGAGGGGCCGGAACCCCCCGCCAGCACCGGGAAGGGGGAACGGCGACCCCCAACACACACCCACCCACGCACCCCCCCCCCGGGCTGAGCGGCGGGGGCGGCTCCGTGAGCCCCGGGGGGGCGGTGGGAGGCGGGGGCGGGGAGGGGCGGGGAGGGGCGGTGGCGGCGGAGCGGGCAGGGCCAGCGGAGCCCGAGCCGCAGCCGGAACCGGAGCCGGTGCCGGTGGAGCGGGGCGGGGCGGGGGGGGCTCGGCTCGGCTCGCCCCGTCTATGTCGTTTTCTGACTCCAGCGCTACCTTCCTGCTCAACGAGGTACCGGCTCCGGTACCGGCTCCGGTACCGGTATCGGGGGGAGCGTGCGCGGGGGGTCGCGGTGGGTTCGGGGGGAGCTGCGCCCCCCGGGGTGGTGATGGCGCACCAGGGGGCTGCGCCTCGCGGGGGGGCCGTGCCCGGTGCGGGGCTCATGCCCGGTGCGGGGGGGGCTGTGCCGCCCCCCGGCCCTTTGTTCCTCGCCGCCGCCACCGCTCTCGTCCCCCCCAACCCGGCAGGTACCGCCGGAACCGGGACCGGGAGACCGGGACCGGGCGGGAACAGAATCCCGATCCCCACGGCCGGGGGGCTGCATGGGGGTGGGGGGGTCGTGCGTGAGGGGGGGCTGGAGATGCTGTACCGGGGGTCTCCCTGGGGATAACGGGGGGTCGGGCTGGGGGCAGCACCGGAACGCTGCGGAGCCACCCTGGCCATGCGGGGGGGTGGGGGATGCTCGGGGCGCGGTGACGATGCTGGGGGGGCCGTGCTGGGGAGGCCATGTTGGGGGGGGCTGTGCTGGGATCCATTTTGCCCGGGGGGGGCTGCAGGGGGGGGGGGGGTCCGGGCTCCCCCCGGTGTGAGCGGGGTGGGATGTGCAGGTTAACGGGGGGGGGGCGGCGCTGAGCTCAGCCCGGCAGGGCCCGGGGGGCCTCGGGGGGGGGGCACAGCCACATTCAGGGACCTATAAATATTTCACCGCAGCTTCTGCGCCTGTTCCGGGCGCAGCGGGCGGTGGGTAAATAGCGGCGCGGCGGGGAGGGGGAGCCGGGGGTGCTGGGCTGAGCACCCCAGGGTGGAGGGGGGGACAGGGGCAAAATCCACATCCCAGCGTGACAGGGGCATCTCCCCATCCCTGGGCCTGCGGGGGTCTCCCCCGTGACCACCCCCCCCAGCACGTGGGGCTTCACCCCAGAGCAGCTGCGCTGGGTGATGCCACCTGACACAGAGGTGATGCCAGCGCGGATCCCCAGAGCTGGAGGGGGGCAGCAGGGTCCCCTGCCGAGGTTGGCACCGCCTCGGCACGGGGTCCCTGTTTGTGAGGGGTGCCCTCGCAGCCCCCCAGCACTCAGCCCCGCTCCCCCAGGGCTCGGCGGACTCCTACACCAGCCGCCCTTCCCTGGACTCCGACGTGTCCCTGGAAGAGGACCGTGAGGGCGCCCGGCGCGAGGTGGAGAGCCAGGCTCAGCAGCAGCTCGAGAGGGCCAAGGTACGGACGGGGAGACACCCAGGGCACGGCCCGGGCTTGCTGCCGAGGCCCAGGGGTGCTGATCAGCCCCAAAATTCCCCAGCACAAGCCGGTCGCCTTCGCTGTGCGCACCAATGTCAGCTACTGCGGGGCGCTGGACGAGGAGTGCCCGGTGCAGGGAGCCGCCATCAACTTCGAAGCCAAAGATTTCCTGCACATCAAGGAGGTCAGCTGGGGTGCCGAGGGGTCTCTGCTCAGGGCCAGGCACCTCCCCTGCTCTCACCTCTGCCCTGTCCTCGCCCAGAAATACAGCAATGATTGGTGGATCGGGCGCCTAGTGAAGGAGGGGGGGGACATCGCCTTCATCCCCAGCCCCCAGCGCCTGGAAGCCATGAGGCTGAAGCAGGAGCAGAAAGCCAGGTAGGGATGGGACCCCCGACCCCGCTGTGGGACCCCCGACACCCGCTCACCCGCTCGTTCCCCAGGAGAGCTGGCAATGCCTCGGGCCTCGGCGACAGCGGGAGCCGGCGATCGCCTCCCCCCTCCTTAGGTAAGGGCAGATCTCGGCCCAGGGGAAGCGTGGCTGTCCCGAGCGGGTCCCCCCTTTACTGTCACCAACCTCTGTCTCTTCTCTCCCCAAGCCAAGCAGAAGCAGAAGCAGGTGAGTGCCAGGTGCAGGGGGTGGTGGGAGGGGGCTGTGGCTGTTTCTGGGGTGGGCTGGAGCAGAGACCCCCGCTCTGTTCCCTGGTTATGGGGCTGGGAGGGCTCGGGGATGCTGTGCCTCGCTGGAAAAGGCTCAATGCCCCCTGCCAGGCTGGGGGTGGGAGCACAGGGCACTGACACCCCCCGTGTCCCCCTGCAGACGCAGCACATCCCACCCTACGACGTGGTCCCCTCCATGCGGCCCGTGGTGCTGGTGGGGCCCTCGCTGAAAGGATATGAGGTACGGGCTGGGGGGATGCAGGGTGGCCCCGTCGTGCCCTCAGGGTGGTGGCCTGTGTCCCTTGTCCCTTCCCTGGCCGTGGCGTGCCGGCAGAGGGCAGATGGCGCGGCCGAGGGCGGTGGCAGGGTGCTGAGCGGCTGCCACCTCCCCGCCGGTGCCATCTGCCGCGGCTCACCGGGCTGGCGGCCCCACGGCAGGTCACCGACATGATGCAGAAAGCCCTCTTCGACTTCCTCAAGCACAGATTCGACGGCAGGTGAGAGCATCCCCCCACCCAGAGCCCCTCTCCTCCCACGGCCCGCGGGTGCCCAGGTGCCCAGCGCGTCCCTGTGTCCCCCCAGGATCTCCATCACCCACATCACAGCCGACCTGTCCCTGGCCAAGCGCTCCATCCTCAACAACCTGGGCAAGCAGGCGATCCTGGAGCGCTCCACCACCCGCTCCAGCATTGGTGAGGGGCCGGGCTCCCCACTTTGGGTACAGGGACCCCCTCCCAAGGCCAGCCCAGCCTCACACGCCCCCCCCCCCCGTGTCCCCCCAGCCGAGGTGCAGAGTGAGATCGAGCGAATCTTCGAGCTGGCCAAGTCCCTGCAGCTGGTGGTGCTGGATGCCGACACCATCAACCACCCCGCGCAGCTGGCCAAGACCTCCCTGGCACCCATCATCGTCTACGTCAAGGTGTCCTCCCCCAAGGTGAGGGGGCACCACGGCTGTGGTGGGGGGGGGGGTCCTGGCTGCCCCCCGCGGTGCTGTCACCCCCCCCGTCCCCTCCCCAGGTCCTGCAGAGGCTCATCAAGTCCAGGGGGAAGTCCCAGGTGAAGCACCTGAACGTGCAGATGATGGCAGCTGACAAGCTGGTGCAGTGTCCCCCGGTGAGCCACCTGTGCCCCCGTCCTGGGCATGCCTGGGGGGACCCCCAAACCCTCCCTGACCCCTCTCACTGCCCCCCCCCCCAGGAGCTCTTTGATGTGATCCTGGATGAGAACCAGCTGGAGGATGCCTGCGAGCACCTGGCTGAGTACCTGGAGGTTTATTGGCGTGCCACGCACCACCCGCCACATGCCCCCCACGCTGTGCCCTCGCCCACCGGCCTGCCAGGCCTGCAGGTAACCCCCACCCCCAGTGGCAACTGGGGGGACACAGAGCCCCCCACACTGTCCCCACAGCCCCCCACAATGGGGCTCAGCATGGGGCTCCATGGGGACTCAGCATAGGGGTGATGGCACCACACAGCCCCCCACAATGTCCCCAAGCCACCCCCTGCTCCCCATGGACAGTTGGCACAGGGCTCCAAAGATGGGGTGGGGGGCACAGAACCCCCTCCTTGCTTCCCACAGAGACCCAGCACAGGGTACCAGGGCTGGGGGGGACCCAGCACAGGGTGCCAGGGCCGGGGGGGCACAGAACCCATTCTGTGCTTCTCACGGGGACCCAGCACAGGGTGCCAGGGCCGGGGGGGAGCCAGTACAGGGTACCAGGGCTGGGGGGGCACACAGAGCCCCCTCCCTGCTTCCCATGGACACCCAGCACAGGGTGCCAGGTCCGGGGGGGGACCCAGCACAGGGTGCCAGGGCTGGGGGGGGACACACAGTCCCCTCCCTGCTTCCCACGGGGATCCTGCCAGGGCCAGTGGGGACCCAGTGCAGGGTGCCAGGGCTGGGGGGGGCACACAGAGCCCCCTCCCTTCTTCCCATGGACACCCAGCACAGGGTGCCAGGGCTGGGGGGGCAAACGCAGCCCCCTCCCTGCTTCCCACGGGGATCCTGCCCAGAGTGCCAGGGCCGGGGGGGACCCAGCACAGGGTGCCAGGGCCAGGGGGGGCACAGAACCCATTCCCTGCTTCCCATGGACACCCAGCACAGGGTGCCAGCGCTGGGGGGGACACACAGAGCCCCCTACCTTCTTCCCATGGACACCCAGCACAGGGTGCCAGGGCCGGGGGGGGACCCAACACAGGGTGCCAGGGCTGGGGGGGCACACAGAGCCCCCTACCTTCTTCCCATGGACACCCAGCACAGGGTGCCAGGGCTGGGGGGGCACACAGAACCCCCTACCTTCTTCCCATGGACATCCTGCCAGGGGGCCAGGGTGGGGACCCACACAGGGTGCCAGGGCTGGGGGGCACACAGAGCCCCCACCTTCCACCCCTTCCCATGGACACCCAGCACTGGGGGTGCCAGGGCTGGGGGAGCACGACAGCCCCTGATGCCTTCGGACGGGATCGGGCCCAGAGTGCCGGGCCGGGCCACACCCAGCACAGGGTGCACCTGGGGGAGGAAGGGGGCACGGGGAACCCACCCCGACCCTACCAGCCCCACCGGGACACCCCAGCACAGGGTGCCAGCGCTGGGGGGCAACCACGACAGGAACCCCTACCAGCCGGCCCTTCCCATGGACACCCAGCACAGGGTGCCATGGGCAGGGGGGACCCAACACAGCCCCCAAACCAGGGCTGGGGGGCACACAGAGCCCCCTACCTTCTTCCCATGGACACCCAGCACAGGGTGCCAGGGCTGGGGGGGCACACAGAACCCCCTACCTTCTTCCCATGGACACCCAGCGCAGGGTGCCAGGGCTGGCAGGGGACCCAACACAGGGTGCCAGGGCCGGGCACACGCAGCCCCTTGGCTCTGCCCCTGCCCCCCAGAGCCAGCAGCTGGTGGCTCATTCTCCAGCAGGGCCGCTGGAGCGGACAGCCTGATGCCCCCTCAAAAAAAAGGGCGGGGACAGGGGGCCGCAGCCTTGGGGAGCCACATCCCAGCGCAGCTCGCGGCACCTGGAGGAGGAAGAGGAGTACGGGGACCCCTACCCCGACCTGTACCAGCCCCACCGGCACCACCACGGCAGCGGCCCCGGCACGCCCGAGCGCCCGAGCGAGCGCAACCACGACAGGAACTGGCAGCGCAGCCGGCCCTGGGCCAAGGACAGCTATTAGGGCTGGCATGGGCAGGGGGGGGCACGGCTGGGAACCGGCCCCCCCCAAACCCCGGGCGCTCCCCGCCTCGCCCCAGCCCCGCGCTGGGGGTGCTCAGACAATCGAACTCAGCACCGGCAGCTTCCTCTGGCCCGGCCCCCCCCGGGCACGATTTCAGCCATAAGCACAGCGAGGCTGGGGGGGTGCCCGGCAGTCAGGATGCCCTGGGGCTCCCCGAGGAAGTTTTGGGGAGCTTGGGGACCGACACACGCCTTGGCCCTGCCTCAGTGTCCCCCCCCACACCCATCACAGGTCGGCTCATTCTCCGCAGGGCAGCTGCCACGGACAGTGGGTGCCCCCCAAAAAAAGGGATTTGTTCTAGCAGCATCTTTTTTGCACAGAGCCGAGGAAGGAAGGGAAGGTGCCTGCTGACCCCCCCCGGGACCTGGGCTGCCCCCTCCCCACCCCTGCATGGGACCCCCGGGAGGAGTGGCTCAGAGGTGCTTGGTGTCCGTGTCTGTGGAGGGCATGTGGGGGAAGCTGGTTTGGGGACGGGGGTGCTGAGTACCTCAAAATGCTCCTCTAGGGCACTGCTGGCTTCTGTCCCCATGGGAGGTGGCACCGACTGGGGTCCTGGCGTGGGCTGAGCACCCCGTGGGGATTACTGGGGGAAAAGGGGGGATGAGGAGGAGAGATTTGTTATAATTTCTTTTGTAGAAAGCACTGATTTCCCTGTAATTGGTTTCAGAAACACACACGAGTGCTCAGAGGTGCTTGGTGTCCGTGTCTGTGCAGGGGATGTGGGGAAAAAAAAACCAAAACCCCAAATGCTCCCCAAAGGATGAGGCTGTCCCCATGGGAGACAGTTCCCAGGACAGCCAAAAACACCAGCCCCACCTGCGGTTTATTCCTGCAGCCTGGAGCTTCAGCTACAAAAAAAAACAAAACAAAACCCCAAAAACCCAAAGGATGAGGCGCAGACAGTTCCCAGGACAGCCAAAAAAAAAAAAAAACAGCCCCACCCAGCAGGGCCGGCCCCAAACCTGTGATCCGATGGGGGAAACTGGGAAGGGGACTGGGAGAACAGGGGGGATGGTTTGGGGTAATCCCAGCCCCAGTCTCTGCTTTGGGCAGTCCTGGGCTTGCACAAGGAGCTGGGACAAAGAAGAGCCAGAGCAGTCCTGGCAGCCTCGCTGGTCCTGCTGTCCCCAGAGGGGTGACAAGGGGGGCCCTCAGGCGAAGATGGTCTCCTCCCGCCGCTTCTTGGTGAGGATGGTGCCCGGCTTGTGCTGGGCATCGGGGTGGTTTGCCAGCTCGGGGGGACACGAGGACACGGGGCTCTCCAGGATGGCCTGTTTGAGGTCGTAGAACACCGTGGAGTCCTCCTTGGTGAGGAAGGTGATGGCCACGCCGCTCTTCCCCGCTCGGCCCGTCCGCCCGATGCGGTGGATGTAATCTGGGAGGGGGAATGAAGGGCTCAGTGTGGGCAGTGCCAGGGCTGGGCACCCCCTGCCCTCTCAGTACCAGGGGTGGGCACCCCACAGACCCCTCAGTGTGGCAGCACTGGGGCTGGGCACCCCACACACCACCAGTATCAGGGCCAAGTACCACCAGTAAGTACCCAGGCTGGGCACCCACAGTGCCCCCCAGTACCAAGACCAGACACCCCTGCCCTCCCAGTACCAGGGCTGGGCACCCCACACAGTACCAGAACCAGGGCCAAGTACCCCACACAGCACCAGTACCTGGGCTGGGCACCTACAGTGCCCCCCAGTAACAAGGACCAGACACCCCCTGCCCTCCCAGCACCAGGGCTGGGCACTCCCTACAGCCCTCTCTGCACTCTCAGTGCCAGGGCTGGGCACCCCACAGCCCCCTGGGTGTGACAGGACCAGAGCTGGGCACCCCCCTACTCCCAAGAACCAATGCCAGGAACTCCCCCCATGCCCCTGACAGAAGCAGCACCGGGGCTGGGCACTCCCCATACCCTCAGCATTGGTGCTGGGCACCCCCCACACCCTCAGCACCGGGGCTGGGCACTCCCCACACCCTCAGCATTGGGGCTGGGCACCCTCCACACCCTCAGCATTGGTGCTGGGCACCCCCACACCCTCAGCATTGGTGCTGGGCACTCCCCACACCCTCAGCACTGGGGCTGGGCACCCTCCACACCCTCAGCATTGGTGCTGGGCACCACTGCAACCCAAGAACCAGGGCTGGGCACCTCTGCAACCCCTCTGGTGAGGGCAGTACCAGGGCCAGGCATCCCCTGCACACCCAGTACCAAAGCTGGGCAACGTCACAGCCTCTTCAGTGTGGCAGCACCAGGGCTGAAGAACCCCCCAAAGCCCCTCCAGTGCAGGGAACACCAGTGCCAAGCCCCCCAGCATGGGCACATGCCCCCCAGTGCCCCTCTGAGTGCCCCCCAAGCCTCACCCTCGATGTTCTTGGCCATGTCGTAGTTGACCACCATGGAGACGTCGTGGATGTCGATGCCACGTCCGGCCACGTCCGTGGCCACCAGGATGTCCTTGGCTCCAGCCTTGAGGTTGGAGAGGGCGAATTCTCGCTGCTCCTGGCCCTTGCCACCGTGCAGGGTGCAGGCATTGTACTGTGGGAACAGGGGGGGTCAGTGGGGGGCACGTCCCTGTCACAGATATATTTGATGGAAAATCCTTTCCTTAGGATTTTTTTCTCCTGAGAAGCTGCGAGGCCTCAGAGGAAAAGAAAAACAAGAATTATCTGCTGCTGTGGAATGCAACAGGTGCATCTTAGATTGGTCTCATGTGGTTGTTTTTAATTAATGGCCAATCACAGTCCAGCTGTCTTAGACTCTCTGGTCAGTCACAAGATTTTATAATTCCTTTTCCCTTTCCCTTTTTCCCTTCCTTTCCTTTCCTTCCCCTTTCCCTGTCTTCTGATGAAATCCTTTCTTCTATTCTTTTAGTGTAGTTTTAATATATAATGTTCTTTTAATAGAAAATATAAAAAATTTAAAAATTTAATATAAAATATAAAATCTTTTATAATAAAATAATAAATCAGCCTTCTGAAACATGGAGTCAAGATTCTCATCTCTTCCCTCGTCCTGGGACCCCTCCCAAACACCACCACATTTGGTGACCCCGAGTGATGAAAAATTCCATACATCCCCATGTGGGGATGAGGGGGACAGGGCACAGGGTGACACCCTGTCACAGACATTTTTTATGAAAAATCCTTTCCTTAGGATTTTTCCTCCTGAGAAGCTGAGAAGCCTCAGGAACAAATTGTGAACAATGGTTATTTGCTGCTGTGGAATGCAACAGGTGGGTCTGTGATTGGTCTCATGTGGTTGTTTTTAATTAATTGCCAATCACTTTCTGTCCGAGCCACAAGCTTTTGTTATCATTCCTTCTTTTCCTATTCTTAGCCAGCCTTCTGATGAAATCCTTTCTTCTATTCTTTCAGTATAGTTTTAATGTAATATAGATGATAAAATAATGAATCAAGCCTTCTGAAACATGGAGTCAGATCCTCGTCTCCTCCCTCATCCTCAGACCATGTGAACACCTTCTGCTCCACCCTCTCGTGGGGTTTGCCCCCTGTAGACCAGCCCAGCCTCACCCCCATCTTCTCCTGGGGGCATGGGGCTTGGCCAGCACAGGGGACAGGGACAGCCCTTCTTCGGCAATGTCCCCACAGTGAGGAAGGAATGATCCTGGTGGGGCAGGGAACACTCCCCAAGGAGCAGGAAGATCTCCCCTGCTCCAGGATGATTCCCAACAGGTTCTTCCTGTGATGGGCAGAAAGAATGGGGCAGGATGAGAACAGCTGGGCAGGAAAGTGATCCTATGGAAGGCCCATGGCCAACCTTCAATGAAGTAGGAATGACCCAAAGGAATGTGCTCCCATCCTCACCTCTGAGGGTAGGAATGACACTAGAAGGGCAGGAATGTGTTCCCATGGAGCAGGAACATCCTCCAGTGATGTAGGGACAGCCCCAGTGGGGCAGGAATGCCCTCCCATGGAACAGGAACATCCCCCAGTAAAGCAGGAATGTTCCCAGTGGGGCAGGAATGTGGTCTCATGGAGCAGGAACATCACCCACGAGGCAGGAACATCCCCCAGTGAAGCAGGAATGACCCCAGTGGGGCAGGGAACATCACCCCAAGGAGAAGGAACGGTGGGGGCATGGTGGCTGTGAACATGACAGTCTGCAAGGCAAGGGGACAGGGACATCCTGTGGAGCAGGAATATCTCCCAATGTCCCCAGGAAGTGAGGAAGGAATGATCCTGGGTGGGAACAACCCCAGTGAAGGGAACAACCCCATGGAATGTCCCCATGGAGGAAGATCCCCCATGGAGACACAGGAAGATCCTGAACAGTGAGGTGGGAATGCAGGGAACTCTGAAGGGAAGAACAACAGTGAGGTAGGAATGTCTCTGATGGGGCAGAAATGTGCCCCACGTGGGGCAGGAACATCCCTCAGTGAAGCAGGAACAACCCTAGAGGGGCAGGAATGTGATCCCATAGAGCAGGAACATCCCCCATGGAGCAGAAATTATCCCAGTGGGGCAGGAATGTGATCCCATGGAGCAGGAACATCCCCCAGTGAGGCAGGAATTACCCCAGTGGGGCAGGAATGACCCCCATGGAGCAGAACTGACCCCACAGGGCAAAAATGTCCCCTTGTTGGGCAGGAATGACCCCTCATAGGACAGAAACATCCACTATGAGGCAAGAAGGTTCCTCCACAGAGCACAAACGTGACTCCCATTCCCTCCATCCCTTCCCCAAAAGCCAAATTGTTCCTCCTCACCTCACAGAAACCCTCCTGGACACCCCTTGCCCACACCCACCTGTCTGTACTTGTGCTTCCCGGACTCAAAGTTGGCCAACATCTTCTCAGGGTCCTCAGCCTCATCGGTGTCAGGTTTCTGGTTGGTGACAGGCATGTGCTCCAGGATCTTCTGCACGTCAGGCTCGAAGCCCATGTCGATCATGCGGTCGGCCTCGTCCAGCACCACGTAGGTGCAGCGGCTCAGCACCAGGTACCGGTTCTCCAGCACGTCAATGAGCCGACCCGGGGTGGCAATGACAATCTGGGGGGACAGGAGGGTTGGTGGGAGCTGACCCCCTTGAGAACCTCCCAAGATCCCCCTCATTTGTCAGGAAATTCCTCTGATTGCCCTAGAAGCAGAAACCTTCAGAGATCTTGAAGGTCTCAGAAGACCTTGGCACAAAGACACCTCTGTGAGTCTTTGACAACCCCAGTGGGGCAGGAACGTGGTCCCACAGAGCAGGAACACCCCTCAATGAAGTAGGAATGATCCCACAAAGACACTTCTGTGTGTCTTGGACTTTGTGTTTTCCATGGGTTAAAAAATTGTTTTTAACTATTTTTTTTTTAAAACAATTTTAAAAAGTAAACTGGGAGTGGGAGGTGGGATTAGGATTACTTTCCTGTCATTTTAGCTCCATGAATCGTCCCATCATAAAGGCAGACAAGCACCCATGGAAAAAATTATGAACTTTGTGTGAGGAGTTACAAGCTACAAGGGATTGAATAGAATGATAGTGAATTTATCACAGGGTGAAAATGTAGAATTTTGGGGTTTTCAGAATAGAGCTTCAGGAGGCAAAATAGGCTGGACATGCCCAGATTCCTCTTTCTCCTTCTTCTTGGCCTCCATCTTCTGTTGTGATGGTGGCACTTTGGGATTGGGTTAGAGTAGAGACAAACTGTCTAACAGTGGTGATAATTACAATAATTGGAAAATTATTGTAAATAATGTTTCTTGTATAAAAAGATAACACCACCCCAAGGTGTTCAGTGTGCCATTGTTCCAGATTGCAAGGCAAGATGTATTTATTACCATCTGTGTGGCAGCTGTCTTTTGTCAAGTGGGCAGTTTTGCAGTTTTCCTTATCTCTTCCACAATCACTCCTCCCTCGGGAGGGGACACCTGCTGATAACAGCCATTGAATGTCACTGCATGGCTGATAAGAACTACAGCATCCCATTGGGAGATGTGAGCCCAGAGGGAGGAGCCAAGCATTCCTACCTGGATACAATCTGAGATTTCAAACATTCCTACCTGGATAGAATCTGAGATTTCAAACATTCCTACCTGGATAGAATCTGAGATTTCCAATATTCCTACCTGGATAGAATCTGAGATTTCAAACATTCCTACCTGGATAGAATCTGAGATTTCCAATATTCCTACCTGGATAGAATCTGAGATTTCAAACATTCCTACCTGGACATAATCTGAGATTTTAAACATTCCTACCCGGATACAATCTGAGGTTTCAAACATTCCTACTCAGATACAATCTGGAGATTCTGGGACAGCAGAGTAGCTTCTCCACTGGATTTCCCAGAGGAGCAGCAGCTGCCTCTTCCACTGGATCTTCAGAGGAAGACTCCACCCTTTCCTACAGGATCCCTGCTCCAGCAGAACCACCCCTGACACTGCAGGAGGGCTGCAGCCACAATTCCAATGGGACTGATACCAACACCCTGACCCACAGGGTGTCAGGTTGGGTTCTGACTCTGTCACTGTTGTTCTAGTTCACTGCATTGTTTATTTTATCCTTTTATTTTCTTCCCTATTAAAGAACAGTTATTTCCTGCTCCCATTTTTTTGCCTGAGAGCCCCTTAATGTAAAATTTATAACAATTCAGAGGGGAGGGTTTACATTCTGCATTTCAGGAGAGGCTCCTGCCTTCCTTAGCACACACCTGTCTTTCCAAACCAATAAAAACTGTTATTCCTGCTCCCATATTTTTTGCCTGCGAGCCCTTAATTTAAAATGTATAATAATTTGGAGGGGTGGGGAGGGTCTACATTTTCTATTTCAGAGGAGGCTCCTGCCTTCTTTAGCAGGAGCTTTGTCTGTCTTTTCAAACCAAGACAGCCACGAACCCACATGCTGGACAGACCTCAGCAGCTCGGAGACAGAATATTAAAGATAACAAAAAAATAAACAACCTTGAGAAGGAGAGCCAAGGAACCCTGGCTTCTTCTTCAGTCTCAGGGCTGGGAAAAACAGATTTTCCAACACCTGGGGGTCATCTCAACACCAGAGACGCTGTCAGCACTCACCTCGCAGCCCATGCGGAGCCGGAAGCCCTGGTCCTCGCGGGAGATGCCACCGATCACAGCCACGGTGCGGATGCCCAGGGGTTTCCCAAATTTGATGGTTTCCTCCTCAATCTGCTGTGCCAGCTCACGGGTGGGGGCCAGGATGATGGCGTAGGGTCCCTGGTCTGACTCCTCGATGCTGCAGCAGGGCAGGAGATGGTTGTGTCACTCATGGTGCCACGTGTGTGCCCTCCAGTGTCACCCCATCCCCTCCACCATGTCACACTGTAACCCTGCCTCAATCCCCTGACAGTGTCACCTTGTCACCTCCACAGTGCCACCCTGTCCTGACCCATCTGCAGTGTCACCCTGTCACCCCATCCTGTCACCTCCACAGTGCCATCCTGTCCTGACCATCTGCAGTGTCACCCTGTCATCCTCCACAGTGCTACCCTGTCCTGACCATCTGCAGTGTCACCCTGCCCCTCCACCATGTCACCCTGTAACCTTGCCTCAATCCCCTGCCAGTGTCACTCTGTCACCCCATCCTGTCACCTCCACAGCCCCCACCCCACTGGCAGTGTCACCCTGCCACTCCCCCCCATCCCATGGGCAGTGTCCTCCTGCCACTCCCCCCTGTCCCACAGGCAGTGTCACCCTGCCACTCCCCCTGTCCCACTGGCAGTGTCACCCCATCCCATGGGGGTCAGTGTCCCCCTGTCCCATGGCACTCCCCCCCCCCTGTCCCTGTCCCACTGGCAGTGTCACCCTGCCACTCTCCCCCATCCCATGGGCAGTGTCCCCTGCCACTCCCCCCTGTCCCATGGGCAGTGTCCCCTGCCACTCTCCCCCATCCCACTGGCAGTGTCCCCCTGCCACTCCCCCCTGTCCCACGGGCAGTGTCCCTGTCCCCACCGGTCGATTTTGGGCAGGGTGGTGATCCACACGAGCAGCGGGATCAGGAACGCCGCCGTTTTGCCGCTGCCGGTCTCGGCCACGCCGATGATGTCGCGGTTCTGCAGCCCGATGGGGATGGCCTGGCGCTGGATCGGGGTCGGCTCCTGCCGGGGGGAGCAGGTTGGGAGCAGAACTTCTCCTGTTCCCCCTCTCCCAACCCCTGACCACCCCTTTTCCCCCCTCCCCAGCTCCCCCTCTCCGTGCCCACCTTGTATCCACACTTGTCGATGACCTCCAGGATGTGGGGGGGCAGGGAGGAGTCCTTCCAGGAGCGGATGGGATTTGGGATCTTGCCCCCCTTGGTGGTGATGCTGTAATCCTCACGGAAGATGCGCCAGTCCCTGTCTGTCATCTCGTCCAGCTTCTTCTGGGACCAGTGCCGGTCATCCCAGCGCTGCTTGGCCTCCTTCTTCCGCAGCTTCCGCAGCCGCGCCCTGAGGAGGGAGGGGAGGGAAAAGGGAGAGGGAAAGGGGAGAGTGGGACAGGGAGAGGGATGGGGAGAAGGAAAAAGGAATAAGGGAAAAGGGAGAGGGAAAAAGGGAGAGGGATGGGGAGAAGGAAAAAGGAATGGGGGAAAGGAGAGAGGGAAAAGGGAATGGGGGAAAGGGGAGAAGGAAAAGGGAATGGGGGAAAGGGGAGAGGGAAAAAGGGAGAAAGAAAAAGAAATGAGGGAAAGAGGAGAGGGAAAAGGGGATGAGGGAAAAGGGGATGAGGGAAAAGGGGAGCGATGGGGAGAAGGAAAAAGCAATGAGGGAAATGGGAGAGGGAAAGGGGGATGAGGGAAAAGGGGAGAGAGACAGAGAAAGCGGGATGGGGAAAAGGGGATAGGGAAAGGACAATGAGGGAATGGGGAAAATGGGAGAGGTAACAGGGAGAGGGATGGGGAAAAGGGAATGAGGGAAAAGGGGATGAGGGAAAAGGGGATGAGGGAAAAGGGGATGAGGGAAAAGGGGATGAGGGAAAAGGGAGGGATGGGGAGAAGGAAAAAGGAATGAGGGAAAGGGGAGAGGGGAGAGGGAAACGGGATGAGGGAAAAGGGGAGAGGGACAGAGAAAGCGGGATGGGGAAAAGGGGATAGGGAAAGGATGATGAGGGAGAAGGGAACGGGAAAAAGGGAGAGAGAAAGGGGAGAGAGGGATGAGGGGAAGGGGATAAGGAAAGGGGGATGAGGAAAAAGGGAATGGGGGAAATGGGAGAGGTAACAGGGAGAGGGATAGGGAAAGAGGGATTGGGAAAAGGGGATGAGGGAAAAGGGAATGGGGAAAAGGGAGAGGGAAAGGGGAGAGAGGGATGGGGAAAAGGGAATGGGGGAAATGGGGACAAGGACAGGAGGACGAGGGAAGGGAATGAGGGCAGGGCAAGGAAAGGAATAATAAAAAGGAAGGTGAGGAAGGGGAAGGAGAAAGTGGATTAGGCTCACCCTGTGCCTCTAGAGCCCTTCTGCCAATTTCCTGCAGGACCTGCTGCAGCCCAGCTCCACATCCCAACCAAGTTAAGCCAGCCATGACCCCACACGCCCCTCAGCGCCCTCCCAGCTTCCCCAAAACCTTACTCCTCCTGCTCCTTCTCCTCCAGCGTCCTCCTCTTCTCCATCAGGTCCCCATAGAACCGCGACTGCTCCCGTTTCTGCTGCTTCAGGTCGATGCCAGCAATGAAGCCACGGCCCAGCAGCTGCACCTGGTGCCTCTCCTTGTACCTGGAGCAGGGTGGGAACATCAGGAGCAGGGCTGGGGGCTGCTTTGCACCCCACAGGGACATCCCCACCCCTAGGGGCACCCCAGCACTCACAGGGGGTTGTAGTCAATGGAGGTGTCCTCTGATGCATCCCACTCGAACACGAACTTGCGGTCGTTGAGGTGCCGCGTACGCCGCCGCTTCTTCACCCCGCCCAGGTACCGCTCCTGCAGGACCCCAGGCTCAGTGGGACCCCTCATCTTCTCCCCAGCTCCCCCAGACCAGCCCCCAGTCCCACCTTGATGGCGTGGAGCTCTTTGCTCTTGTCCTTCTCCTCCCGGATCTTCTGCCTGCCCTCCTCATCCTCGGTGCCGTTGGTCTCTCGCTCCATGCGCTCGCGGCGCTCCCGGCGCTCGCGCTCCTGGGGGTCTTCTGGGGAGCAGGGGAAGGGGCTCAGAGCCAGCACCACCCCCAGGGCTGGGTGAGGGGCTTCAGGGATGAGTCCTTACCCAGCATCTTCCTGCCCATCTCCTGGAATTGTTTCCTCTTCTTCCTCTCCTCCTCCAGCAGCCGCTGCCGCTCCTCCACCTCCTGCTGCCGCCGCCGCAGGGCCTCGGCCTCCCGCTCTGCCTTGGAGAGGAACTTGGGCTGGGATGGGAGAGAGGAAACGTCACACTGGGCCTGCCTGCCATGCCCTGTGCTGCCGGGGGTCCCCTCAGCCTTTTCTGATCCTTTCTGGGGCCCCCAGGCATCCCCTCTCCCTCCTGGGTTCCTCCTCTTCACTCCCTGCCAGGGCTCTCTCTGCTCCCTCCCTGTGTCCCCTCCTAGAGCCACTCTGTGCCCCTCACATTTCCCTCTTCCCTCCCAAGGTCCTTCTGCTCCCTCCTGGGCATCCACCAGGCCTCCCCTCTCCTTCCTGGGTTCCTCCTTTCCCTCTCTGGATCCCTCAGACCTCTCCACGTCCTGCCAGGGCTCTCTCTGCTCCCTCCCTGTGTCCCCCAGCCCTCCTTTCCCTCCTAGAGCCGCTCTGTGCCCCTCACGTTTCCCTGTTCCTTCCCAAGGTCCTTCTGCTCCCTCCTGGGCATCCACCAGGCCTCCCCTCTCCCTCCTGGGTTCCTCCTTTCCCTCTCTGGATCCCTCAGACCTCTCCATGCCCTGCCAGGGCTCTCTCTGCTCCCTCCCTGTGTCCCCTCCTAGGGCCACTCTGTGCCCCTCACGTTTCCCTGTTCCCTCCCAAGGTCCTTCTGCTCCCTCCTGGGCATCCACCAGGCCTCCCCTCTCCCTCCCCTGTCTCCACAGCCCCCCATGTGCCCTCCCAAGTCCCCCAGCCCTCCCTGCTCCATCCCATGATCCCTCTTGGTGTCCCCTGGCACTCCCTGCTTCCTTCTGGGGTTCCTCTGCATCCCCAAGTTTCTCAGCCCTCCCTGTTTCCTCCTGCAGACCCCAAAAACATCCACACCCCCAGCAGAGGGAAGAGGCTCCTGTTTCTTCTCCCACCTTGGCTTCTGCCTCCTCTTCTGCCTTCTTCTTTGCCAGCAGCTCCTCCAAGGACAGCGGCTGTGCCTGCAAGCCAGGTCAGATGTCAGTACCACCCTGGGGACCTGAATCCCTTGGAGCCACCCCTGGGGACCTGGATCCCCCTGCAACCATTCCTGGGGACCTGATCCCCCTGGAACCACTCTCCAGGGACCTGGATCCCTTGGAATCACTCCCCAGGAGCCACTCCTGGGGACCTGGATCCCTTGGAGCCACTCCCCAGGGACCTGGATCCCCCTGGAACCACTCTCCAGGGACCTGGATCCCCCTGGAACCACTCTCCAGGAACCACGCCTGGTAACTTGGATCCCCTGGAGCCACTCCTGGGGACCTGGATCCCCCTGGAGCCACTCCTGGGCACCTGGACCCCCCTGGAGCCACTCCTGGGCACCTGGATCCCCCTGGAGCCACTCCCCAGGGACCTGAATCCCTTGAAATCAGTCCTGGGGAACTGAATCCCTTGGAATCACTCCCCAGGAACCACTCCTGGGGACCTGGATCCCTTGGAACCACTCCTGGGGACCTGGATCCCCTGGAACCACCCCTGGGGACCTGGATCCCCTGGAGCCACTCCCCAGGGACCACGCCTGGTAACTTGGATCCCTTGGAGCCACTCCTGGGGACCTGGATCCCCCTGGAGCCACTCCTGGGGACCTGGATCCCCCTGGAGCCACTCCCGGGGACCTGGATCCCTTGGAATCACTCCCAAGGGACCTGAATCCCTTGGAGCCACTCCCCAGGAACCACTCCTGGGAACCTGAATCACCTGGAGTCACTCCCCAGGGACCTGGATCCCTGTGCAGCCCCTCCCACACACTCCTCACCTTCTCCTTCTTCAGGGCATTTTCCTCCTCTTCCTCTGCTTTCCGTGCCTCCCGATCCTTCCGAGACTTGGAGTCTTTCCCCCTGCCCGGGGATAAACTTCCAAAGAAAACAGCACCGGGAATAAGACACCAGACACAGCCCTGGGGGATCTCCAGGGGATTTAGGGGAGAGCAGGAACCCCACAAAGAAGTGACAGGACCCACCTGGATCGCTTACGGTCCTTGTCCCTCCGGTGCCCATCCTTGTCCCTGTCCCGCTCCTTCTTGCTGCGCTCCCGGTCCCGCTCCTTGTGCCGCCGATCCCTGTGGGACAGGGGGGTCCCAGCCCCACGGGGGGGTCACAGCACGGCCCCACAGCCCCCACCCTCCCTCCGCAGTGGTTTTGGTTTGTCACTTTGAGATTTGGATAGTTTTGAGATTTCCTGTGGTGGGCTGAGTGCTGCCCAATCCCCAGCGCACTCGGTTCCTGCTGTGGGGCAGGGTGAGGAGAAAGGCAGAGCAGGCTCAAAACTTTCAAAAGGGAACCTCTTTATACCCTCTTTCAAATCAATAAATACTGTTAATAAATTTTTCTTTATGCCCTCTTTAAAACGAATAAACACTGTTAAGAATTTTTTCTTTATACCCTTTCAAACAGGATATAAAGAAAAATATATTAACAGTAACTAAAAGTAACAGTAATAACAATCAATACAAAACTTTCACAACACTTGTCCTCCCCTCACAACACTTTATTTCCCACTGACAAAACCATCAATGCTCTTCCCAAACCACAGGGATAAATTTGAGTTTTGGCTAGTTTTGACATTTCCTGGCCAATGCAGCAGTGACTGTGGTGGGCTCAGTGCTGTCCAATCCCCAGTGCACTCAATTCTTGCTCTGAGGCAGGGTGAGGAGAAAGGCAGAGCAGGCTCAAAATTTTAAAAGGGAGCCTCTTTCTACCCTCTTTAAAATAAATAAATACTGTTAATAAATTTTTCTTTATAATAAATAAATATTGTTAATAAGTTTTTCTTTATACCCTCTTTAAAATAAATAAATACTGTTAATAATTTTTTCTGTATGCCCTCTTTAAAATAAATAAATACTGTTAATAATTTTTTCTTTATATCCTTTTAAAGAGGATATAAAGAAAAACTTAGTAACTAAAAGGAGTAAAACTTAGTAACTAGAAGAAGAATCATAACAAAACCTTTACAATAGTAATTTTTCTTTATACTCTTTTAAAAGAGTATAAAGAAAAATATATTAACAGTAGTACATTTATTAATATAATAATTTTATAATTTATATAGTTATATTTATTAATATAACAATATATATTCATTAATTATCAATACAAAGCCTTCACAACAATTCTTCTCCCCTGACAACATTTTATTTCCCACTGACAAAACCATCAAAGCTCTTTCCAAACCCCGGGGCTGCCTCACCTCTCTGTGGACTTGGAGCGGGACCGGGATCGGGAGCGGCTCCTCCGCCGCTCCCGGGATCGGTGGCGCTTCCGTTCCTTGGCCGGGGGGGAGCCCTTGCGCTCCCGGTCCCGTTCCCGGTCCCGTTCAGGAGAGCGGGAACGTTTCCTCTCCTCCTTCACCGGGGATGCGTCCCGATCCTTCTTGTCCGCCACTTCTCCGGCCATCTGTGGGGAGGGGGACACCGGGAGGGTCACGGGGGCACCGGGAGGGAAATTGGGGTACAAGGCGGGGACCCAGGAGGGAGAGAGAGGGGCTGTGAGGGAAGAGAGGGACCCCAAGAAGGAGTGGGGAGGTCTGAGAGACCAGCGGGAGGGAATGGAGAGACGTCAAAGGAGCCGGGGAGGGAACAGAGAGACGCCGAAAAGAAGCAGGGAGAGCTGGGGGACACCGGGATGAGGGAAAAGGGACCCCCGGGAGGGAGAGGGGAACGCGGGATGAGGGAAAAGGGACCCTCAGGAGGGAGAAGGGAACCCAGAGAAAGCGCAAAGGAACCTTCAGGAGGGAGAGGGAACCCGGCAAGAACGAAAAGGGACCCTCAGGACCGGAGAGGGAAACGCTGGGAGAGGGCAAAGGGACCCTCAGGAGAGGGGAGAGCGCAAAGGGACCCTCAGGAAGGAAGGGGGAACCCGGGGTGAACGAAAAGGGACCCTCAGGAGGGAGAGGAGAACGTGGGATGAGCAAAAAGGGACTCTCATGAGGGGCAAGAGGGCAAAGGGACCCTCGGGAGGGAGAAGAGAACGCGGAATGAGCAAAAAGGGACCCTCAGGAGGACGGAGAGAGAAAAGGGACCCTCAGGAGGAGACAGGTGAACCAGAAATGAGGGAAAAGGAACCCTCAGGAGGGAGAGGAGAACGCGGAAGAGCGAAGAGACCCTCAGGAGAGAGAGGGGATCCGGGGAGAGCGCAAAGGGGCCCTCAGGAGGGAGGTTGGACCCGGGAGAACGAAAAGAGAGGGGGGAGAGAGAAAAGGGACCCTCAGGATGGAGGGGGGGACCTGGGATGAGAGAAAAGAGACCCTCAGGAGGGAGAAGGGAACCCAGAGAGAGCGCAAAGGAAGCCTCAGAAGGGAAAGGGGATCCTGGGAGGGCGCAAAGGGAGCCTCAGAAGGGAGAGGAAAACGCGGGATGAGCTCAAAGGGACCCTCAGGAGAGAGGGGGGGACCTGGGGGACCCCCGAGAAGGCACAGAGGGACCCCAGCAAAAAGCGGGAAGGGCTGGAAGGCCCCGAGGAGAGAACTTAGAGGGAAGAGGGGACCCCGAGAGGGCACAGGGAGCCCCGAGGGGTGGGCGCCGCGGGAGCCTCCCCCCCCCCGGAAAGGCCCCGTGAGGCCAGGGGACCCTGGCCCCGCAACGGCGCTCCAGGCCCTGAGGCGGTGTCCCCAAGGCTGGTACCCCAGTACATGGGGCTCTGCCCGGTGCCAGTGCCCCAGGTCCCTGCAGCCCCCAGATCCCACGGGGGACCCCCCACCCCAGCAGTGCCCCCGCTCCCCAAACGCCGCAGGGTTCCCGCTCACCGCCGCAGTCCCGCGTTCAGCGCCGCCGCTCCGCCGCCATGTCTGCCGGGCCCGCGGGGTTTACCGGGAGGACGCGGGACTACAGCTCCCGGCAGCCCTGGCGGACACCAAAACATCCCCAAAAGCCTCCAGAACCCAGGATCCCTCCCCAAAGCACAGGGCCAGGCAGGGCTGCACATAGGTAGGTGTTATATTTCTGATAATAAATAAGCTTTTTTTTTTAATAACACTGACATGGAACAGAGACACCCCCCCCCCCCCTTCCCCAAAATATAGTCCATAAAACAGGACGGTGTCCCCTGTGTCCGTGGTCCCCACAGCAAGCAGCAGATGAGGGATGGGGGAGGCCCTGAGGATGAGTCCATGGATGAGTCCCTGAGAGCACCCCAAACCCCTGGAGGGATCCCCAGTGTCCCCATGTCCGTGTGTCCCCCAAACCCACAGGGACCCCCCTGGATTGGTGTGCCCAGGGTCCTGAGCACCCCAAACCCCACAGGGACTGTCCCAAGTGATGTCCTCAGGGTCCTGAGCGCCCCAAACCCCACAGGGACTGTCCCAAGTGATGTCCTCAGGGTCCTGAGCGCCCCAAACCCCACAGGGATCCCCAGAACGGCATCCGTGTGTCCCCCAAAGTGACACCAAACCATCCCAAATGTCCCTCCAGAACCCAGGGTCCCTCCCCAAAACCCCAGGGCCAGGGATCCCCACATAGGCATAGGTGTTGTTTCTGAAAATAAATAGGGACATGGCCCAGGACACCCCCCATCCCCCAAACCCCAAAATATAGTCCAGGACGGCATCCCTGTGTCCCCCAAACCCACAGGGACCATCCCAGGGAATGTCCCTGAGGGTCTGAGCACCCCAAACCCCACAGGGATCTGGGGAAGGGAGGGTCTGAACATCCCAAATGAGTCCATGGATGAGTCCCCAGGCTCCTGAGCACCCCAAACCCCACAGGGATCCCAGGATTGCGTCCCTGGGTGAGCCCCAAAACCCACAGGGACCCCTCTGTCCCAGGTGATGTCCCCCAGGGGGTCCCTGAGGGTCTGAGCCCCAAACCCTCCAGGGGATCCCCAGGACAGGATCCTGTGTGCCCCCCAAACCCACAGGGACCATCCTGGGGGAATGTCCACAGGATCCTGAGCACCCCAAATGTCCTTGAAGGTCCCACAGGAACCCCCTGGATTGGTGTTCCCAGGTTCCTGAACATCCCAAACCCCCAGGGACCCCTCTGGGTTGTCCCCAGGTTCCTGAGCACCCCAAACCCCACAAGGACCATCCCAGGTGATGTCTCTGAGGGTCTGAGCACCCCAAACCCTATGGGGACCCCTCTGGGTTGATGTCCCCAGGATCCTGAGCACCCCAAACCCCACAGGATTGATGTCCCCAGGGTCCTGTGTGCCCCATGCCTCACAGGGACCCCTCTGGGTTCATGTCCACAGGATCCTGTGAACCCCAAACCTCCCTGGCTTGATATCCCTGAGGGTCTGAGCACCCCAAACCCCCCAGGGACCCCCCTGGATTGGTGTCCCTGAAGGTCTGAGCCCCCCAAAGTCACCAGGGACCCTCCTAGATTGCAGTCCCCAGGCTCCTGAGCACCCCAAACCCCCTAGGGTTGGTGTCCACAGGATCCTGAGCACCCCAAACCCCACAGGGACCCCTCTGGGTTGATGTCCTTGAAGGTATGAGCACCCCAAACCCCACAGGGACCCCCCTGGGTTGGTGTTCCTAGGGTCCTGTGTGCCCCATACCTCACAGGGACCCCTCTGGGTTGGTGTCCCCAGGATTCTGAGCACCCCAAACCCCACAGGGATTCTCTGGGTTGATGTCCCCAGGATCCTGTGCACCCCAAACCCCACAGGGTTGATGTCCTTGAGGGTCTGAGCACCCCAAACCCCACAGGATTGATGTCCCCAGGGTCCTGGACATCCCAAACCCCCTAGGGACCCCTCTGGGTTGATGTCCCTGAGGGTCTGAGCACCCCAAACCCTATGGGGACCCCTCTGGGTTGGTGTCCCTGAGGGTTTGAGCACCCCAAACCCCACAGGGACCCCTCTGGATTGCTGTCCCTGAGGGTCTGAGCACCCCAAACCCTATGGGGACCCCTCTGGGTTGGTGTCCCCTCCTGAGCACCCCAAACCCCAGGGACCCCCAGGATTGATGTCCCCAGGGTCCTGCCCCAAATCACCAGGGACCCTCCTAGATTGCAGGGCCCAGGCTCCTGAGGGTTCAAACCCCCAGGGTTGGTGTCCACAGGATCCTGAGAACCCCAAACCAGGGACCCCTCTGGGTTGATGTCCTTGAAGGTCTGAGCACCCCAAACCCCCCTGGGTTGGTGTCCCTGAAGGTCTGAGCACCCCAAACCCCACAGGGACCCCTCTGAGTTGGTGTCCCCAGGATCCTGAGCACCCCAAAACCCCCAGGATTGATGTCCCCAGGTTCCTGTGTGCCCCATACCCCCCAGGGACCCCTCTGGGTTGATGTCCCTGAAGGTCTGAGCACCCCAAACCCCACAGGGACCCCCCTGGGTTGGTGTTCCCAGGGTCCTGTGTGCCCCAAACCCCACAGGGACCCCTCTGGGTTGGTGTCCCCAGGATTCTGAGCACCCCAAACCCCACAGGATTGATGTCCCTGAGGGTCTGGGCACCCCAAACTCCACTGGATTGCTGTCCCCAGGGTCCTGTGCATCCCAAACCCTATGGGGACCCCTCTGGGTTGATGTCCCCAGAGTCTGAGCACCCCAAACCCCACAGGGACCCCTCTGGGTTGGTGTCCCTGAGGGTCTGAGCACCCCAAACCCTATGGGGACCCCTCTGCGTTGATGTCCCCAGGATCCTGTGCACCCCAAACCACACAGGGTTGATGTCCTTGAGGGTCTGAGCACCCCAAACCCCACAGGGACCCCTCTGGGTTGCTGTCCCCAGGCTCCTGTGCACCCCAAACCCCACAGGATTGATGTCCCTGAGGGTCTGAGCATCCCAAACCCTATGGGGACCCCTCTGGGTTGATGTCCCCAGGGTCCTGGGCATGCCAAACCCCCTAGGGACCCCTCTGGGTTGGTGTCCCTGAGGGTCTGAGCACCCCAAAGTCACCAGGGACCCTCCTAGATTGCAGTCCCCAGGCTCCTGTGCACCCCAAACCCCACAGGACTGATGTCCCCAGGGTCTGAGCACCCCAAACCCCACAGGGACCCCTCTGGGTTGCTGTCCCTGAGGGTCTGAGCACCCCAAACCCTCCTTTAGAGCAGGGGGTGGGGGGGGGGAACCTCCCAATCCTTACCCAGCCCCCCCACCCCATTCCGTGTGCTTGGGGCAGGGGGGGGGGGAGGAGGTTTCCCAAATTTGGGGGGAGGAGGAAGGGGGGCGTGTGTGTGTGTGTGTGTGTGTGTCCCTCCCTTCCCCCCTTCACATGACGGAGCAGCTTTTCGCTTTCTCCTTCTTGAAGGTGGAGGAGATGAGCTCGGAGCGGCTCGGGAGGTGCAGGAGGCGCTTGGAGAGGCCGCGCCCGGGGCTGCGGGGCGGCTGCGGGGCGGCGCTGCTCAGGCACAGCGCGGACGCGGCGCGGAAGATGCTGTGCACGCTCTTCTCCGAGGTGAACGCCGAGCACTCCAGGTAACCCTCGGCTCCCAGCTGCCGGGCGGCCGCGCAGCCCTAAGGGACAGCGGGGTCAGGCACGGGCATGTCGCCAAAGTGAGCCCCACAAACACCGAGGCAGCCCCAAAGCCATTGGGATGTCCCAAAGTGAGCCCCAGAAACACCGAGGCAGCCCCAAAGCCATTGGGATAGCCCAAAGTGAGCCCCAGAAACACCGGGACAGCCCAAACTGAGCCCCACAAACCCATGGGGACAGCCCAAAGTGAGCCCCAGAAACACCGAGGCAGCCCCAAAGCCATTGGGATAGCCCAAACGCACCCCAACAAACACCGAGGCAGCCCCAAAGCCATTGGGATAGCCCAAAGTGAGCCCCACAAACATCGGGATCCCCCTCAAACCCACCCCCACAAACACTGAGACAGTCCAAACCCACTGGGGTATCCCAAACCCACCCCTACAAACACTGGGACAGCCCAAAGTGAGCCCCACAAACACCGGGACACCCCCAAACCCACCGGGATATCCCAAAGTGAGCCCCACAAACACCGGGACAGGCAGCCCCAAACCCATGGGACAGCCCAAACCCACCGGGACAAAAACTGAGGCCCTGTGCAAAACCAGGGGGATGTCCAAAAATTGAGCACCCCAAACCCACTGGGACAGCCCAAAACCCCGGGAAACCCCCAAACCCAGCCCTGGGATAGCCCCACAAACATTGGGACACCTCCAAACCCACTGGGATATCCCAAATGCACCCCCACAAACACCGGGACAGCCCAAAGTGAGCCCCACAAACATTGGGACACCCCCAAACCCACTGGGATATCCTAAACTTAGCCCCAAACCCACCAGGACCCCCCAAACTGAGCCTCAAACCCACTGGGACAGCCCAAAAATCACCCCTACAAACACCAGGACACCCCAAAACTGACCCCTGTGCAAAACCCAGGATCCTCCAAAGCCCAAACCCTGATGTCTAAACCCATTGGGACAGCCCAAAGTGAGCCCCACAAACATCGGGATCCCCCTCAAACCCACCCCCACAAACACTGAGACAGTCCAAACCCACTGGGGTATCCCAAAAACCCCTACAAACTCCAAGCCCAAGTGAGACCACCAGAACGGGACACCCCCAAACCCACCGGGATATCCCAAAGTGAGCCCCACAAACACCGGGACAGCCTAAAGTGAGTCCCACAAACCCATGGGGACAGCCCAAACCCATCGGGACAGCCCAAACTGAGCCCTGTGCAAACACAGGGACACCCCAAACCCACTGGGACACCCCCAAACCCACTGGGATAGCCCAAACTGAGCCCCAAACCCATTGGGACAGCCCAAAGTGAGCCCCACAAACATTGGGACACCCCCAAACCCACTGGGATATCCTAAACTTAGCCCCAAACCCACCAGGACCCCCCAAACTGAGCCTCAAACCCACTGGGACAGCCCAAAAATCACCCCTACAAACACCAGGACACCCCAAAACTGACCCCTGTGCAAACACCAGGATCCTCCAAAACCCACCCCCATGTCAGATCACTGGGACACCCCAAAAATCACCTCCACAAACACGGGGATGCCCCAAAACCTGCCCCCACACCAGGCCACCAAAACACCCCAAAAATCACCCCCAAAAATACCAGGATCCTCCAAAACCATATCAGACCACCAGAACACCCCCAAAATCACCCCCAAAAAACACGGGGATACCCAAAACTATATCAGACCACCAGGACACCCCAAAAATCACCCCCAAAAATACCAGGACACTCCAAATCCATATCAGACCACCGGGACACCCCAAAAATCACCCCCAAAAACACGGGGATGCCCAAAACTATATCAGACCACCAGAACACCACAAAATCACCCCCACAACCACTGGGACACCCCAAATCCATATCAGACCACCGGGACACCCCAAAAACCACCAGGACACCCCAAACCCAGTCCCCTGAAAACACCAGGACCCCATCAAACCCACCCCACATCAGAGCACTGGAACACCCCAAAAATCACCCCCAAAAACAACAGGATCCCCCAAAACGGTATCAGAACACCCCAAAATTCACCCCCACAACCACTGGGACACCCCAAATCCATATCAGACCATCGAGACACCCCAAAAACACCAGGACACCCCAAACCTGCTCCCCTGCAAACACCAGGACTCCATCAAACCCACCCCATAAAGAGACCACTGGGACACCCCAAAAATCACCCCCAAAAACACTGGGATCCCCCAAAACGGTATCAGACCACCAGAACACCCCAAAAATCACCCCCAAAAATACAGGGATCCTACAAAACCATATCAGACCACCAGAACACCCCCAAAATCACCCCCAAAAACACAGGAATACCCAAAACTATATCAGACCACTGGGACACCCCAAAAATCACTCCCTGCAAACCCAGGAACCAAACCAGGATCAGACCCCAAATCAAAATATCAGACCCACTGGGACACCCCAAATCCATAAAACACCCAAAAACCACCAGGACACCCCAAACCTGCTCACCTGCAAACACCAGGACCCCATCAAACCCACCCCATAAAGAGACCACTGGAACACCCCAAAAATCACCCCCAAAAACACTGGGATACCCAAAACTATATCAGACCACTGGGACACCCCAAACTGAGCCCCCCCAGCCATCGGGGCCCCCCCAAACCCCACGGGGCCCCCCCCAAACCTGCTCGTAGGAGATGGGCGCCTGTTTCTGGTGCGAGAGCTCCAGCAGCGTGCTCAGGTCTGTCCTCAGGTCCGTCTTGCAGCCGATGAGCAGCACCCGGGTGTTGGGGCAATAATCCAGGATTTCCGTCTTCCACTGAGGGGTCAGGGCACCTCTCAGGGACAGGGGACACCCCAAAAGCCTCCCCTGTCACCCCATGGGGGGTGGTGTCTCCATGTGCTAGCCCTGACCCCACAAAGATACCCCCAGGAACCCCCCAAACCCTACAGAAACCCCCAAACCCCACAGAAATACCCCCAGGAACCCCCCAAACCCCACAGAAATATCCAAACCCCACAGAGATAGTCCCAGGAACCCCCAGACCCCACAGAGATAGTCCCAGGAACCCCCCAGACCCTACAGAAATACCCCCAGGAACCCCCAAACCCCACAGAAATACCCCCAGGAACCCCCAAACCCTACAGAAATACCCCCAGGAACCCCCAAACCCCACAGAGGTACCCCCAGGAGCCCCCCAAACCCCACAGAGAGACCCTCAGGAACCCCCCAGACCCCAGAGAGATACCCCAGGATCCCCCCAAACCCCACAAAAGTACCCCAGGGACCCCCTACCCCCAGGCTGGTGTCCCCACAGTGTTTATGAGCCCCCAAACCCCCCAAACCCCCATAGCATCAGTGTCCCCGCATCCCTGAGCCCCCAGACCCCCAGAGACAGGGACCCTCCCCCCCAGGATGGTGTCCCCACATTTATGAGCCCCCAAACCCCACAGGGACCCTCCAGGCTGGTGTCCCCACATTTATGAGTCCCCCAAACCCCACAGCATCAGTGTCCCCACATTTATGAGCCCCCAAACCCCACAGGGGACCCCCCAGGATGGTGTCCCCATATTTATGAGCCCCCAAACCCCACAGCATCAGTGTCCCCACATCCCTGAGCCCCCCAAACCCCACAGGGACCCCCCTGCATTGGTGTCCCCACATTTATGAGCCCCCAAACCCCACAGCATCAGTGTCCCCACATCTCTGAGCCCCCCAAACCCCACAGGGACCCCCCTGCCTTGGCGTCCCCACATCCCTGAGCCCCCCAGTCCCCCCGGGGACGCCATCCCGGGGTCTGAGCCCCCTCCCCACCTTCTTGGTGGCGCTGTCGAGGGTCTCGGGCCGGCTGACGTCGAAGCAGAGCAGGACGGCGTCCGAGTCGCTGTAGCACAGGGGCCGCACGTTGTCATAGTAGGGCGAGCCTGGGGAAAAGGGGCGGGGGTCACCGCTCAGCCCCCGGCCCCGGGACACGGGAAAGGGCGGCTGGGAAAGGGACACGGCCCCCCGCTCCGGAATGGGGTGGGGGCATGGGTGTAGAGACCCCCAAAAGGGACAGGGACCCCAAAAGGGACAGGGACCCCCCAAAAGGGACAGGGACCACCCTAGACCCCAAAAGGGGACAGAGCCCCATTCCTGTCCTGAGTCGGGGCACAGCTCTAGAGACCCCCAAAAGGGACAGAGCCCCCCCAAAAGGGACAGGGACCCTAGACCCCAAAAGGGACAGAGCCCCCCAAAAGGGACAGAGCACCATTCGTGTCCCGAGTGGGGACACAGTTCTAGAAACCCCCAATATGGACACAGCCCCCCCAAAAGGGACAGAGCCCCATTCCTGTCCCAAGTGGGGGCACAGATCTAGAGAACTCTAAAAGGGACAGAGGCCCCCAAAAGAGACAGACCCCCCCAAAGTGGACACAACCCCTAGACCCCAAAAGGGAGAGAGTCCCATTCATGTCCCGAGTGGGGACACAGTTCTAGAAACCCCCAGTATGGACACAGCCCCCCAAAAGGGACAGAGCCCCCCGTCCTTACTGGGACAGGGACATGGCTCTAGAGACCCCAACAGGGACAGAGCCCCATTCCTGTCCTGAGTGGGGGCACAGCTCTAGAGACCCCCCAAAGGGACAGAGCCCCCCAAAATGAACACAGCCCCTAAAGCAGACACAGCCCCCCCGAGCCTTACTGGGATGGGGACATGGCTCTAGAGACCCCAAAAGGGACAGAGCCCCCCAAAATGGACAGAGGCCCTAAAACAGACACAGCCCCATTCTTGCCCAGGGTGGGGACATGGCTCTGGAGCCCCCCAAAATGGACAGAACCCCCCAAAATTGACAGAGCACCACAAAAAGGACAGAGCCCCATTCCTACCAAGGGTGAGGACACAGCTTAGAGACCCCCCAAAAGGGACAGAGACCCTCAAAAGGGACAGAGCCCCATTCCTACCCAGGGTGGGGACACAGCTTAGAGCCCCCCAAAAGGGACAGAGCCCCTAAAGCAGACACAGCCCCATTCCTGTCCCGAGTGGGGGCACAGCTCTAGAGACCCTAAAACGGACAGAGCCCCCCAAGAGGGTCAGAGCCCCATTCCTGCTTGGGGTGGGGGACACAGGTGTAGAGCCCCCCCGTCCCGACTGGGGTGGGGGCACGGCTCTAGAGACCCTAAAAGGGACAAGGCCCCACAAAACGGACATAGCTGCCCGAAAGGCAGAGAGCCCCCCAAAACAGACACAGCTCCCCAAAAGGGACAGATGGACACACAGCTCTAGAGCCCCCAAAAGGGACACAGCCCCATTCCTGCCCGGGGTGGGGGAACAGCTCTAGAGACCCCCAAAAGGGACAGAGCCCCCCCAAAAGAGACAGGGCACTATTCCTGCTTGGGGTGGGGACACGGCTCTGGAGACCCCCAAAATGGACAGAGCCCCCCCAAAAGGGACAGAGCCCCTAAAAGATGCACAGCCCCATTCCTATCTTGAGCGGAGGCACAGTTCTAGAGACCCCAAAAGGCACAGAGCCCCCCCAGAATGGACACAGTCCCATTCCTGCCCGGGGTGGGGGCACAGCTCTAGAGAACCCCAAAAGGGACAGAGCCCCCCCAAAATGGACACAGCTCCAGAAACCCCAAAAGGGACACAGCCCCCCAAAATGGACACAGCTCCAGAGACCCCAAAAGGGACAGAGCCCCCCCAAAATGGACACAGCTCCAGAGACCCCAAAAGGGACACAGCTCCCCAAAAGGGACAGAACCCCTAAAACGGACAGAGCCCCATTCCTGCCTGGAGTGGGGGCACCGCTCTAGAGACCCCAAAATCGACACAGTCCCTAAAACAGACACAGCCTCAACTCCTGCCCAGCATGGGGATTCACAGTTCTGGAGAATCCCAAAAGGGACAGGGGACCACAACTCTAGAGCCCCCCAAAACAGACCCAGAACCCCAAAAGGGACAGGGACACAGTTCTCAAAAAGACAAACTCCCGGAGGTGAGTGCACTGAAGAGCCCCCAAAGGGACAGAGACGGATTCCTGGACCCACACAGCTCTAGAGACCCCAAATGGGAGGGCTCCCCCCCAAAAGGGAAAACAGACCCAGAACCCCAAAAGGGACAAGGGGACACACAGTTCTAGATCCCCTCAAAAAAGACAAACTCTATTCGTGCCTGAGGTGAGTGCACTGAGCTCTAGAGCCCCCCAAAACGGACACAGCTCCCCAAAAGGGACAGACGGACACACAGCTCTAGAGCCCCCCAAAACAGACACAGCTCCCCAAAAGGGACAGACGGACACACAGCTCTAGAGCCCCCCAAAACAGACACAGCCCCATTCCTGCCCAGGGTGGGGGAACAGCTCTAGAGCCCCCCTAAAGGGACAGAGACCCTCAAAAGGGACAGACGGACACACAGCTCTGGAGACTCCCAAAAGAGACACAGCTCAGGGTGGTGGCTCGCAGCTCTAGAGAACCCCAAGAAAGACACAGAGACACAGTTCTGGAGCCCCCCAAAAAAGACACAGCTCCTCAAAAGGGGCAGGGCCCCCCAAAAGGGACACATGGACACACAGCTCTAGAGCCCCCCAAAAGGGACACAGCCCCATTCCTGCCTGGCGTGCGGACACGGCTCTAGAGACCCCAAAAGGCACAGATCCCCCCAAAACAGACACAGGTCCCCAAAAGGGACAGACGGATCCACAGCTCTAGAGCCCCCCAAAACAGACACAGCTCCTCAAAAGGGGCAGGGCCCCCCAAAAGGACAGGCAGACACACAGCTCTAGAGCCCCCCAAAAGGGACAGAGTACCCCAAAAGGGACACAACTCCTTAAAAGGGACAGACAGACACACAGCTCTAGAGCCCCCCAAAAGGCACAGAGCCCCTCAAAAGGGACAGACAGACACACAGCTCTAGAGCCCCCCAAAAGGGACAGAGTACCCCAAAAGGGACACAGCTCCTTAAAAGGGACAGCTAGACACACAGCTCTAGAGTCCTCCAAAACAGACACAGCCCCATTCCTGCCTGGCATGCGGACACGGCTCTAGAGACCCCAAAAGGCACAGATCCCCCCCAAAACAGACACAGCTCCCCAAAAGAGACAGACGGACACACAGCTCTAGAGCCCCCCAAAAGGGACACAGCCCCATTCCTGCCTGGCGTGCAGACGCAGCTCTAGAGACCCCAAAAGGGACAGAGCCCCTAAAGCAGACACAGCCCCATTCCTGCCCACCCTGGGGACACAGCTCTAGAGACCCCAAATGGGACAGGGCTCCCCCCTCAAAGGGGACAGACGGACACACACCCCTAGAGCCCCTCAAAACAGACACAGCTCCCCTCCTGCTCAGAGCTGTGGCTCGCAGCCCTAGAGAACCCCAAGAAGGACACAGGGACACGGCACCCCAAAAGGGACACAGCCCCCCAAAACAGACACAGCTCGCCAAAAGGGACAGACAGACACACAGCTCTAGAGCCCCCCAAAAGGCACAGAGGCCCCCCAAAACAGACACAGGTCCCCAAAAGGACAGGCAGACACACAGCTCTAGAGCCCCCCAAAAGGCACAGAGCCCCTCAAAAGGGACAGCTGGACACACAGCTCTAGAGCCCCCCAAAAGGGACACAGCCCCATTCCTGCCTGGCGTGCAGACGCAGCTCTAGAGACCCCAAAAGGCACAGATCCCCCCCCAAAACAGACACAGCTCCCCAAAAGGGACAGACGGACCCACAGCTCTGGAGCCCCCCAAAACAGACACAGCCCTCCTGGGGCCGGGCAGAGGGGCACAGCTCCGGAACCCCCCCCCTCCCCAAAAAACGCCACCTCCGTCCCCGCATCCCCCTCAGCGTCGCATCGCGCCTTCGCCAGGCAGCGGGAAATGGAGCCCGCGGTGTTTATGTAACACCCCCCCCAGCCCCCCCTCCCATTTTGGGGAGCCCCGGCAGCACCGAGGGGGTCTCGGGATAGGGGGGGGGAGCCAGAGGAGGGGGTGCCACACGCTGCCACCCCCCCCGCTCCCCTCTCCCGGTGTCCCCGGGGACACGGAGCCACCGGCACCGCACCGGGGACTGCGGGGGACGCGCTGCGGGAAGGATGGGGGGGAATGGGGGGGGTCAGTGGGGTGGGGGGCTCCGGGATGTCCCCCCCCACACACCCCACCCCCCAAAAAGGCCTCGGAGGGGTTTGGCAGCCCAGACGCTCCGTGCGCGGAATAGCAAAGAGGCTGCGCCAGCGCATCACCATGGCAACCGGGGACCGGCGGGGACCCCCCCTCCACACCCGGGGGGGACACTGCAGCACCGGGCAGGGCTGCCCCGACCCCCCCGACCCCCCCAAATATTCGGGGTGCCCAAGGAAGGACAACAGCGGGATGTCCCATAATCCGCCCCATTCACAGGCAGGACGCCACCCGGGGGGGGCTCAGCGCTGTGGGGACCCCCCCCAAGGAAGGGGTTCAGCCTCCTGTGACCCCCCCAGTCCCTGACCCCCCCTGTGGGGACGGTGTGGGGAGTGGCTGCGCCCCCACACCCACGGGTATAACCCTAAACCTGAACCCCCCCGGGGGGGTCACCAAGCTCCTTCCGCAGCCGCAGGGACCCCAAAACAGCCCCGGGCCCCCAAAACACCCCGAGACCCCCAAAACACCCCCGAGACCCCAACAGGGCCACCAAGGTCCCTCCCCCGCCGCGCTGCAGGTCCCCAAAACACCCTCGGGATGCCAAAACACCCCCCACTGCAGGGACCCCCCGCTCACCGCAGCACCCCAAGCACGACCCCCCAAAAACCCCAAAGCACCTTCCCCAGCAAACAACCCCCGCCCCATTCCTCCGGTACCGGAGCCCCCGCCAGCCCCCCAGACATGCACCGTGCGTGTCTCCCCCCGGTACCGGAGGTGTCCCAGAGGCTCAGTTCCACCCGCTGCTCCTCGCTGGCCAGACACGCCGTGTAGTTCTCAAACACTGTGGGCACGTACGTCTGCAACGGCACCGAGAGCGTCAGCGCCCGCTCGGTCCCGCTTTACCGGCGCCCGCTGCCGGTTCCCCGGTGCCGGTCAGGGCTCACCTCAGGGTAGCAATCCTTGGCCAGCACCTGCAGCATGGCCGTCTTGCCGCACTGCACGTCACCCACCAGCACCAGCTTGCACCGGGCCGGGGCGGCCGGTGCCGGCCTCCGCTCCCGCATGGCGGCGGCGCGCACGGAACCCCCCGCGCTCGCACCCACCCACCGCCCTGCGCCCCGCCGCCGCAGCGCCCTTATATACCCCGCCGGATGCAGAGCCCGCCCACGGCGGCTCCTACCCGCCAATCAGCGCGGGGAATCCCGGAGCGCCGGCCAATAGCGGAGAGGCAGAACCGGCGGGACACGCC
The DNA here is from genome assembly GCA_024865655.1 of Emberiza elegans. Lineage (NCBI taxonomy): Eukaryota > Metazoa > Chordata > Aves > Passeriformes > Fringillidae > Emberiza > Emberiza elegans. The sequence continues at coordinate 2,582,906 of JALJVW010000117.1, read as the reverse complement.
CCGTGAGGGGGGTGCGAGCGCGCTCTTGGCCGCCAGGGGGCGCCCGTGCGGGATCAGGGCGGAAGTGCCGCGGAGGCCCCGCCCCCTCAGCGGCCGTTGCCGGGAGACCGGAGGGACGCGCGAGCCGGGCCGGGACCGGGGCCGGTACCGGGGGGGGGACCCCAAATCAGGGGGGAGGGAGCCCCCAGTGGCCGTGGGAAAGGGGCGGTGGGTGCTGGGGGAGCGTGGGAGGGAAGGGGGTGAGCTAGGAGGGCTCTGGAGATGGGGATGGGCAGCGGGAAATGGGCCCTGGGGCCTGGGGAGGGAGGTGGGGACTGGTCTTGGGGGGGTCCCTGGATGGGGAGAAGGGGCGAGAAGGGGTTGGGGGGGTCTGGGGGTGCTCCGAAGTGGAGGGGCAAGGAAACAGGCCTGGGGGATCCTGGGGACCGAGGCAGAAGGTTATGGGGTGTGGGGCTGGGCAGGAGGAATGGGCCCTGGTGGGGTCTGGGGTGCTCTTAAGTGGAGGGGCAAGGAAATGGGCCTGGGGGAGCCTGGGGAGGGAAGGGGGTGAGCTCTGAGGGCTCTGGAGATGAGCATGGGCAGCAGGAGGGAGGGAGGGAGGTGGGGACAGGACTGGGGGGATCCCTGGATGGGGAGAGGGGGTGAGAAGGGGTTGGGGGGTCTGGGGTTGCTCCGAAGTGGAGGGGCAAGGAAATGGGCCTAGGGGAGCCTGGGGAGGGGGGCAGAAGGTTATGGGGTGTGGGGTATCCCATAGTGCAGGGGGCTGGGCAGGAGGAATGGGCCTTGGTGGGGTCTGGGGGTGCTCTTAAGTGGAGGGGCAAGGAAATGGGCCTGGGGGAGCCTGGGGAGGGAAGGGGGTGAGCTCTGAGGGCTCTGGAGATGGGCAGCATGAGGGAGGGAGGTGGGGACAGGTCTGGGGGGTCCCCTGGAGGGGGAGAGGGGGTGAGAAGGGGTTGGGGGGTCTGGGGGTGCTCTGAAGTGGAAGGGCAAGGAAAGAGGCCTGGGCAGGAGGAATGGGCCTTGGTGGGGTCTGGGGGTGTTCTTAAGTGGAGGGGCAAGGAAATGGGCCTGGGGGAGCCTGGGGAGGGGGGCAGAAGGTTATGGGGTGTGGGGTATCCCATAATGTGGGGCTGGGCAGGGGGAACGGGCCTTGGTGGGGGCCCTGGAGGGGTCACCACGCACACCCCGACCCCTCCTGCCCTGTCCCCTCCTCCAGCCATGGCGAGGCCCCATCTCTCTGCCCCCACGTCGGCCGAGGCCGAGCTGCTGCTGCTGCAGAGACAAGCGCTGGTTGAGGAGGAGATGGCCAAAGTCAAGAGGGCGCTGCTCACCCGCTTCATGCAGGTCTGGGAGCCCCACTGCAGCCTCCCCTGATCCCCTCCAAACTCGACCCCACTTTTCCCCAGCAAATTTCCCTGGCGCTTTCCCCATCATCCCCACTGGGATGGGGCTGCCCCTGTTCTGCTGCAGCCCCAAACCCACTCCTGCCCCTTTTCCCACCTCCCACCACAGGAGAAGCTGAGCCGGGAGGAGCAGAGCAGCATGTGGGGTCTCCACAAGGTCCGCACGCTCTGGCGCTCGGTCCAACGCAAGGCCAAGGACAAAGAGCTGCGCCAGGACATCGAGATCCTCAGCCAGACCTTCTCACGGGTCATGGACTGCAAGGATGGCACCATTGAGGTGACTCTGTGTGTTCTTCACGCGCCCTCTGAACAGAGAGAAGCTGTGACAAGGATCATGGTTTCAATCCAAACAGCTGAGTTTCAGGAGAAGGTCCATTCCCTGCAGGTGTTGCTCTTTGACATCCCTGGTTGTCTCAGTTTGGAAAGACAGGACTCTGCTAAAGAAGGCAGGAGCCTCCCCTAAAATGGAGAATGTAAACCCACCCTCTGAATTGTTATAAATTTGAAATTAAGGGGCTTTCAGGCAAAAAATATGAGAGCAGGAAGTAACAGTTTGTCTTGGTTTGGAATGAGAGGTGTCTGCTAAGGAAGGAAGGCAGGAGGCTCCCCTGAAATGGAGAATGTAAACCCCCCTCATCCAAATTGCTATAAATTTTATATTAAAAATATGGGAGCAGAAATAACAGTTTGTCTTGGTTTGGAAAGACAGGAGTCTGCTGAGGAAGAATGGAGAATGTAAACCTTCCCTCTGAATTGTTAAAAATTTGAAATTAAAGGGCTCTCAGGCAAAAAATATGGGAGCAGGAAATAACAGTTCTTTAATAGGGAAGAAAATAAAAGGATAAAATAAACAATGCAGTGAACTAAAACAACAGAGCCAGAGTCAGAACCCAACCTGACACCCTGTGGGTCAGGGTGTTGGTATCAGTCCCATTGGAATTGTGGCTGCAGCCCTCCTGCAGTGTCAGGGGTGGTTCTGCTGGAGCAGGGATCCTGTAGGAAAGGGTGCAGTCTTCCTCTGAAGATCCAGTGGAAAAGGCAGCTGCTGCTCCTCTGGGAAATCCAGTGGAGAAGGTGTGCTGGTGTTCCAGAATCTCCAGATTCTATCTGGGTAGGAATGTTTGAAATCTCAGATTGTATCCAGGTAGGAATGTTTGAAACCTCAGATTGTATCCAGGTAGGAATGTTTGAAACCTCAGATTCTATCCAGGCAGGAATGTTTGAAATCTCAGATTATATCCAGGTAGGAATGTTTGAAATCTCAGATTGTATCCAGGCAGGAATGTTTGAAATCTCAGATTGTATCCAGGTAGGAATGTTTGAAATCTCAGATTCTATCCAGGTAGGAATGTTTGAAACCTCAGATTCTATCCAGGAATGGAAAATCAGATTCTATTGGCTTCCTCCTCCTCTGGGCTCACATCTCCCAATGGGATGCTGTAGCTCTTATCAGCCGTGCAGTGACATTCAATAGCTGTTATCAGCTGATGTCCCCTCAGAGGGAGGAGCGATTGCGGAAGAGATAAGGAAAAACTGCAAAACTGCCCACTTGACAAAAGACATCTGGTAATAAATACATCTTGCCTTGCAATCTGGAACAGTGCTGGTCCTTCCTGTTTCTGAAACAGACCTGCAGAATCCTGAAACAGAGACCTGCTAAAGAAAATCATTAATAACTATTTAGAAATCCACTGAGCCAGGAGCTCTTTACCTTCTTCTGAAACTCAGATTTTTGGACTTGAAACAATGAACGTCCTTTGCTTGTCTCACAGCTTCTCTCTGCTCAGAGGGCAGGTGAATGCCACAGCTCTGGGGCTGGCAGGGTGGGGAGGGGTGTGATGGTGGTCACAGGGGTCCCAGGATGAGGGAAGAGATGAGAATGTTGACTCTGTATTTCATAAGGGCTATTTTATTATTTTATTATATATGTTATATTATATTATTTTAGTATAATATATATTACAAATATAATATATATTAAAATATATATTATATATATTATTATATGTAGATGAGATACATATCATATTTATAATACATTTTTATATAATATATATAACAATATATGATAAATATACTAAAAGAATAGAATAAAGTATTTCATCAGAAGGCTAGCTGATTTATTATTTTATGATACATATAATATACTTTTAGTGTAATACATATAACATATATTAAAAATATATTATATATATTATATATAGTATATATATTATACATACTAGATATATCTTATATTTATCATATATTTTATGTATTTTTATATAAGATATATATTAAAATATTTGATAAATATAAGATATATATGAAAATATATGGTATATATTATACTAAAAGAATAAAGAATAGAAGAAAGGAAAAAAATGGAATGATAATAAAATAGACTGGTTTAGAGTCTTTATGAGATATAATATATTCTTTTGGCCATTAATTAAAACAACCACATGATTAAAAATCACAGATGCACCATTAAAATTCCACAGCAGCAGATAATTCTTGTTTGTATATATTTATATTTATCATATATTTTATATAAGATATATATAAAAATTTGATAAATATAAGATTTTCCATGAAAATATATATATGACAGTACTAAAAGAATAGAAGGGATTTCATCATAACCTTGAAATAAACTCCCCAGGAATGATAATAAACGGAGCTGAAGGAAGTCTGAGGAGCAGACTGTGATTGGCCCTGAAAAACAACCACATGACCTCACAGACCACCTGTTGCACCTGCAGCAGATAATTCTTGTTTGCCGCCTGAGGCTCTCACTTCTGGAAAAGCTAAAGGATTTTCCATTTAGTGCCCAGGGGACATATAACCCCTAAAAAAAAACTCCCCAGGCGCTGGTGACGGAGCGCAGAGTTTGAGGCTGAGCCACCTGGACCTCACAGAGGTGTGGAATTTCAAGGGGTATTGGAATAATTACCAATATTGCCGTGCCTGAGCTTGTCTGGCCCTTGGTGCTGAACCAAATAGCAGCAACTGTGGTGTTTTTACCGCAGAGACACTTTTGGCTGGCTGGATGTGTGGTGTTTCACCCCAGAGACATTTTTGGCTAGCTGGATCACCCCAGAGATGTTTTTGACCAGCTGGATGTGTGGTGTTTCACCATAGAGACACTTTTGGCTGGCTGGTTGTGTGGTGTTTCACCCCAGAGACATTTCTGGCCCGCTGGGTGTGTGGTGTTTTCACCCCAGAAACACTTTTGGCTGGCTGGATGTTGCAGCTGGGTGTGGTGGTGTTCACAGGGGTCCCAGGACAAGGGAAAAGATGAGAGTCTTGACTCCATGTTTCAGAAGGCTGATTTGTTATTTTATGATATATATGATAATAAAAGAGAATGATCTATTAAAACTATACTAAAAGAATAGAAGAAAGGATTTCATCAGAAGGCTTGAAAAGGAAAGGAATGACAATAAAATCTTGTGACTGACCAGGGAGTCTGAGACAGCCAGACTGTGATTGGCCATTAATTAAAAACAACCCCATGAGACCAATCACAGATGCACCTGTTGCATTCCACAGCAGCAGATAACCAATGTTTACATTTTGTTCCTGAGGCCTCTCAGCTTCTCAGGAGGAAAAATCCTAAGGAAAGGATTTTTCATAAAAGATGTCTGCGACAATAAGGCTTTCCTGTTTCATCTTCGCCAACAATGGAGGAAACCCCTTTGCCCTGCCTTGTGTCCCCACAGGAGGGCCATGCTGGAGCAGCAAGACTGGGAAAGCTGGGTCCTGCAGGAAATGGAGGTGGCCACGGAGGAGGAGCACGCCAGGAATGAGCAGGAGGCCTTGCTGAACTTCCAGAGCGCCCGGGACGACATCAAAAACAAGGCAAGGGGCTCAAGGGGGCGTGGAGAGGCTGGCAGGGATGCCAGGGGAGGTTTTGGGGGTAACCTGTTGTCTTGGTTTGGAAAGACAGGAGTCTGCTAAGGAAGGCAGGAGCCTCCCCTGAAATGGAGAATGTAAACCCTCCCCACCCCTCCGAATTGCTGTAAATTTTAAATTAAGGGGCTCTCAGGCAAAAATATGGGAGCAGGAAACAACAGTTCTTTAATAGGGAAAAGAAAAAAAATAAAGGATAAAATAAACAATGCAGTGAACTAGAACAACAGTGACAGAGTCAGAACCCAACCTGACACCCTGTGGGTCAGGGTGTTGGTATCAGTCCCATTGGAAATGTGGCTGCAGCCCTCCTGCAGTGTCAGGGGTGGTTCTGGTGGAGCAAGAGGGTCCTGTAGAGAAGGATGTATTCTTCCTCTGAAGATCCAGTAGAAGAAGAGGCAGCTGCTGTTCCTCTGGGAAATCCAGTGGAGAAACTGCTCTGCTGTCCCAGAATCTCCAGATTCTATCCAGGCAGGAATGTTTGAAATCTCAGATTCTATCCGGGTAGGAATGTTTGAAATCTCAGATTGTATCCAGGTTAGAATGTTAGATATCTCAGATTCTATCCAGGCAGGAATGTTAGAAATCTCAGATTGTATCCAGGTAGGAATGTTTGAAATCTCAGATTCTGTCCAGGCAGGAATGTTTGAAATCTCAGATTCTATCCAGGTAGGAATGTTTGAAATCTCAGATTCTATCCAGGTAGGAATGTTTGAAATCTCAGATTGTATCCAGGCAGGAATGTTTGAAATCTCAGATTGTATCCAGGTAGGAATGTTTGAAACCTCAGATTGTATCCAGGCAGGAATGTTTGAAATCTCAGATTCTATCCAGGTAGGAATGTTTGAAATCTCAGATTCTATCCAGGTAGGAATGCTTGGCTCCTCCCTCGGGACTCACATCTCCCAATGGGATGCTGTGGCTCTTATCAGCCATGCAGTGACATTCAATGGCTGTTATCAGCAGATGTCCCCTCAGAGGGAGGAGTGATTGTGAGCACTCAAAGAGAGAGATAAGCAAACTGCCCACTTGACAAAGGATAGTCTACCATACAGATGGTAATTGAAAACATCTTTCATTGCAATCTCCAACCCCTGTGTGTCCCCCAGTGCTGGCAGGATCAGCAGTACAGCCGCCTGCAGCTGGGGGCCAGGCTGGAGGGGCTGTGGGAGCAGATCCAGACAGCACGGAGGAACTACGCCCAGGCCACGGAGAAGAAGAAGGTGGAGCTTGAGGAGCTGAAGAGGAAGTGTGAGAAGACTTCCTGCGAGATTAACGCGCAGGCGAAGAGGCTGGAGAAGCTCCAGGTTTTGGCAGGGGTGCTGGGTGGTTGTGGGAGTGGGGTCACCCCTCATTCCCCACTCGATTTTCCATGGAATTGTGGAATTGTTGAGGTTGGAAAAGCCTCTGAGACCCAGCAAGCCCAACCTGGCACTGGCAAGGAGGTGACAACAGGCCAGGCTAAGCAGGGCTCCCCCAAGAGTTTGTGGAGCAGTGCCGGAGTCATGGAATCATGGAATTATTGAGGTTGGAAAGTCTCTAAGACCATCAAGTTCAACCGTTCTCTCAGCACTGCCAGGGCCACCACTGAATCACATCCACGTGGTTTTGAGCACTTCCACAGATGGTGCCTCCACCACTGCCCTGAACAGCCCATCCCAAAACTGGGCCACCTTTTCCAAAAAGGAATTTTCCCCTATTCCAAAGCTGGGCCACCCTTTCCAAAAAGAATTTTCCCCCATTCCAAAGCTGGGGCCACCCTTTCCAAGAAGGAATTTTCCCCCATCCCAAAGCTGGGCCACCTTTTCCAAGAAGGAATTTTCTCCCATCCCAAAGCTGGGGAAATTCCTCCTTTCCAAAAGGGAATTCCTCCTTTCCAAGAAGGAATTCCTCCTTTTCAAGAAGGAATTTTCCCCCCATCCCAAAGCTGGACCACCCTTTCCAAGAACGAATTTTCCCCTATTCCAAAGCTGGGCCACCCTTTCAAGAAGTAATTTTCCCCCATCCAAAAGCTGGGGGAAATTCCTCCCTTCCGAGAAGGAATTCCTCCTTCCCAAGAAGGAATTTTCCCCAAGAACACTTCCCTGCTGTTTTTCACCAGGACATGGTGACAGCCACCAGGGCCCAGATCGCTGCTCACCTGCGCAAGAGTGAGGAGCAAACCCAGCGCATCCGGGGCGATCGGGAGGACGCCCACCAGAAACTCCAAAAGCTCCGGGCTCAGATCACCCAGGCCAGCGCCACAGCTCACACCCACCTGGTGACACTCAGCTCTCAGTGCAGTGCCACCCTCAAGGTGCTGCAGCAGCTGGTGGAGAAGGTGAGTTAGGCACTGCTGATGTCCCCGTGTCCATTGGAATATGATCCCAATATAACCGGCTGGAACGTGCCTGGGCTCGTCTGGCTCTTGCTGCTTGACCAAAGGCAGCAGCTGTGGTGGTTTCACCTCAGAGACACCTTTGGCCAGCTGGATATTGCAGCAAAAGTCAGGGTGCCACCTCAGGGGTGTCTTCCCTGACTGATCCATGCCCAGGATGGAGCCACCCCACGTTGGGCGCCAGTATATTGGAATTAAATACCAATATAGTCGGATGGAACGTGCCTGGGCTTGTCTGGCCCTTACTGCTTGACCAAAGGTGGCAGCTGTGGTGGTTTCACCCCAGAGACACCTTTGGCCAGCTGGATATTGCAGCAAAAGTCAGGGTGCCACCTCAGGGGTGTCTTCCTTGACTGATCCATCCCCAGGATGGAGCTGCCCCACGTTGGGCGCCAGTATATTGGAATTAATTACCAATATAGCCAGATGGGACGTGCCTGGGCTCATTAAGTTGTGGTGGTTTCACCCCACAGACACTTTTGGCCATGGATATTGCAGCAGATGGATCCATCCCCAGGATGGAGCTGCCTGGGGAATTAATTACCAATATAGCCAGATGGAATGTGCCTGGGCTCGTCTGGCTCTTGCTGCTTAACCAGAGGTGGCTGCTGAGATGGTTTTCACCTCAGAGACACCCCTGGCTGGCTGGATGTTGCAGCTGGGTGCTTGGGACAGGTCCAGGCATGCAGGAACTCAGTTTTACCTCTGGTGGAAAGGCTTTAGGCGATAGTGAAGGGAAAAGGAGACGGATTCTGCTGGAGGGTTTAATCCAGAGCTTCATTCCAGGGTCACAGATCTCTGAATCTTGCAACAGCTCCAACAGAACCCTGACCACGTGGTCCCCGTGTCCTTTTAAGCCCGGGGAGAGGGGGAGGGATGGGGTAGGTGTGCCACCAGCCAAGTGGGAGGCGGCAAGTCTCAGGGGACAATGACACTTAGGCCAATGTCCCCAGGGCTCAGAAGCATCTTTTGAACTTTTGCCAATCAGATGATTGGCAAACATTCCTTGCTGGAATGTTAAGATTGATGGACAGCACTTAGCAAGGGGGCAAGGGGAAGGGGAAGGGAGAGGTTGTTGTTGGCACACCTGAGGAACTGGGATAGCTGCAACAGGATATTGCATCACACAGCAACACATGTCCTGTGTCCTGCTGTCCCCACCCGCCCATCCCGGTGTCCCCACCAGGCTCAGCGTCTCCTACGCCTGGCTGAGCTGTGCCGCAGGCTGGAGACAGAAGAGGAGAAGGTGCTGCCCTTCTACCCCTCCTCACTGGGCGAGCTGGAGCAGCAAAAAGTCCGCAAGGTCCTGGAGGAGACGGCCAGCGAGCCCCTGGCACGGGTGAGGAGGCACCACCACCATCCTCAGGCTGTGATTCAGCCCCCAGCTGGTGCTCGGGGCAGGATGGAGACACCAAAGTCTCCCTGCTGCCTCCCCACAGGTCATGAAGGACTACATAGGGCTGGAGAGGTTCTGGCAGAGGTTCAACAAGGCCAAACTGGAGGAGAAGGGGCTGGAAAGGGCACGGGCAGCCCTGGCAGACAGGAACCAGGAGCTCAGGAGGCTCCTCCAGCAGTACCTGGCTGGGGCTACAGTCAGCCAGAAGGTGCCCAAAGATCCCCATCCCCTCCTTGCCACCAAGCAAAAGCCACATCCCCAGAAATGAGGGAGGGAGCCACGCTCAGGGACACTGGGCATGGGGAGGGCTCAACCACCAGGACCCCTTTCCTGGCTCCACCAGCTCCAGCTGAGCCTCCCTGCAGACCTGCCTGATGTTTGGGGACTCAGGGATTTCCTGGATATGCCTTAAAAGAGCAAAACTGCCTGAAAATGTGCTCCAGGGTGTTATTTCTGGGATTTGTTGAGTCTGTCACCTCAAAGCCCTGGGCCCTCCTTGCCACCAAGCAAAAGCCACATCCCCAGAAATGAAGGGGGGAGCCACACTTGGGGACACCTGGGGAAGTTCTTGGGCATGGTGCACCCCAAGAGCTTCTGGGGAGGGTTCAACCACCAGTCCTGGCTCCAACCAGCTCCAGCTGAGGCTCCCTGACAGACCTGCCCAGTGTTTGGGGACTTGGGGATTGTCATTTCCTGGATATGACTTAAAAGAGCAAAACTGCCTGAAAATGTGCTCCAGGGTGTTATTTCTGGGATTCATTGAGTCTGTAACCTGACAGGACCCATCAAGGCCCTGGGGCAGGCAGGGAGCTGAGGGGTGCACAGCCCCTTCCCACTGCCCTGTGCCCATCACTGTGCCAGGAAGAGCAGCCACAGATGCCAAAGGAGGGGAAGGTTTTATTTCTTTTTGGCTTTGTTCCTCTTCTCCTCCTTCTGCTTTTTCTTGGAGAGCTTGGGGCTGCTGGCCTTGCGGTACAGGTGGAAGCCAATGAGCCCCAGCAGTGCTGGCACCAGCCCCAGGCACAGCAGTGGCACCACCTCGTTCAGCACCTTCTGCCAGTAACTGGCCCGGGACAACCCCACCAGCTCCACCTCGAAGCGCAGCACAGCGTCACCTGCAAGGGGGGCACAGCCTGAGCAGGGACCCCAAAAAGACCCCACGGGGACCCCCCCTCAGGGCTGCACTCACCTGGGATGGTTGGGGGGGATCCCCTTTTGCCGTAGGCTAAGTGAGGGGGGATGATGGCTCTGCGCTTCTCCCTGCCACGGTGACAGTGTTGGTGCCACAAATTGTGCTGGGGACGCTGGGGAGGGGACACTGCCCACCCCGTGCCACCCATCCGCACTTACCCCACACACATGTCCAGCAGGCTCTGCTCCAGACCTGTGACAGAGCGGGGTGAGGGGGAGCGGGGCTGGTTGGGGTTACCCTGGTGACCCCCAGCCCCGCTCCCCCTGAGCCCCTCACTCACCAGGGATCACCTGGCGCTTGCCCAGCTCCACCTGCAGGGGGTCCCGGCTCAGCGAGGAGTCGAAGATCCGGCCATCCTCCAGGGTGCCCTGGGGGGCACAGCCACGGTCACTGCCATGCTCACCCCTGGGTGGCACTTTGTCTGTGCGGCTGCCAGTGTGTTCCCAGTGCTGCTCTGGGGCTGATCCCAGTCCCTGTGCCAGCCCTGTGCCACCCCAGTCCCTGTGCCACCCCAGTGCTGATCCCATCCCTGCAGTCCCCCTATGCCATCCCAGTACCTGTGGCATCCCTGTGCTGATCCCAGTCCCTGCAGCCCCCCTGTGCCACCCCAGTGCTGATCCCAGCCCCTGTGCCACCCCTGTGCCATCCCAATGCTGATCCCTGTGCTGATCCCAGTCCCTGTGCCACCCCAGTGCTGATCCCAGTCCCTGCAGTCCCCCTGTGCCACCCCAGTCCCTGTGCCACCCCAGTGCTGATCCCAGTCCCTGCAGTTCCCCTGTGCCACCCCAGTCCCCGTGCCATCCCTGTGCTGATGCCAGGCCCTGCAGCCCCCTGTGCCATCCCTGTGCTGATCCCAGTCCCTGTGCCCCCCCATGCCATCCCTGTGCTGATCCCAGTCCCTGTGCCCCCCCATGCCATTCCTGTGCTGATCCAAGTCCCTGTGCCATCCCTGTACTGATGCCAGGCTCTGCAGCCCCCCTGTGCCATCCCTGTGCTGATCCAAGTCCCTGTGCCCCCCCATGCCATTCCTATGCTGATCCCAGTCCCCATGCCACCCCTGTGCCCCCCCTGTGCTGATCCCAGTCCCTGTGCTGATGCCAGTCCCGGTACACTCCGGATCACTCTGGTCCCAGTACCATCCCAAGGTAATCCTCGGGCTCATCCCAGTGCCAGCCATGCCCATCCTGGGGCTGTCCCAGCCCGTGTCACCCCTGTGCCACCCCAGGTGCCACACAGAGCCCATCCTGTCACTGTCCCCATGCCAGCCCCAATGTCACCCCCGTGCCACCCCAGGTGCCACACAGAGCCCATCCTGGCACTGTCCCCATGCCATTCCCAGTGACACCACGGCACCATCCCCTCGTCCAGCCCCCATACCCACCCCGCTACCCCCACCACGCTCCCTCCGCTTCCACCCCGGTACCATCCCGGTACCGCCCCATTTCCCACCCCGGTACCGCCCCCGGTACCGCCCCGGTGCCGTTGCCGTTGCCGGTGCCCCCCGCCCGCCCCGCCCGCCGGGAGCGCAGTGCTGACGTGTTCCTCCCGCCCGCCCGCACCGTGTAGTGGATGTGCACCGTGTCCCCCGGCGCCGACAGCTCCGTGCAGCCCTCGGGAGCGGCCACCTGCAACCGGCAGCTCACGGAGAACCGGGACGGAGCCCCCCCCCCCCTCGGGGTCCCCGCAGCCCCCCCGAGCGCCCCGAGAGCCGAGCGGGCCCCCGGTGAGAGCCGAACTCCCAGCCGGGTCCCCGGTTCTCCCATAGCAGCCTGGTCCTCCCTGCCCGCCACAGCCCGGTCCTCCCGGTGCCCTCCCACAGCAGCCCGGCCCTCCCGGTGCCCCGTGGCTCCCTCACGCCGCAGCCCGGGCCCCCCGGTGCCTCCTCCCCCGCCCGGTGTCCAGGCCGGGATCCCCGGTGCCCCCCGCGCGGCACCGTCCCGCCGGTGCTCGGTGTCCCGCCGATCCCTTCCGGTCCCGCTGGTCCCTCCCGGTCCCTCCCGGTCCCGCTCCGGTCTCAGCCTGCCCAAGGGGGCCGCGTGGTTCCCCGGTGCCCGGTTCCCCCGCTTCCCCCGTTTCCCCCGGGCTCACGATCGTTTCCAGCCGTAGCTCCCGGGCGCCGCTTTCGGTTTCGCTCTCGGCGGCGCGGCAGAGCGGCGGCGGCGGCAGCAGCAGAGCCAAGAGGAGCAGCGCGGCGGGGAACGGCATGGCCGGGCTGGCGGCGGAGGAACGGGCACCGGCACCGGGACCGCCCCCACACCTCGGGCCCCGCCCCCGGGACCGCCCCCACACCGAGAGCAGCCCCGGGACGGGCACCGGCGCCTCCCCAGCGGGGCTGGGGGACAGGAGGATGCTCAGCACCGGGCGCTGCCCCGGTGCCCGGTGCTCCGTGGGGACCCCGGCGGGCACCGGAATCCGTCCCAGCCCGGGGCCGTCCCGGCGGCTTCGGCCCGCACCGAGCGGGGGCTCCGGGTGACGGTCAGAGACGGGGGGGGGGTCAAACCGGAGGGTCCTGGCCGGGAAACGCGTCCCGAGCACCGGGTGGGCGCAGCCCCCGGTGTCCTGGCGCCGCCGGTGCCAGCAGGCGGCAGCACAGCCCGGGGAAACCGGCACCCACCGGGGACCCAGGACCCCTCCCCGGGTGCAGGCCCCTTCTGCAGCGCCCCCAGGTCATTCCTTCTCCTTCTCCTTCTCCTTCTCCTTCTCCTTCTCCTTCTCCTTCTCCTTCTCCTTCTCCTTCTCCTTCTCCTTCTCCTTCTCCTTCTCCTTCTCCCTTCCTTCCCTTCCCCTTCCTTCCCTTCCCCTTCCCCTTCCCCTTCCCCTTCCTGGCACCTCTGCAGCTCTTCCACGGGAAACCGAGCCCGCGGGCCGGCTGCAGCCCGGTGGGACAGAACCGGAGCCCCGTTCCTGGGGATCCCCAGCCTAGGACATCCCCTCGCTCACACCGGCACCCGGTGGGCAGCCGGGATCCCCCGCCCCGTGACACCTCATTGGTGCCACCGGCCCCGGTGCCGCTCCGGGACGGTGACGGTGCTGACGCCCGGTGCAGCTCCCGGACGACGGCATCGGCACGCCGGCCCCACCGGCGCACCCACATACCAGGCTCGGTTGCCGTGAGGTGGGGAAGCCGGGCTGGCGGCGGGGCTCGGGGCGTTAATGGGATTAGGGCCGCCGGGTCAGCCCTCGGCACACAAAGCCCTCGGTGCAGCCGCTGGGAACGCGTCGGTGCCGGCTCCGCTGCTCCTGCCCACCGGGGAGCCCCGGTTATCCACACCGAGTCCCCTCCCGGAGCTCCCAGAGCTCCGGTTATCCACACCGAGCCCTCCGGCGGAGCTCCCAGAGCTCCGGTTATCCACACCGAGCCCTCCGGTGGAGCTCCCAGAGCCCCGGTTATCCACACCGAGCCCTCCGGTGGAGCTCCCAGAGTCCCGGTTATCCACACCGAGCCCTCCGGTGGAGCTCCCAGAGCCCCGGTCACCCCCAGTTCGGCTCCCCGGTATCATCTCCATGGTCCCCAGGCCACTGTGGGGCACTGGTCACCTGCACTGGAGCTCCCCCATGTCACCTCCATTGCCCCAAACCCACTGGGGAGCCCTTCCCTCAGGTCACCTCCACGGTCCCCAACCCACTGGGGAGCCCTGGTCACCCCCATTCTGGGCCCTGGTGCTGGCTCTGGTCTCCATGGTCCCCAGGCCACTGTGGGGCACTGGTCACCCCATTCTGGGGTGCTCCCCTGGTCACCCCATTCTGGGCCCCAAACCCTCTGGTCACCCCATTCTGGCCTCAGGTCACCTCCATTCTGGGGTGCCCTGGTCACCCATTGGGGAGCCCTGGTCACCCCATTCTGGGGTGCTGGGCCCTGGTCACCCCCCATTCTGGGGTGCTGGCTCTGGTCACCCCATTCTGAGCTCTGGTCACCCCATTCTGGGCCCTGGTGCTGGCTCTGGTCACCCCATTCAGGGCCCTGGTCACCCCATTCTGGGGTGCTGGCTCTGGTCACCCCATTCCCTGGTGCTGGCTCTGGTCACCCCATTCTGAGCTCTGGTCATCCCATTCTGGGCCCTGGTGCTGGTTCTGGTCACCCCATTCTGGGCTCTGGTCACCCCATTCTGGGCCCTGGTGCTGGCTTTGGTCACCCCAGTCTGAGCTCTGGTCACCCCATTCTGGGGTGCTGGGCCCTGGTCACCCCATTCTGGACCCTGGTCACCCCATTTCTCTGCTGGGCCCCAGCCACCCATTCTGGTCCCCAATTTTGTCTCATGCCCAAGCCCCCCAGCCACCAGCCCAGAGAGGACACGGGCCCCCCATGGCACAAACAGACCCAAACCCCCCAGGCCACCAGCCCAGAGAGGACACGGGGATGGCATGGCAGTGCCAGCCCCAAATGCCATTCAGCCCCCCTTAACCCATGCAGAGGGGGTGACATGGGGATGGCATGGCAGTGCCAGCCCCAAATGCCACTCAGCCCCCCCTAACCCATGCGGGGGGGTGACATGGAAATGGCATGGCAGTGCCAGCCCCAAATGCCACTCAGCCCCCCCTAACCCATGCAGGGGGTGACACGGGGATGGCAGGGCAGTGCCAGCCCCAAATGCCACTCAGCCCCCCTTAACCCATGCGGGGGGGTGGTGACACGGGGATGAGGTGACAGGAGGAGGGGGGGGGCCCCAAGCCCCACTCGCGCCCATCCCAGCGCTGGCACCGTCCCCACGCCCCAGCTGGGATTAGCACTAATGGGATTTACCATTTCATCCAATATTCCCCTAAAGATGAGCCTGGGAAGGGGTGGGGGGGCCCCCTCACCCCCTGCCAGCCCCACCTCACCCCCCCCTGCCCCGTCCCCATCCCCGTTAAGCTCTTTCTAATTAAAGCCAGCCCAGGGCTGTCCATCACCGTCCCCTCCGCGGGACCCCCACGGAAGAAGAGACGAGGGGCAGAGCTACATAAAACATGTTTAATATCCAAGGGGGGGGGTCGGGGGGGGTCAGGGGAGGTCACCCACCGTCTCAGGCTCGGGGGGGGGGGCTGGGGGGGCTGAGAACGCACGTCCCTGGACAGGGCAGAGCCGCAGCGACACGTCACACCAAGCACAGACCAGGGGTATAAATACGGTGCTGGGGAAGGGTGGGGGGCACAATATGGGGTGTGGGAGGGGGGGACACTGTCCGTCCGTGAGGGGCCAGGGACATACAATCACTATGCTGGCATGGGGGGGGTGTGGGGGGAGAGGATGGGCAGGTGGCCAGGGGTGAGGTGGGGGGCACGGCCGAGGGGAGCACAGAGGTCCTGGCAGCTCTGTGTGTCACCCCCGGCCCTGTGAGGGTCACGCTGCGGGAAGGAGACCTGCCTCCAAGTGACATTGGGGGGGCTGGGGACGTGTGGAATGCCCGGGGGGGGCAAACAGGGCTGGGAGGGGGTGCTGGGAGGGAGGGGGAGGTGTAGAATCCCAAATCCCACCCCCACCACGGCCCTGCTGCCCCCACATTTGGTCCAGAGGAAGGCGAGGGGTGCAGGGACATGCATGGGGACAGGGGTGTCCCCGGCCCCCCCCCAGGGCAGGGCAGTGCTGAGGTGGCCCCCCCACCCTCCGCCAGCCCCCGTGCCACCCCCCCAGGGCTCTGCCCCTGCCCCCCTGGGCGTTATAGAGAGCTCTAATTCCACGCACGCACACACGAGATCCGAGGGGAACCAGGGGGACCCCGAAAAAAGGCGAAAAACCCCACAGCAACCGGTGCCAGAAGAAAGCAAAACCCAACCGGGGCAGGGAGGGGGCGGCCGGGGGGGGCCCTGGCATGGGGGGGGGGCACAGGGGGAACCCCCCTCACTTCTTGTTCTTGAGCTGGTTGGCGAGCCAGTCGAGGCCCTCGTAGAGCCCGTCCCCGCTGGTGGCACAGGTGGCCTGGATGTACCAGTTACGGTGGCGCAGGGAGTGCAGCCCCAGCTTGTCCGTGATCTCCGCTGCGTTCATGGCGTTGGGCAGGTCCTGCAGCACACGAGGGAGGTCACAGGAATGGATGCCAGCCCTCCATGCCCCTCCACGGGGCTGGCACCAGCCCTGATGCCATGGGCGGTGGGCACAACTGTGCCACAGGGAGGAGGGAATGTGCCATGGGGATGTGAGACACCAGCCCTGGCACCACAGGGAGGGCCAGAGCTGTGTTAAAAACCAGCCCTGGTGTCACAGGGGGATGGCTCCGAGGGCCACCACCATCATCCCTGGATGCCACAGGGATGGACCCGAGGGATGTCACCACCATCCCTGGTGCCACAGGGATGGACCCAAAGGTCACCACCATCCCTGGTGCCACGGGAATGTGCCCAAGGGCCACCACCATCATCCCTGGTGCCACAGGGATGGCAAGGTCACCACCATCCCTGGTGCCACAGGGTGGGCCATCATCATCCCTGGTGCCATGGGGATGGCTCTGGGAGCCACCATCATCCCTGGTGCCACAGGGATGGCTCTGGGAGCCACCATCATCCCTGGTGCCACAGGGATGGCTCTGGGGGCCGCTACCAACCTTGGTGCTGCAGGCATGGCCCTGGGGGCCACCACCATCCCTGGTGCCAGGGAATGGCCCTGGGGGCCACCATCATCTCTGGTGCCACAGGGAGGGCCACCACCATCCCTGGTGCCATGGGGATGCCCCTGGAGCCACCACCAACCTTGGTGCCACAGCCATGGCTCTGGGAGCCACCACCATCCCTGGTGCCAGGGAACGGCCCTGGGGGCCACCACCATCCCTGGTGCCACAGGCATGGCCGTGGCTCTGTCCCACAACCCCTTTGACACCAGCCTTGATGCCACAGCGCGTCCCACACCGGCCAGCTGCCCTGGCACCCCGGGGGTGTCTCAGCCCCAGCACCAGGCTCTCCCCACCCCCAGACCCACCTGCTTGTTGGCGAAGACGAGGAGGACGGCGTCCCTGAGCTCATCCTCTGCCAGCATCCGCATCAGCTCCTCCCGCGCCTCGTTCACCCGCTCCCGGTCGTTGCTGTCCACCACGAAGATCAGCCCTGGCCAGAGCAGAGGGCACCATCAGGGCTCCTGCGGTGCTCCCCAGTCCCCCCGCTGTCCCCGAGGCACCTACCCTGGGTGTTTTGGAAGTAATGCCTCCAGAGGGGCCGGATCTTGTCCTGCCCGCCCCACATCCCACACGGTGAAGCTGATGTTCTTGTACTCCACCGTCTCCACGTTGAAGCCTGCGGGAGCGACAGTGCAGGAAACTGAGGCGGGGCCACCAACTTGAGGTCACCCTCATTCTGGGCTGGTGCCACCATCCCCTTCAAAGGAGCCCTGGTCACCCCGTTCCCTGGCATTCTGGGCCCTGGGGGGTGCTGGTTATGGTCATCCCATTCTGGGGCACCCTGGCCCTGGGTCAGCCCAAGAGGGTTCCAGCCCTGGTCTGGCACTGGGGTTCTGCCCTGGTCACCCCATTCTCATCCCATTCTGGGGTGCTGGTTCTGGTCCCCCCATTCTGGGCCCTGGCACTGGCTCAGGTCAGCCCATTCTGGGTGCTCAGTGTCCAACTCCACCCCCCACCGCCCCGGTACCGCCCCGGTCTTCGTTGCCGTTGCCGGTGCCCCCGCCCGACCCCGCCCGCCGGGAGCTGGTGCTGACCCGCCCCGCCCGCACCGTGTAGTGGATGTGCACCGTGTCCCCGGCGCCGACAGCTCCGTGCAGCCCTCGGGAGCGGCCACCTGCAACCGGCAGCTCACGGAGAACCGGGACGGAGCCCCCCCCTCCCCTCGGGGTCCCCGCAGCCTCCCCCGAGCGCCCCGAGAGCCGAACTCCCCGCCGGGTCCCCGGTTCTCGGTGCGCCGCCTTCCTCCGCCACAGCCCGGTCCTCCCGGTGCCCTCCCACAGCAGCCCGGCCCTCCCGGTGCCCCGTGGCTCCCTCACGCCGCAGCCCGGGCCCCCCGGTGCCTCCTCCAAAAATAGTGTCAGGCCGGGATCCCCAGTGCCCCCCGCGCGGCACCGTCCCGCCAGTGCTCGGTGTCCCGCCGATCCCTTCCGGTCCGGGCTGGTCCCTCGGTCCGGTCCCGGTCCCGCTCCGGTCTCAGCCTGCCCAAGGGGGCCGCGTGGTTCCCCGGTGCCCGGTTCCCCCGCTTCCCCCGTTTCCCCAGGCTCACGATCGTTTCCAGCCGTAGCTCCCGGGCGCCGCTTTCGGTTTCGCTCTCGGCGGCGCGGCAGAGCGGCGGCGGCAGCAACAGAGCCAAAGGAGCAGCGCGGCGGGAACGGCATGGCCGGGCTGGCGGCGGAGGAACGGGCACCGGCACCAGGACCGCCCCCCACCTCGGGCCCCGCCCCGGGACCGCCCCCACACCGAGAGCCCGGGACGGGCACCGGCGCCTCCCAGCGGGGCTGGGGGACAGGAGGATGCTCAGCACCGGCCGCTGCCCGGTGCCCGGTGCTCCGTGGGGACCCCGGCGGGCACCGGAAGGCCGTCAGCCTGGGCCGTCCTGGCGGCTTCAGCCCCGCACCGAGCAGGGGGCTCCGGGTGACGGTCAGAGACGGGGGGGTCAAACCGGAGGGTCCTGGCCGGGAAACGTCCCGAGCACCGGGTGGGCGCAGCCCCCGGTGTCCTGGCGCCGCCGGTGCCAGCAGGCGGCAGCACAGCCGGGGAAACCGGCACCCACCGGGACCCAGGACCCCTCCCCAGGGTGCCCCAGGCCCCTTCTTCTCCGCCCCAGGTCATTCCTTCTCCTTCTCCTTCTCCTTCTCCTTCTCCTTCTCCTTCTCCTTCTCCTTCTCCTTCTCCTTCTCCTTCTCCTTCTCCTTCTCCTGGCACCTCTGCAGCTCTTCCACGGGAAACCCAGGCCCGCGGGCCGGCTGGAGCCAGTGGGACAGAACCGGACCCCCGTTCCTGGGATCCCCAGCCTAGGACATCCCCTCGCTCACACCGGCACCCGGTGGGCAGCAGGATCCCCGCCCCGTGACACCTCATTGGTGCCACCGGCCAGTGCCGCTCCGGGACGGTGACGGTGCTGACGCCGGTGCAGCTCCCGGACGACGGCATCGGCGCCGGCCCCACCGGCGCACCCACAAACCAGGCTCGGTTGCCGTGAGGTGGGAAGCCGGGCTGGCGGCGGGGCTCAGGGCGTTAATGGGATTAGGGCCGCCGGGTCAGCCCTCGGCACAAAGCCCTCGGTGCAACCCCGCTGGGAAGCGCGTCGGTGCCGGCTCCGCTGCTCCTGCCCACCGGGGGCGGTTATCCACACCGAGCCCTCCCGGCGGAACTCCCAGGCTCGGTTATCCACCGAGCCCTCCGGTGGAGCTCCCAGGGCTGGTTATCCACACCGAGCCCTCGGTGGAGCTCCCAGACCCCGGTTATCCACACCGAGCCCTCCGGTGGAGCTCCCAGAGTCCCGGTTATCCACACGAGGCCCTCGGTGGAGCTCCCAGAGCCCCGGTCACCCCCAGTGCGGCTCCCCGGTATCATCTCCATGGTCCCCAGGCCACTGTGGGGCACTGGTCACCTGCACTGGAGCTCCCCCATGTCACCTCCATTGCCCCAAACCCACTGGGGAGCCCTTCCCTCAGGGATTCCTCACGGTCCCCAACCCACTGGGGGAGCCCTGGTCACCCATTCTGGGCCCCTGGTGCTGGCTCTGGTCACCCAGAGCCCCGGTCACCCCAGTGCTGGGCCCCCGGTACCCCATTCTGGGGTGCTGGCTCTGGGTCACCCATTCTGGGCCCTGGTGCTGGCTCTGGTCACCCCATTCTGGCCTCTGGTCACGCATTCCTGGGTCTGGCTCACGGTCCCCACCCCATTCTGAGGCTCTGGTCACCCCCATTCTGGGCCCTGGTGCTGGTTCTGGTCACTCCATTTCGGGGTGCTGGCTCTGGTCACCCCATTCTGAGCTCTGGTCACCCCATTCTGGGCCCTGGTGCTGGCTCTGGTCACCCCATTCAGGGCCCTGGTCACCCCATTCTGGGGTGCTGGCTCTGGTCACCCCATTCTGGGCCCTGGTGCTGGCTTTGGTCACCCCATTCTGAGCTCTGGTCACCCCATTCTGGGGTGCTGGGTCCTGGTCACCCCATTCTGGACCCTGGTCACCCCATTCTGGGGTGCTGGGCCCTGGTCACCCCATTCTGGACCCTGGTCATCCCATTCTGGGGTGCTGGCTCTGGTCACCCCATTCTGGTTCCCGGTTCTGTCTCTGCAGCTCTCCCAGCCACCAGAGCCCCCCCAATGACACAAACATGCCCAAACCCCCCCCAGCCACCAGCCCAGAGAGGACACGGGGATGGCATGGCAGTGCCAGACCCAAATGCCACTCAGGCCCCCCCTAACCCATGCGGGGGGGGTGACACGGGGATGGCATGGCAGTGCCAGCCCCAAATGCCACTCAGCCCCCCCTAACCCATGCAGTGGGTGGGGTGACATGGGGATGGCATGGCAGTGCCAGCCCCAAATGCCACTCAGCCCCCCCCTAACCCATGCAGGAGGGGTGACATGGGGATGGCATGGCAGTGCCAGCCCCAAATGCCACTCAGCCCCCTAACCCATGCAGGGGGGTGACACGGGATGGCAGGGGGAGGCCCAGGCCACTCAGCCCCCTTAACAGGAGGGGGTGGTGACAAGGGATGGGACAGGAGGAGGGGGCAAGCCCCACTCGCGCCCATCCCAGCGCTGGCACCGTCCCCACGCCCCAGCTGGGATTAGCACTAATGGGATTTACCATTTCATCCAATATTCCCCTAAAGATGAGCCTGGGAAGGGGTGGGGGCCCCTCACCCCCCTGGCCCACCTCACCCCTGCCCCGTCCCCATCCCCGTTAAGCTCTTTCTAATTAAAGCCAGCCGGGGCTGTCCATCACCGTCCCCTCCCATGGGACCCCCACGGAAGAAGAGACGAGGGCAGAGCTACATAAAACATGTTTAATATCCAAGGGGGTCGGGGGGGGGGGAGGTCACCCACCGTCTCAGGCTCAGGGGGCTGGGGGCTGAACGCACGTCCCTGGACAGGGCAGAGCCGCAGCGACACGTCACACCAAGCACAGACCAGGGGGTATAAATCATGGTGCTGGGGAAGGTGGGGGGCACAATATGGGGTGTGGGAGGGGGACACTGTCCGTCCGTGAGGGGCCAGGGACATACAATCACTATGCTGGCATGGGGGGGGGTGGGGGGGGAGAGGATGGGCAGGTGGCCAGGGTGAGGTGGGGGGCACGGCCGAGGGGAGCACAGAGGTCCTGGCAGCTCTGTGTGTCACCCCCGGCCCTGTGAGGGTCACGCTGCGGGAAGGAGACCTGCCTCCAAGTGACATTGGGGGGGTCAGGGGACGTGTGGAATGCCCGGGGGGGGCAAACAGGGCTGGGAGGGGGTGCTGGGAGGGAGGGGGAGGTGTAGAATCCCAAATCCCACCCCCACCACGGCCCTGCTGCCCCCACATTTGGTCCAGAGGAAGGCGAGGGGTGCAGGGACATGCATGGGGACAGGGGTGTCCCCGGCCCCCCCCCAGGGCAGGGCAGTGCTGAGGTGGCCCCCCCACCCTCCGCCAGCCCCCATGCCACCCCCCCAGGGCTCTGCCCCTGCCCCCCTGGGCGTTATAGAGAGCTCTAATTCCACGCACGCACACACGAGATCCGAGGGGAACCAGGGGGACCCCGAAAAAAGGCGAAAAACCCCACAGCAACCGGTGCCAGAAGAAAGCAAAACCCAACCGGGGCAGGGAGGGGGCGGCCGGGGGGGGCCCTGGCATGGCCCGGGGGGGGGGCACAGGGGGAACCCCCCTCACTTCTTGTTCTTGAGCTGGTTGGCGAGCCAGTCGAGGCCCTCGTAGAGCCCGTCCCCGCTGGTGGCACAGGTGGCCTGGATGTACCAGTTACGGTGGCGCAGGGAGTGCAGCCCCAGCTTGTCCGTGATCTCCGCTGCGTTCATGGCGTTGGGCAGGTCCTGCAGCACACGAGGGAGGTCACAGGAATGGATGCCAGCCCTCCATGCCCCTCCACGGGGGCTGGCACCAGCCCTGATGCCATGGGCGGTGGGCACAACTGTGCCACAGGGAGGAGGGGAATGTGCCATGGGGATGTGAGACACCAGCCCTGGCACCACAGGGAGGGCCAGAGCTGTGTTAAAAACCAGCCCTGGTGTCACGGGGATGGCTCCGAGGGCCACCACCATCATCCCTGGTGCCACAGGGATGGACCCGAAGGTCACCACCATCCCTGGTGCCACAGGGATGGACCCAAAGGTCACCACCATCCCTGGTGCCACGGGAATGACTCCAAGGGCCACCACCACCATCCCTGGTGCCACAGGGATGGACCCGAAGGTCACCACCATCCCTGGTGCCACAGGGTGGGCCATCATCATCCCTGGTGCCATGGGGATGGCTCCAAGGCCCATCATCATCACTGGTGCTACAGGGATGGCATTGAGGGCCACCACCATCCTTGGTGCCACGGGGATGACCCTGGGGCCACCACCAACCTTGGTGCCACAGCCATGGCTCCGGGAGCCACCATCATCCCTGGTGCCACAGCCATGGCTCTGGGAGCCACCATCATCTCTGGTGCCACAGGGAGGGCCACCACCATCCCTGGTGCCATGGGGATGCCCCTGGAGCCACCACCAACCTTGGTGCCACAACCATGGCTCTGGGAGCCACCACCATCCCTGGTGCCTTGGGGATGGCCCTGGGGGCCACCACCATCCCTGGTGCCACAGGCATGGCCGTGGCTCTGTCCCACAACCCCTTTGACACCAGCCTTGATGCCACAGCAGGTCCCACACCGGCCAGCTGCCCTGGCACCCCGGGGGTGTCTCAGCCCCAGCACCAGGCTCTCCCCACCCCCAGACCCACCTGCTTGTTGGCGAAGACGAGGAGGACGGCGTCCCTGAGCTCATCCTCTGCCAGCATCCGCATCAGCTCCTCCCGCGCCTCGTTCACCCGCTCCCGGTCGTTGCTGTCCACCACGAAGATCAGCCCTGGCCAGAGCAGAGGGCACCATCAGGGGCTCCTGCGGTGCTCCCCGAGTCCCCCCCACGCTGTCCCCCGAGGCACCTACCCTGGGTGTTTTGGAAGTAATGCCTCCAGAGGGGCCGGATCTTGTCCTGCCCGCCCACATCCCACACGGTGAAGCTGATGTTCTTGTACTCCACCGTCTCCACGTTGAAGCCTGCGGGGAGCGACAGTGCAGGGAAACTGAGGCACGGGGCAGCCACCAGCCCCTTCAAAGGAGCCCTGGTCACCCTCATTCTGGGCCCTGGTGCTGGTTATGGTCATCCCATTCTGGGGCACCGGGCCCTGGTCACCCCGTTCTGGGCCCTGGCACTGGTTCTGCTCATCCCATTCTGGGGTGCTGGTTCTGGTCACCCCATTCTGGGCCCTGGCACTGGCTCAGGTCAGCCCATTCTGGGGTGCTGGGTTCTGGTCACCCCATTCTGGGCCCTGGCACTGGCTCAGGTCACCCCATTCCAGGGTGCTGTGCCCTGGTCACCCCATTCTGGGGCACCGGGCCCTGGTCACCCCATTCTGGGCCCCGGCACTGGCTCAGGTCACCCCATTCTGGGGTGCTGGTTCTGGTCACCCCATTCTGGGTCCTGGTGCTGCCCACCCACATCCCACACGGTGAAGCTGATGTTCTTGTACTCCACCGTCTCCACGTTGAACCCCGTGGGGAGCGACAGTGCAGGGAAACTGAGGCACAGGGCAGCCACCAGCCCCTTCAAAGGAGCCCAGATGGGGAGAGGTCTCTCCTCAGTGTCCCCCCTCAAGCCCACCCACCGATGGTGGGGATGGTGGTGACGATCTCCCCCAGTTTGAGCTTGTAGAGGATGGTGGTCTTGCCAGCAGCGTCCAGCCCCACCATCAGGATCCGCATCTCCTTCTTCCCGATCAGGCTCTTGAGCAGGTTCCCGAAGATGTTGCCCATGGTGACGGCGGCGCTGGCTCCGAGGCCGGATCCTGCGGGGGCATGGGGCAGGCTGGGGGAGGCCCTGAAATCTGCAGGGCTGGAGCTGAGGGGTCCCCCCTGTCCTTGGAGGAGTGGGGAATCGGGGATCCTCACGTCCTGGGGGTACGCAGGGCTTGGGGGGACCCCAGGAAAGGGGCTGGGGAGGGGGGCTGCGCGCTGCATGGGGGTGTCTGTGCGCGCAGCTCGGGGGATGCTGAGCCGCCCCCCGCTGCACCCTGCAGAAGGACAGCGCAGGGCGCTGCACTGGGGGAAACTGAGGCAGGGCTGGCGCCCCCCTCGAGGGGAGCAGAGCCCCCCCCCGAGCCTCCGCACGCTGCCCCCATCACCGCAGCCTCGCCGGAGGGGGAGGCCCCCATCGCCCCCCGCCCCCTCCCCGCAGCGCAGCGCGCCCCTTCCCCCGCAGCGCGCGCAGCCCCCGCGCCCCCCGAAACCGGCGCTCCCCCTCCCTCCTCACCACCCCCCCCACGGCAAACCCCGCCTCTCCCCCCGCACTGCGCCGCCCCCCCCGCCTTGCGCATCGCCCCCCGCCCCCGCCGCACCGCACCGCATCTCCCCCCCCCTCTCCCCGCACCCCCGGTACGACCCCAACCCGCCGGGGCTCCGCGCCCCCGCCGCCGCACCGGGCAGCCCGGTACGCGCTGCAGCCCCCCCGCCGCGCCCCGCGCCGGTGCGGTGCCGACCCCCCCCCCCGTAGCCCCGCACACCCCCCGGTGATGCCCGCGCCCCGCATCCCCGAGCGGCGCGGCCCCCCGCACCTGGTGCCGGTGCCGGTGCCGGTTCCGCCCCCGCCGCCGCTGACTCTGCACCGCTCCCGCCGCCGGAAGCGGAGGCCCCGATCGCGCCGATCTCGCGAGAGCGCCCGGTTAACCCCCCCCGTCCCCGTCCCCGTCCCCCTCCCGCCGCCCGGCGCCGCTTCCCGCAACCTCCGCCCCCCCCCCACTCCGGGACCGGGGGCGCGCGCGGGGAGCGGCGGGGGGAATGGCGACAGCCACGGGGCGTTACCATGGCAACGGCTGCAGCAGTGTGGGGGTGACACTGAGGGGGTGTCCCCGTGTTTCCCCCCCCCGCCATCAGCCCGGTCCTGGGGTTACCGGGACCCGCACCGGGAGGGCAGAGCCTCGTCCGAAGGGGGTACGGGGGAGAGCGGGGTCCCGGTTCTTCCGCCCCCGCCATGAGCACCGGGGACGCGGGGTCCCGACCGGGGGGGGGGGGGTCCCTGTGCTTCACGGAGGACGAGGACCCCCACGCCGTCACGGGGGGACAGGCTGAGCACCCCCGCACCGTGCCGGTATCGTCGGTACGGAGGCTGCCCCGGTGCTCGCAGGCTGAGCAGGGGACGGGACGGGGCGCGGGGAACCCGTGGGTGCTTTCCCACGTCCGTCTGTCCCCGTTGTCCGCTTGTCCGTCCCTGCTCGGCGCCACGGGACAGGACGGATGGCCCCCGCTCCCAGGCAGGTACCGGCGGCCGCCCCGGGGGCGCCGGGCAGCACCGGGCGCCCCGACGGCTGCGGGAACTGTTCCAGCGGCGCCCCAGGACTGGGGGGATCCCGAGCACCGGGCCGCCGCGGGCTGCAGCAGAGAGGGGATGGGGGGAACGGGGGCTCGGGGCAGCGGGCAGGGGGGGGTACGAGGACCGGAGAGTCGCGGGATGGAGCGGGGGAGGCGAGGGCCGTGGTTGCGCCCCGCCGCTGGTGGCACAGCCCCGGGCAGGGCCCTCCCAGCCGCGCCCCGGGGCCTCCCCGCGGCCGCTGACCTCAGCCCCGGGAGCCCCGACGGGGCGGAGGCCCGAGGGCGTGGACACGGCCCGGCCCGGCCGGGAACCGGGGCGGGGGAGGCGGGAGCGCCGTGCTAGAGCAGACCCCGGCTCGGCCCTGGGTTCCTCCCGGGCCGGGGGAAGGGGTGCGGGTGGGTGCCGCTGCGAGCCCCCCACCCCCGCCGCCGTCCCGGGGCTTTGTCCGTCCTTGAATTAAACTGGAGAGCGGCGGCCCCGGGCCGTGACGGGCCAGCGGGGCTAATCCGGCCCCGCATGACTGGTCCGGGGAAACCGCGGCGGGGGGATTACCCCCCCCGGTTCCCGCCCCAACGGGGGACTCAGCTCAGGGCCCCCGGCCCGTCGGGCCCCGCACTGGGGACTTCACACCCACCCACCACCGGCCAGGGCGGGGGATGACGGGGACATTCTTGTCCCAGCCGAGACCGGGCCAGCACCAGCCCTTCGTGCCCGTGTTCGGCCGCCACCATCCGAGCACCCCCTGTCCTTCCTTCTGTCCCCCATCCCTCAATCCCCCCACCCCCCGGTCCATCCCTACCTCCGACACCTGGTACCGGCCCAGACTGGGCGCTCCGGGGCAGCGGGAGCCGTGCGGGGCCGTGCCGCGCCCACGCGGGTTGTAGACACCGTTCACGGGGGTCCGGGGTGCCACCGGGACAGCCCGGGACAACCCGGGCTCGAGCGGCTGGAAGAGGCTGTAGCCCCGTTCCACCGGGCACGGACTGGGACGGGACCGGGCTCCGTGGGCTCCGGAGGGGCGCCCAGCAGCCTCGACGGTCCCCGTCCCTGGGGACCTCACGTCGCGTCCCCCGGAAAGCCGGCGGCCCCAGGACGGTGTCCCGGGGCTGTGCTCCCCGTGCGCCCTGGGTTGTCACGGAGCTCTGCCTCCCCCGTGCGCCCGGGACTGTCCCGGGAGATCCCGTCACTCGTGCCCCTGTGCACCCAGGGCTGTCCCGGGACATTCCGGGCTATCCCCGTTCCCTGCTCCCTCCGCGCGCTCGGAGCCGTCCGGGGCCGTCCCAGGTTATTCCGGGACCAGCTCCTCCTCGCACCGGGAGCTGTCGCGGGCCGGTGCCGGTGCCTCCCGGTGCCGGTGCCTGTAGAACGTGTGCGCGGGACGGCGGCGAAGGCGGGGGGCGGCAGCCGGGAGCTCTGGGCACGGGGCCGGGGCGCAGCCACCCCGCCGGGCTAATCCGGGCCGTGACGGACAGCCCCGGCGCCGCCGCTCCCGCCGCCCCGTAAGAGATGCCGCAGCTCCGCCGCTCCCCATTGTTAGGGCGAGGACGCGGGGAGGCCCCGCGCGGCGGGACCGGCCCACGGGGACCCTCCGCGCCGCCCCTATAAGAGGGAAGGGGCTGGAAGATGCTCCCGGGTGCTGAGCGCCGTGCACCCGCCGCGCCGAGCCGAGCCCAGCCGTGCCGGCTCCCCGGGGAGCTGCCGGTACCGACCACCGGCACCGGGTACCGCGCACGGACCGCCGAGAGCCAGCAGCGGTACCGACACCGAGTGCCGCGCGCAGAGTGCCGAGCAGCGGCTCCCCGGAACCGGCACCGCGAAGGGAGCGCCCGACGCCGCGCTCCAGGGCCCGGTCAGTGCGCGCTGGGCACCGCACCCCCGACGCCGCGCCCCGGCCACCGGCTGCAGCCCGGTGGCGGCGGCGGTGCCGGCCCGCCCGCCCGCCCGGCGCTCCCCGCGTCCCCCCGCGGCCGTCCTCATCTCGGAGCCGCCCCGCGCGTCCGGAAACACGCGTGGATGTAGCGGCCGGGCCGGGGGCTCTGCGGCACCATAAATACCGGGACGGCCGCTCGCCCGCGCACTCTGCCGGGGCTCCCGGGGCCGGAGCCATGCGCGCCGCCGCGCTGGGGCTGGCGCTCCGGGCACTCTGGGCTCTGGCCCTCTCCTCCCTCTCCAACACGCTGGCAGTGAACAACAGCGGGCGGTGGTGGTGAGTCGGACGGCACCGGCACCGGTACCGGCACCGGGGTGGCGAGGCGGGAGGGCGGGGCTGGCACGGGCACAGCAGGAACTGCCCTGCAGGCAGGAATGGGGCGCGTGGGGGGACACGGGGCTGCGACCCCCGTTTGGGATCCCTAGCGGGGATGCTGCGGTCGCAGCGAGGAGCCTGCAGGGAGGCTGAGGTGAGGAGGGAGGCGCTGGGGACGCCCCGCTAGTGGTCACCGTGCCCACCTGTGCCGCAGGGGCATCATCAACGTGGCCTCGTCCACCAACCTGCTGACAGACTCCAAGAACGTGCAGCTGGTGCTGGACCCCAGCCTGCAGCTGCTGAGCCGAAAGCAGCGCAAGCTGATCCGGCAGAACCCCGGCATCCTGCACAGCGTCAGCTCCGGCCTCCAGACTGCCATCAAGGAGTGCAAGTGGCAGTTCCGCAACCGCCGCTGGAACTGCCCCACCTCCCAGGGCCCCAACATCTTCGGCAAAATCGTCAACAGGGGTGAGGCTGGGGGGCAGCACGGGGGTCCCCCAGACCTCCTCCACGCACCCCCAAGTTGGGACGCTCGTCAAAGCGCCCCTGGTTTGCCACGGGGCATCGCCAGCCCATCGTGATGGAGGGTTGGGGGTGCCAGTGGGTACCCCCTCCCCATCCTGGCAGCATCTTGAGGCGCCGCTCCCTCCACAGGCTGCCGGGAGACAGCGTTCATCTTCGCCATCACCAGCGCTGGCGTGACACACTCGGTGGCCCGGTCGTGCTCG
Organism: Emberiza elegans; assembly: GCA_024865655.1. Classification (NCBI taxonomy): domain Eukaryota; kingdom Metazoa; phylum Chordata; class Aves; order Passeriformes; family Fringillidae; genus Emberiza; species Emberiza elegans. The sequence goes on along the minus strand of JALJVW010000117.1, from coordinate 2,554,238 downwards.
GAGGGGTCCATCGAATCCTGCACCTGTGACTACCGGCGCCGTGGCCCTGGGGGCCCTGACTGGCACTGGGGGGGCTGCAGTGACAACATCGACTTCGGTCGCCTCTTTGGGAGGGAGTTTGTGGACTCCAGCGAGAAGGGCCGGGACCTGCGTTTCCTCATGAACCTGCACAACAACGAGGCCGGGCGCATGGTGAGGGCACTGGGGGCTCGGTGAGGGCAGCACTGGGGTGGGCACAGAGATGAGCACGGCCACCAAGACCTTCAGCCTGCTCCCATGTGTGTGTTGGGAACATTCGGAGATGGGTTTTGCACTTGCCTTTGGGACAAGTGACGTCTGAGTGAGGTGACACTGGTGTAGGAGCACGGTGGTCCCCAAGGGGGTCCCAGGCTGCTCACAAAGCCCCAAATTCCCCTTTCCTTCCAGGCACAGAGATGAGCACAACCACCAAGTCCTTCAGCCTGTTCCCATGTGTGTGTTGGGAGCAGTTGGAGATGGGTTTCACTCTTGTCTTTGGGACAAGTGATGTCTGAGTGTGATGTGACCATGCAGAAATGAGGGGTGTAGGAGCACGGTAGTCCCCAAGGGGTTCCCAGGCTGCTCACAAAGCCCCAAATTCCCCTTTCCTTCCAGGCACAGAGATGAGCACAACCACCAAGACCTTCAACCTGTTCTGGGAACAGTTGGAGATGGGTTTTGCACTTGTCTTTGGGATAAATGATGTCTGAGTGATGTGACAGTTCAGAAATGAGGGGTGTAGGAGCACGGTGGTCCCTAGGGGAGGGTCCCAGGCTGCTCACAAAGCCCCAAATTCCCCTTTCCTTCCAGACTGTCTTCTCGGAGATGCGCCAGGAGTGCAAGTGCCACGGCATGTCGGGCTCCTGCACCGTGCGCACCTGCTGGATGCGGCTGCCCACCTTCCGTGCCGTGGGTGACGTCCTGAAGGATCGCTTCGATGGCGCTTCCCGCGTCATCTACGGCAACAAGGGCAGCAACCGGGCGTCGCGGGTGGAGCTGCATCACTTGGAGCCCGAGAACCCGGCCCACAAGCCCCCCTCTCCCCACGACCTCGTCTACTTCGAGAAATCCCCCAACTTCTGCACCTACAGCGGGAAGATGGGCACGGCGGGCACGGCCGGGAGGTTCTGCAACAGCTCCTCGCCGGGGCTGGACGGGTGCGAGCTGCTGTGCTGCGGGCGCGGGTACCGCACGCGCACCCAGCGCGTCACCGAGCGCTGCAACTGCACCTTCCACTGGTGCTGCCACGTCAGCTGCCTCAACTGCACCAACACCCAGGTGCTGCACGAGTGCCTGTGAGCTGCCCCGGGGGCACCCTGCCCAGCCCCGGAGGGGGTCAGCGCCACCCACCCCCCATGACGGGTGCCCGGCTGGATTGAAGGCACCTCTGGGTGGGGGGGTGTGGATGTGTCCTAGGGACCCCCGTCCTGCCATGGGTGGGCTCAGTGCCAAGCACCTTGCCGGCCACTCCCCGGCTCCACGGGGTCACTTCTTGCTGTAAATAAAATATTTATTGTGGACGGTTTGGTGCTGCCCCCCCCCCACCCTGCTTCGCTGGCCCCAGGCCCTGTTTTTTATAATGAGAGATAATAATAATTAATAATAATTAATAATAATGATGCTTTGTTACAGGTGTCATTGATAGCCTTTAGAGAAGAATAAAGAATATATTTTTATCAGTCCTGCCCTGATTTGTGTCTATGGGGGGGGCTGGGGAAAGGAGGGGGGACAACAATGCATCCCAGACTGTGGGATGTGCTGTCCATCTGTCCATCCATCACTTCTCCGTCCCCTCACCTCCCCATTCCACGTCCATCAGCCTCTCCGGCTGCTGTCTGTCCATCTCTCTCCTCCTTCCCTCCGCTCTCTGCCGTCCCCTCCCCGCAGACCCCTTTCCTTCTCCCGCTGTGCCCGTCTCCATCGCAGCCGCTCCCGCCGCCGCCGCTCCCGGCCGGGCCCGTCCGATCCCCACGGCCGCGGCGCCCATCACCATGGCACCCTGACTGCAGCATCTCCGATGCTGGAATTTGCCGGGGCGGTCGGGCTGGTGCCGCCGAGGCCGGGAGTTGGGAGCGGCCCCGGGAGGTACAAGACGACAGACAGGGAATGAGCATCGTCCATCACCGCTACCGGCCGGGGCTGACGGCTCCCCTCGGCTCCGGGGGAAAAGCAGGGCCGGGGGAGGGCACCGGGGTTACCGGGGCAGGGGCCAGAGGGGACAGAGATGGCCACTGGCCCCACAAACAGCCCTACGTCCGTGCGTGACCACAAGAGAAATGGTGTGGCAAAGGCGGGGGGGTGCAGCTCCGTGGTTGGCAGGTGTTGTGCTGGCATGGGATGGGCATCTCTCCGGGACAGGCTTCCCTCTGGATGGGCATCGCTCTGGAATGGGCATCCCTCTGGAATGGGCATCCTCTTGGGACAGTCCTCCCACTGGAGTGGGCACCCCACCAGGATGGGAATTCAGCCCTGAGATGGGTTTTTCCCTGGGATAAGCATCCCAAAAGGGTGGGCATATCCCCAGAAGGGGCACCCTTGGGAAGGGCATCCTTCTGGGACAGGCATCCCACGGGGATGGGCACAGGGCACACACATCCCCCCCCGCCCCGCACCTGTGACTTCACCCTTGGGGACATCAAAACCTCCCCCTCTGTGTCTGGGGGACCCCCAGCTCGGTGCCCCGGGGGTCCCCAGAGCCCGGGCTCCCCCCCCCCCCAGAGCCGGGAACCTCTCGGGGCCCCTGAGGCTGCGCCGCATCAAAGGCTGCGGGATGACGCTGCCACCACCCGAAATATCCCGCGGAGCCGATAGTGGAAAAGTTGATGTTTAGAGACTCGGAGGAGGGGGGGGAAAAACACCCTGGGGGCCCCCGCTGCCCGCGCCAAGGTCAAAACACAGCCCAGCGTGGAGAATAAAATACCAAAAGGCGAGGAAAACGCCTGGAAAGGAACACAGCCCGAAATAACCCTCCGAACATCTCCCGCCTGCCGGGTTATCTGCCTGCTAAATTCTGCTCCTGCTTCGGCATGAAAATAGCCTGTTTTCCTGCGGTAGGAGTCAGGAATATAGATAATGACATTCTTATAAGTCACCTCTGTTACTCAGCTTTTCCTGCGTGTCCTGCCGGGCACCTCGGGCAGCCGCGACCCCCAGGTGGGCAGGGGCACCCTGGGCACGGGGCACAGACCTCCCCTGGCTTGGACAAATATTCCTGGGTGCTGGAAATAGCTGCTGTGGGACAGCTGAGGGAGAGGGCGGTGCCATCCTGCAGCAGGCTGTCACATCTGGGAAGCCGGGTAACAGCTGGATGGTGGCCACAAGCTGGGCCTGAGGAGGGATGGCACAACCCTGCTCAGGGATGGGGTGCAGGGGGGCTCTGCCTGGGGGTGTGGGGCAGGATGACTCACAGAAGGGCAGGACAGAGGGACAGGAACGCTTCCAAGACACAGGAAAGATGTCATTCCCAGAAATGTGGGACACTGGGGTAGGACACAGCAGTGCGGGACAGAGGGACACAGCCATGCCCAGGGGGGCAGGACAGTGGGGTGGTGCCATTCCCCAAGGTTCAGGACAGAAAGACAGGACTATGCCCGAAGTTTCTGGACAGAGGGACAGGACGGCACAGAGAGATGCAGAACAGAGCCGTTCCTAGAGGTGTGGGACAGAGGGATGGTGTCATTCCCAGAATCCAGACAGAGGGACAGGACAGTGCCCAGAGGTGCAGGACAGAGGAATTGTGGCATTCCCAGAGGTGCAGGACAGGACAGGACAGTGCCCAGAAGTGCAGGACAGAGGAATTGTGGCATTCCCAGAGGTGCAGGACAGTGACCAGCAGTGCAGGACAGAGGAATTGTGGCATTTCCAGAGGTGCAGGGCAGGACAGGACAGTGCCCAGCAGTGCAGGACAGAGGAATTGTGGCATTCCCAGAGGTGCAGGACAGGACAGTGCCCAGAAGTGCGGGCCAGGAGGACTCTGCCATTTCCAGAAACGCAGGACAGAAGGACAGCACAGCATCCAGAGGTGCAGGACAGACAGAGCTGTGCCCACCTGGCCCCATCCCACCTGCAGGACCATCCCCATCCCCTCCCATCCCATCCCCTGTCACCATCACCAGCGGCACAGCCCCGTCCCGGCTCCCCTGGCCTCCGGTCGATGCGGACCCAGGTCCCGCCAGCTCCCGGCTTGTCCGGCCGCCCCCTCCCATCCGCCGCATTCCTCCGGCGCGGGGCCAACGCGCCCAGCAACGGTGGCAGCGCTGGCCTCTAATCCCCGGGCATGCCAGCCCCGGGGGGACCGTCGCCGTCACCCACTCCCTGATAGGTGACCAATGCCCGAGACGAACAATTAGGGACAAAGCGGAGCCGCCGGGGGCTAACGCCGGCCTTCACGGGTGCCTTGTGCGGCATTCGGCGGGTTTAATGAATTGTCCATCAATCCTTTCAGCTCCGCTCGCCCGGGCTGGATTAATCTGAGAAGCCGCAGTGGGGAAGGAGCCGCTAAGCCTGTATTTATTACTCTGCCATTGTAACTAATTGAGGTAATTATCTGTGACTCCAACCCCGCGCAACAATGCCGCATTCACCGGGCCCTTCCCACCGGCTCCTCGCGCGGCCTGGGAGAGCCGGCACCGCGGGCAGGGACGCGGGGACATCGCTGGGGACGGTGGGGTGGGGACGGTCAGGGCGCAACCAGGTGACACCGCGCCGCGGGGACACGGACAGTGCTGCTGGCACGCGTGGGATGTGGCAGGGCTGGTGCCAGCTGCACGTGAGGGTCACAGCTCTGTGGGGACACTGCCAGCGGCAGCGCACACACGGACAGGGATCTCTGGGGACACCGTTGTCACACGAAGGTCACAGCTCGCTGGGGACATCACCAGCACTGGCACATACATGGTACATGGACAGGATTCCTTTGGGACAGGGCTCCTTTGGGACATGGCATGGCCAGTGCCAGCTGCTCGTGTGGGTCACGGGCTTGTGGGGACACTGCCAGTGGCAGCACACACATGGATGCAGATCTCTGGGGACATGAGTGACACACGAAGGTCACAGCTCGCTGGGGACACCGCCAGTGCTGGCACATACATGGACAGGGCTCCTCTGGGACATGGCATGGCCGGTGCCAGCTGCGTGTGAGGGTCACAGCTCTGCGGGTACACTGCCAACAGCAGCACATACACAGACACAGATCTCTGGGGACAGAGTTGTCACACGGAGGTCACAGCTGGCTGGGGACACCACCAGCACTGGCACATACATGGACATGGTTCCTCTGGGACATGGCATGGCCGGTGCCAGCTGCATGTGAGGGTCACAGCTCTGCGGGGACACTGCCAACAGCAGCACATACACGGACACAGATCTCTGGGGACAGAGTTGTCACACGGAGGTCACAGCTGGCTGGGGACACTGCCAGCGCTGGCACGTACATGGACAGGGCTCCTTTGGGCCATTGCCAACACCGGTGACACATGAGACACGGCTCTCTGGGGACACCAGTCACCACCAGTGACACACAGGGGTTGTGGCTGTCTGGGGACAGCAGCACACACACACACACATGGGGACAGGTCTGTGGTGACATCGCCGTCACAAGTGACACACAAGGCTCTCAGACACCACCAGCACCCACGGCACACGTGGGTCACGGCTCTCTGGGAGCGCAGCCAGCGCTGGCACGGCCCTCTGGGGACACCACCGTCACCGGTGACACACGAGGGTCACAGCTCCCTGTGGGGACACCGCCAGCCCCGGTGACCCAGCGAGCAGCGCCGGCACGGATGTCACACGCGGCCGGGGGCTCTTTGGGGACACAGCACCGCTCCCGGGGCAGGCAGGGCCCGCGGTGCCCCCCGGTGCCCCCCCGGTGCCCCCCGGTGCCCCCCGGTGCCCCTCGGTGCCATCGCTCACCGGCTGTGCGGCGACATCTGGCGGCCACAACGCGCCCCTGTCCGGGGGCTCCGGTACCGGGCGGGACCCCCCGGTCCCGGGCGTTGGCACCGCCACGGGCTGAGCCCGCGGTGGCCCCGGGGGGACCCCGGGCCGCGGCGAGTTCCGGTGCCCCGGGGGTGCCAGGGGAAGGCGCTGGCGCCGGCGCTGCCCGAATTAGAAGGTGATTTTGGCGGCGGGGAGGGAGCGGCTTTGGGCAGGAGCTGAGCCCACGGGAAGGGCAGCGCCGCTGCCCCCGCGTCTGGGGCACCCCGCGCCACGCTGGGCACCGCGCCGGGGCGTGACGGGCTGTGCTGGGCTGTGCCAGGCTGTGCTGAGCCGTGCCAGGCTGTGCCAGGCTGTGCCAAGCCGTGCCAGGCTGTGCCAAGCTGTGGTAATTTGTGTTGAGCCGTGCCAGGCTATGCCAGGCTGTGCTGAGCCGTGCCAGGCTGTGCCAGGCTGTGCCAAGCTGTGGTAGTTTGTGCGGAGCTGTGCCAGGCTATGCCAGGCTGTGCCAAGCTGTGCCAGGCTGTGCTGAGCCGTGCCAGGCTGTGCCAAGCTGTGCCAAGCTGTGCCAAGCTGTGTTAGTTTGTGCTGAGCTGCGCCAGGCTATACCAGGCTGTGCCAAGCCATGCCAAGTCGCAAAGAGCTGTTCTGGTGCTGGCCGTGCTGTGCCGTGCTGTGCCAAACTGAGCCATGCCAGGCTATGCTGAGGTGTGCCAAGTCGTGCCCAGCCGTGATGAGCTGTGCCAAACGGGCTGTGCCAAGCGTTCTGGGCTCTGCCGAGCCGTGCTGAGCTGGGCTGAGCCATGTCGGGTGGCATCAGGCTGTGCCAGTCTCTGCCAGGCTGCACTGGGCTGTTCTGAGCTGTTCCTGGCCATGCAAAGCCGTGCCAAGGCTGCTGAGTTGTGCTTGGCTCTTCTGGGCCTTGCCAAGCCATGCCAGGCTGCTGTGCCAGGCTGCTGTGCCAAGCTGTGCCAGGCTATACCAAATTGTGCCAAGACATTCTGGTTCATACCAAGCCACGCTCCAAACCGTGCCAGGCTGTGCCAGGCTGCATCGTGCCGTGACAACCCGTGGCTCATCCCACACCTTGCCAACCATCCTGTGCCGTGCCAGGCCGTGCCAGGCCATGCCAAGCCGTGCCTGGTGCAGCACCACACCAGTTGCCGTTGCGTCCAGACCCAGGTGTGGCACTTTGGGTGCCACCGTGGCCACGCGCCAGGCCAGGGGGACCCTTGGCATGCGGGGGGGGGGCCGTGACGTGGCCTCGAGGGTGCCCCCCCCGGGCCTGGCGGGGTGGCCCGGCCGCCGCAGCCGCCCCGTGCCGTGCCCTCCGCGCCGGTGCCACCGGGATAATGACAGCCCCGCGCCGGGGGGGCGGGGGAGGAGCCGCTTTAAATGACTTTAAATAACGCGCAAATTGGCCGCGATCGCGGCGCGGTTTCCTGGGGCTCCCCCCTCCCTCCCTGACCCCCCCCCCGCAGCGTGACTAAGAGCTGGCGCTGTTTGGGGGGGACAGTGACTCACTGGGGTCCCCCCCGGGCCGTGCCGTGGCCCAGGGCCAGCCCCGCTGTGCTCACCCACTCATTATGGGGCACACGGGGCGGGGGGGGCTGGCACGTCGTGCCCGTGTTGTGACGCCACCGCTGTGGTGGCCGCAGGGACACCCGGGACCTCCGGCTGACCCCGGCACCGTAACGGGGTGGAGGTGGGGGGGGTCGGGACACCGGGAGTGTCACGGGGGGCGTGCCCGGACACCGGGGTCCTTCAGAGGCCCCCCCACCCCCGAGCTGGCACAAACAGGGACGGAGGCAGCGCAGGGGATCGCGGAGCTTTTATTGGGGTCAGCCCGTGGGAACTCCAGCCCTGAGCCCCACCCCCCGGCCCTGAGCGCCACACCCAGACAAGCCCCGCCCCCACAAGTGCCACACCCAGCCAAGCCCCGCCTCTCAGGCCGGGGTGGGGCTGGCGGGGCCCGGGGGGGCTCCGGTGCTCTCCAGGCTGCTGCTGCTGCTGCTGTAGGCGCGGGGGTCTCGGCACAGGCGCTGCCGGGAGCCCCCCACGCTGCTCTCGGCATCCGAGTCCGAGTCGGGCGCCGTGTGCCGGCGGATGCGGGACACGGCCTCCCGCAAGGCCTGCGCGTACAGCACCGGCCGCCGCGGCGGGGGCCGCCCCCGGGCAGCCCTGCAGCCCCCCGGGCTCTGCCACGGGCTGCGGGGGCTGCCGGGGGGCTCCGGGGGGGCTCGGGCGCTGCGGAAGGGCCGCCAAGCCCGGCGGGCACGGAAGGGCTGCGAGGGAGGTGATGCCCTGGCATAGCGGACCTGCTGTCGCTGCGGGGGTGGCACGTACTGGGCCCGCACCACCACACGGGTGGCATCGATGAGGACGTGTCCCCCCGTTCCCCGCTGCCCCCTCCCGCGCCCCGGTGCCCCCCGTTCCCGGGCGGCCGCTGCCCGTGGCAGCGTCTGGCAGTGCCGGGGGGTGCCAGGCCCTGCTGGGGACGGCAGCGTCGCACGGGGCCACCGGTGCTTGGCCTCGGTGGCCGCCCGGGGCAGCGTGTGGCTCCAGCCGCCCGGCGCAGCGCCCCGGGCCCGAGCAGGAGCCGCCGGGGGGCTGCGGGGTGCCCGCGGGGCGCGGAGCTGCAGGGTGCGGTGGGGGCCGTCATAGGCGGGGGGTGCGATGTACGGGGGGGGTCCCCCACGGCGGGCGTGCGCCGCCTGCACCCGCTGCATGTGCACCTCGTAGGTGGGGGGGCCCGGCTTGTCCCCCGACAGCGGGGGGCGAGGTGCGGGCACGGGGTGCCCCCCCCAGGGTCCGCTGCTGCCCCCCGACCCCTCAAGCTGCGGCGGGGGGCAGGGGGTGGGGGGTACCCGGGGCCGGGAGCTGAAGTCCTGCAGGCGACAAGGGGGGTTGGAGGGCACCGGGGGCCAAGGGGGGGCCAGCTCGGCCACAAAGCGTTTCTCCAGGTACCTGCAAGACAGAGAGGGGAGTGAGGGAGGGGAGCGGGGCAGGGGAGCAGGACGGACCCCCCTCCCCATCATCCCCGCGGTCCCCACTCACGCGTACTCCCCGGCGATGCGGCGGTAGGTCCAGGGCGGCTCGGGCCAGCAGCCCGCAGCCATGCCGGCACCCCCCGGGCTGCAACACGCCACCGTGTCGATCTCCACCAGCACCAGCTTGGTCCGCTCGCAGATCCGCAGGCGCCCCGCACCGCCCCGCTCCGGACCCCCCAGCATGGCCCCGGCCGACAGGGGGGTCCCCACGGTGGCGTGGGGGGGCTCCGCGGAGCCTCGGCGGTGCCACCAGCCCGCCCACACGCACCCACCTGCCGCACGTGTGCCCCCGGTGCCCCCCGTGTCCCGCCCGGTGCCACCTGGCGCCACGCTGACCCCCGGGCGCCCGGGGGAGCGGCGCACCGCGGGGACCCCAGCGGCCGTCCCAGGGGTGTCGCGTGTCGCGTGTGTGTGTTTGTGTCCCCCCCCCTCCCCAGCACCCTCCCGCCCCGCGGGATCCCTTCCCCCCCCTGCGCCAAGCAGGCGATGGCGGGTTTGGCACCGAGCGCTGCAGCCCACGCGGGCTCCGAGCGGAGCTTAGCAACCCTCCGGCGGCGGCATGGCAACCGGCACGGCCCCCCCCCCGAGTCCCCCGGGCCCCCCGGTACCTGCCCGGCGCTCCCCTCGCTCCGCAGCCTCTGCCGGAGCCCGGCGCTGGCACGGACACGGTGCCTGGGCCGCCCGTCCCCTTCCCCGCCAGGAATGTGCCTCGCTCAGCACGGCCGGGCCTCGCACCTCCCCTGCGGACACCGGCTGCAAACTGCGGTGGCCCGGCTGCCCGAGCCCCCCGCCAGCCCCCCAGGGCACCCCAACATCCCTGTACCTCCCCCAGCCCCTGCCTGACTCCCCCAGCTCACCGCGGTGCCCACCAGAGGGTCCCCATGTCCTGCCGGGTCCCCGTCTCTGTCCCATCCCCAATCCCGGCCTTTTAGAAAAGCCACAGGCGTAACAAACAGGGATTTAGGGTCTGGACGAGCTCAGCAGATTCCCCCTTCCCACGGCGGGGGGCACATCCCCTCCCCACACACCCCCCCGTGCCCTGCCCGACGCCCCCCGTGCCCTGCACGGAGCCAGGGCTGGTGCCAGGTCTGTGTTTATTCGTGGTTTCTCTTCACACACCAAGCGGTGGCGGCGGGTGTGGGGGAACCTGAGGGGAGACCCCGGGGGTGTGGGGGTCCCAGGGCCGGGTGGGTTCCACCAAATCCAAGGAGAGGGTGCAGGGTGTGGGGGAACCTGGGGGGAGACCCCCGGGGGCGTGGGGGGGTCCCTGGGCTGGGTGGGTGCCACCAAACCCAAGGAGAGGGTGCAGGGTGTGGGGGAACCTGAGGGGAGACCCCCGGGGGCGTGGGGGGGGTCCCAGGGCCAGGTGGGTTCCACCAAACCCAAGGAGAGGGTGCAGGGTGTGGGGGAACCTGGGGGGAGACCCCCGGGGGTGTGTGGGGGGGTCCCAGGGCCGGGTGGGTTCCACCAAACCCAAGGAGAGGGTACAGGGGGACAGGGATGAGACCCCACACAGGAACAGCCCTGGCACGGCTAAGGGTGACCCCAGGGGGGTCAAGGGCTGCCCCCATCGCCCCACACGGCTTTGGGGTGCAGGGCACGGCATGGGGGGGCTTGTGGGCTGCCCCCCCAGGCAGGGAAAGGCAGCAGGGGCTGCCCCAGGGCTGGGGGTTATTGCTGGGTGCTGCTGGTGAGTGGGGGCATCCCCCAGGTGTCCCCAACAGCCCGGGGGGGGGCACAGTGATACGGGAGAAAGAAGAGAATTGGGGGGGGGGTTTGGGAGGGCTGAACCCCCCTCCCACCCCAAAACTGCCTCAGGGGCCCTGGGGGAGGACCAGGGCTTGCAGGATGTCCGAGAGGGAGACGATCCCTTTCACCACATCGCTCTCATCCACCACCACCAGCCGGTGGACCTGGGCAAGGGGGGGACACAGGGAGGGGCTGAGGGGGTGCAGGGACCCCCAGTCTGCCCCCAGAGACCCCCCCCGGCACCCCGGCACTGATACCTCAGCCTCCACCAGGCGGTTGATGATGGTTTCCAGCGTTTCGTGCTTGTAACACTTGAGCACGCCCTCGAAGTAGTGCGAGCGGTGCTGCAGCGCCCGCGTCACCGTCACGTCCAGGTTGTTGTAGGTCTTCTCAGCTGCCAGGTTCTGGGGCAGGGACAAACGTTGGGGACACATGAGGAGACCCCCACACCACCCCAGTGTCCCCCCAGTGCAGGTTTTCCCCCATCCCAGGATTTTCCCCCATCCCTGGATTTTCTCCCCATCCCAGGATTTTTCCCCCATCCCAATATTTCCCCCCATCCCAGGATTTCCCCCCATCCCAGATTTTCCCCCAGTCCAGGATTTCTCCCCCAACCCAGGATTTCCCCCTAAGCCCAGGATTTTCCGCCCAGTCCAAGATTTTCTCCCCATCCCAGGTTTTCTCCCTAGTCCAGGATTTTATCCCCAGCCCAGGGATTTCCCCCCATCCCAGGATTTCCTCCCAGCCCAGGATTTTCCCCCCAGCCCAATATTTCCCTCCATCCCAGAATTTCCCCCCATCCCAGAATTTCCCCCAACTCAGGATTTCCCGCCCAGCCCAGGTTCTCCCCCTATCCCACGATTTTCCCCAAGCTCAGGTTTTGCCCCATCCCAGGATTTTCCCCCCAGCCCAGGTTTTTCCTCCCCAGCCGAGGATTTTCTCCCCATCCCAGATTCCCCCCCCCCAGTCCAGGAGGATTTTTCCAGCCCAGTATTTTATCCCAGCCCAGGATTTCTCCCCAAGATTTCCCACGATTTCCCCCATCCCAGGTTTTCTCCCCAGTCCAGGATTTTATCCCCAGCCCAGGGATTTCTCCCCCATCCCAAGATTTCCCTCCACTCCAGAATTTCCCCCCACCCCAGGATTTCCCCCAACTCAGGATTTTCCCCTCCATCCCATGATTTTATCCCCAGCCCAGGTTTTGCCCTCAGCCCAGGATTTTACCCCCAGCCCAATATTTCCCCCCCAGCCTAGGATTTCTCCCCATCCCATGATTTTCCCCTATCCCAGGATTCCCCCCCATCCCAGAATTCCCCCCCCCCAGCCCAGGCTTTCCTCCCAACCCAGGTTTTCTTCCCAACCCAAGATTTCCCCCCCATCCCATGATTTTCCCCCCCAGCCCAGGATTTTCCCCAACTCAGGATTTTCCCCCCCAGCCCAGGATTTTCCCCAACTCAGGATTTTCCCCCCCAGCCCAGGTTTTCTTCCCAGCCCAGGATTTCTCCCCATCCCAGGATTTTCCCCATCCCAGGATTTTTATCCCCATCCCAGGATTTCCCCCATCTCAGGAATTTTCCCCCATCCCAGAATTTCTCCCCCCATCCCATTATTTCCCCCCCATCCCAGGATTTTTCCCCCAGCCCAGGTTTTGCCCCCATCCCAGGATTTTTTCCCCATCCCAGGATTTCCTCCCATCCCAGGATTTCCCCCCCCAGGTTTTCCCCCCCAGCCCAGGATTTTCCCCATCCCCCATCCCATGATTTCCCCCCCACCCAGGATTCTCCCCATCCCAGTTTTTCCCCCAACTCAGGATTTTTGCCCCCAGCCCAGTATTTTATCCCCAGCCCAGGTTTTGCCCCCATCCCAGGATTTCCCCCCAACCCAGGATTTTCTCCCCATCCCAGGTTTTTTCCCCATCCCCTTATTTCCCCCCCATCCCAGATTTCCCCCCCCCCCATCCCAGGTTTTCTCCCCATCCCAGGTTTTCCCCCATCCCATGATTTTCCCCCCATCCCACAATTTTCCCCTCCAGCCCAGGATTTCCCTCCAGCCCAATATTTCCCCCCAGCCCAGGTTTTTCCCCACCCCAGGATTCCCCCCCACCCCATGATTCTCCCCCATCCCAGATTCATCCCAGGATTTCCCCCATCCCGGATTCTCCCCCATCCCAGATTTCCCCCCGGCACTCACAATCACATCGAATTTGGAGTAGATGTCCACCACGCGCCCTGGCAGAGGAAGAGGAGCAGCTCAGCCGAGCCCAGGGTGCCCAGGAGGGGACACAACCCCCAGGGAGGGCACCTGGGCACACCCGGAGCGGGCACAGCGCCTCCTTACCCGAGTCATCCACCACGGGCAGCGCAGAGACGCGCTGCTGCACGAAGATGCCCAGGGCGACGTAGATGGGCGTGCTGGTGCCAACCACGGCGATGTTCCTGTAGGTGCCAATCTGCAGCTCCTCCAGCGTCCGTGCCATGAACTCGGGCTTGGGCACCTCTGAGATCTGAGGGGACAGGGAGGGCACAGGGCTGAGCCCCGGGGGGGGTCCGGGCAGGGTCCTGGGGGTCCCCTGGCACTGCAGGGTGCGGGGAGGTACCCAGAGCTGTGCCCACGCACAGCTGGTGGTGCCTGGTGTGCGGGGAGCTGGCACAGCCCAGGCTGGGGGGTTCACAGTGACCCCTGCAGCAGCCGAGGGGTGCCAGGGCAGCCCCTGGCACAGCCTGGGTTGGCATTTTGTACCACCTGGACTGGGGGTGCCAGGGTAGCTCCTGGGCCTGGCACAGCCTGGGTTGGCACTTGGTACCACCTGGACTGGGGGTACCAGCCCAGCCCCTGGCACAGGGACCTGGCACAGCCTGGGTTGGCACTTGGTACCACCTGGACTGGGGGTGCCAAGGTAGCACCTGGACCTGGCACAGCCCAGGATGGGGTCCAAGGGCAACCTGTGGCACAGCCTGCGTTGGCATTTTGTACCACCTGGACTGGGGGTACCAGCCCAGCCCCTGGCACAGGGGCCTGGCACAGCCTGGTTTGGCACTTGGTACCACCTGGACTGGGGGTGCCAAGGTAGCACCTGGACCTGGCACAGCCCAGGATGGAGGTCTCAGGGCAGCACCTGGCACAGGGAGCTGGCACAGCCTGGGCTGGCACTTGGTACCACCTGAACTAGAGGTGCCAGGGTAGCTCCTGGGCCTGGCACAGCCTGGGTTGGCACTTGGTACAGCCTGGACTGGGAGTCTCAGGGTAGCACCTGGGCCTGGCACAGCTGGGTTGGCATTTTGTACCACCTGGACTGGGGGTCCCAGGGTAGCACCTGGCACAGGGACCTGGCACAGCCTGGGTTGGCATTTTGTACCACCAGGATGGGGTCCAAGGGCAACCTGTGGCACAGCCTGCATTGGCATTTTGTACCACCTGAACTGAGGGTCCCAGGGCAGTCCCTGGCACAGGGAGCTGGCACAGCCTGGGCTGGCACTTGGTACCACCTGAAGTAGAGGTGCCAGGGTAGCACCTGGGCCTGGCACAGCCTGGGTTGGCACTTGGTACCACCTGGACTGGGAGTCCCAGGGTCACACCTGGGCCTGGCACAGCCCAGGATGGGGTCCAAGGGCAACCTGTGGCACAGCCTGGGCTGGCACTTGGTACCACCTGGACTGGGGGTGCCAGGGTAGCTCCTGGGCCTGGCACAGCCTGGATTGGCATTTTGTACCACCTGAACTGAGGGTCCCAGGGTACCACCTGGCTCAGGGAGCTGGCACAGCCTGGGCTGGCACTTGGTACCACCTGGACTGGGGGTCTCAGGGTAGCACGTGGGCCTGGCACAGCTGGGTTGGCATTTTGTACCACCTGGACTGGGGGTACCAGCCCAGCCCCTGGCACAGGGGCCTGGCAAAGCCTGGGTTGGCACTTGGTACCATCTGGACTGGGGGTGCCAGGGTAGCACCTGCGCCTGGCACAGCCCAGGACGGGGGTCTCAGGGCAGCCCCTGGCACAGGGACCTGGCACAGCCCAGGCTGGGGGGTTCAGAGTGACCCCTGCAGCAGTCAAGGGTTGTGGGGCAGACCCTGGCACAGCCTGAGATGGGGGTGTCAGGGCAGCCCCTGGCACAGGGAGCTGGCACAGCCTGGGTTGGCATTTTGTACCACCTGGACTGGGAGCCCCAGGTTACCAGCTGGGCCTGGCACAGCCCAGGATGGGGTCCAAGGGCAACCTGTGGCACAGCCTGGGTTGGCACTTGGTACCACCTGAACTAGAGGTGTCAGGGTAGCTCCTGGGCCTGGCACAGCCTGGATTGGCATTTTGTACCACCTGAACTGAGGGTCCCAGGGTACCACCTGGCTCAGGGACCTGGCACAGCCTGGGTTGGCACTTGGTACAGCCTGGACTGGGGGTCTCAGGGTAGCACCTGGGCCTGGCACAGCCTGGGTTGGCACTTGGTACCACCTGGACTGGGAGTCCCAGGGTCGCACCTGGGCCTGGCACAGCCCAGGATGGGGTCCAAGGGCAACCTGTGGCACAGCCTGGGTTGGCACTTGGTACCACCTGGACTGGGGGTGTCAGGGTAGCTCCTGGGCCTGGCACAGCCTGAATTGGCATTTTGTACCACCTGAACTGGTACCACCTGGCTCAGGGACACAGCCTGGGTTGGCATTTTGGACTACCACCTGGCACAGCTGGGTTGGCATTTTGTACCACCTGGACTGGGGGTCTCAGGGCAGCCCCTGGCACAGGGAGCTGGCACAGCCTGGGCTGGCACTTGGTACAGCCTGGACTGGGGGTCTCAGGGCAGCCCCTGGCACAGCCCTAGGGTGCACACCCTGGGGTAATCCCGGAACGGGCACCAGGCACAGCCCGGGCTGGGGGTCCCAGCGTGACCCTGGCACAGCCCAAGCCGAGGCTGCTGGGCTGGCATCACCAGCACCACCAAGGGGCAGAGACTCACGAAGAGCTTGAGGAACTTGAGGATGCGTTTGTGGGTGAGGATGTAGAGCGTGTTCCCCGAGTCGGGGTCGATGACGGGCAGGCGATGGATCTTGTTGCGGATCAGGGAGGAGACGGCATCAAACAGGCTGTGGGGGCAAGGCAGGGGGCATTTGGGGCGTTCCTGGCAGTGCCACCAGCGGCTGTGCCCCTCTCCCTGCCCATGCCCCGGGGTACCTGGCATTGGGGGAAATGCACACCAGCGGCTTGAAGGAGTCCTGCAGATAAACCTCTGTGGGGAGAGGGGCGGGTCAGGGCACGGGGAGGGGGGGACACGGCAGGAAGGGCAGCGGGGACCCCCCCTCACCTCTCCACGTCTCGATTTTGTGTTCCTCCAGCTCGTAGATCTGCACCTGGGGGGGAGGAGGAGGAGGAGGAGGAGAAGGGAGAAGGAGAAGGAGAAGGAGAAGGAGAAGGAGGAAAATGAGGAGAAAGGAGGAGAAAGGAAAGGAGAAGGGGAAGAGGAAGAGAAGGAGATGGAGAAAGGGAGGAGAAGAGGAAGAAGGAAAAGAAGGAGAAGGAGCAGAAGGAAAAGAAGGAGAAGGAGGAAAATGAGGAGAAAGAAGGAAAAGGAAATGGAGAAGGAGGTGGAGATGGAGAAAGGAAAGAGAAGGAGAAGGGGAAGGAGGAAAAGGAGAAGGAGAAGGGGAAGGAGGAAGAGAAGGAGAAAGAAGAGAAAGGAGAAGGAGGAAAGGGAGGAAAAGGAGGGAAGGAGAAGGAGGAAAATGAGAAAAAGGAGGAGAAAGGGAAGGAGAAGGGGAAGAAGAAGGAGAAGGAGATGGAGAAGGAGAAGGAGAAAAGGAGAAGGAGGAGAAGGAGAAGGAGAAGGAGAAGGAGATGGAGAAGGAGAAGGAGAAAATGAGAAGGAGGAGAAGGAGAAGGAGAAGGAGAAGGAGAAGGAGAAGGAGAAGGAGGAGAAGAAGGAGAAGGAGAAGGAGAAGGAGAAGGAGAAGGAGAAGGAGAAGGAGGAAGGAGAAGGAGAAGGAGGAGGAGGAGAAACCCGGATCAGCCACGCAGGCTCAGGTGGGGAAGGCCGAGCCCGCCCCGAGCCCCCGGCAGCCCGCAGCGCTCACCATGGGGGATTTGTAGTAGCGGTGCAGGATGTTGATGAAGTCGGTGATGGTCAGCATTCCTGGGGGGCACGCAGGGTCAGCAGGGTCCTGGAGCCCCCCCAAAGCCCCCAGAGACCCCCAGACCCCTCACTCACCTACAAAGCTTTGCTTCTTGCTGTCCCACAGCGGGGCCGCCCGCACACCGTTGGTGACCAGCGCGAAGAACGCCTTCTTCACCTGCAGGCACGGGGGTCAGGGAACCCCAAAAGTGCCCCCCTGGCCCCAAAATTGCTGCCCCCGACCCCAAAAGTGCCTCCCCAACCCCAAAAGTGTCCCCCTGACCCCAAAAGTGCCTCCCCGACCCCAAAAGTGTCCCCCTGACCCCAAAAGTGCCTCCCCAACCCCAAAAGTGCCTCCCCATCCCAAAAGTGCCTCCCCTGACCCCAAAAGTGCCCCCCCAGCCCCAAAAGTGCCTCCCCAGCCCCAAAAGTGCCTCCCCGACCCCAAAAGTGCCTCCCCTGACCCCAAAAGTGCCTCCCCCGACCCCAAAAGTGCCCCCCTGCCCCAGAAGTGCCTCCCCCAACCCCAAAAGTGCCTCCCCAACCCCAAAAGTGCCACCCCCGACCCCAAAAGTGCCTCCCCAACCCCAAAAGTGCCTCCCCTGACCCCAAAAGTGCCTCCCCAACCCCAAAGTTGCCGCCCCTGACCCCAAAAGTGCCCCCTCTGCCCCAGAAGTGCCCCCCGGCCCTGGCACACCTGCAGGGAGGTGTCGAACACGACCAGTTTGGAGCTGGTGGGGATGAGGTCGTAGCAGCGATGGGATTTCATGAAGGCCGTGTAGGCACCGCGGTGAGCGTCCCCTGGGGGGGCAGCGGCAGGGGGCACCCCGAGACCTGCAGAACCCCAAAATCCAGGACATCCCCAATCCTGGGACACCCCAAAATCCTGGAGAACCCCAAAATCTGCGATATCCCCAATCCCGGGACACCCCAATGCCAAACACCCCGAATCCTGTGGCACCCCCAATCCTGGGACACCCCAAATCCCAGACACCCCAAAACTCGCGACGTCCCAAATCCCGGGACACCCCAAATCCTGGGACACCCCAAAATCCTGGAACACCCCAAAATCCTGTGGCATCCCCAATCCTGGGACATCCCCAATCCCAGACACCCCGAATCCTGGGACATCCCCAATCCCAGGACACCCCAAAATCCTGTGGCACCCCGAATCCTGGGACATCCCCAATCCCGGGACACCCCAGTCCCAAACACCCCGAATCCTGTGCCACCCCAAATCCCAGACACCCCAAAACCCGGGACATCCCCAGTCCTGGGACACCCCAAAATCCTGTGATGCCCCAAAACCAGCGACATCCCCAATCCCGGGACACCCCAAATCCCAGACACCCCAAAACCTGTGACGTCCCCAATCTCCGGACACCCCAAATCCCAAACACCCCAAAATCCTCTGACAAACCCCAAATCCCGGGACATCCCCAATCCCAGGACACCCCAAAACCTGGAGAACCCCAAAACCTACAACATCCTCAATCCCGGGACACCCCAATCCCAAATACCCCGAATCCTGTGGCACCCCAAATCCCAGACACCCCAAAACCCGGGACATCCCCAATCCTGGGACACCCCAAAATCCTGTGATGCCCCAAAACCCGCGACACCCCCAATCCTGAGACACTCCAATCCCAAACACCCTGAATCCTGTGGCACCCCAAAATCCTCTGACACCCCAAATCCCGGGACACCCCAAATCCCAGAACACCACAAACACTCTGACACCCCAAATCCTGGGATATCCCACCAAAATACCCCCCAGGACACCCCAAAATCCTTTGACACCCCAAATCCCAGGAAATCCCAGAACACCACGGGACACCCCAAAATCCCTGGACACCCCAAATCCCGGGACACAAAATCCTTTGACACCCCAAATCCCGGCTCACACCAATACCCGGGATACCCCAAATCCCGGGACACCCCAAAATCCTCTGACACCCCAAATCCCGGGACACCCCAAAACCCTGACACCCCAAATCCCGGGACACCCCAAACCCGGGACACCCCAAACCCTGGCCTACCCCAAGTCCCATTTCACACCCAGCTCCGGGCCCCCCCAGACTCGGGGACAGGAACAGCCCTCGGGACACCCAAATCACCGCGTCCCCTCCGGTACCGGGAGCTCCCCCGGTATCACCTTCCAGCTCCGCCGGGCTCTCGGCGGCCGGGCCCGGGCCGGGGCCGGGCTCAGGCTCGGGGCCGGGATCCTGGGGACACGCGGGGTCGGTCAGAGCGGCCGCGGTCCCGGTGCCCGACCCCGGTGTCCCCCCAGCCCCGCTGTCCCCTCACAACCTCCATGGGTCCCCCTCGGTCCCGAGGCGCCGCTGCCCCGCTTCCGCCCGGCTCCGGCCCCGCGCTCGCCCGGTCCCCGGTCCCGCTTCCGTCCGGTTCGTGCCCCGCTTCCGCCCGGTCCCCGGTCCCGCTTCCTCGCAGCTTCCGGTCCCGCTTCCGCCCGGTTCCCGTCACCGTTCGTGCCCCGCTTCCGCCCGGTCCCGGTCCCGCTTCCGCCCGGTTCGTGCCCCACTTCCGCCCGGTCCCCGTCCCGTTCCGCCCGGTCCCTGTCCCGCTTCCGCCCGGTCCCCGTCCCGTTCCTCCCGGTCCCCGTCCCGTTCCGCCCGGTCCCCGTCCCGTTCCGCCCGGTCCCTGTCACGGTTCGTGCCCTGCTCCCGCCCGGTTCCCTGAACTCCTCCAGCCCCGTTCCCCGTCCCGGTTCCTGCCCTGCTCCCGCCCGGTCACTCCCGCCCCTGTTCCCGGTCTCGGTTCCGCTCAGTTCCCGGTTCCGCCCGGTTCTCGGAACCACTCCCGCCCTGTTCCCGGTCCCGTTCGGTTCCCGGTTCCACCCGGTTCTCAGAACCACTCCCGGTCTCGGTTCCGCCCGGCTCCTGCCCCGCTTCTGCCCGGTTCCCGGAGCCAGTCTGGCCCCGTTCGGTTCCTGGTTCCTCCCGGTTCCCGGTACCACTCCCGCCCCGTTCCCGTTCCTAGTTCCGTTATGTTCCCGGTCGCGGTTCCCCCCGGTTCCTGCTCCGATCCTGCCCAGTTCCCGGAGCCACTCCGGCTCCGTTCCCGGTTCCCGGTACCACTCCCGCCCCAGTGCCGGTGCCGGTGCCGCCGGGAGCCCTTCCCCTCCCGCCGGGTCACGGGGATGGCTTTTGGGGCGGGGGGAGATGTCCCACCCACCTGTCACAGGTGTGGGGACCCCCGGGCGTTCGGGGACACGGCGGGAAACACCGGGGGTGGCCCAGGGGAGGACACACGGACATGGGGTCCCCAGGGGGGGGGACACACGGACATGGGGTCCCCGGGACAGGAGAGGGGGACACACGGACATTGGGGGGGATACACGGACATGGAGGGGACGGGGACACACGGACATGGAGGGGACGGGGACACACGGACATGGAGTCCTTAGGACAGGAGAGGGGTGGGACACACGGACATGGGGTCCCCAGGGGTGGGGACACACGGACATGGGGTCCCCAAGGGTGGGGACATACGGACACGGGGTCCCCGGGACAGGGTGGGACACACGGACATGGGGTCCTTGGGACAGGAGAGGGGTGGGACACACGGACATTGGGGGGGGACATGGGTGGGGACACACGGACATGGGGCGGGGACACACGGACATGGGGTCCTTGGGACAGGGTGGGACACACGGACATGGGGGGGGGGACACACGGACCTGGGGTCCCGGGGACCGGAGGGAGGGGTGGGGACACACAGGAGGGTCCCCAAGGGTGGGGACAGCTCGGGGTGACCCAGGGCAGGGTCACTGATTTTGGGGATTTTGGGGATTTTGGGGACAGACACCCTGGCTGGGGGGACACAGCAAGGGCCGAGCTGTCCTCCACTGTCCCCGCTGTCCCCTCCCCGACCCCCGAGCACCCCCCGGAGCGATCAGGCGGCCTCGGCTTCTCACGCGCTTTATTTAAAATAACATCCAGTGGTTCCGGTATTGGTAAAAACGGGATTTCTACACGCCCCGGCCTATGTACAGCTCTGAAAGTTAAATTTCTCGTATATTTTCTGTTAAAACTTTCTCATCCCCCCCCCACTCGCGCTTTTCCTCTGTTTGTTTGGTTGTTTTTTTTTTTTTTTACTTTTTTTAAATTTCTTTTTTTTTAAAGATTTTTACCTTAAACTTTTTTTTGTTTGTTTGTTTCAGATTTTTTTTTTTTTTTTTTTTTTTTTTAATTTTTTTTTTTTTGCAGCTTTGACGAGTTTGCGGAAGCAGCTTTTCAAGATCGGGCCCCGGCCTCCCCCCCTCTCCCCGTCCCCTCTGCACTGCACCGGGGGCGGGGGAGAGGAGGGGGCACCACCCCCATCAGACCCGACCCCCTCCCCATTTTTTCCAGGAGGAGCAGGAGGAGGGTCCCTCCCTCCTTCCCTTCCTTCCCCAGCGCCGTGTTTGTGCGTTAAGAGATCCCGGCGCCCCCCGGGAGTGGGGAGGGGGCGGGCAGGGACCCCCGGGGTGGGGTGGGATGGGTGGGATGGGTGGGTGGGG
Organism: Emberiza elegans; assembly: GCA_024865655.1. NCBI lineage: Eukaryota > Metazoa > Chordata > Aves > Passeriformes > Fringillidae > Emberiza > Emberiza elegans. Next base: position 2,532,871 of record JALJVW010000117.1, on the reverse strand, counting down.
TGGTGGGGGGGGGGGGTGTTAATGCCCACTCGCTGCTTCGCTCTCCGAGGCCGCCCCTGCCTGGCAGGAGGTTCCAGAGTGACCCCCCCCCATCATCATCATCATCATCATCATCATCATCATCCCCACCCCTCACACCTCGGAGATTGGGTTTAAAAAAACAAACCCCCCCCACACTTTTTTTTTGTTTTGTTTTGTTTTTTGCCCCTGCACCCCAAATCTCAGCCCAGCAGAGCACAAAGAGCCCCCCCCCCGCCAGCCCCGTCTAGTATATACAATATAAGGTATAAATAGATAAATAACCTTCCCCCCCCCCCCCCCACCCAGTGCTGCCCCCCCAGCTGGGAGGGCCAAGGGTGAGCATGGGATGGGGGGGGGGGGCTCCATCCAACCCCGTGTGAGGAGGAGGGGTCCCCACCCAGCCCCTCCAGCCCCCCCCACCAGAGCTGGGGGAGTGGGTTTGGACCCCCCCCCATCCCCATCCCCACCTCACACCTTGGCACGTCACACGGCTGGGACCTCCTGGGGGGGGTGGTGGGACAAGGAGGGGGTGTCCCCGTGTCCCCCCCGCCCCTTTCCAAGGTGTCCTGAAGGAGGGGGACACGAGGAGGCCACATCCTCTGAGGGGGAGGGAAAGACGACCCCCCCCCCTCAGTTTGGGAAGGTTGGGATGGAGGGGGGGGCTCACATTTAAAAACAACGACAAATAAAAAGAAACAAATCTAACACTTAAAATGAGGTAGGTTTGGGTGCAGAAGCTCCTTGTGTCTGTCGGGGTCTTGGCTGCATCCCGCCGCCGCTCCGGGGTTCTCGTCCACACGCACAAACAAAAAAAAAAAAAAACCAAAAAAATAAAGAGATCAAAAAGGAACCGAGAGCGAGCTCTGGCCACCGCCACGCCGGGCGGGGCAGAGCCCGGATTGTCGAGCTCAAGGAGTCTGTGTTACCTTGGTAATTAGCGAGCAAATATTATTAGTTTCTAAAAAAAAAAAAAAAAAAAAAAAAAAAAAAAAAAAAAAAAAAAAAAAAAACCAACCAAAAAAATAAAATAAAATAAAATAAAATAATCGTTATATCCAGACCGGCTCCGCACAATCGCTCCGGCCACGCTGGGCCCGGCGCTGCTCCTCCCCTGTGGCTCTCCCACGAGGGAGGCAGGCAGGGGGGTTGTGGTGGGGAAGGGGGCGTTTCTGAGCCCCCTCCCCACTCCTTTTTTTTTTTTCCTCCTCGCAGGACGAAGCAAAGAAAACCCTGAGTTGCCAGTTCATCTGTCTGTCCGTCCGTCCCGCTCGGGCAGGGCCGGCAGCGCTGCAGCCGCTGCTCTCCCTCCGTGCCCGGCCGCCCCTGGCACCTCCTGCAGCCCTGGGGGGCTCGGCCGGGTCTCTGAGGCGGGGGTGGCAGCCCCCAGCCCCCTTTTTTTCCCCAGTTAGTTCATCCACTTCCTGCAATTCCAAGCTCCACAGTGGCAGGGGATCTTGTGCTGATCGTCCTCGAAGTCGAACTGGTAGTCGTAGGTGAGCTGGGAGGGAGCGGGGAGTCAGCCAAAGCACAGAGCTCAGCCCTGCCACCCGCAGCCCCCCTCCCCGGGTCCCCTGTCGCAGATATCTTTGATGAAAAATCTTTTCTTTAAGATTTTTCCTCCTGAGAAGCCTCAGGAACAAAATGTAAACAATGGTTATCTGCTGCTGTGGGATGCAACAGGTAAAATCTGTGATTGGCCCTTGTTGGTTGTTTCTAATTAATGGCCAATCACAGCCTAGTTGGATCGGACACAGAGCCGAGCCACAAACCTTTGTTATCATTCTTTTTCTATTCTTAGCCAGCCTTCTGATTAGAACCGTTCTTCTATTCTTTTAGTATAGTTTTAATATAATATATATAATAAAATAATAAATCAAGCCTTCTGAAACACGGAGTCAGATCCTCGTCTCTCCCCTCATCCAAAACCCCTATGAGCACGGTCCCAGTCCCCCAGGACCCCCTGGGCACCCCCTCAGTCCCCCACTGACCTCCTCCCCCTTGGGGATGCGCCGGCTGGAGATGATGATGATCTTGTCCTCCTTGTCGAAGGTCACGACTTCGGCCACGCAGTTCGGGGCACACGAGTGGTTGATGTACCTGCGGGACGAGCAGGGCTCAGCACCAAGCCAGGGGCAGGACAGACGGACGGCGTGGCTCCCTCTGGGGGTAGCCCAGCAGCCCAGAGCCCCCCGTGCTCACCTGGCCGGGCCCCCCGTCAGCGTGGCGTCAATGACGTGCTCGTTGTTGATGCGGAACATGTAAATGCCGCGGTTCTGCCATGGACAGAGGAGGGGCTTCAGGGGTGCACTGAGGTCCCCATATCCCAACCCAAGTTGATTTCCACCACCCCATGTCCCACTGGAGAACCACAAATTCCATATGAGGCCCTCCACATCCCACCTGAGACAATCCATGTCTCACCAGAGCTCCTAAAAATCCCACCTGAGACCCTACCAGAACCCTTGATATCCCTCTCAAGTTCCTCCATGTCCTGAGTTCCCCATGTCCTGCCAGAGCCCACATCCACTCTCATCCCACCTGAGCCCCCAACATCTCAACTGACTCCTCCCATGTCCTTCTCAAAGTCCCTCCATGTTCCACCAGAGCCCACAATGTCCCACCCACGTCCACTCACATGCCACCCAAGCCCTCAGCATTCCATCTGATTCCTCCCATGTCCTTCTCCATGTTCTATCAGAGCCCACAACATCCCATAAAGTCCACTCTCATCCCACCCAAACCCCTAACATCCCATCGGACTCCTTCCATGTCCTTCTCAAAGTCTCTCCATGTTCCACCAGAGCCCACAATGTCCCACCCAAGTCCACTCTCATCCGGCCTGAGCCTGCAACAACTCATCTTACTCCTTCCACGTCCTTCTCAGAGCCCCTCCATGTTCTACCAGAGCCTTCAACATCCCACCCAAGTCCACTCTCATCCCACCTGAGCCCCCAACATCCCATCTGACTCCTCCCATGTATTTTCTCAAAATCCCTCCATGCTCCACCAACGTCCCATCCAAGCCCAGCCTCATCCCACAACCCATCTGACTCCCCCCATGTCCTTCTCAAAGTTTCTCCAAGTTCTACCAGAGCCCCCAACATCCCACCTGACTCCCTCCATGTCTTCTCAGTCCCTCCATGTTCCACCAGAGCCCACAACATCCCACCCAAGTCCACTCTCATCCCACCCGAGCCCCCAACATCCCATCTGACTCCTTCCATGTCCTTCTCCATGTCCACCAGAGCCCACAACATCCCACCCAAGTCCTCTCACATCCCATCTGACTCCCTCCATGTCCTTCTCAGAGTCCTTCCATGTTCCACCAGAGCCCACAACGTCCCCCTCAAGTCCACTCTCATCCCACAACCCATCTGACTCCTTCCATGTCGTTCTCATGTTCGACCAGAGCCCACAACATCACACCCAAGTCCACTCACATCCCACCTGAGCCTCCAGCATCCCATATTCCCATATGACTCCCCCCATGTCCTTCTCCATGTTCCACCAGAGCTCACGTCCCACCCATGTCCTCTCACATCCCATCTGACTCCTTCCATGTCTTTCTCAGAGTCCCTCCATGTTCCACCCAAGCCCCCACTATCCCATATGACTCCCCCCATGTCCTTCTCCATGTTCCACCAGAGCTCACATCCCACCCATGTCCTCTCACATCCCATCTGACTCCTCCCATGTCCTTCTCCATGTTCCACCAGAGCCCACAACGTCCCACCCAAGTCCACTCTCATCCCACAACCCATCTAACTCCTCCCATGTCTTTTCTCAAAGTTCCTCCATGTTCCACCAACGTCCCACCCAAGTCCCTCCACATCTCACCCAAGCCCTCAGCGCCCCGGCAGAGCCCCACCTGCTCCTCATAGATCTTCTCCCGCCTGTTGGCCAGTTCGCAGCTCTCCACGCCCGGCAGCTGCGGATGATGGTGCCGGATGTCAGAGGCAGCAGCAGATGACCATCGGGCCCCTTCCCGATGGGTGGACCCCAGTGTGGAGGAGAGGCCCATGCCCCCCTGGACCGGGACGCGCCAGGTACACGTTGTTCTTCCACTCCGTCTTCAGGCGCCGGTACTGGGAGGACTTGGGTGCACGATGATCTGTTTGCTGCCAAGGGAAGGGAACGTGAATTAATGAGGCTGGAAGCGTGCTCTGGTAGGCCTTGGACATGCTTGTGCTCACCACCAGAGGGGCCTTTCAGGAAGGGGGAATGAGAAGGGTTAAGATCAGATCCAAAAGGGTGAGGGAAGACTCCTGACCCTCAATAGGACATCAGCAAGCTTCAGTTCACCAGAGCATCGGACATTTATGAAAGTAATGGTTTTTGAATATTCTGTAATTTACACTGTCCATTGGCCATTCCACAACATCAACTCTTCCCCATTTCTTAGGGTTAACTCATTGTTTTCCCATTCCTTTCACCATGTGAGGACTCAGAAAGCCCAAGGATGGACTGTCTTGCAGGTGAAAAGTGTCATTAAGAGGTGGCGGCCTTGTGCTTTCCAATCCTTAGCCACTTTTAGAAAACTATAAATGTTGGAGTCAGAAAGCGACCCTTCCTTTTTTTCTTCAACTTGAGAACTTGGTGGTGTGCGCTTGTGTTTTTGATCGTCCTATAGCAGCTCCATCAGAGGGAGGGAGAACCAAGAATTAATGAGGCTGGAAAAGATCTCCAAGATCATTGAGCCCAAGTGACCAATCACCACCAGAGCAGAGCACTCAGGGAAGGGAGAACCACAGAATTAATGAGGCTGGAAAAGATCTCCAAGATCATCGAGTCCAAGTGACCAATCACCACCAAAGCAGAGCACTCAGGGAAGGGAGAACCACAGAATTTATGAGGCTGGAAAAGATCTCCAAGATCATCAAGTCCAAGTGACCAATCACCACCAGAGCAGAGCAGTCAGGGAAAGGAGAACCATAGAATTAATGAGGCTGGAAAAGATCTCCAAGATCATCGAGTGCAAGTGACCAATCAACCTCGTCACCAGAGCAGAGCACTCAGGGAAGGGAGAACCACAGAATTAATGAGGCTGGAAAAGATCTCCAAGATCATCGAGTCCAAGTGACCAATCACCACCTCGTCACCAGAACACAGCACTGATGTCACCCTGGTTTTTTAAGATTTTCTAAGCCTTCTGATGTTGACATTCTTGTAGTGAACTTTCTCACACACTTTCTGTAAATAACTGATTGTTTTGCATTCCTTTATGGAGGAGGAGAAAGTTGATGGACTACTGGTTTGTCCAGTGTCATTAGAGAGGTGGCACTGTCACCCTCCAATCCACTGCCACTTTTAGAAAACTATAAATGTTGGGAGTCAGAAAATAAACTTCCTTTTTTTTCTTCAACTTGAGAACGGTGGTGTGCGCTTGTGTTTTTTCGCATCCTATAGTGACGCACTCAGGGAAGGGAGAACCACAGAATTAATGAGGCTGGAAAAGATCTCCAAGATCATCGAGTCCAAGTGACCAATCACCACCAGAGCAGAGCACTCAGGGAAGGGAGAACCACAGAATTAATGAGGCTGGAAAAGATCTCCAAGATCATCAAGTCCAAGTGACCAATCACCACCTCGTCACCAGAGCACTGAGTGCCACAGGTTGAATATGGGGACCTCATGCCATTTTCTACCGCCCCACCCTCTGGTGTGGCTCAGCCACGGGGACAAAAGTTGGACACCGGCATATCCCAACTCCTTACCTTGTGGCGAGGAGTCAGAGAAGACCAGATCCTCCAGGCCCTGCTCGATGACCTGCACGACGAACTCGGGGCGCCCGTTGTTCTCGCAGATGGTGCAGCGGTAGCAGCAGCGGCGGTTGTTGGTCCGCAGGCTCCAGTAGATGCGCGTGGCCTCGTAGCCCACGGGGTAGAGGGCCGTGACGCTGTGGAAATCGGCCATCTGGTGGGGCAGCAGCTGCCCGATGGCGTGGAAGACCAAGCCGCCCACGCGGAACATGTGGAGCCGCTCGCCGCGCTGGATGATGCTGGCGATCTGCTTCACCTCGTCCCGCGTGGTTTGAAGACGCCGATGAACACGGTGAATCTCCTTGTCCCCGTCGCGCTTGGCTCCCCCTTTCTGGATGGGGGACACAGCATGGTCTTGTCCTTGAAGAACATGCACTTCTTCAGCGGCGGATGGCCTCGTCCCCGTCCTACACGCTGGGGCAGCGGATGCGGTTGCAGCTGTTGGTGGGCGCCCGTGGCCCTTCCTCCTGGGGGGCTGGCGGGGGTGAGCAGCCCAGTGGTGACAGAGGGCTGGGGCCGCCTCGTGCGATGCCTTGGGGTCAGGGACCCTGGTGGACCTCAGGGGGCAGTGGAGGGGAGGGACCCAGGGGTCGAGGTCAAGCTCCTTGAGCAGGACGGGAGAGCCGTCCGCGGGGCGTCCAGGTTGCCCTCCCGTTGTGACAGAAGCAGTGGTGAAGGGTCTTCTCAGGAGCAGGGCTCTCCTGTGGGGAGGGGGGCATGGGTCAGAGTTGCAGGGATGGAGACCCCCAACCTCCCTGAACATTGCAGGGATGGAGACCCCCAACCTCCCTGAACATTGCAGGGATGGAGACCCCCAACCTCACTGAACATTGCAGGATGGCCTCCCCAACATCCCTGAACATTGCAGGGATGCAGACCCCAACCTCCCGGGAACATTGCAGGGATGCAGACCCCAACCTCCCTGAACATTGGGGATGCAGACCCCAGTGGCAGTGGAACATTGCAGGGATGGAGACCCCCAGCCTCCCTAACATTGGGGATGGGACCCTGGTGGGCCCTGAACATTGATGGGATGGGACCCCCAACCTCCTGAACATTGGGGGATGACAGACCCCAACCTCCCTGAACATTGCAGGTGCAGACCCCCAGCCTCCCTAACATTGTGGGGATGGTCTTCTCAGGAGCAGGGAACATTCCTGTGGGATGGGGGGCCTGGGTCAACATTGCAGGGATGCAGACCCCCAACCTCCCTGAACACTGCAGGGATGGAGACCCCAACCTCCCTGAACATTGCAGGGATGCAGACCCCCAACCTCCCTGAACATTGCAGGGATGGAGACCCCCAACCTCCCTGAACATTGCAGGGATGCAGACCCTCAACCTCCCTGAACATTGCAGGGATGGAGACCCCCAACCTCCCTGAACATTGCAGGGATGCAGACCCCCAACCTCCCTGAACACTGCAGGGATGGAGACCCCCAACCTCCCTGAACATTGCAGGGATGCAGACCCTCAACCTCCCTGAACATTGCAGGGATGCAGACCCTCAACCTCCCTGAACATTGCAGGGATGGAGACCCCCAACCTCCCTGAACATTGCAGGGATGCAGACCCTCAACCTCCCTGAACATTGCAGGGATGCAGACCCCCAACCTCCCTGAACATTGCAGGGATGGAGACCCCCAACCTCCCTGAACATCCTTGGCCCTGCAGAGGCATCATCACCATCCCACATGCCCCCAACCCTGCAAGGACCTCCTGGATTCTTCCTGGCAAACCCAGCACCAGCCCAAGGGGACACCCAGCCCCACAAGAAACTCCCTGCAATCATGGGGTGACCAACAGGGACCACCATGCACCTCTACCAGAGAATCCCTGCTCCTGTACCCCGCCACAGCCCCATGGGTACCCCAAAACCCCCCTCCCAGTCTCTCCCAGCCCTGTGGGGACTCCTGCACGCCACTGACCTGTCTGAGCAGCGTCAGGAGGTCCAGCTCGCCCTTGAGGCTGTACCCCGGCAGCACCGCATCAAACTGCTTCAGCCACTCCTGAGCTGCTGTCCGGCACCTTCCCAGCCAGAGCCTTCTCCTTCCCTCCGAGCATTCCTGGGAGAGGGATGGACCACCCGTCATGGGGTCCCAGCCCGGGGACATGGGGGGCCATGGGGACAAGGGGAACACTCACCAGCCATATCAGTGTCCACCTTCTTGGCCTCAACCACAGCTGCTCGCACAGGGCCGTCGGGGAACAGCACCTCGTAGGAGCTGGGGATCTTCATGCTCAGCAGCTCAGCCATGGCCACCATCACCCCATTGAGGTTCTAGGTGAGAGGAAGGCACGATGGGTCCGGGGTGACACAGGTGTCACTGTGTTAGGTCACTGCTGAGACCCCAAAGGTCTTGAATCTCCCCATCCCCTCACTCACCTTGGCAGCTGCTGCAGACACCGTCAGCATGACGGAGACCTCGCTGCTCTTGCCCTTGTCCCATGGGGCTCCAGGGCCTGCTGCTCCCACCTTCCCTGGCGGAGCCCCAAAGGGCTCTGCGACCTCATAGGGTTTTGTGTCGGGGAACACTGGTGTGGGGAGAGGGGGGTCAGAGCCGTGGGGAGCAGAACCAGGCTCAGAACCGTGCAGACCAACAGCCACCCATGAGCCCACCCAGCTGCCCCAGATCCCTGCAGGGAATCCACCCCCCTGCAAATCCCTTTGCCTCACATCCCACGCTTCCCAAAGACCCTACCTCTGGCTCCTTTAATCCCCTCCTAGACCAGAACTGCCCCATCCATATCCCTTCTTACCTGACGCACATGCTGCAAACCCCCTCCCCGTGCTGCACATCCCACAGACTCCCTCCTGCCCATCCATATGGCCCACAGACCAGTCCTGCCCTGATCCACACACCCCTCCAGCCCATCCCACCTGGGATGCTGGCCCGGGGGATGATGGGGATGATGGGGGACAGCACACGCTCCTCCAGCTCTGGCTTGGCCTCACTGAGAAGGGGGAAGCGGAGCAGCTCCTCGCCCAGGACACTCTCGGGGGATGAGGCAGGGACGATGCTGTCAGGGGAGTCGCTCTCGTCGTCACTCTCCATCCTGTGGGGAGGGAGGTGTCAGGGGCCACAGGGCCTGGTGTCACAGACATCTTTTATGAAAAATCCTTCCCTTAAGATTTTTCCTCCTGAGAAGCTGAGAGGCCTCAGGAACAAAATGTAAACATTGATTATCTGCTGCTGTGGAATGCAACAGGTAAATCTGTGATTGGTCTCATGTGGTTGTTTCTAATTAATGGCCAATCACAGTCAGCTGGCTCAGACAGAGAGTCTGAGCCACAAACCTTTGTTATCATTCCTTCTTTTTCTATTCCTAGCTAGCCTTCAGATGAAATATTTTCTTCTATTCTTTTAGTACAGTTCCAATGTAATATATATCATAAAGTAATAAATCAAGCCTTCTGAAACATGGAGTCAGATCCTCATCTCTTCCCTCATCCTAAGACCCCTGTGAACACGGTCACAGCCTGGTGCCACCCGTGGCGGGGCTGATGTCACTTGTGGGAGGTCACCACAAAGGGGGTCTCACCTGACGTCCTCGGTCTGGTTGTGTGGAGGGGTGGGCAGTGCTGCCAGCAGGTCCAGGCTCTTCACCTCCACAGCTGGTGCGTCTGCAGAGAAGTGAGAGGGGTAACGGCAGGGGAGTGACAGGTGGCAGCAGCACACATTCTGTGCCACCCCCGTGCCAGCCAGGCTCACCTTTCTGGCCGTGGGGCTCACGGGCTGGGTCGGCGTCCTTGGGCTGCTCCCCCAGCTCTTCAGGGGCCGTGACACCGTTCACCATCTTCTGCTGCACGGAGGGAGGGGGTGTGGGGGGCAGCGAGGAGGGTGGCGTGGGTGGGTTGCTGAGGTTGTTCTGGGGGGGAGACGGTGGGGTGAGAACAGCAGGATGGTCCAGGACCCCCGGAAAAAGGGGGACAACCCCCCTCTCACCTTGGTGAGCAGCTGGGAGTAGTAGTCAGGGACGCTGTCGAGCACAGCGCTGCCGAAGGCGCCCCTCAGCTGGCTCTTCCCGTTGATGGGGCTGCTGCCAAAGGGCGCGAAGAGGCTGAAGTTGGCCATGATGGTCGGCTCCGTCAGGGGCAGCAGCGACAGCTCCTGGGGACACAGTGGTAAGGGGGAGGGACAAGGGCAAAGGAAGCCCCCTGCCACACCCTGGCCCTCGGCTGTCACAGACATTTTTTATGAAAAATCCTTTCCTTAGGATTTTTCCTCCTGAGAAGCTGAGAAGCCTCAAGAACAAAATGCAAACATTGATTATCTGCTGCTATAGAATGCAACAGGTGGATCTGTGATTAGTCCATGTTAAATGTTTGTAATTAATGGCCAATCAGAGCCCAGCTGGATCGGACACAGAGCCCGAACCACAAACCTTTGTTATCATTCTTTGCTATTCTATTCCTAGCCAGCCTTCTGATGAAACCTTTTCTTCTATTCTTTTAGTAGCTTTAATGTAATATATATCATAAAATAATAAATCAAGCCTTCTGAAACATGGAGCCAGATCCTCATCTCTCCCCTCATCCAAGAACCCCTGTGAACACCGTGACACACGGCCATACCTGCTTCAGCTGCTTCATGAGGGCCTCACCAGGACGCAGCCCCTCATCCTTGCGCAGCTTCTTGCGGGACGCCGGGATCCGCTCGTTGCCCTTCTGTACCCGCTTAGGCTTGGTGGGTGCTGGCTTCCTGGCAATGGAGGGGTCCTGAGGAGGAAAAAGGGGAATGAGCAGCGCCAGTGCAGCCCCTCGCCCATCGGAGCCCCAGCCCAGCCTCTCCTGCTCACCTCCCGGCCCAGCAGCAGCGACTGTGGCCGTGGCTCTGTCCCAGCGCTCCGGTTCTCCATGTGCCCGTTGAGCTCGCCTGGGCTCTGAGCTGAGAGCTGCACGTTCTTGGCCCGCAGCAGCTTCTGCAGCAGCAGGTGCCCAGCCTCGGAGCGCCCACCCGGGGCCAGCAGGCTGTTGGCTTGGCTGTCCCCAGGGTCCCCATTGGCCTCTGGTTTTGCTGTCTCGTCTCCATCCGCCTCACACTGTGCCACTGCCGCCGCCTCTTCCTTCGGCTCCTGCTTCACCAACACCTGGGGGGTTTCCCCTGCCGCGGGGGCCCCCTCTGGCACAGCCCCATTGATGCGGGTCTCGCCAGGGTCAGCTGGGTCCGCCCCAGGTGCCTCGGGGTCCCAGGGGCCGTGTGCTGGGTCAGGGAGGGCCCCGCTCGGCGTGGGAGTCAGCCCTGGCTCCGTGGGTGCCGCAGGGCTGGGGGCCAAGGCCGGGACCCCCGGTGATGTCTTCTTTGGCTCTTGGGGGCTCTGCTCGGGGCTGGCCAGGTGCTGGGGGCACAGCCCAGGGGTGAGGGGGCTGGTGGCGTGGGGAGGCGGATGAGGCCGGGCTGGGGGCCACGGGCAGCCAGAGCCGCCTGAACCAGCTCGGCCAGGGGCTGCTGGGGAGGCTGCCCTGGCAATGCCCGCCCCGCCTCGGTGGCAGAGCTGCCCTGTGCCTCTGCTGGGGCATCTGCCCGGGGCTGGAAAAGGGACCCCATGGGACGAGGGGGCTGGCGGGTAGCTGGCAAGCTGTAATCCGGGGCCTGCCCGGGGAAGGGGCCAGGGGTCCGTAGTGCCTGGTTCTGCTGCAGCAGGCTCTGCTGGTGCCGCTGCACCAGGAGGGCCTGGAGCTGCTGCTGCTGCTGCGGCGTCAGATGCCGCAGCTGCGGGTTCTTGGCCAGGACACCCTGGAGCTGCGCCCGGATCTGCCCCATCACCGGCCCCGGCACCTGCCCCAGGAGACCTGGGGGGAGAGCGGCCGTGCCCGACGCTGGCCCTACTTTGTGCTGAATGGGGCTCTGGAGCCGTGGGGGCTGTGGCTGCCCTGGCAGGGCCCCTGCCACCCCCTTGCCCGGCTGCTCCGGGGGCCGCGGTGCCGGCACCATGGCCTGCGCTGGGCCTGTCCCACAGCCCAGGGCTTGTTCTGCCACCCCAGCCGTGGTGTCCCCGTGCTGCTGCTGCTGCTGCTGGGACAGCTCGGGGTGGACGGCCCCAGGGCTCTGCAGCGTTGGGCCGAGGAGGGCACCTGGCTGCCCGGGGGCTGCCCGCATAACGCCCGGCTGTGGGGAGCTCAAGAGGAGCTGCTGGCCCTGCCCTAGCTCAGCCTGGTGCTTGGGGGCTGAGGGCTCCCCCAGGCCCGGGGGGTTGAGGGCTCCCTGCTGCTCCCCGTGCAGCTGCCCCCCGCTCTCAGCACCCTCAGCGTGCAGGGCGCTGCCGTCCATGCCCACGGGCTGGTCCTTGGCAGCCAGGACCGCCGGGGCCGGCTGCATTCCCTGACTCAGGTGCAGCACAGAGGGGGCCTGGCCCCCCGCCCCGTGCTGCGGAAAGTGCTGCATGGAGGAGGGCTGCCCCTGGCCCAGCCCCAGGAGACCTGGCTGGGCAGCCCCCGCTGCCGAGTTCTGCTGCTGCTGTTGCTGCTGCTGCGGAGCCAGCAGTGCCCGAGACTGCCCCAGCTGCTGGGACAGCACAAGCCGGTGGCTCAGCATCCCTGGAGTCTGCGGTGTCAGCTGGGGCGAGCCCAGCACCCGCTGCTGGTGGGGGGCCAGAACGACCTGGCGCTGGGCTGGGGGGTGGCCCAGCATGCCAGGCTGGTGCTGCAGCCCTGGCCCGTGGCCCAGCACGCCTGGCTGCTGCTGGGGCGAGAGCTGCTGCACGAGGAGGCTCTGCTGGCTGCCCAACAGCCCCGGCTGCTTCGGCACCATGGGCTGAGCCCCTGCGCCGGGCTGTGGGGCTGGGGGCTGCTGCTGCTGCTGGCCCAGCAGGCCAGGCTGGCCCGGCACGGCTGTTGGCTGCACTGGGGCCTGGCCCAGCACACCTGGCTGCTGCATGGATGCCTGGCCCATCATGCCTGGCTGCTGCAGTGATGTCTGGGCCAGCACACCTGCCTGTTGCATTGAAGTTTGTCCCATCACACCTGATTGCTGCATGGACGTCTGTGCCATGATGCTCTGTGGCTGCATCGAGCTCTGTCCCATCAAACCTGGCTGTTGCATGGACGCCTGACCCATCACACCCTGTTGCTGCATCGACGTCTGTCCCATCACACCCGGCTGCTGCATGGACGCCTGTGCCATCACACCTGGCTGCTGCAGCGATGCCTGTCCCATCACGCCTGGCTGCTGCATGGAGCTTTGACCCATCACGCCCTGTTGCTGCATCGACGCTTGTGCCATGACACCTGCTGGCTGCAGTGATGTCTGTCCCATCACACCTGATTGCTGCATGGCTGCCTGTCCCATCACACCTGATTGCTGCATGGCCGCCTGTCCCATCACACCCGGCTGCTGCATTGATGCTTGTCCCATCACGCCCTGCTGCTGCATGGCCGCCTGTCCCATCACACCCGGCTGCTGCAGCGACACCTGTCCCATCACACCCGGCTGTTGCATTGACGCCTGTCCCATCACACCTGGCTGCTGCTGCAGCGACACCTGGCCCAGCATGTTCTGCTGCTGCAGTTTCTGTGCCAGCTGCATCCTCTGCAGCTGCCGCTCCTGCATCAGCCGGCTGTCAGCCGCCAGCCCGCGCAGCGCGGGGTTCCCGCTGAAAAACGCACCAGAGGATCCGGGCCCGGGGGCATTCCCTACAGGCTGCTGCCCCATGAAGGACAGACCCTGCTGCACGGCCATGGACACACCGCCCTGGGGCAGGCGCAGCCCCCCAGGCTGCCCCGGCTGCTGCCCGAGGCCCTGCGCTCCCACCAGGGCTCCCCCGGGCTGCTGCACGCCGTGGGCTGACAGGAGCTGTCCCGGGAGCTTGGACATGAGGCGAGGGCTCTGCGAGGGGCTCAGGGCCATCACGGCTGAGGCCTGGTGCTGGTGCTGCTGCTGCTTGTTGCGGTACTCAGCCATGAGGTTGGTGTGTTCCTTCTGCTGCTTCCGCACCTGGTGGGGACAGCGGGGTGTCAGAGCCAGGAATGGCAGGGTTTTAGTGCCAGGAATGGCATGGAACCAGTGCCAGGAACAGGGGGACAACACAGCCTTAGCACTAAGGATGGTGGGGCATCAGCATCAGGAATGGCACAGATTTAATGCCCAAGACAGGGGAGAAATAGCATCAGGAATGGCAGGGTTTCAGTGCCAGGAATGGCATGGAACCAGTGCCAGGAACAGGGGGACAACACAGCCTTAGCACTAAGGATGGTGGGGCATCAGCATCAGGAATGGCACAGATTTGATGGCCAACACAGGGGAGCAATAGCATCAGGAATGGCACAGATTTAGTGCCAGGAATGGCATGGAACCAGTGCCAGGAACACGGGGACAACACAGCCTTAGCACTAAGGATGGTGGGGCATCAGCATCAGGATTGGCACAGATTTAATGCCCAGGAAGGGAAGGATTACCATCAGGAATGGCACAGATTTAATGCCCAAGAGAGGGGAGCAATAGCATCAGGAATGGCACAGATTTAGTGGCCAGGAAGGGAAGGATTAGCATCAGGAATGGCACAGATTTAATGCCCAGGATAGGGGAGCAATAGCATCAGGAATGGCAGGGTTTTTTCAGTGCCAGGAATGGCATGGAATCAGTGCCAGGAACAGGGGGACAACACAGCCTTAGCACTAAGGATGGTGGGGCATCAGCATCAGGAATGGCACAGATTTAATGCCCAGGAAGGGAAGGATTACCATCAGGAATGGCACAATAACAGTGCTAGAAATGGCACACCACCACCCACCACCAGAAATGGCATGGCTTTACTGCCGGGGACAGTGGGGCACCAGCACTAGGAATGGCACAGGATAAATGCTGGGGACAGTGGGGCATCAGCAGCAGAAATGGCACAGGATAAATGCTGGGGACAGTGGGGCATCAGCAGCAGGAATGGCACAGGATAAATGCTGGGGACAGTGGGGCATCAGCAGCAGGAATGGCACAGGATAAATGCTGGGGACAATGGGGCACTAGGAATGGCACAGGATAAATGCTGGGGACAGTGGGGCATCAGCAGCTAGGAATGGCACAGGATAAATGCTGGGGACAGCGGGGCATCAGGACTAGGAATGGCACAGGATAAATGCTGGGGACAGTGGGGCATCAGTGCTGCAGACAGCAGGGCATTAGTGCTGCAAATGGCAGTGCATTAGTGCCAGAACAGCAGGGCATTAGCCCCAGGAATAGTGGGACATCAGTGCCAGGAATGGCAGAGTGTTAGTGCCAGGAACAGCACGGAATTAATACCAGGACTGGCACAGCATCAGTGCTGGGGACAGCAGGGCAGTAGAGCCAGAAATGGCACACCGGCTCTGAGGACATCACTCAGTTTGCACTGGGGATGGCACAGTGCTAAAGTCGGGAATAACGAGGCTGGCACTGGGAACAGTGGGACATCCCATCTGCACCAGGGACAAGGTGCCCACCCATATGCAGAGTCCTACCTGGTCCAGCTGCTTCTGGATCTTGCTCTGCTGCTCTGTCACCAGCTTCAGCTTCTCAGCATCAGCCTCGGGGAACTCCCGCCCGGCTTTCTTGGCCGTGCGCTGCTTGGCACAGAGCGCCTTGCGGGACTTGCGGTGCGCCCCGATCTGCTCCTCCAGCACCTTCAGCTGCATCTGCAGCAGCTGCTGCGTGTGGAACAGCCACTCCTCGTACTGGCGCTGGTCAGCCTCGTCTGTGGGATGGGGACAGGGCTCAGATCAGTGGGGACACCGGGTAAGCAGAGACCCCAGGTCAGTGGAGACCTTGAGTCACTGGGGAACCTCGAGTCAGTGGGGACCCCTAGGTCAGTGGGGACCCCAGGTCAGTGGGGACCTCAGGTAAGCAGAGACCCCAGGTCAGTGGAGACCCCAGCCCCAGGGCCAGGGTGAGCCCTGTCCCACACCATGCCAGCCCTGCCACGTCAGTACTCACTGATGACGCCCTGCGCAAAGGTGGGTGGGTTGGGGCGAGCCTGGGTCGGGTCTGTGCCACTCCGCTCCTGGAAGAAAAGGGAGGGTTTGGGACACATGCTGTGGATTGCTGTTCTCTCCCCACACACTCCACCCCTTCAGAGAGATATAAAACCAACAGTTCTGGCCTGCCAGCCCCAAGAAACCCCTGCAGACCCTCTGGACACCCCACTCACCTGCCCACTCCCTGCCAACAAGTGGTTCTGCATCTCAGAGACAGCTGGGCCCCCCGAGAGCCGCTGGGCCAGCAGGGAAACCTGTTGCCTTTTGGGGGACACACACAGAGATGGGCTGTGAGCCAGAGCCAAAGCAACCTGCCTGCCCCACCCTGTGCCCCCCAGATCCCCGTGTCTGTTACCTGTTCATGCCTGGGGCCACCCCAATGCTGCCCTGAGCCATCACCTTCTTGATGCCCTTCAGCGCCACCATCTTGGCCTTGGCAATGGGGTCCATGATATCCTCGGCCGCAAACTTGTCCAGATCTGCTGGGACAGAGACCACAGCACGTTCAGCCCTATGCCCCCCACCCAAAAGGGCTCCATGATCCCCCCCAAAAACTCCCCACAGCCCCTACCTGTGTCTGGGAAGAAGCTGTTGGCCAACTGCTGCTGCATGACGAGCTGGGGGGGCTTCAGGCCCAGGCTGGGGGGCTGCACCCCGGCCATCGGCTTCTGCACCAGCACCTGCTGCTGGCTCTGCTGCGGCTGCCCCAGGGCCACCTGCACGCCGTGGGGGGATGGCAGCACGTGGGGCTGCCCAGAGCCCATGCCCATGTGTGGGGCCAGAGCCGGGCCCTGCTGGGGTGCGTTGAGCCGGGGGGGCTGTGGTGGCAGCAGAGGTGGCCGGGCCACCAGCCCCAGCTGGAGGGGTGTCTGAGGGGTGCCCAGACGGGGTGGCTGCCCCTCGGGAGGCTGCCCAGATGCCCCTGTGTGCAGCATGGGGTGCCCCGGGGCTTGGAGGTGGGGGGTGCCACGGGGCAGGTGAGCTGACATCTGCTGCTTCTTCTGCAGCTCCTTCTTCTCGTGCTCCAGGAGGTCCTCGATGAGCAGGGGCAGCTCGCTGGCCACCAACGAGCTCTCCATCTTGTCCAGGTCATCTGCTGGCGAGTGCCGGGCACTGCCCAGCCCCAAAGCTCCACTGTCCAGCTCAAACTTCTCCAGCAAGGGGTTGCTCTGACCACCCAGCTGGGCAGCTGCCAGCCCACGGCCAGGGCCGCTGTAGGGGTCCTTCTCCAGCACGGGGACACCAGCGTGGCCACTGTTGGAGAACTGAGTCATGCCAAGGCGAGCGGGGCCAGTGCTGGAGCTCAGGAGGGTCTGGCCAGGTTTGACGCTCAGCCCCAGAGAGGCAGAGATTTTATCTGTGCCCTGCAGTGCTTCTGACTTGACAGTGGGGCCAGCGGTGGTGAACTGGCAGGGTGAGGTCTTCAGGCAGCCATCCTCCAGTTTGGGCTTGACATCAGTGGGCAGTGAGCCGGCCTTTGCCTCTGCGCCCTGCGCCTTGAAAGCCGGATCAGGGGCCAGCACAGCGCCCGTGGGGCAGGCAGAGAGCCCCAAGCCCATCCCAGACACCAGTCCTTCCTTGGGCACCTCCTGATCCTCCACAGATGGGGTCACATCTTTGCTGTCCCCAGCGTCAGGGAGCTTCAAGGTGGGTGCTGGCGGTTCTGTCTTGAGCTGGGCCTCACGCTCTGCCTTCTCGTTGGCCGACTCCACCAGGCGCAGGTGCTCGTTGAAGATGTCCTTCTTGTCACCCGTGTCCAGCTCGGGGTCAGTGTAGGCCAGCAGGTCGAACTCATCGCCGTTCAGCAGGTCATCGAGGTGGGGGTCTGCTGTCTCCAGGCTGTCCAAGTTGTCCAAGTCATCATCCCCTTTGGCCACATCCGGATCCAGGCTAAGGTTGGCCAAATCGTCGTCATCTTCTAAATCCTTGTGGGAGCCAAAGTCGTCATCCAGATCAGGCTCCACGGGCACCTCGCAGGGCAGCCGTGCCCCTCCAGGCTCAGGTGGCTTTTCCCTGGGGCTGGTGCCGGGTCTGGAGCGGGGCCATCCTTGGGACCCTCGGGGCGCAGGGTGGCACCGGAGGACAGCGGGCGCGGAGGGATGTGCTGCTGCAGCTCCAGGGTGGGCGCTGGCAGTGGAGGTGCCACCTTGGCATGGGGCTGCTGGTGGCTGTTGCCCATCTCGGCTCCCTGCGGGGACGCGGGTGGCAGCGGTGCTGGAACCTTCTGGGATGGCAGCGCCTGCAGGGGCATGACTGGCGTGCACAGAGCCTGGGGGGTGCCCTCCTCCCCGGGCAGGAAGAACCGAGGCCGGGGTGCCTGGGGGCAAAGGGAGATCCCACGACACCGCCGGGTCCCTTCTGCACGTTGTGTCGGAGCTCGATGAAGGGAGCGCCCAGGGCAGCTGGCGAGGGGGGCACAGCCTCGGCAGGGGTGGGCAGGCGGGTGCCCAGGCTGCCCATGGGGGTGCCAGCAGCCGGGGGGTGAAGCGGGAGGTGACAGGGAGCCGCAGGGCTGCCACGGCCGCTTGTTGCTGCTGCTGCTGCTGCCAGAGGTGCTGCTGCTGCTGCTGCTGCTGCTGCGGGGATGGTGATGGGAAGACCCCACGGGGGTAGAAGGCCTGGGGGGGCCCCACCGCCGCCCTGGAAGACACCGTGGTGTTGGCACCAGCTTGGCACAGCCCCGACACGCCACGTCCCATCCCTGTCGGACTGTGCCAAGCGCCCAAAAACCCAGAGCCATGCCCTCCCTCCAGAGTGATCCCCACGAGCTGGGGGTGCGCGGGTGATGCCTGCCGGCTCCCACCCGTGCATGCTGAGCCCATGGCCCTGCCAGGGGGCACCCACCGCCCGCTGATGTCCAGCATGGCTGGCGTGGCCGCCGGCGGGGGCCGGGAGAGCCGCTCGTCCTGCGTGAACGCTGCCTGCACCATGACGGAGCCGGGCAGCTTCCCAGCGCCGGCTGCCGTGGCCAGAGTCCCGAGGAGAGCCTTGTCCTGGAAGAAGGAAGGAGAAAAGAGTCACCCATCCATCAGTCACATCGCACTGCCGTGCCCATCCACCAGCTGCATCCCCCACATGCCCCTCCATCGGCCATATTCCCCCAACCTTGTGCCTTACCATCAGCCATATTCCCCCACCCTCTGCCCCTCCATCAGCCACATCATCCCCTGTGCCCCTCCACTTCCCACCCCGTGCCCCACCATCAGCCACATCCCCCCATGCCCCTCCAACTGCATCCCCCTTTGTCCCTCCATCAGCCACATCATCCCATGCCCCTCCATCAGCTGCATCCCCCCATGCCCCTCCATCAGCCACATCATCCCCTGTACCCCTCCATTTCCCCACCCCGTGCCCCTCCTTCAACCACATCCTCCCTGTGCCCACCATGCCCCTCCATCAGCCACATCCCCCCATGCCCACTGCGTCCCAGCTCTCCCACCTGTGCTGGTTGGTACGGGGCCATGCCCCGGCTTAGCTCGAAGCTCTGCCCACTCTCAGGTGCCCAGGCAGCCGGTGAGGAGGAGGCGGCAGCAGCCGCGCTCTCCTTCTCCTGCCGAAGGCTGTTCCTCTGGATCTGCTGGCGGATGAGCAGCTCCCGGAGCCGCTGGCGCTGAGAAGAATTCAGAGTTAGAGCCCAGAGTGGCAACAGGACAAAACCAACAAACCAAACCACGCACAGAATGGTCATTAATGCCTCCACAGCCCCAGTTTTTCCCTTTCATACTCCCCCAAACCCAAATGGATGCAACTGGATGAGCAGCTCCTGGAGTCGCTGGTGCTGAGAAGAATTCAGAGTTAGAGCCCAGAATGGTAACAGGATCAAAACCAGCAAACCACACACAGAATGCCCATTAATGCCTCCACAACCCCAGTTTTTCCCTTTCATACTCCCCCAAACCCAAGTGGATGCAACTGGGTGAGCAGCTCCCGGAGCCGCTGGTGCTGAGAAGAATTCAGAGTTGGAGCTCAGAGTGGTAACAGGACCAAAACCAACAAAACAAACCACACACAGAATGCCCATTAATGCCTCCACAGCCCCAGTTTTTCCCTTTCATACTCCCCCAAACCCAAATGGATGCAACTGGATGAGCAGCTCCTGGAGTCGCTGGTGCTGAGAAGAATTCAGAGTTAGAGCCCAGAATGGTAACAGGATCAAAACCAGCAAACCACACACAGAATGCCCATTAATGCCTCCACAACCCCAGTTTTTCCCTTTCATACTCCCCCAAACCCAAGTGGATGCAACTGGGTGAGCAGCTCCCGGAGCCGCTGGTGCTGAGAAGAATTCAGAGTTGGAGCTCAGAGTGGTAACAGGACCAAAACCAACAAAACAAACCACACACAGAATGCCCATTAATGCCTCCACAGCCCCAGTTTTTCCCTTTCATACTCCCCCAAACCCAAATGGATGCAACTGGGTGAGCAGCTCCTGGAGCCGCTGGTGCTGAGAACTCAGTTTTAGAGCTCAGAGTGGTAACAGGACCAAAAACAGCAAACCACACACAGAGTGCCCGTTAATGCCTCCACAGTCCCAGTTTTTCTCTTTCATTCTCTCCCAAACCCAAATGGATGCAACTGGATGCCAGGAGAGACCTCACCTGCCGCTGCTTCTCCAGCTCTGACTGGCTCATGGTGCCCAGAGCCCCGTCCTGGGCACCAGGCAGCTCCGCCAGGTCGCGGTTTGGGGGTGCTGAGAGCCCTGCAGCCACCTCCTCCCTCTTGTCAGCCGTCAGTCCCAGCGCAGCGCGGGGCAGGAAGGCTCCGGAAGGGTCCTGCTGCTGCGGGGGAGCCGGGGGCTGCGGCGGCAGCACCGACGGCGGCCGCAGGGGCGAGAGGCTGTACGAGTCGGGGGCGGCCGTGCCAGGGCCCAGCGGGCTGCTGGCCTGGTGGAAGCTGGGGGACGAGGCGTAGGCCGAGCTCTGGGGCTTCCCAGAGCCGTAATGGCTGTTGATCCCGTGGGGCTGGTGGGATGGCGAGCCCTTGAGCGGCTCTGAGACAGCCGGGGGGAAGGTGAAGCGCATGGGGGGCTGGCTGCCCGGGAAAACGCTGGCACCGGGCGAGCGGGCAAAGGGTGGCTGTGGCCCTGCTGCCGCCTTGGCGTGGGGGTCACCCGCTGGGGTGCCCCCAAAACCTCCGCCAGCCGCCCCCACTGACTTGAACCCCGGCTCCGGCAGCTGTGGACGGGGGGGTTTGTGCAGTGGGGTGAAGGGATCCCGGGATTGAGGCCGGGAGGGCGGCTGGGAGTAGGGATCAGGGGATTGGAAGCGAGGGGTGACTGGGGACTGGCAGAAGGCTTCGTTGGAGAGAGGGCGGGGGGTTAGAGGGGACTGGGAGCTGGATTGGGACTGGGGGCTGGCGGGGATGCGGGAGAAGGGCTCGGAGGGCAGGGAGCGGGGCGGGAGGGCGCAGCAGGCCTCGGGGGGCTGCAGCCGGGGCGTCAGCGGGGGCTGCGAGTAGGGGTCCAGGTAGGGAGACTGACGGTACAAATCGGGGTGGCCTGGGGGCGAGGGGGCCAGGGGATGGGGGTCAGGGGGCCGGTGCCCCAGCCCCGGGCTCTGCGGCTCTACCTGAGAGACCCGTGGGGTCATGGGGGCTTTGAAGACGTCAGGCGCCTTCAGCTCCGCAGCCGAGAGGTGGGGGCCGCCTGGGGAGTCCCCGTAGCCCATGGCAGAAGCATAGCCAGGTGAGCAGACCCCCAGGCTCCCCCCATCCTCCTTCTTCACCTCCAGAGCCTTCTTCTGCTCCCCAAAAGGCAGGGGAGAGAGCAGGGCCTCAGGGGGCCGCGCCCCAGGACTCCCTGGCACCGAGAGGTTGTCCAAGGAGGGGCACCGGGGCTTCAGGAAGGGGTCAGGGGTGCCAGGTTGGTGCCGAGGGGTGCCAGGCGGGGTGGGGTGGAAGTCGGGAGGAGCACGGGGGACCGTGAGGGGCTGGGGCTGGCTAGGGAAGGGCTGGAAGGCAGCCCCCGACGTGGGGCTCTGGCCCAGGGGCGAGGGGAAGCGAGGCTCCAGCGCGTAGGCGGGGGCCGCGCCGTAGGGATCGTGCGAAGGCACTTGGGCAGGGGACTGGGGCGGGAGCTTGAGGAAGAGCTCGCTGGGAGACTCAGGTCCCCCTCCAGCACCCGCTGGGGGCTTCAGGAAGCCCTCGCCGGTGGCAGGGGGGCTGCTGATGTAGACGGGCTGTGCCCCCGGCGGCACCGGGATCCGCAGGTGCAGCGAGGGCCTCTCAGGCTTGCGCAGTCCCTCCCCTTTGGTCTGCTTGTTGATCTGGCTCTCGGCCTGCTGCGGAGAGAGCCGGGCTGTCAGCGCCGTGGGAACCCTCCCGCCCTCCCCACGGGTTGGGCACGGGCTGGGGGTGGGCACAGCAATGTCCCCCAGGGCTGGGCCGGGGCCGCCGGGCACCTCCCCGCGCCTCACGTACCTTCTGCACCTTGTTGATGCGATGAGCCGCCCGGTTATCTTTGGCCTTTTGCTAACAAAGACACGAAGCCAGCTGACTTGCAGCCCCCCGGTGCCCCGGCCCCACCACCCCGCTGACCTCCTGGCACTCACCAAATATGGGGCTTTGTCCGTGGCAGGGACTTTCCTCCAGAGCTTCATGATCTGTTTGCAGCGGCTCGACCAGTCTGGGAGTCCAGTACGAGCAGATACAGGGGAGGAAAGCAACGTTAGCTCGGACCTGAGGAGCACACTCCTATCCTTGGTGGGTCACTGTCCCACCCTCATGTGAAGGGACAGCCCAAGAAATAAAGCTGAGACCCCCTGCCCCCTTTAGAGAACATTTAGTGGCAGAACAACTGGGATGTCCCCTTGAAAAAGGAACCAGGGGAGTCAAACTCCACCCATACCCCCAAGCCTCACCCCAACGGGGCGGCTGCAGCTCCCCCAGAGCCCTACCTGGATAATCCTGCTTGAGGTTGGGGAAGTTCATGTTGGCGTAGAGGACAGGGGAGATGGTGGAGAGCTCACCCAGCTCCTCGTCCTTCTCCCAGCGCTGCAAACTGCGCTGGTTGTAGGACAGCCCGTCGCCCTCGCCCTCCGTCGTGGGCGTCGTGGGGGTCGAGGGGGTGGTGGCGGCCGAGCTGCTGGCCCAGGGGCTCTCGGGCTCGCAGTGGTCGGGGCTGAAGAAGCCACTCCGCTCCCTGAGTGGAGAGGAGCGTCGCAGGTTGTCAGGATGTAAGGAAGAGTGGGTGCCAGGACACCCTGCAGCTCAGTTCCTCCCAGGAGGGGGATCCCCAGCTCCTCTAAGTACCTGTTATCGAGGAATGGGGACTGGCAGACCCCCGAGTACGAGTCCAAGGAGACAGATCCGGAGAGTGAGCCCAGGGAAACGCTCCCTGTGAGGGAAACAAGATGGGTTGCAGGGAAAACAAAGTTGGGGAACAAATCTGCACCTACCTTGGGGGTTTGAACAACTCCCAGACAGCACAACCCCCAAAATGCTTCTCCTGTTCACCCCCAGAGCAACAGGGAATACCCAGGAACCTGTGCTCTCAGATACCACAGGCACCATTGAGTGATTGAGTTTGGCTTTCCTGAGGCTGGAAACAATCCCTGCCCTTCACCACGCTCTCCAGGGACCCCCTGGATAACGCAGGCTCTGCCAATTCCACCCACCCTGCCCCGAGAGCTGCAGGTCTCCTTGCAGGAAGGGCCGCTGTGCTCGGCTGGGGTCCTGCCCGGCCTCCATCCCCGCGGCCACGCAGTTGAGGGGCTGCTCCCCGCGCTCCGCTGAGCCCAGCACGTCCTTGAAGAGCTGCTGCACATCTTTGCTCTCCATCTTGGGCAGCTCTGCAGAGGCAAATGCAGAAAGAGCTGGGTGCAAATACCACACTGATGGAATGTGGAGAAACCTCGGGGTCACGGTCCTGGGAGCCCTTCAGCAGAAGAGGGAGCACAGGATGGTCTCACCTTCCGTGGGGATCTTGTCGAGGTCGGAGCTTAGCGCTCCTTCGCCTGGGGTGGCCGGTTTTTCAGTGTCCCCACGGTCTGGGGAATCCTTGGGCTCGTCGGCCCCTGAGGAAGAATCAGGACGTGCCCTCAGCCCCCTGGGGACCCCCGGCTCAGGGTTGGGGACCCCCATGGGGCAGCCCTCGCCACCCAACAAGGGACATGAGTGCCTCGGTCCTCCAACAGCGCCGCGCCACAAGGGGGCGCTCTAAGCGCCACTCTATGGTCACGGGCATCATGGGACTGACCATAGAGCTCAGCCCTGCCTAGAGCGGGACCCCTCAACCATAGAGTTTGGTCCCGGTGGCTGTGGGTGCCCTGTGCCCCATGGAGGACTCGGCTCTGGGGGTCCCACAGGGGTCTCACCCAGCTCCTCGGCCTTGGCGTCGTCCTTGCCATCATCATCGGGAGCGGCGGCGCTGCCGTCAGTGCTGTCGTCGCCTGCAGGGGAGCCCAGGATTCAGTGAGCAGGGTCAGGATCCCCCCCGCCCCTGGCCCGAGCCCCAGCGTTCTCCCTCAGTGGTGATGGCCGCCCCTCACAGCCCTCAGCCTTCTCCAAGGAGCCTCAGAGCCCACAGCACTGCTCACAATGGGGGTCCCCAACAATCCCAGCGACCTCCAATATCCCCCCAACAAGTTCCAACAACCCCGGGAACCCTGAACAGCCTCAGGGACAACACCCAACAAACGCAGCGACCTCCAATACCCCCCTCAAAACCTCCAACAACCCCAGGGATCCTGAACAACCTCCTCAGCCATCCCCAGCCATCCTCAGGACCCCAACAACTTCCAACAACCCCAGGGTCCCTGAACAACCCCCTCAGCCATCCCCAGCCATCCTCGGGACCCCAACAACTTCCAACAACCCCGGGGACCCTGAACAGTCCCCTCAGCCATCTTGGGGACCCCAACAAGGTCCAACAAACCCAGGGACCCACGACAACCTCAGGGACAACCCCCAACAAGCCCAGGGACCCTGAACAACCCCCTCAGCCATTCCCAGCCATCCTGGGGACCCCAACAAAGTCCAACAAGCCCAGGGACCCGCAACAACCTCAGGGACAATCGCAAACAAGCCCCAACCAAGCCCAGGGACCTCCAACCCCATTAGGGACCCACAACAACCCCCCCTCACTAATCCCTGTAACCTCCCCAGTCCTGGGCTGCAGACCCACTCCTGGCCACACTCACCTCGGGGGTGGGTGGGGGTCTCCCTCCTGTCCGGGGTGCCCCCCTGCAGTGCCCCAGCGAGGTTGGGGTCCCCCTTGGGCCTTGGGGCACCCTGGCCCAAGGCGGGGCGGGCGGCCCCGTCCCCAACCCCGCCTGCTGCCAGCAGCGCCTTGCGGCTCAGGTCCATCAGTGCCTTCCCAAAAAACGCCTCCTGCAATGGGAGGGTTCTGTCAGCATCGGGGGGTCCCCCCATCCATCCCCCCACCCACCTCCAGCCCCCCCATCCATCCCACCTGCAGGTACGGGGGGAACATGTCCTCCAACTTGCTCTTCTTCCGTCCCCGGCGCTTCTTCTTCTCGTCCCCCTCTCCTGAGCCTGGATCCAGGCCAGCCTCAGCTGGGACATCACCGGGAGCGCCCCCTGCAAGAGCCCCCCAGCAATGAACACCTGAACAGCCACCCCCAAAAAGGGTCTGGGCATGGTCCTGTGCCACTGGCATGGTGCTGTGAGGGGCACCCTGAGGGTCCCTGCACATCCCTGGGGGTGAGAAGGGAATGGGAAATGGAGGGAAGGAGGGAGGGGAGGGGAGGAAGGAGGGGGGAAAAAGGAGGAGGGGGAGGGGGGGAAGAAAAAGGGGAAAAAGGGGGGAAAAGGGGGAAAGGGGGGGGGGGGGGGGGAAAAGGGGGGGGGGGAAAAAGGGGGAAGGGGGGGGGGGGAAAAAGGGGGGGAAAAAAAGGGGGGAAAAAGGGGGGAAAAGAAGGGGGTAAAAAGGGGGGGGTAAAAAGAAAGGGGGGTAAAAAAAAGGGGGGGAAGGGGGGGGGGAAAGGGGGAAAAGGGGGGAAAAGGAAAAAGGGGGAAAAGGGGGAAAAGGGGGGGAAAAGGGGGGGGGGGGGGAAAAAAAGGGGGTAAAAAGGGGAAAAAAGGGGGGAAAAGGGGAAAAAAAAGGGGGGAAAAGGGGGGAAAAAGGGGGGGGAAAAAGGGGGGGGAAAAGAAAGGGGGGGGAAAAGAAAGGGGGGGAAAAGAAAGGGGGAAGGGGAAAGGGGGGGGGAAAAGAAAGGGGGGAAAAGGGGGGGGGAAAAGAAAGGGGGGGAAAGGGGGGAAAGAAAGGGGGGGGAAAGCAGGAAAAGGGGAATCACTGGGCCCTACCATCCTCAGGGTGTCCCTCGGTGCTCAGCCCCTCACGCCCCACGTCTGGCAGCACTGCTGAGACCTTCTTGAGCCGCGTGTGGGACTTGCGCTGCCTCACCATGAACCCACCGATGCCTGGGGGGGCAGAGAAGGAGTGAGGATCACAGTGGGGTCACAGAAGAGCCCAGAAGGGTTCAGGCCTGCAGGACACTGCAGGACACTCACCAGGCCGGTATCGGTTTGCGTTTCCTCTTCTTGCACTCCTCAGGGTCCTCCAGCCCCTTCCCCGAGTCCCCATCAGCTCCAACATCGCGGTCAGGGCTGGCTGGAGCCTCCAGCTTGATCTCACACTCCATGTGCTCCACACCCACTGCACGGGGGTGCACGTTAGTGGGACCCCCTGACACCCCAACACTGCAACCCCCCAGCTCTCCCAGCAGGAACACCCACCATCAGCTTTGAGCAGCTCATCGGTGTCCAGGTCACCGTCCTTCTTGTCCTCAGGGCCCAGGGGGTCGCCCCCCTCCAGCCCCCCGTCCCCGTTGAGGGTGCCCGGGCGGCCCTTGCGCTGCCGCCGCTTGTGCAGGGGTGACAGGGTCAGGTTGCGCAGCACGGCCATCCCCGTCTCTGTCAGCCACACGCCCTCGAAGCGGAAATACTGGGGTTCTGAGGGGACAAACGCCAGCGTTGGGGACAAATGGCAGCGCTAGGTGCATGGCCAGAAGCTGGCACAGCCCTGGGAAGCCCAGAGGGCACCGCACGTACCTGGATCCTTGGCTTTGATCATCTCTGCAGAAGGCGCGGGCACTGTGGCAGGAAAGCAGAGGAGCAGGTGAGTCCCCACACCCCTCAAATGCCCCCCCAGATCCCCCAGAGCTCCCCCTGCCCCATGAGCTTACCGGGTTTGACCACGTAGGGCTGGCAGGCGCTGCAGTCGAAACCTTCATCCGCAGCCTGCTCCACCTCCTCCTCAGTGAAGAGGCTGTCACACGCGGCGTGCAGCCACCTGAGGGAACATGGGGACCCTCAAACACCACAGCCTGCCTGGGAGGACCCCAAATTCGAAGCCCTGGAGCCCAGGGCACGGTGCTCACCGATCACAGTGCCGGCACTGGATGAGCAAGTCGTCCTCCACGTATTTCTCACGGCAGAAGGGGCAAACAACCAGGCTGGCACAGGGTGCACAGTGGGTGTAGTTGTTCTGCCACTCGCAGTGGAAGCCAGGGGATGCAGCCCCACACTGCACACAGCACACACACCTGCAGAGAGGTGCCCAAAGGGTCAGCACCCCAAATTTACACCCCAAATTTGATCCCTGTGGCTCCCTCACGCACCACTTGCACTTCCAGCCGCCCTTGGGCACGGTCTGCAGTGGAGGGTCCAGGCAGTAGGTGTGGTAGCTGATGTCGCAGTCGTCGCAGAGCAGCAGGCGCGAGGGGTCCGAGGCTTTGCCGCACACCTCGCACACGATGCACTCCACGCAGCGCCAGCCCTTCAGCAGCATCACCTTGGTGATCTGGGGACATGGGAGGGCACCCACGTGAGCCCTGGGCATGGCCACGAGGGTCCCCAGGCTCGCTGTGGCTCTGGGGGACCCCACATCCACACCCCAGGGCTTGGCACGGACATGCCAGAGCACAACTCAACACACGAGACGTGCCAGGCACGACCTTGTGCGTCCTTGGGGGGCACAGCACAGTTGTGGGGGTCCTGGGCCCCCTCCTCACCTTGCTGTTGACACAGTAGGGGTGGTAGCACTGGGAGCACTGGGAGCAGGCGAGCAGGTGCCCCTCGGCCCCACGCCCGAAGCTGCCGCACACCACGCACATGTCCTGGGGGGGAGAGGTTGTGAGTGAGGAGATACAGCTGGCAGAGAGAGACAGAGTCTGTCCCACCCTGTCCCTCTGTCCATCCTGCCATGCGCTGGTTACCTGCATGAGCACAAACTTGTCTGTGTTGGAGAAGAGGACGACTGTGTTCTGCATGGTGTCATCATCATCCTCATCCTCCTCCTTGCTGGGCGAGCTCTCCACGTCAGCGAG
Source organism: Emberiza elegans (assembly GCA_024865655.1). NCBI lineage: Eukaryota > Metazoa > Chordata > Aves > Passeriformes > Fringillidae > Emberiza > Emberiza elegans. Next base: position 2,504,861 of record JALJVW010000117.1, on the reverse strand, counting down.
CTGAGGACAGAGAGAGAGGCTCAGCACTGAGGACACCCTCTCTGTGCAGTCTGGGGGCACCAGGAAGATGCAGGGCCAGCAGAACCCCTCCCCAGGGGCAAGCTCTGTACCTGCCCTATTTTTTGTGGTGAAGCCCCCAGACTCAGCAAAGGTGCAGGAATGAGACCCCATTAGACCCCAACCCACCCCACAGTTAGGCCTCTAAAGTCCTTCCAAGGGAGGGATGATAGGGAGGGGATGGGGGAGACTCTCAACAGCTCAAGGGTTCCCTGGAGCCCACTCTGCCCCAGCCCAGCCTTACTGCTAAGGTGTCAACAGACGAGGTGGTCGACTTCAGGCGTGCACGGCCTCGGCCCCGGCCCCCGTGGGAGCCACCTCGGGGGCGTCTCCGCCCTGGGAAGCTGCTGCTGCGACCCTGTGGCCAAGGGGAGAGGGGAGTTACAGCACTGGGAGGCCCAGTGGGACCCCCATGCCAGGGCAGCAGAGGGGCAATGCCCCCATCCCACCCCATCCCACCCTCAGACCTCTCCTACTTGCTGCCTAGTGAGGGGATGTGGCCCCAGCAGGGCGCTCAGGATGTGGGGTCCCCCCCAAAAAATAGGTGAGGGGAGTCTCCCTATACCTGCTTGACACGGGAGCGCCCCGGGGAGCTGCGGCGCCGGCTCTTGTCCCCGTCCCCCTTGGCTGCTGGCTCGAAGAGCAGCGAGTCATCGGTCTCAGCACCCAGCGGCAGCGACCCAGCGTCCTCCTTCTGCAGGCTGGCGTCAGCCGAGGCCGGGCCCAGCTCAGGGGACAGAGACCCCCCAACCTCAGGGTCTGGGGACCCCAGCAGCGGCTCTGAGCCGGGGAAGCTGCTGCTCGTGTCCCCCTGGCTCAGGTTGGAGATCTCGTTGAGGATGTCGGGCCGTGGGCGCAGCGCGGGGGGCTCGGGGCACCCCTCATCCCCGTGGCCCAGCAGCTTCTCGCTGGTAGTGCACACCTCCATGGGGGTCTCGGGGCCCAGCTCCTCCGGTTCCAGGAGCAGGGGGGACCCCGAAGGGGACCCCTTGACTTCAGGGTCTCCCCCAGCCCGGCTTTCTTCCAGGGCATCCTCCTCGCTGAGTGGTCGGGGAGCTTCCACTGGTGCCCTCCCTCTCCAGCCTCGGTGCTTCTTCTTCCTCCTCTTCCTCCTCCTCAGGCAGGCTTGGGAAGGGCCCGAGCTCAGGGGCTGGGCTGCCCTGGGGGGCATCTCCAGGGGGGCTGGCTGGGGACTCCCCCTCACCACCGGCCATCTCCATCTCCTCATCCTCAGGGGGCTCGGCGGGGGCCAGGGTGACAGCAGGGGAGCCCAGCGGTGGCGGTGGGGAGCCAGGAGGGTCGGTGTCCATGGCGATGCCAGGGCTGCCAGGGGGCTCAGGCAGGGCTGGAGTGGGGGGCTCGAGCACCTCGTCCTCCTTGGCATCAGGGGAGGGGGCCGGGGTCCGTGCAGGTGAGATGGCACGGAGAGCTGGGGGCAGAGAGGGGAGGAAGAGTGAGATATCACAGCCCCCCAGAGACACCCACCTCCCCAGTGCCAACCCTGGTGTTTCCCCAAACCCACCTGGGGGAGCTGAGGGTGGGGGTGTCATCTCGGGGGGCAGCGAGGGCTCTGGCTCCAGCTCCATCTCCTCCTCAGGGAGCACCTCTGGAGCCAGGGCTGGCGCTTCCTCTGCCACCGTCACCTCGGGGAGGAGACCTGGGGGGACAAGGATGGGGTGAGGGAGTGTGGGGGTCCCTTCCACCCACCCCGTGCCACCCAGCCTGGCATTGAGAGGCAAGACTTCCCCCCCACAGCTCCCAAAGTACCCCAAACAGGGCATCAACATATGAAAAGAGAAGGAATAGAGGAATCGGGCAAAGCCAGTGCTGGGAGAAGCCACAAAAAACACCCAGTGGAGACAAGGAGGGAAAAGAGGACACTGAAAAGTGCCCAGATTACCTGGTGGTTTCAGGTCCTCCTCGGGGGGCAGCTCGCTGGGGACTGGCTCTTCAGGGGGCAACTCAACAAGGGGGGGCTCTTCAGGGCTCAGCTTCTCGGGGGGCAGCGCTTCGGGAGGAGGGTCCTTGGGGAGCAGCTCGATGGGAGGAGGTTCACTGGGGGGCAGCTCCTCGGGGGGCAGCTCCTCCGGGGGCAGCTCCTCCAGGGGTGGTTTCTTGGGGGGCAGCTCATCGAGGGATGGCTCGTGGAGGGGTGGCTCTTCAAGGGGAGGAGGTTTGGGGGGTGACTCGTTGGGGGGCAGCTCGTCAGGGGGTGATTTGTCAATGGGCAGCACTTCGGGGGGGGGCAGCTCATGGGGGGGTGACTTTTCAAACGCTGGTTTCTCAGGGGGCAGCTCAGCAAGGGGAGGGACATCGAGGGGCAGCTCATTGTTGGGGGTTCACTGGGGGGCAACTCCTCGAGGGAGGGTCTGTCAGGGGGCAGCTCAGCAAGGGATGGTGTCTCAAGGGGCAGCTCCTCACAGGGAGGCTCCTCGGGGGGCAGCATGAGAGGAAGGGGCTCCTCAGGGGGCTGCACTTCCACTTCAGGAGGCTGAATGTCAGAGGGCTGCGCGTCGGGGGGCAGCTGATCCAGGGGCAGCTCATCTGAGGGAAGTTCTTCGGGGGGTTCCTCACTGGGGGGCACCTCCACAGAGGCCAGCTCGCCAGGAGGAGACTCAGCATGGCCTGGGGGAGCCTCCTTGGGGTCTGGGGGTGCCTCTTGGGGGTCTGGGGGTGTCTCCTTGGGGTCCACGAGGGGCTGCGTCTCCTCATCGCACCCCACAGGCTCCAGCTCAGGTGGGGGCACGGGCGCATCCGTCGAGTTGCTGGGGACAGGGGACTCTGACCTGGGATGGGGGAACCTGGGTGAGGGGGCAGCGCTCAGGCCACCCTGTCCCCCCACCCACAGAGGGCCTGAGCCCCCTGCAAAGCAGCACCCCCATCCCCACTCACATCTGGGTGGGTGGATCAGGCTGTGGTGAATGTTCTGGCGCCGTGGGGACATTGGCCGTGGCACGGCGCTGCTGGCAGTCCCCGCACACCTCCGACCCTGGGGACCACTGGCAGCTGGAGCTGGGGTGCTGGCCACAGTCCGAGCAAACCCAGCAGTTCTGGGGGGAAGCAGAGATGGGTCAGGGGTGCAGGGGGGGCAGGCACACTGCACCCCTGAGTGAGAGCAGGACATACCTTGCACTTCCAGGAGCCGGTGGGGAGGCCCTGGGGGGCTGGCTCCATGCAGGAGGTGTGGTAGCCCTTGTCACATGCCTCACACACCAGCATGGCAGAGTCCTGGCCAGGCTGCCTGTAGGCCAGAGGGGCAAGTGAAGGCTGGAACCCCTCCTTGGGTGCACACTCCCCTCCCCACCGCGGGTCTGGGGGCTCACCTGCAGGTTTGGCACACTTTGCACTGGGGGCACTGCCAGCCCGAGCGCTTGCGAGGCGTCAGGGAGATGTCCAGGCAGGCCCCGTGGAAGTGCTGCCCGCAGCTGGTGCACAACACCAGGTCCTGCAGCTCGCCCGGCCCGTTGCACACCGAGCACCGCGCATCCTCTGTCAGCCATGAGAAAAAAAGGGGTCAGGGCCGCCAGTTCGACCCTACTGGGACCCATCACCAGGGCAGGAGGGTCCCAGCACGCGGGGGGGGGTGTCCCCAGCCCCACGCACCCATGTCCACGGCCTCAGCCACGTGCTCGGGGCAGAGCAGCCGCAGGGTCTTCATGGACTGGAAGCAGCCGCTGGCGGCGGCGCAGGGGAAGTGGTAGAGGCGGGAGCAGCCGGCGGCCGCCCGGCACGGGATGGTGGCCCCTGCCCGCCCGCAGCGTTCACATTTCTGTGAGCAGAGGAGGCCAGGGGGTCAGAAAGTCTGCGGCAAACCCTTGCCATCCCCCTGGATCCCTTTGGGATCTGCTCACCTGTGAGATCCCTGAGAAAACAGCTCTGGCCACGCCGGCCACCTCCGGCCCCGCACCAGCCGCCCAGGCCGCACACCAGTGGTGCACCCAGCAGTGCCCTGTGGGGAGAGGGAGTCAGGGACAGCTTGGGGACAGGCAGGTGGCAGGATGGGGACACTCAGGTGGCAGGATGGGGACCCTCATTTGGCAGGATGGGGACGCGCAGGTGGCAGGATGGGGACGCTCAGGTGGCAGGACGGAGGGACGCTCAGGTGGCAGGATGGGGACGCTCAGGTGGCAGGATGGGGACACTCAGGTGGCAGGACGGGGACCCACACGCTGTGACCACACTCACCCGTCGGCTCGAAGAGCTGCGCTGGCGTCACCCCCTCGGAGAAGCCAATTTGTGCCAGGCTGTCACCCGCCAGCTCTGGCTCTGGGGGGAGCTGGCTGGGCCCCGGGGGAGGCCCTGGGCCAGGCCCATCGGGGGGCTCGTGCCCCGCCAGCCGCTCGGGCCAGTCGGGCACCGGCTCGAAGCGCTGCAGCTCCCGCTGCCCGTGTAGGCTCCAGTCCCCACAGTTGCAGAGGGCACAGCGGCGGCCCAGAGGGCTGGAAGGGGACAACAAGAGGTGTCAGGGACATTTAGGACTCCTTTGATAGCTCCACGCCACCCCCGAGTGCTCCCACCCTCACCTGGCAGCCTCGGGAGGTCCCTCCGTGCCCGTGTTGTCCGGCTCTGGCCCCGCAGAGGCTCCTTCGGGGGGTTTCAGGGGGTCGCCCTCGGCGCTGCCCATCTCCTCCGAGGCCATGGCCCCATCGGCTGTGGGGACAGGGGGTGTCACCACCACAGGGCAAACAGGGCCAGGTCCCCAAAGTCCTGCCCGCCCTGGCAGGGTCCCTGTCCCCGGCTCACCTGGCGCGGCTGCGTCCTTCTCCTCGCTGGGCACCTTCTGTTCGTCCATCCTGCCTCCGGCGTTCCTGGGGGGCCACAGCTGTAGTGGGGGGGGACACCCATCAGCACCAGGGATGGTGGCACCTTCCCTGGCACCCTGCAGCCTCCCTCTGCCCAAGGGACAGGGCAGCACCTTCCCATCGCTCCCCCAGATGCAATGTATAGGCTCTGGGACTGGGAATGTCCCCCAGGAACAGGGGGTGGCACCTGCCCCACAGGGGTCCAGGAGACCCCCAGGCCTCCCCCATCACCCTCTGCCCACCAGGTCCTCCCCAAATCCAACCAGTGCCACCCCGACATATCTGGGGCAACCAAACCCCCGAGTGACCTCGATTTAGGGGCATCAGTGACCCTGATTGCACCACACACCAGCGCCCCAGGGAGTCACCGAGAGCCCTGAGGAGCCCTCAGGACCCTCCCAGCGAAGCTGGGACCCCCCAGTGCCTCCCACGTGGGGAATATTCACGGGAATTTGGGATGCAGCAAAAAACGGGGTCCCCACCAGCAGCACCTGCCTGTGCCCCCACTTCCTCAGGCCCAGCACCGCACAGGGGGTGCCGGGATGGGTACGGGGGGAGACTCACCCCAAAACACCGCGCACAAACCGGGGCGGGGGGGGGGGCATGCCCAGATCCGCAGCTGCCCCCTCCCACCGCTGCCTCAAGCGCACCCCAAAAACCCCAGAGGGCTCCAGCACCGCGGGGGCAGCGAACGGGACCCCAAACCGGAGCACGGGGCACGCACGGGGGGACCCGCGGGCACCGGGGGGGCCCCAGCGCAGAGTCCGGGGCACCGGGGAGGGGGAAACGCACCGGGGCAGCGCCAACCCCCCAAAAAGCCGGGAGGGGCCCGGCCGCGGGGTAGGAAGCGCCGTGTCCCACCCAGCACCTCCCCGGCCCCGGTTCCCGGTGGGCCCCGGGCTATTCGGGCCCTCCCCGGAAAGGCTCCGGGGCCGGGGGGATTCGGGCCCTCCCGGGAAAGGCGCCGGGGCCGGGGAGAGGCCCGGCCCGCAACCCCCGGTGGGCCGAAACAGCACGCGGGGACACCACCCCCCCTACACCCTCCCCGGTGCTCCCGGGCCACGCTTCCGCCGCTCCCCGGTGCAACCGGGGGGTCGAGCCGGCCAGGCCCCGATCCCCGGCCCACCGCGGCCTACGCTGGCACCGGCACCGGGCCCCGAGCGACGGGCCCGGCCGTAGCTGCGCTACACCCGCCCGGGCCCCGCCGGTACCGGACACAAAGGCGTGAGAGCCGCGCTCTGGGCCCGGCCCCGGTCAGGCCTTACCGGGAGCGGCGGCACGGCGGAGGCGGCGCGGCCCGGAGCCCGCACGACCGCGGGGCCGCTCCTTCCGGGGCCGCCGGGGCCCGTCCCGCCCGCGCGGGCCCCACGGCGGGGCCGTTTGCACCCCCGCGCCCCCCGCCCGGTGCTCACCCCCGCGGCCGCCCTACGCCGACGGGCCTCGGGGCGCGGGGCGTTCGGTGCTCCCCGGCGCGGCCATTTCCAGAGGAAAGTAGGTCCCGCCGCCCGCCCCCGCCCCGCCCCGCCCGCCCCGCCGGGGCCGCCGCCGCGCTGGGTCCTAAGGGGGAGCCGCGGAGCGGGGGGCGCCGCCGCTCCCGCACTACTTTGGGCGGCGGGGGCTGCGGGCGGAGGGAGACGGTGCGCGGCGGGCGGGCGCTGCGGCCGCGGGGGGGCGCGGGGGGTGTGACGGCGCGCGCGCGGCCGCAGCGCACGCTGCCGGGCGGGGCGGGGGGGGAGATCCCTCCGCCGCGCTTAACCCCGGCGGCGCCGGGGCGGGAGCGCACGTGGGCACCGAGGGGGCGGGGCTAGAGGAGCCAAGCTCCGCCCCCTCCCCGACCGGCACCGGTACCGGGGATGGATCGAGGGAGGGCTCCCGGACCGCGAAGGGAGGGTGGGATTCGGATTCGCCCACGGTGTCCCGGGCCGGTGTCTCCGTTATCAGCTGGTATCCGGTATCAGGGTTCCCCGTAGGAGCCGCCGGGACAGGTCCCGGTGTATCCGGAAGAGCTGTTGTGTCCATTGCCGGTATCCCTGTACCGGTTCGGGAATCCCTGGTAAACTGAGCCGCCGTGCCCGATCCTGGGGTCCCCGGTAGCAGCCGCCGAGCCCGGTGCCGGTCCCCGCTCACCGCCACCGCGTGCTGCTGCTGAGCCACGGTCGTGCACCACCATGCACGCCCGGTTCCGGTATCCCCGGAGCCGCCGGTCCTGCTCCCCCCCCCACCCCAAGGGGTCCCCAGGCCGGTACCCCCCGTTTGGGGCCACATCAGCCCCCTCGGACCCTGAACCCCCGGGGAGGGGTAGGGGGGGTCAGACCCGGGACCCCCGCAAGCCCCCAGACCCAGCGATCGGGGAGGGCAAATGAGGGGGTGCAGCCCCCCGGACCGCCCCACTCTGGTCCCAGCACCCCAAAAACACTTCGCAATCCCCCTGCAGTTCCTGCTTCTCTTTACCATCATAATTGTGTAATTAGCAACAATTAGCCCGACTGGGTGGAGATAAGCCACAAGGGGAACCGCAGCCAAATCCCCCCCAACGCTCACAAAGTTCTCAGGGCGAGAAATGGGGGGGGACAGGGCTGAAAAATCCCCCCAAAGCTCCCGGTGAGGCTCTTGGGGTGCTCAGTCCCATGAGGAGGGGGCACATCCAGGCTCGGAGGGAGCGCAAGGAACAACCCCCCCCCAAACCCAGGGGTTTAGAGACAAAACAAAGTTGAATTGTTCCAGCCCCGACTCCCACGGGTCCGGGGGAACAACACCCGCATTCAGCCCGGGCTGCCCGAGCAGGAACGGCCCCGACCTGTCCTTGTGTGTGGGGGGGGGACAGCAGAGAGCCCCCAGCCCGCTGCGAGCCCCGCAGGCTGCGCAAAGCGAGGGGCTCCCCCCAAGGAGGGCCCTGGGGAAGGGTCTGCCCCACCGCGGGGATCACGGCAGGCTGGGGGATCTGCCACAGCGTTCGTCCTGCTTGTCGAGCTCCTCATGAGCTTCATGAAGATCCCCGTGGTCACCTGAGGGTGAGAGGGACATCAGTGCCAGCACATCGGGGCTCCAGGTGGGCTCTGTGCCCCACACGCACCTGGTTCTCCTTGGCTGAGGGCTGCAGGCTCCACACAGCTCCACCAGCTTCTTCCCTCCATCTGTCCTCACCTCCCAGCTGGGGACACGGCAGGACAGGCAGGACGTGCCAGGGGGACACACAGACACACAGGTGGGACCCCAGACCCCCCCGAGACCCCTCCTCACCTCTGCAGGGCCCAGCCCACCCTGGCACCCCGTCCCCAGGAGGGGCAGCAGCACCTGCCACATCCTCCTCCCCCAGCTCTCAGCTCCTTGGGGAGGGTTTGAGCACCTGGAAGCTGCGGGGACAAGGGGACATCTCGAGGCACTTCATCCCACCGAGGTGTCCTCCCTGTGCCAGGTGACCCAGAGGGGTCCTCCCTCATCCCCCAGCCTCGGGGGGTCCTCAGGAATGTGGATCAGGATGGAGCCGTGGATGATGATGATGATGATGATGATGATGGAGTGTGGCAGAACTCATCCTGGAGGGAGGGGGGACAAGACTGGTGGCAGGGGTGGCTGCCCAACCCACAACACCCCCCCAAACTGCCCCAGCAGCCCCACATCACCCCAGAACCCCCAAACTGCCCCACAACACCCTCAGACCCCCCCAAACTGCCCCAGCAGCCCCACAACACCCCCAGACCCCCAAACTGCCCCACAACACCCCCAAATCCCTCAAACTGCCCCAGCAGCTCCACAACACCCCCAGACCCCCCCAAACTGCCCCAGAAATCCCACAAAACCCCCAGACCCCCCAAACTGCCCCACAACACCCCCAGACCCCCAAACTGCCCCAGCAGCCCCACATCACCCCCAGACCCCCAACCTGCCCCAACACCCCACAACACCCCCAAACTGCCCCAGATCACCCCCAAACCGCCCCAACATCAGATGGAACCCCTCCTTGCCCACCTTTAGGCTGCAAGGGTGGCACCAGGCATGGGGGGGCTGCCTGGGACCCCCCAAATCCTCCCCTCAAGGCTCAGACCCATTTCCGTCTCATTCCAGGGGCACCTCAGCCCCCAGCACAAGGTTTTGGGGCACCCCCTACAGAAATGGGGGCACGTCTTGTCCTCATCACCTGGGGTCCCACAGGGGCATCAGGGTGGGCAGCCCCCCACTCACCCACGCGGGATTTACTGCTCTCCACCGAGGGCTCCCAGCCCAGGGAGGTTTTACCGGGTTGTGGGGGCGACACGGCTCGGTGCTCCCGGTATCACCCCGGGGGCAGGATGGAGCAACGGGAACCCGCTCCCGGTGGGGCTCTAGGGGACACAGCCCCGGGACCACAGGGAGTCCCGGGGACGCTGAACACAGCCCCGGGGCTACAGGAGGTCCCGACGAGGCTGAACACAGCCCCAAACCGCCACCGGGGGTGGGGTCCCACCGTGCCGAGCCCCTCCGGTGCACCCGCCGCTGCCGGTAATCCCCAGTGGAGCAGCCCCGGTCTCACGTACACCCCGGGAACGGACCCCCGGAGGGCAGGGCCGCCCTCTCCGGAGCCCGGGACAACCCCAGGCCGAATCCCCCCGCACGGACCCGGGGCTCGGTAACCGGGGATGAGAATTGGCGGGACGGCGCGGGCGGGCGCGGCACACAGCGCAATAAAGCGCCCGCCGCGCCGGGGGGGCGGGGCCACCGCCACTACACCGGCGGCCGCACGTGACCACAACACCGCCCGCCCGCTCCCATTGGCTGCGCCGGGAGGAGGGAGGCGGGCTAAGAGGCCGCGCATGCGCTGTAGCTGAAGGGGCTCTCCATTCATGAAAAACGGAGGGAAGGGCCGTGGCCACGTGGTGGTCGCGGGATTGGGGAGGGGGGTGTGAAAAATGCGGAATTTATCCTTGGCTTTTGGCAAATATTCAAATGAATATTATGTGTGTTGTGTTAGAAAGTGATGCTGTATTAATTCTCTTAAGTAGGGTGTTAAATGTAGTTTTAGGTTATGTGAAAAATGCGGAGTTTATCCTTGGCTTTTGGCAAATATTCAAATGAATATTATATGTGTTGTGTTAGAAAGTGATGCTGTATTAATTCTCTTAAGAAGGGTGTTAAATGTAGTTTTAGGTTCTAAGGTAATGTTGAAATAGAAACTGCTATGTAGGATGTGAAAAAGGTGTATTTTATGATTGGCTTTTCGCAAATATTCAGATGAATATTATGTGTGTTGTGTTAGAGAGTGATGCTGTATTCTCTTAAGTTGTGTATTAAATATAATTTTAGGTTATGTGAAAAATGCGGATTTTATCCTTGGCTTTTGGCAAATATTCAAATGAATTTTATATGTGTTGTGTTAGAAAGTGATTCTATATTAATTCTCTTAAGTAGGGTGTTAAATGTAGTTTTAGGTTCTAAGGTAATGTTGAAGTAGAAACTGTGCTATGTAGGATGTGAAAAATGTGTATTTTATGATTGACTTTTCGCAAATATTCAAATGAATATTATATGTGTTGTGTTAGAAACTGATGCTGTATGAATCCTCTTAAGTAGTGCATTAAATATAGTTTTAGGCTAAAACATCATGTTAAAATAGAGACTGTGCTATGTAAGATACTTTTTTTTTAAAGAAAGGACTTGCACTGAGATAGCAGCCACAGGACACCTAAATCTTTCAGAGAAAGAGAATTTATTGCCCAATTATCAGGAGAAATGAACTTCTTCCTGCCTTGCTGAGCCCTGAAGATGCTGTTGGGATTCAGAGGAAGAAGCTGACACTGCCCAGCCAGAATTCTGAGTTTAAATGGAATTTATGCATCATGTATGAGCTATATGAATATGCAACAGGCTGCTGCTTTTAAGGGTTAATCCTCTGTTAACCTCGATCCTTTTTTGGGTTTATTTTGTCCAGAAAAAGGAACCTGGACCGTCTGTAACTCTTCGTTTTTATTGTCTCATATTGTCCTAACTCAAATTATCCAAATTATTATTACTCTAATTTTTTATAACCATTTGATTACTGTTGAAAATTTTCAAAACAAGCGATTGGCGTTTTTCACAGAGGGAAGGAGTGTCCTGCTCCTGTCCCTCCCCTTCCATCCTTCCCCACAACCTTTCCCAGCCCGGGGACACCCAGGAGCACCCACACCAAACTGCTCCTGCTCCCCGAAATCCCATCGCTGCCTCCCCCAGCACAGGACCCTCAGGATATTTCAGGATTTTTGACCCCTGCCCCAGGCATTCCCAACCTCTTTTGATGCCCAACTCAACCCTCAGGGACCTCCACCCTGGCAATACCCCAATTTCATCTCCATCTGGCCAAAATTTGGAGGGGAAAGTGAGGGGTTTTGTCCATCTGGAGGCCAGAAAGTCCTGGAGGAATCCCCCCAAAACCCCAGGATGTCAAACCCCCAGGGACCCCCAACCCCCTGGAATGATCAATTCCAGACACTCCAACCACAGCTCCAACAGGGCCATAGACTTCCTTTATTTTCCCAAACAATTAAATAGTAGTATTTCTTTTCTTTCGTTTTCTTTTTTTGTTTGGTTTTTTCTAAACTGAAGTGGTTAAAAGCAGGCTGCCCCCTGCCAGGGCAGGCAGGCAGGCACGGGGGGCACATTTATATTACCATTTATAAATAAAAAAATAAAACTCTCAAGCGGGGCGGGTTAGCAGTTAGCATGGTTAGAGTTGGACCTGGCACGGGGTGCCCGTGCCCGTGGCAGGCACCTGGTGCCCACTGTGGGTGACGGGGACAGACCCAGAGCAGGGGGACAGGCAGGAACTGCTGCCAACTGCTCAACCTTGGGGTGGTTTTGGCATTTTCCCACCTGGATTTGGCTCCCAGGGCAGGGTTTTTGACGCCTCTGTCTGGGCTTTGGCAGGCACCAAGCCCACCCCAGTGCAGTGGTTAATTTTGGGGTGTTTTTGGCATTTTCCCAGCTGGATTTGGCCCCCAGGGCAGGGTCTGGTGCTGCCTGGTTGGGCTTTGACAGGCACCAAGCCCACCTCAGTGGTTAATAAAATCTTGGGGAGTTTTTGGCATTTTCCCAGCTGGATTTGGCTCCCCAGGGGCATTTTTGACCCCCCTGGCTGGGCTTTGACAGGCACCAAACCCACCCCAGCACAGTGGTTAATTTTGGGGTGTTTTTGGCATTTTCCCAGCTGGATTTGGCTCCCAGGGGGGTTTTTGACACCCCTGGCTGGGCTTTGGCAGGCACCAAGCCCACCCCTGTGGTTAATAAAATCTTGGGGTGTTTTTGGTATCCCCCCAGCTGGATTTGGTTCTTCAGGGGGGTTTTGGACACCCTGGCTGGGCTTTGACAGGCACCAAGCCCACCCCAGTGCAGTGGTTAATTTTGGGGTGTTTTTGGCATTTTCCCAGCTGGATTTGGCCCCCAGGGCAGGGTTGGGTGCTGCCTGGCTGGGGTTTGGCAGGCACCAAGCCCACCCCTGTGGTTAATAAAATCTTGGGGAGTTTTTGGCATCCCCCCAGGTAGATTTGGCTCCCCAGGGGGGGTTTTGGACACCCCTGGCTGGGCTTTGACAGGCACTAAGCCCACCCCAGTGGTTAATAAAATCTTGGGGTGTTTTTGGCATTTTCCCAGCTGGATTTGGCTCCCCAGGGGCATTTTTGACCCCCCTGGCTTGGCTTTGACAGGCACCAAGCCCACCCCTGTGGTTAATAAAATCTTGGGGTGTTTTTGGCATTTTCCCAGCTGGATTTGGCTCTTCAGGGGGGTTTTGGACACCCCTGGCTGCGCTTTGACAGGCACCAAGCCCACCCCACCCCAGTGGTTAATAAAGCAATAAATACCAGGGGGGTCTGGGCATGGAGACCCAACCATGGGGGGCTCTAGGACACAGACCCCCAGGGCCACCCCATACCCCAGGGACCTCCCCACAGCACCGGGGGCGCTCCTGTCCCTCCTCCCCATGCCCGGCGGGTGCCCAGGGCTGTGGCATCCGGTGTGTGGCATCACCTGCCAGAAATGGGGGGGCACACACAGCCCTAAAGCTGCAGGGCCTCGTGGCCCAGCACGCCCCCGGCCAGCCGGTAGAGCAGGCGGGAGTACCAGTGCATGCCCACCTCGGGCACGGTCCCGTTGCCCACCTCGGCGTGGGCCGGCAGCAGCGAGAGGAGCCCGTGGAAGAGGCGGAGAGGGGCGAAGGCCCTGTGTGCCCAGCGGTGGCTCTCCAGCACCGCGTAGCAGGATGCCAGCACCCCGTTAACCAGCAAAGTGCCTTGGGAGGTGAGGGGGGCAAAGACCCCCACGCCATCCTCCCGAGAGACCCTCAGCACCCTGGTGGGCCGCAGCCCCTGCCCGCCAGCCCCGTGGGCCAGCACGGCGTCACCCGGGCGCACGTGGCGGGCGAAGATGGGCAGGAAGGCGCTGGAGCCGTTGCCCTCTCCCCGAGCCGTGAACACCAGGTGGGACGGGGTGAGGAGCAGCCGGCGAGCTGGGCTGGCCGTCTCGATGGCCACGAAGGAGGCGCGCTGGCCCGGGTCCCGGTGCAGGAAGAGCAGCACCTCGGTGGGCACCAGGCGCCCGCCCGGCTCGGCGCCCAGCACGCGGTCGCCCCGGCGCAGCTCGGCCAGGCCCCGGTGCTCCCCGCTCTGCAGCGTCACCGTGGCGTGGCCGGGGAAGCAGCCGCCGGTGCGGATGGCCAGCGAGTTATCTGCGAGGATGGAGAGAGTTGTTGGTGTCCCCCCGGCGGTCACCTCCACCTCCGGAGGGGAAACGGCGAGCCCCGGAGCCCCAAAGCACCCCCGGAACAAAGCGGGTATTTTTATTTTTCCTGCGTGCGGCTCCTGAATGCTGCAGGGCCCCTTTGTCCACCCTGCACTGACGCCCTTTGTTCCGGGCTCCGACGGTGACATTTATGGCCGTTTTCACTTTCTGTCACTTGGCACTTCTGGACTGGATGGCAACTGCTGGCTGGGGCAACTGTGGGGCTGCATTGCTATTCCCCTCACCACAATTTTGTCTCCATCTGGACAAAATTTGGATGGGAAAGTGAGGATTTTGCCAATCAGGGGGACAGGTAAACCAGGGGGAGCTGGGCTGGGACCAGACACCAACCAGAGCAATAATCCCACACGGATCCAGGACATCAAGGGGGAGCAGCAGGGCTGTGGGCTGGGATGTTTATGGGAATTACAGCCCCCTGCCCTGGTGGGGGGCAGGAGCTGAATCAAAATTTTGTCTCCATCTGGCCAAAATTTAGATGGGAAAATGAGGTTTTTGCCAATCAGGGGCACAGGTAAGGACAGGGGGAGCTGGGCTGGAGCTGACACCAACCAGAACAATAATCCCACACGGATCACTCTCTGTCACTTGGCACTTCTGGACTGGATGGCAACTGCTGGCTGGAATAACTGTGGGGCTGTGGGGCTGCATTGCTATTCCCCTCACCAGGAGCTGAACCACAATTTTGTCTCCATCTGGCCAAAATTTGTGGGCTGAGGATTTGCCAATTGTGGGAATAATCCCACACAGATCACTCTCTGTCCTTGCCTTCTGGACTGGGGCAACAGCTGGCTGGGGCAACTGTGGGGTTGCATGTCCATCCCCTCACCAAATTTTGTTCCAGCCAAAATTTAGAGGGGAAAGTGAAGATTTTGCCAATCAGGGGGCCAGGAGGAGCAGAGCTGGGACCAGACACCAACCAGAGCAATAATCCCACACGGATCCAGGACATCAAGGGGGAGCAGCAGGGCTGTGGGCTGGGATTTTCATGGGAATTACAGCCCCCTGCCCTGCTGGCAGCCCCTCCTGGTGGTACCTGCTTTGACAGAGACGTGGATGTGCGCCTTGGACTCGTAGTAGACCCAGTCGAAGCCGGCCTCCACGGCCAGCCGTGCCAGCATGCCGTACTTGTGGCGGTCACGGTCGGACGTGGTGATGTCCAGAGCCCTGCCCTCGTAGTGCAGAGAGTCGGGGAGGTGGTGCCCATCTTCATCCCAGCCCTCCGTCACCCTCAGCTTCACCCCCGGCCACATGTTCATCACGGCGATGGCCAGCGAGTTCACCCGCTCCTTGCAGCGCTGTGGGGACACCGGTGTCACCCTCGCCACGACGGACAGGGACAGACAGACACCCAGAGGGGCTGCCCCCCCTCAGGGTGCACAGAGGGTCACGGCCAAGCTCCCCCCGTGGCTGGGTGTGGGTTGAACGTTAACGTGCCCCGGGGTCCCGTGGGGTGGAGCTGCTCTGCTCAGCCGGGCAGAACGGGCAAGGGAGCGGGACGGGCACCGGGACGGTGTCACCTTCCCCGCGGCCACGGCTGTGACTGATTAACCTGCTGGGGGGGGCTCTGAGGCAGAGCTGGGGGCAGCTGACCCTGAACCAGCCCCAAATCTGGGCTGACGGGGAGACCAGGGGGGTCCTGAGTGGTTCTGGGGTGCCTCTCCCCATCAGCACTGGGGTGCAGGGGTCGGAGCTGCCCCTGTCCCCCGCTCTCATTTGCTGATGTCACAGCGTCCCTCAGTGCCCCAGCGTCCCCCGCAGCCTCTCCCGTTCAACAAAGCGGCTCCCGGGAGCGCGGGGCCGCGGGGGCGGAGTGCGGGGCGCGGGCCCGGGGCGGCCGTGCCGGGAATGGGGGGGGCAGGAATGCGCTCGGCCCGGCCCGGCCCGGCCCGGCCACAATAGGCGCCTTCCAGCCCGGAGCTGACCTCAGGCCCCGGGAATGCCGCCGCGGCCACAAAGGGCCCTTTCAGCCACCCGCACCCCGGGCCGGCTCCGCGCCCGCGGCTCCGCCGGGCCCCGCCGCCTCCGCCGTCCCGGCTCGCGGGAGCTGCCGGCGCCGCCTGGACCACTCGCAGCATCCCCCGTCGCCATGGCGACCGCGGGGCCGCCCCTCGCCATGGCAACCGTGAGCATCCCGGCGGGCGCGCGGCGCGTCCCGGGCAGGGTACGGGCACCGGGGCCTCCCCTCCGCGCTGCCCTTGGGGCGCTGCGGGAGCGGAGCCGCCGGTACCTCGTGCTCCCGGTGCCATCCCGTCCCGTTAATCCCCGACGGCCCCACCTCGTCCCGGGGCTCCGGTGCTGCCGCGCCGCTGCCGAGAGCCGTGGAAGGGAGCGGGGAACCGGGGCGAGGTACCGGGGTACGGCACCGGGAGGGGACCCTGCGCCCCGGGAGGGTCGGTGCCGCTCGGGAGGATCCGTGAGCCCCGGGGTGATCGGTGCGCCCTGGAGAGCGTCGGTGCCGACCGGGAAAGCTCCGCGAACCCCTGAGCGCGTCGGTGCCGGCTGAGAAAGGTCCATGAGCCCCGGCGAGGGTCGCTGTGATCCCGCCCATCCCCCCGCCGCCCCCCACGCCCCCGCGCCCCGGGAGCGAGGCCGGACCGGGCCGGGCCGGGCGCAGCCCCCACCTCGGTCATGAGCCGGTCCGCCCCCGTGTTCTCCTCGTCCTTGAAGATGATGTCGGGGTTGTAGTTGGGCACCAGCTCCCTGAAGCGCTCCGAGCCCCGCAGCACTTTGCCCTCCGCCTTCCCGCTCGCCCCCAGCGTCTGCTCGGGCACGTTGGGCACGAACTGCTTGTAGAGCAGAGGCGAGAGCTGCCGCCGCCCCAGCCGCCGCCGCCCCACCGGGCCCCGACCCGGGCCGCAGCCCAGCACCGGCGCGGCCAGCAGGCAGGCGGCGAGCCCGAGCAGGACGAGGGCGAGCGGCCTCCACCGGGGCATCCCGCCCGCCGGGCCCCGCTGCCTCCGCGGCTCCCGCTCAGTCGCCGGGGGCACGGGCGGCTGGGGCGGGCATGGTCCCGGTGCGGTGGCCCCGGGGTTTTTAGTTGGTCGCGGTGCCAGGGGCGGGTCGGCGCCGTTTCCTTCTCACACCCACGGTCCCGGCGCTGCTGCGGGATCCGCGGCCGCTCGGGACGGCTGAGCACCCCCCCCGTACCCCCCCCGCCGGTGCCGCCACCCACTCGGAGCGCCGCCGGTTGCGCGCCCACGGTATCAGCACCCCCTCGCCTGCACCCCGGTCCCGGGGAGTCCCCGACACAGCCCAAGCCTCAGAGAAAACCCTCGCGGAGCGGCGTCCCAGCACCGGGCACCGGCACCCAGCTCCGGGCACTGCCCTGGCACCGGGCACCCGGTTCTTAAAGCTGCCCCGGGACCGGCACCGGGATCTGACCCCGCGTCCCAGCCTCGCTCCCCGTTCCCGTCTAAATCCCACGCTCTGGTGCCGCCTCCTCTCCACGGTCCCTGCGCCGCTCTCCGGTACCGGAACCCCCCCTTATCCCATCCGAACGCCGCGATTCTGGTCCTGGCACCTCTCCTGTCACCGCCTGCTGGGACCGGCGACCCCTCTCTCCCAGTCCCGGTCCTTCTCCTCCTCCCGCTCTCCCTTGCACCGGGGATCCTCCTTATTCTACGGCTGTGCCGCCGGTGTCCGCACCTGCTCCGTCCCCTTGGCACAGCCCCGCTCCCGGGACCCGCTCCCTGGCACTACCCCGGTCCCCTCTGTTCTGTCCGACCCACGGTCCCGCGGTCCCCGTTGCTGGCCCGGCCCCCGGTACCGGCTGCCTTGGGTGCTGGTCGGCACCGTGCGCCGCCCCGGCCGGGCTGCCCCCACCGCGGCCGCTCAGCTCCGGCGCTGGGCAGCCCCGTCGGGCCCCGCCTCGGAGCCGGCCCCCGGGAGCGGCGGCAGCGGCGGCCACATCCCCCGGGGCCGCCCCCGCCGGGCTGCCCTGCCCCGGCCGGCCCCTCCGCGCCCCGGCACCGGGGCACCCCCGGAACGGCACCGGGGCACCCCCGGAACGGGACCGGGGCACCCCCGGAGCGGGACCGGGGCTGTGCCAGGAGTCCGGGTACCACCGAGGACGGGGCTGGGCTGCTCCGGGACTGGCACCGGGCTCCAACAGTGCCATGGGCACCCCCCGACCGGCACCGGGACCGAGACCGGGACCGAGCCCCCAGCGCTGCCGGGAAAGCACCCAAAGCACTGCGGGCTCCGGCGGGGGCTGAGGCAGCACCGGGGTCATGGAAGGTTGGGAGAGGGTCGGAGGGGGGGGGTCCCGGTCCCCCCCCAGCTCCCCGGTGCCAGCCCGGGGTGACTGGGAGGGGAGCAGGTCGCGGGGAAATCGCGGGCACCGATGGCCTCATTTCCTGCAATATAAACCAGGTTTCCTGCGCTTCCTGCTCGGCCCCAACCCGGGGGGGGCCTGGGCCCCCCAGTCCCGCCATGGAGGGGCGGGGGGCGGCCTGGCTCAGCCCCAGGCCGGGCAGGATGGGTGGGGGGCCGGTTCCCCCCCCTCCCCCGGTTCCCGGGGCAGTTTCCGCTCCCTCCGTGCCAGGAGGTGAAGCCTCAGCTTTGCCCCTCCCGCGGGGGCGGCTGGGGCCGTACCCCGGAGCCCCCTGGAGCCCCCCAACACCCCCGGGGTCCCTCAGCCCAGCCCGGGCTGGAAGAAGCTCGTTAACCCCGACCAGGAAGAGCGTTAATTATGGCCCCATAGGGCCCATAAGGAGGGGCAGGACTGTGTCCCCCTCACTCAAGGCAGGGCCACCCCACCCCTGCCCCTTTCCTACTCGGCCCTGCCCTCAGGAGGAATAAAACCCCCAGCTTCAAATATTTTTATATAAAAACCAGTCACTATTTATTTTTCTCCAAACAAGTTCTGTTGTAACAGAGACCCGACGTACTCATCACATCAAGAAGCTGAAGGAGAAGGGGGGTGGGTTGTCCCCTGCACCCCAGGCCTTCCCATTAGGGACCCCAAAGACCTCGGGGTGAGCAGGGGACAGCCAGTGTCCCCCTGCGGCCCCAGAGTGACACAGGGGTGGCGTGTGGAGTCACTCTGGGCACAGAGCCCCCTTCCACAGGGTCAGGACAGGTGGGGCAGCATTTCAAACTCAACCAGACCCCGGGGAGCAGCCAGGGGAGGTCGGGGTGGGGGGTCCCGGCCATTGTTGCACGAGGTATGTAACTGGGGGGGGGCTGCAGCCAGCGCAGCCTCGGGGGGACCCCACACCCCTGGGGGACGTGGCTCGAGGCCAAGGCTCAGTAGCACAAGAGCTGAGACGGAGCAGGCTGGGGGCAACCCTAAAAGTGTCTCAGCTTTCCCTGAGGGGCTCTGCTGTCCCTGAGGCACTACCAGGGCCAGCTCTTGTGGCTGGCAGCCACCCTGGTGGCCACCACGGTGAGGGGAGGAAGAGGGGGGGATGTGTCCCTGTCCCCCCGCTGTCCCCCAGCCCTAGCAGGGCTTGCTGCGGGTCCGGCAGCGCGTCACGGGCAGCGGCAGCTTGTGCAGACCTGGACACAGGGAGAGCGTGAGAGCCAGGCTGGGGTTACAGGGGACAGCCCAGCAGCCACCCCCGTGTCCCCACGCCCCTGTCCTCACCAAAGGCACGGATGAGCTCGGCCTGGACTGCCCAGGAGACCCTTTTGACCAGGCACAGCGTGGTGAGCCCAGCAAAGCCCATGTTGTAGAGGAAGACGATGTAGAAGTTCCCCAGCCAGTTGAAGCGGCCGAAATCCCCCAGGAGGTCGAAACGGGTGATCCCTGCACAGGTTGGGGGGCACATGGGTCAGGGCACCCCGATTTTGGGGTCACCCCCATGCGGGCATCGCCCTGATCCCTCTGGGAGGCTCACCCAGTGTCCTGGAGAAGACAGGCAGGGCTGAGCTGAGCACCAGCAAGGAGACGCAGTTCCCGATGATCTGGGGAGAAGGACGAGGTCTGGGGAAGGAACTTTCCACTGGGGGGGTCCTGCCTGGCACTGTCCCCCCACGTGGGGACGGCACAGGGACACACAGAGCAGGGAGCGGGGTCTTGCACCCCACAGGAGCCCCCCAGCCCCATCCCGCTGCTCCCACCTTGGTGAGGGGGGTGTCCTGCCTCTCTGGCAGCAGCTGGGTGAACAGCGGGGAGCTGTAGAAGCCCACGACAGAGGAGAGCATTAGGTAGCTGCAAGGAGTGTTAAGGAGGAGAACAGGATGGGCTGGCACCGGGAACAGCGTTGGGGACACGGGGGGACATCGCTGGGGACACGAGCGCCCGCCTGAAGGATACAAAATGAGGACAACCTGCAGCGCAGCTCCGAAGGAACCAAAGATGGAGAAGGAAACCTGGCCCAGGGACGCGTCCTGCAGGAAGAGGAGGGAGCAGGTTGGGGAGGAACGGTCCCCAGAGCAGCCAGGGATGGCACCCTGAGCTGTGCCATGCCCCCCAGGTGGGTACCTGGATGCCCCGTGGCATGGCAG
Source organism: Emberiza elegans (assembly GCA_024865655.1). Taxonomy (NCBI): domain Eukaryota; kingdom Metazoa; phylum Chordata; class Aves; order Passeriformes; family Fringillidae; genus Emberiza; species Emberiza elegans. The sequence continues at coordinate 2,484,804 of JALJVW010000117.1, read as the reverse complement.
CATCGTCCAGCAGCAGCTCCAGGACGTGGAAGCAAACAATGAGCACAGAGATGCCCTGGGAGGAGCGGGGAGGGAGTGAGGGCAGTGGTGAGGATGGGGACAGCACCCCCAGCTCCCCCGGGAGCCCTGAACTCACTGTCAGTGCCAGGAGGCCCAGCATGGCCAGGGGGTAGCCCAGGTTCCTCTGCCAGGGCGATGCTCGGTGCCGCAGCTCTGTGGGGAGGAGGTGCCCAGGTGAATGGGGGGCACAGCTCCCAGCCCAGGGCAGATTGAGGGGGCAGGATGGGGGGCACCAGCCCCCCAGCCCATCTCCCTCCGTGGATTGCCAGGGCCCAGTGCTCCCAGTGCCAGGCTGGAGGGCACCCAGTGCCCCCTTGCCCTGCCCAAGCTCCTCACCCAGCTTCCTCCTCTTGCTCCGGATGGCAAAGAATTGCTCCCGCAGCATCTCCATGTCCAGATTCAGCCAGCAGGAAGCTTTGCCTGCTGGGGAGAGACCCAGGGGGCTCAGGAGGGCACGAGGGTTCCCCTGTGGCGGGGTAGAGGGTTCCCCAATCCACCCCGTGCCCGCCTTTGCCAAGCAGCAGCACCCACCGGAGCGGATCCTGTGGGACACGGCGGCTTCCTCGAACCTCGTGCAGCTCAGCTGCTCATCCAGGTCCTCCAGGAGCTGCAAGGGTGGGTGAGGAGCCTGTGAGGGGCTGCTGGGCTGTGCGGATGGCAGCCCTGGGGGCATGTGGGGGGGTTGTGGGGTGCCGCCTTACCCGGGGTTTCACCAGCAGCTTCCCAGTGACAGTGAACATGGTGGAGAGGCCAAAGGGGGTGCACACTGTGGGAGGAGAGGTTGGACAGGAGGTGTCCCACCATCCTCGCCCCTCCCCACACCCTCAGAAGGATCCTGGAGGCTTCAGCCGTGAGCCGTGGCCCCTCCAGACCCCGTTTGGGGACACAACTCACACAGCAGCAGCAGGACGCCGAAAAGCGAGATGCAGGAGTAGAGGTAGGGCAGGTAATATTCCCAGAGATCTGCAGAGACAGCAGGATGAGGCCAGGGGCACCAGAAACCCCTTGTTCCACTCAGCGCCAGGGTCTAGAGCCCTGCTCACCCACCGTAGAGCGACTGGCGACTGGCAGCGTCGTTGCCCACGATGGCAGAGGCCACCCAGACCATGCCCAGCACCAGCAGGGTCAGCAGCAGCAGCACCACCGAGGTCTCGTACACCCTGGCCATGATGCCCTGCAGGAGCTGGGTTAGCAGGGGGTCACAAAAGGGGGGACAGGGAGGGGACAAGTGCAGGCTCACCAACCTTCTTGGACCCTGCAAACCCCTCTGACTCGGTGAAGAAGTAGGCAAAGGGCATGAGGAAGACCAGGGACAAGTTGGAGAAGAGGAAAACCAAATTCCAGAGGCCTGGAAGAGGGGGAGCAGCACGGGGTGAGCTCCCAGGCGGGGCAACGCTGGCCCGCAGAGTTTGGGGACACGCCAGGGTCACCCACCATGAATGAGGGAGCCGTTCAGCCACTGGATGTAATAATTCTGGGGGAAGGAGAGCAGCACCTCGTTGCTGATGATGGAGAAGGGCAGGAGCAGGACAGCACCCAGTGCCACAGCCAGGGTGAAGGTACAGAGCCCCAACCTGCCACGGGGACAAGCAGCACCTCTGGGTCAGGCTTCCTCTGCCCAGTTTTACCCCCCAGCACCATCAGAAGCCAGGACGTGGTGCCCTGGCTGAGGAAGAGGATGAGGAAGGGGGCAAACAGGAACTCACGCAATCCTGTTGACAGCAGCGTCCTCGTCATCGTGAACTGTGGGGACAAAACCCCAAACCAAAGGGCTGGGGAGGGCAGGGCTGCCCAGAGCGTCGCTGCCTCCCCCTGCCCAAGCTCCCCCCTCTCCAAATGCTGCAAAAATCCTCCCAGGGAATTCTGGCTTTGCTCCCACCTAGGGCAGCAACTGGTGTCACGTTAATCGGGCTGTGCTGGGACTGGGGGTGCTGGGGGAGGCCAAAAGCAATGGAGGAACAGGAAGAACCCTCAGCAGGATGAATTTGGCTGTCAGAGGCTGCCTGGCTCCGGCAGCTCCCACTCTCTTACCTGCTGTGAAATCCGTGTGCTTCTTAAAGTGGGTTATGATGAAGTGGCAGAGGATGTAGAGGCTGGCGAAGAGCAGGGCACAGATCTGTGGGCACAGGAGTGTGGGCAGGGTGGGCATGCCCTGAGGGCAGCACTCCCACCCCGGGGGATGCTGCCAGCCCTGGGGCTTGTCAGCTCCACCCTATTTGTTTTTCCGCTCCTGGCCCTGGTTCCACCCCACTGGTGTGCTCAGACCTATCTGTTCCACGGGCACAGCACCCAGGGCTCACACATGGGTGCCCACAAACTGGCACAGCACCCAGACCGAGGAGGACGACTGAGAAAACACCCAAAAAGGTCCGGATCAGCCTGTGCCGGCAAATCCGTGACCCCGTGGGACATCCCTGAGCTGCTGGATCCCACAGCCCCGGCCTTGCAGGCAGAGCCGCCACGGGAACAGCCTTGAATGAGGAGCCAAGGACATCTGCGGTGTCCCTGCTGCCCCCGCTGGAACGCCGAGGTCAGGCCAGCGCCGGCGATGTTCAGGGAACACGGCGACCTTTCATCCCTCTGGGAACGCGGCAGGATGAGGAAAGGTCGCCTGAATCCTCCACCTTGGCACAGGTGCAGCGGGCAGCAGCTGGGGCACCTCCCTCCTGCCTGCCTGCGGGTGCTCTGAGCTTGGGGGTGCCCAGGATGTGCCAGTGGGGTGCCAGGGGAGCCCACAAGGGCAGCACCCAGCAGGTGCTGCTGCTCCTGCTCCCACCCAGTGAAGGGTCTCAGGCACAGGTTCCCTCCTGCCACGGGCTGAACCCCCCGGTTTACTCTGCCTGGTGGGGGGACCCCCAACTCCTCCTGTACCCAGCGAAGCTGGGCTGAGTGAGTTTTGTGTGCCAAGCCAGGGGCTCCTGGCTGAGATGTAGCACCCCAAGATGGATGTCTGGGGGGCTCCAGGGCCACCAGCTCTGCCCTGTGGGCACCGAATGTGGCTGTGCCAAGGTGGCCTCGGCACTGCAGGTCACAGCCCCCTTGGCTGCCGTGTGCACAGCACCCCCAAGGCCCTCAGAAGATGCCAGGACCGGGACATCCAGGTCGTTCCCATCCCCGAGGAGCAAACCCAGCTGAGTCCGAGGTTTAGGGAGCTCTGTAGGGTCCTGCTGCTCTGGGGACAAGGACAGAGCCAGGAGCCTGGCATGGGGCTGGCCCGGCTCTGGCACCACCACAGCACTCCCAGCACGACGGGAGCGCAGCTGGGGCTGCTGGAACCGGCAGAGGGGTCGCGGCAGGGGCTCAGGAGGGTCCAGCCCTGGCACCCCGATATCTGCTGGGCACACGCGGCCGCGGCGGCTGTGGCCGCGATAAGCACGGGGTGTGGAGCCCTGCCACAGCCGTGGAGCTGCCACCGGGGATCCCAACGGTCTCATGGAAGGCTGCGAGCTCCCAGCCACCCTCCCACCGAGCCCTTCCCCGCCGCCCCCGGGCACTCACGATGCACTCGCGGACCCTCTCGTGGAAGAGCTGCTCCCGCACGGCCAGCGCGTCCTGCTCCACAGGGGCCATTCTGCGGCCAGCATGGCAGGGCCGGGCACGGGGCAGGGCAGGACGGCAAGGCCGGTACCGCCACGCCGCTCCGGTACCGCTCCGGTACCGCCGCTCTGAGCGCGCCGGGTCCAGCCCAGCGCCGCCGTTAAGGCCCCGCCCCCCTCGTGGCCACGCCCCCTACGCGTTACAAAGTATCCGCTCCCCCACGGGATGAACGGCCCCTGTAAGCCCCGCCCCCTGCCGCCTATTGGCTACGAGGCTTGAATGAGGCGGAGCTCATTGGCCGAAGTGCGGCGCGCCGCGCGCTGATTGGCTGAGCCCGCCCGCCGCTCCCACGGGCCCGCGGCCCCCGCGCAGCGCACCGGAATTAGGAGCAGGGATGGAGCTAATCCCGGGAACGGGGATAATCCCGGGTGTGCTAATCACGGAGGGGGGCAGGGCTGGGCTGCCGAGCGCTGGGGGCACCCGGCAGGGCACGGCCCCGCTCACAGGCAGCTCATGCACCAGCACGGCAGCAGCCAGGGTGAGGCCCCACCCTGTGGAACCCAGCGATGTGGGGGCGTCACCCCCCCAGCTCTGCTGGGCAGCTCGGGTAACAGCGGTGCCATGCCAGCTGCCTCACTGGGCACAGACAATAGGGACAGTCTGTTCCCATGGGATGGGGCCAGCCGGCCCGGGTGAGAGCGGGCACTGACACAGAAGGTTTGTATCCGACACAGTGTAGCTTCTCTTAAAGCCTTTTATTCACAGACACGGTACAGACACATGGAAAATCTGCATGATCACATCCGAGAGGGCAGCACATCCCTGGCTGAGCCCACGGGGCTGAACCCGACGCAGTGCACAAGGAAGCTCAAAGTGTTTGAAGCAGACATTTCGTGGACATGCGACAGCGACAGAAGGAACCCAGCGTTTAGTATTCCTCGCCTTCCTCCTCCCCTCCTCCTTCCACAGAATCCACCCCCACCTCCTCATAATCCTTCTCCAGGGCTGCCATATCCTCACGGGCCTCCGAGAACTCGCCCTCCTCCATGCCCTCCCCCACGTACCAGTGCACAAAGGCCCTCTTGGCGTACATCAGGTCAAACTTGTGGTCCAGGCGGGCCCAGGCCTCGGCGATGGCCGTGGTGTTGCTCAGCATGCACACAGCCCTCTGCACCTTGGCCAGGTCGCCCCCGGGCACCACCGTGGGCGGCTGGTAGTTGATGCCCACCTTGAAACCAGTGGGGCACCAGTCCACAAACTGGATGCTACGCTTGGTCTTGATGGTGGCGATGGCGGCGTTGACATCCTTGGGCACCACGTCCCCGCGGTACAGCAGGCAGCACGCCATGTACTTGCCGTGCCGAGGGTCACACTTGACCATCTGGTTGGCCGGCTCAAAGCAGGCGTTGGTGATCTCAGCCACCGAGAGCTGCTCGTGATAAGCCTTCTCAGCAGAGATAACCGGGGCGTAGGTGGCCAGGGGGAAGTGGATGCGCGGGTAGGGCACCAGGTTGGTCTGGAATTCTGTCAGGTCGACGTTCAGGGCTCCGTCAAAGCGCAGAGAGGCCGTGATGGAGGACACGATCTGGCTGATGAGGCGGTTCAGGTTGGTGTAGGTGGGGCGCTCGATGTCCAGGTTGCGGCGGCAGATGTCGTAGATGGCCTCGTTGTCCACCATGAAGGCGCAGTCGGAGTGCTCCAGGGTGGTGTGGGTGGTCAGGATGGAGTTGTAGGGCTCCACCACGGCCGTGGACACCTGCGGGGCTGGGTAGATGGAGAACTCCAGCTTGGACTTCTTGCCGTAGTCGACGGAGAGGCGCTCCATGAGCAGGGAGGTGAAGCCAGAGCCGGTGCCACCACCAAAGCTGTGGAACACCAGGAAGCCCTGCAGCCCTGTGCACTGGTCAGCCTGCCAGGCGGGAAGGGGAAAACAACACCAAACTGTCAGGAATTCTCAACTCCAGCTGCTACTGAAGTTGCTGAGTTGCCCAGGAGGACACACATTTCCCCAAGGATCTCAGACTTTGGGGGCACCTCTGTCCATTCCACTTCCAGCCACAGCGCCCTGTGATCCAGCATGACCTGCCCTCAGGAGAAGGGACCCCTTCCTGCCCCCTCTCCCTTCAGCTGCTGCCTCCTATGACCCTGGTAATCTGCTGGAGAGAAGGGGCAATCCTCCAGAGCTGCCCCAGCAAGAGTTAAATACTCGGCACAGCTGCTCATAAGCAGTTGGTCAAGCAGGATCAGCATGCAGATCAAGGAGAAACCTCACATGACCTTAAAAAGGGGATGAAATAAGGTTTTCCCAGGGATTGAAATGACACAGAATCCCACAAGCCCCATTGCACCCCTGGGACATGCCAAGCTCAGGGTGCACATCCTGTGCTGGCGGGGTTGCAGAGCTCTGAGTAAAGGGATTCAGGTCAAGGGGAAAGGAAGGGAAGGGGCTGATCCTGATCACTTAGAGGATCCAGACCCCATAGGGAGCCAGGATGTGCTGCAGGCTGACACAAGGCTCACAACAAATCCATCCAGATGCTGGAGGCACAACAAGGGTGTCATGGTTTGACAGGAAGTGGATTTCTGGGATTTTGTGGTCCGTCCAATTGAATGCTCAGGTTTGGTGCAGCGCACACCAGGAAGGCAGGAGATCCCTCCTGGCACAACCCAGGGCTGATCCCTCCTGGCAGGACTCTCTGCCCCAAAGTGCTGATGGGCTGAGAAGGACCTGCCCAGGCACACCTGGCGCTTCCCCCTGTCCCCAAATCCACCACAGGGATGGACCAAGCTCATCCTGGCCTGGTGGGGTTACAGAGCACTCAGTAAAAGGAGTCAGGCCAAGGGGAAGGGGCTGATCCTGATCACTCAGAGGATCCAGACCCCAAAAGGAGCCAGGGACTCACAACCAATCCATCCAAACCCTGGGGGCACCACAGGGCTCAGGCAGCTCCCACCAGGAAGGCAGGAGATCCCTGCTGGCACAGCCCCACACTCTGCCCCAAAGTGCTGATGGGCTGAGAAGGACCTGCCCAGGCACACCCGGAGCTTCCCTTTGTCCCCACATCCCCCGCAGGTGCAAACCCGCCCCACGAGAGCCCGCAGCGCCCCTACCAGCTTGCGGATGCGGTCGAGCACCAGGTCGATGATCTCCTTGCCGATGGTGTAGTGGCCGCGGGCGTAGTTGTTGGCCGCATCCTCCTTGCCCGTGATCAGCTGCTCGGGGTGGAAGAGCTGCCGGTACGTGCCCGTGCGCACCTCGTCTGCGGGGACAGCCCCGGGCCCCGTTAGCCGCCAGCGCCCACCGCCAGCGCCCGCCCCGCCCGCCGGCCGCCCCCGCGCCTCAGCTCACCGATCACCGTGGGCTCCAGGTCCACGAACACGGCCCGGGGCACGTGCTTGCCGGCGCCCGTCTCGCTGAAGAAGGTGTTGAAGGAGTCGTCCCCGCCGCCGATGGTCTTGTCGCTGGGCATCTGCCCGTCGGGCTGGATGCCGTGCTCCAGGCAGTACAGCTCCCAGCACGCATTGCCGATCTGCACGCCCGCTTGGCCCACGTGGATGGAGATGCACTCGCGCTGCGGGGGCACACGGCACCGGGTCACCCCCTCTGTCCCCCCTGGCACCCACCGGGCTGGGAAGGGTCTCTCCTCAAGGCTGGATGGGGGCAGATCCTGCCCAGCTGCACCCGCTGTGCTCAGCTTCGGTGGTGCCACCCTGCTCCCCCCTCCCCAGGAGCTGAGACCCTGCACCAGTTGGTGCCCTTCACCCTGCGCACCCCGCAGAGCCGGGAATTGGGGTTATTGCTGGGCCCCACTATTTCCAGTCTCCTATGAGCACAAGGACACCCCCATATCCCAAGGAACATCTCAGTGCGCTCAGCTCCGAGGGTCCCATCCTTCCCCTCCCGGGACACACGACCCTGCCCTCGGTGGGATGAAGAGATCACACAGGGGCTCAAACTCATCACCCCAAACCCCAATTGTGCCCTAGTGCCACCCCAACGAGTGGCTGAGCTCCGCTGGGGCCACCCAGGATCCCAGGACGGAGCTGTGGGGTGCCACCCGTGTTTGGGAACAGACCGCAGCCACCTGTGGGGTCCCCACCACCCCGCAGCTGCCACCGCCTGCTCCCAAATGGCGCCCGGGGAGGACATTTTCCTGCCGGGCAGCCTGGGCAGGGCGAGGTCGGGAGGAGGAGGAGGAGGAGGAAGAGGAAGCTGAGCGCAGCAGCAGCGGGGCAGGGACTGCAGCAGCTGACCCGAAACGGCGGGGATGGGCCGATGGCGTCACCCCCGGGGGGTCGCGCACATTCCCGGCCGCTCCCTGCGCATTCCCCACCTGCTCCCCGCGTTCCGCCCGCCCGGGCCGGGGTGGAGCCCGGGGTTTGGGGGGGGGTCTGGAGCGGAGGGTGACCCCCATGAGCCATGGAGGGGGATCGGGATGACCGGCGCGGGTGGGGAGAAAATAGGGAATTTCGTGTTTCGGAGGAGGGTGAGGTGAGGTTCGAGGGGGGGGGTCTAGGATGGATTATGGGGGGGAAGGGTGGGTATGGGGAGGGCGGGGCTGTGCCCCGGGCGAGGGGCGGGGTCTGTGCCCCCGCCGCGCGCCTTCCCGCGCGCGGGAACGGTAACGGTCGGGCTGACCCCGCCCCCACCGGTGGGCTACCGGAGACCACGTGTGACCGCCATAAAGAGTGCTGAGACCCCTCCTTCCCCCCCCTAGAAATGCTCCCTCCATCATTGACCTCACCCGCCATCCCTGCTCAACACCCCCATCCCCTGCTCTACCCACCCACGTCCCCATCCGTACCCCCAACCCCTCCCCACTTTCCGACATGGTGCCCCCCACCCTTTTACCCCTCCGCTTTATTTCCCTCCCCCCAAAATCTCCCCCCCGCCACTCCTTCCCCCTCCTCAGCTCCTCTCACCTCCGCACCCATTTCACCCCAATCCCCCGCACCCCCAGACCCATCCACGCTCCTCCTTCACCCCTCCATGCCCCGGCCCCGTCCCCCGGGTTTTTGCAGCCCCCTCCCCTCACCATGGCTGCGGCTCGGTTACTCGTCCCGACAAGCAAGGAATCGACGCAAGTACCAGCTACGGCCGCCCCCGGGCGCCCCGCTATATACCGGCCCGGGGGGCGGGCCAGCGCCCCCACCCCGCTCTCCTATTGGCCGCAAAACCCGTCCATCAGCGCGATCGCATCGCTGATTGGCTGACTCGCGTGGCGCGCTCCGCCTCGTCCGCCCTCCGCGCTGCGGGGCTTTTTGGGGGGGGAGAGACGGGGACCCTCCCGCTGCCCCTTCCCCCCTCCACGGCTCGGAGTGCGGGGTACGGGGGGGGGGTCTGACCCTCCTGTGGTGCTCTGCCCCCCCCGGTAACGCGTTTGGGGCGTAGGATGGGGGGGGCACAGCCGTTCCCGCCCGCCCCCCCCCTCCCTTCCGCCGCCCCTCCCGCCCGGTGCGGCTCCGCTGCGGAGGAAAACTGCGACATGGAGCGGGGGGGGGGGGAGCGGCGGCGGCATGTGCTGCCGCGCCCGGTGTCGTTCGCCGCCGTCCCCGCGTTGTTAATCGGCTTCTCCGAGCGGCCCCCCCCATCCCTGCCCCATCTGAACGCCGCCCTCCCCCCCCCCGAGGATTATTTGCACCCCGGGGGTCCCTCCCAGACCATCTGCAGCCTGAGCACCCCCCCCAAGTCCATCTGCACCCCCCGGCTCCTCCCAGCCCATCTGTACCCCGGGATCCCACCGCCATGGGGGGGGGGGTCCGGGCTCCCCCCGCGGGGTTCGCACACTGTGGGGGTGAGGGGGAGGATGGACCCCGTTTTTCAGGGTGGGGTTTGTCTCAGCCATGTCGGCAGCACCACCGTGAGTGCCATAAAATGAGTGGGGGCGGAGGGGGGGTCCCAGCGTGCCCCCCAACGTGGAGCAGCTCCGTGATTCCACGGAGAGCACCGGGGGGGGCGGGGGGGTCGCCATCCCCAGCCCCCACTTAATCCCCGGAGCTATTTGCACCCAATAATCCCCTTCCTGTTTTGCCAAGAGCTTTGCGGAAAACCCAGCGGCCACTTCGGCAGCGCACGCTGCTTGCGGTGCGGTGCGGTGGGGGGGGGAGAAAAGGGGTCCCACGTCCCCTCCCGCCGCACCGGAGCCGCCCCACCCCGGGGTCACCGGCGCAGCCGAACCCAACAAGCGGGGCCGGCTCGGCTGCAGCATCCGCCGCAGCTGCATTGCAGCGCTGACGTGGCTTCCCCGCCATTTGCCTCGCTGGCCGCGTGTCCGCATGGCCGCTCCGGTCCCACCGGCAAAGAACCGGCTGCCCCCACCCCCCTCCCCACCCCCCCTTTCAAGCTGCTCCCACCCCGATGTCAGTTTGGGGGTCCCGGGTGGAATTTGGGGGGTGGTGCTGGGAGTGCTGGTGCCGGGTTTGTTTGTGGAGCGGGTGTTTTGTGGAGGGAGGGGTTCGTTACACACATCCACCCTCCCCCGAATTCCCCGTGCATCGCGTCAGCTCTGGAATGGTGTTGGGAAGCGTTTTGGGCGGCTGAAAAAAACGAGCAAAAGCAGGTTTAATGTTAAAGTGAAAGTGCGACAGAATTCACCGGTGGCTTCCCTCTGTGACTCGGTAGTGAAAGCCCGCAGAGGAAAATGGGGCTGAAATTTAAAATTGATTGGTGTAAAAGTAGAGTTGGCCAAAAATGAACTAAAGGGAGGCAGGGGATAGAAAAAGAATGATAAAGTGGAATAATAATTGAGATCTTCCCACTAGTAGAGGGGGCAGAGTGGACCCCTTGCCCCATTATCAAACTGAGCCCTGGGCTTGACCAACAGTTTAAGCCTAAAGGCTTAAGAGCGCTTAATCCAGAGCTTAATTTAAATAATTTACCAACAGATTGATATAAAATTTACTATAGGCACAACAGTAACACACTTACAGGCCTATTTTATTTATGAATCTAAAGCACTTAAGAAAGAATCTGAGAGCAATATTCCTCAGACATTTGCTATAGAATATACACCCTTGCACACACACTCATACCTGAAGAGCATGTAAGGTGTAAATACCTGTGAAAAATCCACCTTGAGTGCAGCATGGCCATGTGGTCTTCTCAACAGGCCAAGGGTTGAGCCCCCAGTTCGCATCAGCCCAAGCTGTGTTCACCCTCCAAGAATCCCAAATTTGTGAGTTCACCATCCCTGAGAGTTCTCCAGGTGAACCCAGGCGGTCTCACTCAGGACCTGCTGGTTTTAGCACTGCAAGTCTCGGCTTTTTATTTATCCTCATTTTCTATCCTGGCTACACTTTGTATCTTCCTTTGAAAGCTGGACAACAAACATGTTGTCGCACCTGGGCTGTCCTTCAGAAAAAAAAATGACTTCCCAAGGCTGTTCCTTAAAATCAAGGAGTTGGTTTGGCAACACAAATTCCTGGGAGCTGCTGGGCTCGAGGAGCTCGGCCCTGGTGCTGCTCATCAAGGCTTATCCTGAGCTCAGGGTGCAGAAGAGGCAGGGGTGCAGCCCACAAATGAGGGTCCCAGGGGTGCCCCCCACCTGTGCCACCCTCTCAAGTTTCACTCTGCGTTCAGCTTCCCCTTCATTATTTATCCCTGCGTGGAGGCCCTGAGGGAAAGGAGAGGAAAGGGAGGGTGAAGGGGCTCCCCCCATTCAAGGGGTAAAAGGAGGAGGGTGAAGGGGCTCCCCCCATTCAAGGGGGCTGAAATGACATTTCCCCTCCCCTGCCAGTGGCTGGGACCAACAGGGCCAATTCCTCATCCCTGAAAGAGCCGGAGGAACTTGAGGGCACATTGTTTTTGGTGTTGGAGGACCCCCAGACGCTGAGATGGATGAAAGGAGCCCTCATCCCCAGCACTCCCCCCACCAGGGTGGGCAGAGCATCCCTCCCCATCCCCAGGGCAATGCAGCCCCTCCCCTGCCCTGGAAGAGGAGGTAGCAGAGACACCAAAGACTTCTGTTAAACAGGGGGGCTTCAGGCATCTCCAGCCCACCCTGAGGAGTTAGGACCCCAATGTACTCACTTGACACCTGGTACTAAAAATTCCAGCCCTTCCCCACTTCCACGTTGGGGTGGGGGCACAACGCTGATCACACCAGGATGAGGATGGAGCACGGGTTTGGGAGGATCAGTTTGGGGGGGTCTGCAGGGTGCTGAGCTCACCACAGCCCCCAGCACACGCTCAGGGACAGGGAGGAGACCCTGGGTGCAGACAGGGACTGCAGGGCCGTGGCATGAGCTGGTGGGGACAGTGTCAAAGCCAGGCAGGGATATTGCCACAGGGAGTGAAGACACCAGAGGCAGGGTAAGACAGGGAATGCTTTTTATTCAGACCCACAGGAGAGGACGGGTGAGTCCGTCACAGACTTTTTTCCATTGAAGCACAGACCATTGACAGGACAGAGCGCGGCGCACACACTGCTACAGACCCCGCGGGGCCTTCAACTAATTTATGTTCCCTGTTCCAGCAGCACCCTTGTGAGTTTAGTATTCCTCCCCTTCCTCCTCTCCCTCCCCTTCCACAGAATCCACCCCCACCTCCTCATAATCCTTCTCCAGGGCTGCCATATCCTCACGGGCCTCCGAGAACTCGCCCTCCTCCATGCCCTCCCCCACGTACCAGTGCACAAAGGCCCTCTTGGCGTACATCAGGTCAAACTTGTGGTCCAGGCGGGCCCAGGCCTCGGCGATGGCCGTGGTGTTGCTCAGCATGCACACAGCCCTCTGCACCTTGGCCAGGTCACCCCCGGGCACCACCGTGGGCGGTTGGTAGTTGATGCCCACCTTGAAACCAGTGGGGCACCAGTCCACAAACTGGATGGTGCGCTTGGTCTTGATGGTGGCGATGGCGGCGTTGACATCCTTGGGCACCACGTCCCCGCGGTACAGCAGGCAGCACGCCATGTACTTGCCGTGCCGAGGGTCACACTTGACCATCTGGTTGGCCGGCTCAAAGCAGGCGTTGGTGATCTCAGCCACCGAGAGCTGCTCGTGATAAGCCTTCTCAGCAGAGATAACCGGGGCGTAGGTGGCCAGGGGGAAGTGGATGCGGGGGTAGGGCACCAGGTTGGTCTGGAATTCTGTCAGGTCGACGTTCAGGGCTCCGTCAAAGCGCAGAGAGGCCGTGATGGAGGACACGATCTGGCCTATCAACCTGTTGAGGTTGGTGTAGGTGGGGCGCTCGATGTCCAGGTTGCGGCGGCAGATGTCGTAGATGGCCTCGTTGTCCACCATGAAGGCGCAGTCGGAGTGCTCCAGGGTGGTGTGGGTGGTCAGGATGGAGTTGTAGGGCTCCACCACGGCCGTGGACACCTGCGGGGCTGGGTAGATGGAGAACTCCAGCTTGGACTTCTTGCCGTAGTCGACGGAGAGGCGCTCCATGAGCAGGGAGGTGAAGCCAGAGCCGGTGCCACCGCCAAAGCTGTGGAACACCAGGAAGCCCTGCAGCCCTGTGCACTGGTCAGCCTGCCAGGCGGGAAGGGGAAAACAACACCAAACTGTCAGGAATTCTCAACTCCAGCTGCTACTGACTTGCCTGGAAGGAAAATATTTGCCCCAGGATCTCAGGACCTTCCCACCAGGTGCAGGGAAAGGGACCCCATCCTGCAGGGATTTGGGGACACTCAGTACAGACAAGGAGGGACATTGTTTATTCCAGGCAGCAGAAGTTCCTCCTTCCTCTCTGTGGCCTCACAAGGACATTTGGGGGCTTTCCAGCAGCAGAGCCAGAGTCAGCAGGATGGGGGGACGGGGTGGCATCGACTCCATCCGTGTCCCACTGACTCACGGTGAATCACCCGGGGAAGCTGCTTGGCCTCTGGGGTGAGGCAGTGCCCAGGGGCACCTCAAAGGGCACAATTGCCACCGGCTCAGCAGCAGAACGGGGACAAGTTTGACCGTGAACTGTCACGGCCACATGACGCTGGAAGGGACCGGTTTGGGGCTGCACACGCAGCTGGACTCGGCCACGTCAGGAGCCAAGTGGGAACAAAGAGGGAATTGCCGAGCTCAGCACCGGCAGCGCCCGGGGGCTGCGGCGCTGTGGAGCCGCTCCAGCTCCAGCTGCGCCGCGTCCCGCTGCCGGCCAATGGCAGCCACTGCACCACGGGATTAACATTAATTAATAAATTAAATCTAAACCCAACCCAGCGAGTCTGCAAGGGAGAGCGAGGCAGAATGGAGGCTTTGTCCTCGCCCGCCACCTGCACCCCCCAGCGCCCCTACCAGCTTGCGGATGCGGTCGAGCACCAGGTCGATGATCTCCTTGCCGATGGTGTAGTGGCCGCGGGCGTAGTTGTTGGCCGCATCCTCCTTGCCCGTGATCAGCTGCTCGGGGTGGAAGAGCTGCCGGTACGTGCCCGTGCGCACCTCGTCTGCGGGGACAGCCCCGGGCCCCGTTAGCAGCCAGCGCCCGCCGCCAGCGCCCGCCCCGCCCGCCGCCCGCCCCCGCGCCTCAGCTCACCGATCACCGTGGGCTCCAGGTCCACGAACACGGCCCGGGGCACGTGCTTGCCGGCGCCCGTCTCGCTGAAGAAGGTGTTGAAGGAGTCGTCCCCGCCGCCGATGGTCTTGTCGCTGGGCATCTGCCCGTCGGGCTGGATGCCGTGCTCCAGGCAGTACAGCTCCCAGCACGCATTGCCGATCTGCACGCCCGCTTGGCCCACGTGGATGGAGATGCACTCGCGCTGCGGGGGCACACGGCACCGGGTCACCCCCTCTGTCCCACCCTGGCACCCACCGGGCTGGGAAGGATCTCTCCTCAAGGCTGGATGGGGGCAGATCCTGCCCGGACACACCCATTGTTCTGGGTCTGGAGGTGCACCCAGTGCGGGGGTCCCATCCTGTTCTGTGCCCATCACTGCTGGCACCCCGCCTGTGGGGGGTGGGGAGCTCAACCCTTGTGGCTCATCCTGCCCTGAGGGGCTGGGGCTGCGCCCACGGTGAGACAGGGAGCCCCGGGGTTGCCATCCTGCCCTGGTGAGACCCGCCCCAGAACCTGCCCTGATGAGACCCAGCAAAGCCCCAGGGTGGCTCAGCACCGTGGGTTCCTCCTGCCCACCCGGGTCCCAGTCGAAGCAATGCCACGCCCAGTGCGGGACTGGGTGTGGGGGGGGGTCCCATCCTGCCGTGTTTCGATTTCTGGTTCGGGATGGGGCGCTCAGCATTGGGGGGGGGCTCATTCCGCCCTGCCCACCCCGCACCGGGGGCTCTTTTTCTCTCTTTATACCGGGGCCACGCCCAGCGGAGGCTGAGGGCTCAGCAGCGGGGCTGGGGGGGGGAAAGGGGGTCGGTCCTGCCCGGTTTAACGGGAGCCACGCCCAGGGACGGACGGTGGCTCGGTACCGAAAGATGGGGTCCCGATTCTGCCCCTTTTATCCGGTGCCACGCCCAGTACGGGCTTAGCTCCGGGGACCCATCCTGCCCGGTTTAACGGGAGCCACGTCTGGGTCGGGCTCGGGGTTCGGTACCGGGGAGCCGTCCTGTCGGGTTTAACCATAGCACGCCCGACAGGAGCTCAGTACTGCGTCTCGGGGTCCCATCCTGCCCGGTTTAACGGGAGCCACGCCCGGTGCAGGCTCGGGGCTCGGTCCCGGGGGTCTCATCTTGCCGGGTTTAATGGGAACCACGCCCGGTGCGGAACCGTGGATCAGCGCCAGGGATCCATCCTGCCCGGTTTAACGGGAACCACGCCCTATGGAAGCTCAGTACCGAGTCCCGGGAGGGGGGAGGGGTCTCATCCTGCCCGGTTTAACGGGAGCCACGCCCTATGGAAGCTCAGTACCGAGTCCCGGGGGGTCTCATCCTGCCCGGTTAAACGGGAGCCACGCCCTATGGAAGCTTAGTCCTAAGTCCCGGAGGTCCCATCCTGCCCGGTTTAACGGGAGCCGCGCCCGCTGCGGGCTCGGGGGTCGATCCCGGGGGAGGCAGGAAGACCCTTCCAGGCCCGTTTAACCGGAGCTACACTCGGGGCTGGGTCCCGGGCGACACATTTTACTCGGTGTAACGGGAGCCACGCCCGGTGCGGGGGGAGTCCCGGCGCCGAGGGCTCATCCCGGGAAGGACGGACGAGAAACCCTTGGGAATGGAGATCGGGGAGGGGGGGTTGGGAACCAGAGAAAACGGCGAGACGGGGACCGACCGGGGTGGGGGATGAAAACCAGAGACTACGATGGGGGGAGGGTGGGGATTGGCACCGGGGAAAACCACGGGAGGGATGGGGCGGGCGGGAACGGGGTGGGGGGGGGACAAGGGACCGGGGATCGCGGGAATAGAGACAAAGTCGCGACCCCCCCCGCACCCCCTCACCATGGCGGCGGTCGGTCCGGGGCGGTCTCACAGCCCGACGCTGAGGCGGTCGATGTAAGAGGCGCGGCGGAGCGCGGGGTTCGCTGCGGGGCTTTATAGCGGCGGCGGGGCGGGGCGGGCGGCGGGGGCGGGGGGGCGGGGGGCGGGCGGCAGCGGCGGCCATTGGCGGCCCGGAATGAGGTAATGCCCCCCCGCAGCCGCAGACAAAGGCCGGGCGGCGCGGGAGGGGGGGCCCGGGGGCTGCGGCGGCCGCGGCCCGGCCCCGCCGCCGGAGGGGCCCCGGCTGTGTCCTTGGCACCGTCCCTGCCACGCCCCGGTGCCCGGGCTTGGCTGAGCCAGCGGTCACGCTCGGGTCTCCATCCCACGGTGCCCATCCCCCCCACACGGCCCCTTCTCCTCCGTTCTTCCCGTTCCCGTTCGGGGTTTCTTGGTCGCGGGGCTCCCGGTACACGGGGTAGGACCGCGCCCTGGTCGCCATCCCCCGGGGATGCAGCCCTAACGATAACCGGGACCGGCCCTGTCCGCTCACTGCCCGAGCTCCCGGTAATCCCCGGCCACACCCTGGTCCCTGTCCCCGTTGTTCCCATCCCTTGTCACACTCTGGCCCCCATTCCCAGCCAGCCACGCCCTGGTCCCCATCCTCAGGGACGCTGTTCCCACCCCTGTGCCCATGCCCAGGGGTCCCTGGCCGTGCCACAGTGCCCTGGTTCTCAGCCGTGTCCCTGCCGTGGCCCTGTGCCCGTGCCGGCCCTTTCCCCGCCGTGCCCAGCCCTTCCAGCGCCTCTTTGTCTGCTCGGGCGGTGGGAACCAGCGCCGCGGGGCCCAGCCGGGGGACAAAGAGCCATCCCCCGGGCAGCTGGGGACGAGCAGGGCCGGCAGGGACAGCGGCACAAAAGCCCCCAGGGCAGTTGAGGGCTGGGGGGCTCGGGCAGAGCAGCAGCTGCTGTGCGGCAGCTGGTGCTGGGGACACAGCTGGGACACTGGGACACGCTTCCCTTGGCCACCCCTCCATCTGCTGCAGCCCCCCCCGAGCCACCAGCCCCACAGCCCTGCGGTTTCCCACTCCTTGGTGGGGGGCGTTCCCCCTCCCCGGTTTGTTCTTGCAAACCCCACAGAGGTTTGGGGTCGTCTCCCCATGGCAGGGGGTGCTGGGGGGCTCGGTCCCTGCAGAGGGGTGACCCCACACCCCATGCGTGGTCACATCCCCGCACCATCCCCGCATCCCCAGCTGCTGCAGGTGGAGCTGCCAGGATGCCCCCCCCTGCTCAGAAATCCCTGTTTTGTTTTTTTTTTTTCTCCTGGTGTTTCCCACATTATGCAGATTTCTGGGCAGATCCAAAGTTCCCATGCCCCTGTTGTCCCCACCACCATCCCCGTGTCCCCACCACCATCCCCATGTCCCCACCACCGTCCCCATGTCCCCACCACCGTCCCCGTGTCCCCACAACCAGCCCCGTTCCCTGTTTTGGGGTGCTGCTGGGGCTGCAGAGCTGCAAACAAAGAGGGGATGGGATTTGGGCATCGCCCACCAGAACAAAGGAGCAGGTGGCCCCGGCTTTGCTGAGCAGACAAAAACCAGGAGATTTGGCTCCCACCAGGCTGGTCCCCATTGCAAACGGCTGCTTTGGGGCTGTTTTGGGGCACCCTGACCCCAAAGCAGCTCAGCCCCCCAGCCCTGACCCCACGGTAGGTCCACCCCTGCATGGGAACTGCCCCCTGCCTTTGTTCCCCTGCAGTCCCAAGTGCCCAACGCCAGTGTGGAGCCTGTCAGGGCGTCCCCATTGTGTCCCCAAACTGGGGTTTTGGGGGGTTCACAGCAGCCCCCTGCCTCAGGGACCACTCTCTGAACCCCACCCACCCCACTGCCCCGAGCCGAGGGCGGGGATGCCTCATGGGGCAGGGGGGGCTCAGCCCCGGTGGGTGTTGTGGGGTGCAGGGTGAGGGGCACCGGGTGCTGCAGCCCCCCTGGTGCCCCCCAGCCCCCTCCCACCTCCTTGGGTATGGACGGCCACACGTCCTGCACCACGGACTGCTGCCAGGCAACCGGTGGGGTTGCTAGGAGACCGGTTGCTAGGAGACAGGGTGGGGACCCCCCCTCGCATCCCCCTTCCCCAACATCCATCCTGGGGCCTGGTGGGCGGGGGGTTGCAGGCAGGAGACAAGGCCGGGTTCTCACCACTCTCACCACTGCCTCATTATCATGGTGAGAACACCACCCCTGGCACCCCCGCTGTCCTTGGGACCCCCAGTGCCTGACCCTGAACATGGGACACCGTCCTTGGGACCCCCAGTGCCTGACCCCAAGGGTGGGGCACCACCCCTGGGACCCCCATTGTCCTTGGGACCCCCAGTGCCTGATCCTGAGCATGGGGCACCCACTGTCCTTGGGACCCCCAGTGCCTGATCCCAAGGCTGGGGCACCCACCTTTGGGACCCCCAGTGCCTGATCCCAAGGCTGGGGCACCGTCCTTGGGACCCCCGCTGTCCTTGGGACCCCAGTGCCTGACCCTGAGGGTGGGGCACCGTCCCTGGGATCTCCACTGCCTCACCCCACCATCCTTGGGACCCCCACCATCCTTGGGACCCCCAGTGCCTGACCCCAAGGGTGGGGCACTGTCCCTGGGACCCCCAGTGCCCAACCCTGAGGATGGGGCACCATCCTTTGGGACCCCCACTGCCTCACCCCACCATTCCTGGGACCCCCAGTGCCTGACCCTGAGGGTGGGGCACCATCCCTGGGACCCCCAGTGCCTCACCCCCTGTATCTTGGGACCCCCAGTTCCTGACCCCAAGGGTGGGGCACAATCTTGGGACCCCCAGAGCTTGACCCTAAGGGTGGGGCACCACTCCTGGGACCCCCAGTGTCTGACCCCAAGGTTGGGGCACAATCTTGGGACCCCCAGCTCTTGACCCCAAGGGTGGGGCACCATCCTTTGGGACCCCCACCCCTCTGCCTTGCCAAGGTGGGGGTACCCAGGCCCAGTGCCCACCCTGCCATGGATGTCCCCATCCCTGTGGCCCCCCCAGTGCCCAGCCCTGCTGAGTGCCAGCACGGGGGGGGCCTGGCACAGCTCCCATCCCCCCCCCTCCTGTGCTTCCATTCTCCCGTGCTCTGTTGACTGTTGGTAGCAACGCGGTGGCTCCTGGTGACGGTTGCTGTCCTCCCCCTTCCATGTCCACCCCCGTGGTGCCACTGGGTGGGACGGACCCTGGACCCCCCCCCGAGGTCACCCCTGCCTGCACAGTGTCCCCGTGGCTGTCCCCACCCGGGCTGGGAGGCTGGGGGGCTCCCAGAGCTGGCATCTCACCCTGCGTGGGCTGGTTTCCCACGGCTGGCCTCCTGCCCGTGGCACGGCTGAGATTCCCAGCCTCCCCCAGCCTGGGCCCTTCCCGAGGATCCCAAATTGGTGCCCTCAAACCCCACGGCTGGGACACGCTGGTCCCCAGGGATCGAAGGGTCCCAGCCCCATCAGGAGCTGTCGTGGCTCGGGGCTGCCAACCCAGACACAGGCTGCTGCTATTTTTAGCCCGTTTTCCCCGCAGAACCCAGCTCTGTCTGTCTGTCTGTCCATCGATGTGACAGGTTCATTCAGATGGAGAGACAGGGCAGTTCTGGGCTGGGGGGGTGCTGTGCTGTGCTGGGGGGGTCCCTGTGCCCCCTGGCCCATCCAGGGTGGCACAGAGGGGCTGGACCCAGCCCAGGTCCTGGGTGCTGTCCTGGGGGGGTCCCTGTGCCCTCCGGCCCATCCAGGGTGGCACAGAGGGCACAGGGACCCACCCCAGGTCCTGGGTGCTGTGCTGGGGGGTCCCTGTGCCCACTGGGTGGTCCAGGGTGGCACAGAGGGGCTGGACCCACCCCAGGTCCTGGACCCCTGGCCCCAGGTCCAGGTCCCGGGTGGGTGGGGGTCCCTGTGCCCATTGGGTGGTCCAGGGTGGCACAGAAGGGCTGGACCCACCCCAGGTCCTGGGTGCTGTGCTGGGGGGTCCCTGTGCCCATTGGGTGGTCCAGGGTGGCACAGAAGGGCTGGACCCACTCCAGGACCTGGGTGCTGTGCTGGGGGTCCCCAGCCCCCAGGTCCTGGACCCAGGGTGCTGTGCTGTCCTGGGGGGGTCCCTGTGCCCCTCAGCCCATCCAGGGTGGCACAGAGGGGCTGGACCCACCCCAGGTCCCGGGTGCTGTGCTGGGGGGGGGTCCCTGTGCCCCTCCGCTGGTCCAGGGTGGCACAGGGGAGCTGGACCCACCCCAGGTCCCGGGTGCTGTGCTGGGGGGGTCCCTGTGCCCATTGGGTGGTCCAGGGTGGCACAGGGGAGCTGGACCCACCCCAGGTCCTGGGTGCTGTGCTGGGGGTCCCTCTGCCCCCTGGCCCATCTAGGATGGCACAGGGGGGTTGGACCCAGCCCAGGTCCTGGGTGCTGTGCTGGGGGGTGCCCCTCAGCCCATCCAGGGTGGCACAGAGGGGCTGGACCCACCCCAGGTCCCGGGTGCTGTGCTGGGGGGTCCCTGTGCCCCCTGGCCCATCCAGGGTGGCACAGAGGGGCTGGACCCCTCGGAGGGGTGGCACCCACCCCTGACCGCGCCCGGAGGGCAGAGGGCAAACCCCGCCAGCCGCGGTGCTTGGGGACAGCGCCGTGACCGAATTCCCTGCGGGAGGGAGCAGGGAGGTGACACCGGCGTTCCCGCAGCCTGCGTGTCCCGGTGCCCCCTCCCGGAGCCACAACAAACGGGAGAATCGGTCCCGACCGGGGTGGGCACTGCGAGGGGCAGGGGAGCAGCGTGGGGTGCGATGGAGCAGCGTGGGGTGTGATGGAGCAGCGTGGGGTGTGATGGAGCAGCCGTGGGGTGCGATGGCAGCGTGGGGTGTGATGGAACAGCCGTGGGGTGTGGGGAGCAGCGTGGGGTGCGGGGGAGCAGCCGTGGGGTGCGTGGGGGTGGGTGTGCGGGGAGCAGCGTGGGGTGGAGGGGCAGCCGTGGGGTGCGATGGAGCAGCGTGGGGTGCGATGGAGCAGCCGTGGGGTGCAGGGGAGCAGCGTGGGGTGTGGGGAGCGGGGTGTAGCGTGGGGTGGGGGAGCAGCGTGGGGTGGGGAGCAGGTGGATGGAGCAGCCGTGGGGCATGGGGAGCAGCGTGGGGTGCGATGGAGCAGCGTGGGGTGCGGGGGAGCAGCGTGGGGTGCGAGGGAGCAGCGTGGGGTGTGATGGAGCAGCCGTGGGGTGTGAGGGAGCAGCCGTGGGGTGCAGGGGAACAGCCGTGGGGTGTGATGGAGCAGCCGTGGGGTGTGATGGAGCAGCCGTGGGGTGTGATGGAGCAGCCGTGGGGTGTGATGGAGCAGCGTGGGGTGTGATGGAGTAGCCGTGGGGTGCGTGGGGGGGGCTGCAGGGGCAGCCGCTGCCCGTGGGGGGGGGCTGTGGGGAGCAGCGTGGCCTGCGCGTGGGGGTGCAGGGCGGTTGGGGTGCGGCAATGCAGCCGTGGGGTGTGATGGAAAGCCGGGAAGAATGGAGCAGCCGTGGGGTGTGAGGGGCGGCGGAGGCCTGGGGTGTGAGCTGGGGTGAGACCCCGCCCTCTGCGGCACCGCCTGCGTGCGGGGCGGTTCCGCAATGCGGCAAAGCCGGGAAGAAAGGAGCGGGGCGGCGGAGGGCTGGGGGTGAGACCCCGCTCTCGGAGGGGTCCCCCATAAGCAGCCCCTGACCCCCAGCAGGGCACCGGCACCGGCGTGGTGCGGGCTCGGAGGGCTCCGGTGGCACCGGGGGATCACGGGTGCGGGGGGACAAGGGGCACCCCGGCCCTGGGCGTGTGCCAGCTCCGGGGGTGTGCCCAGGGAGCGGGGAGGCACCGGGGGCTCGGGGAGGGGAGGGACACTGGGAGTGACTGGGGGGGGACACTGGGAGTGACTGGGGAGACACTGGGAGTGACTGGGGGGGACACTGAGGTGCTCAGGCTGGGAGGGACACTGGGAGTGACTGGGGGGACACTGGGAGTGACTGGGGGGACAGGTGGGGAGGGACACTGGGTGTGACTGGGGGGACACTGGGTGTGACTGGGGGGGACACTGGGTGTGACTGGGGGACACTGGGAGGACTGGGGGGGGACTGCTGAGGTGGGGGAGGGACACTGGGTGTGACTGGGGGGACACTGGGGTGACTGGGGGGACACTGGGAGTGACTGGGGGGGACACTGGGAGTGACTGGGGGGACGCTGAGGTGGGAGGGACACTGGGTGTGACTGGGGGACACTGGGTGTGACTGGGGGGACACTGGGGGACTGGGGGGACACTGAGGTGGGGGGGACACTGGGTGTGACTGGGGGGACACTGGGGTGACTCTGGGGACACTGGGAGGACTGGGGGGACACTGGGAGTGACTGGGGGGGGACACTGGGGGGGGACACTGGGTGTGACTGGGGGGACACTGGGTGTGACTGGGGGGACACTGAGGGTGCTGAGGGGACACTGGGAGTGACTGGGGGGGGGGACACTGACTGAGGCTGGGAGGGACACTGGGAGTGACTGGGGGGACACTGGGAGTGACTGGGCTGGGGGACACTGGGACTGGGAGGGACACTGGGAGTGAGGGGGGGGCACTGGGACTGACTGGGGGGGGACACTGAGGCTGGGAGGGGACACTAGAAGTGACTGAGGGGGGACACTGAGGTGCCCGGGCTGGGGGGGGACACTGGGAGTGACTCTGGGGGACACTGAGGGTGCTCGGGGACACTGGGAGTGACTGGGGGGGACACTGAGGCTGTGAGGGGACACTGGGAACTGGGGGGACACTGGGGGGTGCTCAGGGACACTGGGAGTGCGGGGGACGGGCAGGCTCAGGCTGTGAGGGGACATTGGGAGTGACTGGGGGGGGACTGGACACTGAGGTGGGGACACTGAGGCTGGGAGGGGACACAGGGAGTGACTGGGGGGAGACACTGAGGTGCCCGGGCTGGGGGGGGACACTGGGAGTGACTCTGGGGGACACTGAGGCTGTGAGGGGGCACTGGAGTGACTGGGAGGGACACTGGGAGTGACTGGGGGGGACACTGAGGCTGGGAGGGGACACTGGGAGTGACTGGGGGGGACACTGAGGCTGGGAGGGGACACTAGAAGTGACTCGGGGGGGACACTGAGGTGCCCAGGCTGGGAGGCGTGCCCAGGGACTGGCAGGACACCGCGCAGCGCGGGGTCTGTAATTCCGTCTGGGTGCCACCCCCAATGTCCCCGTGCTGTCCCAAACCCCCCTGTGTCCTTTGGAACGCCGCTCCCACCCGCTCCAGCCCACCCCAGAGCGGGGCGGGCGGGCTGGCACGGGGCGCTGCACCCCGGGGCTGGCTGTGAGGTGTTGCCCCGGCCCGGCCCCGTCCGTCCTGCCCCACAGGACGTGCCCCGCGTGGGTTCCCCCAGGAGCAGCCCCGGGGCTGGCACGGAGCAGGGCGGCGGCGGCGGCGGGCACAGGAGCCGGCGCGACGGGAGCCCGCGGGGCTTCCCACGGGAACGGCACCGGCGTGGGCACGGGGGCGCGGGGAGGGGTTCGGGACCCCCGAGGGCTCCAAACCAGCGGGGCTGGGGCTGCGGCCGGGGGCTTCAGGGACCCATCCTGCCGCCGGCTGAGCCCCCCGCCCCAAAACCGCACAGCCCCCTGCCCTTAAAGCACCGCCTAAAGCCCCCCGCCCCTAAAGCAGCCCCTAAAGCCCCTCACCTCTAAAGCACCCCTAAAGCCCCGGGCCCCCAAACCGCAAAGCCCCCCGCCTAAAAAGCAGCCCCTAAAGCCCCCCGCCCCTAAAGCACCCCTTAAAGCCCCCGCCCCTAAAGCAGCCCCCTAAAGCCCCCCACCCCAATATTCGGCCGGCCCCGCCGCCCCTAAGGCCTTCCGACCCCTGTGACCCCCCCCCAATTCCCCGCGGTTTGCCCGCCCAGTCCCCCCTCCCAACCCTCGGGACCCCCAAATCTCCGCCCCGCTGTCCCCTCCCCCTTCCCCGCCTTTAACCACGCCCACTTTCACACCAGACCACGCCCCTCCCCGCCTCCCGCCCACCGCATTCCGCTCCGCTGACGTCACCACCCGCCCACCCCTCCGACATTCGAACCGGCCAATCACAATCGAGGCGGGGCGGAGGGGGCGTGTCCAGGCGCCGCGTGGTCGGAGGGGCGGAGCGAACTCCCATTGGCTCCTCCCCTGTCCCCGCCCCCTCTTGAGGCCACGCCCCCTGGGGTTTAACTCGGGGGCCCTACGGGGCAACCCCCGCCTCCCTCCTCGACGGCTCCGTAACGGTTCGGGCAGCGAGCGGCCATGGTGAGGGTTGGGGGCGTTCGGGGGTCCTGGGGGGGCCCCGTGCGGGGTGGGACCCCCAGAGAGTGCGGGACCCCCCGAGCAGCGCGGCGGGGACGTGCCAGATCCCCCCCGTGTCCCCTGCAGCACGCGGGGCTGAGCTCTGGAGCCGTTGGGGGCTCCGCGCGTGTTCCGGACGCCGCGTGGGGCTGCCGAGTTCAGGCTCGCGCTGGGCAGGAGCTGAGCTGGGGGGTGCGGGTGTCCCCCCCAGAGCTGGGGGTCGCTGCTCGGGGGGGCTTGCACCCACGCCAGTTCCCTGCTAAATGCGTGGGGACACGCCGAGTGGCACTGCGTGTCCCAGGGTGCCACGCGGGGACTAAACTCGTCCCCACAGCACAGGAACAAGGCCTAGACAGAGGGGGTTTGGGCGCACCCCCTGTGCCACCCTCTCCCGGCTCTGTTCGCCGGGACACGCGTGGGTGTGAGTCACGGCGTGGGGCGGGGGGGGGCAGATTCCAGCGTGGCCCGGGCACAACGAGGAGCGGCTGGCACGGGGAAAGTCCTCCCGGTCACCGGAGTTTGCTCTGGCCGGGGTGGAGCTGCCTGCTCGGGAACCGGGACAGGCCGGGGTTGTGCAAGGGCCGCTGGAGAAGGGAGCGGCTCCGCGGTCCGTGGGGTCCAAGACCACCGCCCCCCAAACTGATGAGCAGCCCCATGGGGAAGGGGCTGCAGTGTCCCTGTCACTGTCCCTGTGTGTGATCCATGCCTGGAGGGACTGGGAATGGTGGGCACTGGGAATAATCCCAATTCTGGGCTCGTGGGAGGCGCTGGTGCACGGATGGGACCCAGCAGTGCAGGGGGACCAGGATGGGACCCCAGAGCTGAGCGCCCGCTGAGTCCCTGGTACCCCCAGGGCTGAGCACACTGGTAGCCCCAGTCTGGACCCTCCTCATCTCCTGGGTTTTGGGGTGATGCTGGGCCAGCCCTGCACGAGCCAGGGCACAATTGGGGTTTGGGGGCCTGAGCCTGTGCCCACCGTGTCATTGCTCAGTCCCTCAGTGGGTTTGGGCAGGATGGGACCCCCAGAACTGAGCACACTGGTAGCTCCAGTCTGGACCCTCCTCAGCTCCTGGGTGTCTCCAGCTGGAGTTTGGGGTGATGCTGGGCCAGCCCTGCATGAGCCAGGGCACAATTGGGGTTTTTTGGGGGCTGAGCCTGTGCCCACCGTGTCATTGCTCAGTCCCTCAGTGGGTTTGGGCAGGATGGGACCACGAGGGCTGAGCACACTCTGCACTGGAGATGTTCCCTGAGATGTGGGGGTGTCCCTGTCCCTGCAGAGAGTGTCCTTGTGCTCATAGGAGACTGGGAACCGTGGGGCCCAGCAATAACCCTGGGGAACCCCAATTCCCGGCTCTGCGGGGTGCGCAGGGTGAAGGGCACCAACTGGTGCAGGGTCTCAGCTCCTGGGGAGGGGGGAGCAGGGTGGCACCAGCGAAGCTGGGCACAGCGGGTGCAGCTGGGCAGGATCTGCCCCCATCCAGCCTTGAGGAGAGACCCTTCCCAGCCCGGTGGGTGCCGGGGGGGACAGAGGGGGTGACCCGGTGCCGTGTGCCCCCGCAGCGCGAGTGCATCTCCATCCACGTGGGCCAAGCGGGCGTGCAGATCGGCAATGCGTGCTGGGAGCTGTACTGCCTGGAGCACGGCATCCAGCCCGACGGGCAGATGCCCAGCGACAAGACCATCGGCGGCGGGGCGACTCCTTCAACACCTTCTTCAGCGAGACGGGCGCGGCAAGCACGTGCCCGGGCCGTTCGTGGACCTGGAGCCCACGGTGATCGGTGAGCTGAGGCGCGGGGCGGGCGGCGGGCGGGCGGGCGCTGGCGGCGGGCGCTGGCTGCTAACGGGGCCCGGGGCTGTCCCGCAGGCGAGGTGCGCGCGGGCACGTACCGGCAGCTCTTCCACCCCGAGCAGCTGATCACGGGCAAGGAGGATCGGCCAACAACTACGCCCGCGGCCACTACACCATCGGCAAGGAGATCATCGACCTGGTGCTCGACCGCATCCGCAAGCTGGTAGGGGCGCTGCGGGCTCTCGTGGGGCGGGTTTGCACCTGCGGGGGATGTGGGGACAAAGGGAAGCTCCGGGTGTGCCTGGGCAGGTCCTTCTCAGCCCATCAGCACTTTGGGGCAGGGTGTGGGGCTGTGCCAGCAGGGATCTCCTGCCTTCCTGGTGGGAGCTGCATTGAGCCCTGTGGTGCCCCCAGGATCTGGATGGATTGGTTGTGGGTCCCTGGCTCCCTTTGGGGTCTGGATCCTCTGAGTGATCAGGATCAGCCCTTTCCCTTCCCCTTGGCCTGACTCCCTTTACTCAGGGCTCTGCAACCCCACCAGGACAGGATGAGCTTGGTCCATCCCTGTGGTGGATGTGGGGACAGGGGGAAGCTCCAGGTGTGCCTGGGCAGGTCCTTCTCAGCCCATCAGCACTTTGGGGCAGAGAGTCCTGCCTGAAGGGATCAGCCCTGGGTTGTGCCAGGAGGGATCTCCTGCCTTCCTGGTGGGCGCTGCACCAAACCTGAGCATTCAATTGGACGGACAACAAAATCCCAGAAATCCACTTCCTGTCAAACCATGACACCCCTGTTGTGCCTCCAGCATCTGGATGGATTTGGTGTGAGCTTTGTGTCAGCCTGCAGCACATCCTGGCTCCCTATGGGGTCTGGATCCTCCTGAGTGATCAGGATCAGCCCCTTCCCTTCCCTTCCCCTTGGCCTGAATCCCTTTGCTCAGAGCTCTGCAACCCCACCAGGACAGGATGTGCACCCTGAGCTTGGTCCATCCCTGTGGTGGATGTGGGGACAGGGGGAAGCTCCAGGTGTGCCTGGGCAGGTTCTTCTCAGCACTTTGGGACACAGGGTGGGGTTGTCCCAAGAGGGACCTGCTGGCCCTATCCTAGTGCAGTGCTAAGCCTTGCCAAGGGGTGGAGGATGGGAAACCCCATGGCCAGGGTAGGGGGGCAGGTGAGATGCTTTGGGCGCTGGTGCAGCACTGGTTTGACTGGTGTGGCTGCCCGAGCTCTTTGAACCCCCGTTTCCCACGCTGGGGCTGGCGCCGGGGCGGCCGGACCTGCTGCGCCAGCGGCTCCGCTCGGGGAGCTCCTGGCACATCAAAGGCTGAGCTGGCTGCCCCTGGGCTCCTGTGGGATCGGAGCCTGTCCCAGCTGCACCACCTTGGAATAAAAGAGGGGGTGAAGCTGTGGTTGACACCCAGAGCCTGCTGGGGTGTCTCCCAAGAGCTGGGGGATCCACCATGAGTCAGTGTCCAACGTGTAAGGTCAGGGATATTTGTCCACCAACCCAGGTAGTTCCTGCCATGGTGTTGGAACACCCTAAGAATGTCCTCATGAGGCCCAAGAGAAGAACAACTTCTGCCTGGAATAACCATGTCCCTCCTTGTCTGTACTGAGTGTCCCCAAATCCCTGCAGGATGGGGCCCCTTTCCCTGCACCTGGTGGGAAGGTCCTGAGATCCTGGGGCAAATATTTTCCTTCCAGGGCAAGTCAGTAGCAGCTGGAGTTGAGAATTCCTGACAGTTTGGTGTTGTTTTCCCCTTCCCACCTGGCAGGCTGACCAGTGCACAGGGCTGCAGGGCTTCCTGGTGTTCCACAGCTTTGGCGGTGGCACCGGCTCTGGCTTCACCTCCCTGCTCATGGAGCGCCTCTCCGTCGACTACGGCAAGAAGTCCAAGCTGGAGTTCTCCATCTACCCAGCCCCGCAGGTGTCCACGGCCGTGGTGGAGCCCTACAACTCCATCCTGACCACCCACACCACCCTGGAGCACTCCGACTGCGCCTTCATGGTGGACAACGAGGCCATCTACGACATCTGCCGCCGCAACCTGGACATCGAGCGCCCCACCTACACCAACCTGAACCGCCTCATCAGCCAGATCGTGTCCTCCATCACGGCCTCTCTGCGCTTTGATGGAGCCCTGAACGTCGACCTGACAGAATTCCAGACCAACCTGGTGCCCTACCCGCGCATCCACTTCCCCCTGGCCACCTACGCCCCGGTTATCTCTGCTGAGAAGGCTTATCACGAGCAGCTGACGGTGGCCGAGATCACCAACGCCTGCTTTGAGCCGGCCAACCAGATGGTCAAGTGTGACCCTCGGCATGGCAAGTACATGGCGTGCTGCCTGCTGTACCGCGGGGACGTGGTGCCCAAGGATGTCAACGCCGCCATCGCCACCATCAAGACCAAGCGCACCATCCAGTTTGTGGACTGGTGCCCCACTGGTTTCAAGGTGGGCATCAACTACCAACCGCCCACGGTGGTGCCCGGGGGCGACCTGGCCAAGGTGCAGAGGGCTGTGTGCATGCTGAGCAACACCACGGCCATCGCCGAGGCCTGGGCCCGCCTGGACCACAAGTTTGACCTGATGTACGCCAAGAGGGCCTTTGTGCACTGGTACGTGGGGGAGGGCATGGAGGAGGGCGAGTTCTCGGAGGCCCGTGAGGATATGGCAGCCCTGGAGAAGGATTATGAGGAGGTGGGAGCTGACAGCATGGAGGGCGACGAGGAAGCAGAGGAATAGAAGCGCCTTGTCTCAACACTGTGGTGCCGTTCATTAAAATGCCTCCCTCCAGTGCTGCCTCTTCATTGTGCTGGGACAATCCGCCTTGTGGTGACCTGGGGGGGACATCCCAGGGGACGGGGGGGGGCCTCAGCTGGGCTGGCTGCCAGGTCCTGCTGCCAGCTGGCACAGGAGAGAGTCTGGGGGTTGGGGTCCCTGGCTGGCTCCTGTGCTATCAGCTGGCAGTGGTGGGGGGCTCATGTTCCATTCTCATCCTTCTGCTGGCCATGGGGGATCACCAGGTGAAGGGGGGGGACCCCTGAGACCCCCA
Source organism: Emberiza elegans (assembly GCA_024865655.1). NCBI lineage: Eukaryota > Metazoa > Chordata > Aves > Passeriformes > Fringillidae > Emberiza > Emberiza elegans. The sequence goes on along the minus strand of JALJVW010000117.1, from coordinate 2,455,742 downwards.
GTGTCGTGCCCCAGAGCCCCCAGTGTCGTGCCCAGGGCCTGGTGCAGACGGGCTGGACGTGGTGTCACGCTGCTGCTGGCACGGTGCCACTCTCGGTGCTGCTCTCTGCAGAGCAGGCGGGGTCCTGAGCTGGGGGAGGGGGGGACCCTCCCCAGGAGGAGCCTCTGGGCAGGGCAGCAGCGACTCCTTCCCGTAAGAGCCGCCCCGGCTGCCCGGAAAGGGGGGGTTCCGGGGGGGTTGCAGAGCCTGTCCAGCGCTGCCCCGCGCATGGCAGCTCCCGCAGAGCCGAGTCACGGCAGCCTCGACAGAAAGGGAGGGGCGGGGGTGAGAGGGGCACCCCCTCCCTGGATGCTGAGCGCCCCGGGCAGAGCGGGACCCAGCTCAGGGGGGTGCGGTGCCTGAGCCCTGCATCCCGGATTGGGGGTTTGTACCCCCATGGTACCTGGGGGGGGACCCCAGAAGGGTCTCTCTCCTTCTGGGCACCCTCAGATCCTCTCCCTTTTGCCTCTGGTGCTGCTGGTTCCTCTGCCTGCACCCCCCAGCCCCTCACCTTGCATCCCTTGGGGGTCTCCGAGCCCCTCTGAATGGGAATTCCTGCAGCCCCACATCCTGCAGACCCCGCCCCTCATCCTGAGGGGATTCCCGAGCCCCTCTGAAAGGGAATTCCTGCAGCCCCACATTCCTTGAGGGTCCCCAAGCTCCCCTGAATGGCAATTCCTGCAGCCCCACATCCTGCAGCCCCTGTCCCTCATCCCGAGGGGGGTCCCCGAGCCCCCCTGAAGGGGAATTCCTGCAGCCCCACATCCTGCAGCCCCTCACCTTGCATCCCTTGGGGATCCCCGAGCCCCCGCCCCTCATCCCGAGGGGCATCCCCGACCACCCCCAGCCCCTTTCCCCGCCCCCTCGAGGGGAGCATCCGCAGCCCCCGATCCTCCCTCCGGCCGGGAGACCCCTCTCCCTCTCTGTGTCCCGTAGCCCCGGGTCCCCCCGGCGGGGCGGAGCCGCTGTCCGCTATAAACGGCGGCTACCGGCAGCCAGCGCCCTCCCGGTGCCACCATGAGCCGCCGTGACCGCGCCCCCGGGATGTCGCCGCTGCCCGTGGCCCCGGAGCGGCTGGCGGCGGCGGCGGCGGCGCGGGGAGCGGAGCGGGAGGAGCTGGCGGCGCTGAACGATCGTTTCGCCGCTTTCCTGGAGCGGGTGCGGGCGCTGGAACGGCAGAACGGGACCCTCCGCGCCGCCCTGGGCCGCGCCGCCGCCGCCGGCGGGCCCCGCACCGGGCTGGTGCAGGGGGAGCTGCGGGGGCTGCGGGAGCGGCTGCAGCGCCTCGGCCGCGAGCGGGACCGGCTCCAGGCGGAGCGCGACGGGCTCGCCACGGACCTGGCGGCGCTGAGGCAGCGGTGGGACGGCGGAGGGAGCGGGATGGGGAGGGGAGGATGTGCTGGGGACCAGGGAATGGACTGGGATGAACTGGGATGAACTGGGATGGGGGATGGACAGGGATGAGGGATGAATTGGGATGGGGGATGAAGTGGGATGAGGGATGCACTGGGCTGGGGGATGAACTGGGATGGACAGGGATAGGGGATGGACTGGTATGAGAGGTATACTGGGATGAACTGGGATGGGGGATGGACTGGGAAAAGGGATGAACTGGGATGGACAGGGATAGGGGATGGACAGGGATGAGAGGTATACTGGGATGGGGGATGGACAGGGATGAGGGATGTACTGGGATGGGGGATGAATTGGGATGAGGGATGAGCTGCAATGGGAAGCGGGGGTGTGGCAGGATGAGTTAGGCACGGGATGGAGACTGGGGAACGTGCCAGGGAGGGACTGGCGTGAGGAATGTGACGGGATGAGACCTTGCACCAGGGCGGGGAGCTGAGGATGCAGCGGGGCGGGGACGGGGGAGCCCCGGGGAAGTCGGGGGAGGGATTGGTGAATGTCCCGGGAAGGGGACCATTGGGAAAGGGATACTGGGAAAGGCACCCGGGGCGCACGGAGGGCACTGGGAGGCACTGGGAGATGCGGGCTCTGCGGAAGGGCGGGGCACTGGGAGGGGCAGGACGAGGGTGGGGACACTGGGAGGGGCAGGGCAAGGGTGGGGACACTGGGACGGGGTCTCTGCGTCCCCGTTGGCCTCCGCTGTGTGCGCAACAGCAGGAGGGGCTCTGCACCCCCACCTCCCTCTCATCCCTCGCTGTCCCCAGGCTGGAGGACGAGACGCAGAAGCGTGAGGATGCCGAGAAGAGTCTGGTGCTGTTCCGCAAGGTGAGGGCACTGGCGGGCTCGTGTCCCCCCGCGCTACCGGGGATCCGTGCGTGGAGGGGACTGGGAATGGTGGGCGCTGGGAATAATCCCAGTTCTGGGCTCGTGGGAGGCGCTGGTGCACGGATGGCACCGAGCAGTGCAGGGGGACCAGGATGGGACCCCCAGAGCTGAGCGCCCGCTGTGTCCCTGGTACCCCCAGAACTGAGCACACTGGTAGCTCCAGCCTGGTTCCTCCACAGCTCCTGGGTTTTGGGGTGATGCTGGGCCAGCCCTGCACGAGCCAGGGCACAATTGGGGTTTGGGGGGCTGAGCCTGTGCCCACCTTGCTATTGCTCAGTCTCTCCATGGGAAGGGGCAGGATGGGACCCCCAGAACTGAGCACACTGGTAGCCCCAGTCTGGTCCCTCCACAGCTCCTGGGTTTTGGGGTGATGCTGGGTCAGCCCTGCATGAGCCAGGACACAATTGGGTTTTTTTGGGGGGCTGAGCCTGTGCCCACCGTGTCATTGCTCAGTCCCTCAGTGGGTTTGGGCAGGATGGCACCCCCAGGGCTGAGCACACTGGTAGCCCCAGCCTGGTCCCTCCACAGCTCCTGGGTGTCTCCAGCTGGAGTTTGGGGTGGTGCTGGGTCAGCCCTGTGCAAAACCAGAGCTTGGGGGGCTGAGTCTCTGCCCGCCACCACCATCACCACCCCGGGGTGGGGCTCTGGGATCATCTCACCCCCTCCACGCTGCCCTGCGGCTCAGCCCGGCCTCTCCCGCAGGACGTGGACCACGCCACGCTGTCCCGCCTGGAGCTGGAGCGCAAGGTGGAGCTGCTGATGGACGAGATCGGCTTCCTCAAGAAGCTGCACGAGGAGGTGGGGCCGGGGCGGGATGGGGCGGGCAGGGGGGGGGTCCAGATCACGTCCTTGCGATGCCCCCGTGCCCCCGCAGGAGCTGCGGGACCTGGAGGTGAGCGGGCCGAGCCCGGCGGGGCTGCCCGAGGCGGAGGTGTGCAAGCCGGAGCTGACGGCAGCGCTGCGGGAGATCCGCACCCAGTACGAGAGCATCGCCGTCAAAAACCTGCAGGAAGCCGAGGAATGGTACAAATCAAAGGTACCCGCGGCTGGGCAGGGATTTAGGAGCGGCTGAGCCCTCGCAGAGCCCTGACTCGCCCTTGCCCGTGCAGTTTGCCGATCTCTCGGACGCAGCAAACCGCAACCACGAGGCGCTGCGGCTGGCCAAGCAGGAGATGAACGAGTCGCGCCGGCAGATCCAGAGCCTGACGTGCGAGGTGGACGGGCTGAAGGGCGCGGTGAGAGCCGGGGGGCGTTCGGGGGGCGCGCAAAGAGCAGCGCCCAGCCCGGCCCTCGGCAGCGCTTGCCTTGCCCCGCAGAACGAGGCGCTGCAGCGGCAGATGCGGGAGATGGAGGATGAGTTCGGCGAGGAGATCGGCAGCTACCAGGATGTGGTGGGGAGGCTGGAGCAGGAGATCCAGCAGATGAAGGAGGAGATGGCGCGGCACCTGCGCGAGTACCAGGACCTGCTCAACGTCAAGATGGCCCTGGACATCGAGATTGCCACCTACAGAAAGCTGCTGGAGGGCGAGGAGAGCCGGTGAGGGCAGCAGAGTGTCCCCGGTGCCCGCGGGGATGCCCCCTGGGCTGGATCATCCCGGTTACGGTGGGATCTGCCCGGGAGGAGGCAGCTCCAGGCCTCGTTCCCACGGGAAAACGAGAGGTTCCCGTGGGAGCTGAGATAAAAGCAAGGCCAGGGCATGGTGGGGGAGCTGCCTCCGGGCTCGGCTCTGGGTGCCAGCCTGGCAGCCTGTGGGCACTGCCCCCAGCCTGGCAAACCATGGGCACAGCCCCAGCCTGGCAGCCCACGGGCACAGCCCCAGCCTGGCAAACCACGGGCACAGCCCCAGCCTGGCAAACCACAGGCACAGCCCCAGCCTGGCAGCCCCTGGGTACTGCCCCCAGCCTGGCAGCCCATGGGCTCAGCCCCTAGTCTGGCAGCCCACGGGCACAGCTCCCAGCCTGGCAAACCATGGGCACAGCCTCCCAGCCTGGCAGCCCACGGGCACAGCCCCCAGCCGGGCAAACCATGGGCACAGCCCCAAGCCTGGCAAACCATGGGCACAGCCCAAGCCTGGCAGCCCATGGGCACAGCCCCAGCCTGGCAAATCACGGGCACAGCCCCAGCCTGGCAGCCCATGGGCACAGCCCCAGCCTGGCAGCCCATGGGCACAGCCCCAGCCTGGCAAACCATGGGCACAGCCCCAGCCTGGCAAACCATGGGCACAGCCCCCAGCTGATCTGGGGTGTGGGTCACAGACTCGAGGGTGTGGAAGGGTCTCTGGCAATGCCCAGGAGTCCCAGCCCCTCCTCATCCTCCTCTCCCCCCAGGATCACCATCCCACTGCACCCCAGCGCCTCCTTCAGCGTGAGGAGCTCAGGTGAGCCACGAGCTGGGGTCCCCCTCCATGGCTGGGGGTCTTTTCTTGGGGGGTGTGGGCGGGTTCCTGTGCTCGTGCCCAGGCTGGCTGCGAGGGCACAGGGCGGGCGCTGACGGCCGCTCCGTGCCCAGCGCTGGAGCCGCAGCCTGCGCAGAGCCCGGCCCGGAGGATGGTGCTCATCAAAACCATCGAGACGCGGGATGGGCAGGTGAGAACCGGGGGTGCCCTGCCCGGGAGGGCCGAGCCTGCCGCGGCACTGATCCCCAAATTCTCCTCTCGCAGCAAGTGGTGACGGAGTCGCGCAAGGAGCGGGCGGGGAAGTGACAGAGAGGAGCGGCTGCGATGGCCCCGACCCCACGGGAGGGCTTTGCCAGGCCCTGCTGCATCCTGAGATGCAGAGCAAGGGGCTGGGAGTGCCCCGATTGCCGTTCCTGCTGTCAGCACCGCGGGACAGGGCCGTGGCGTGTCCCTGTGCCTTTGCAGTGTGTCCCCGTGCCTTGTCCCCCACTATTTATCGTTATTTATTGATTACTCTCCCAACCACAACCCCAGCTGCATTTAATATCGAGTGTTCCCCACGCTGCCCCGAGGCCGAGGGGATCCCGGCTTCTCCCTCCTGCCACCGCAGCTGGCACCGGCTGTCCCCAGGGCTGGTGGCTCCGGTGACATCCAAGCGCTGTCCCCTGTGGTGTCACTGCCATGGGAGTGGGACAGAAAGGAAATCTGCGTCCCCAGGGCCCCTCTCCATGCCACGAGTGCCACCCTGGGGGTCTCACCTCCCCTCCCATCACCGGGACAAGCACCAGCTGCCCCGGGGTTGGCGGCTCTGCTGTCCCCTGTGGTGCCACTGCCATGGGGACAGAAAGGGCAGCAGTGCCCGGCTGAGGGGGGATCCGTGTCCCCGGGGTCCCGTTCTGTCCCAGGGCCCCTCTCCATGCCACAACTGCCACTCTGGGGGTCTCACCTCCCTTCCCGTTGCTGCAACAAGCACCGGCTACACCGGGGTTGGTGGCTCTGGTGACATCCAAGCGCTGTCCCCTGTGGTGTCACTGCCATGGGGAGTGGGACAGAAAGGAAATCTGTGTCCCCAGGGCCCCTCTCCATGCCACGAGTGCCACCCTGGGGGTCTCACCTCCCCTCCCATCACCGGGACAAGCACCGGCTACACCGGGGTTGGTGGCTCTGGTGACATTGAAGCGCTGTCCCCTGTGGTGTCACTGCCATGGGGACAGAAAGGGCAGCAGTGCCCGGCTGAGGGGGGATCCGTGTCCCCGGGGTCCTGTTCTGTCCCAGGGCCCCTCTCCATGCCACAACTGCCACTCTGGGGTCTCACCCCCCCTCCCGTCACTGCAACAAGCACCGGCTGTCCCCAGGGCTGGTGGCTCCAGTGACATTCAAGCGCTGTCACCTGTGGTGTCACTGCCATGGGGAGTGGGACAGAAAGGAAATCTGTGTCCCCAGGGCCCCTCTCCATGCCACGAGTGCCACCCTGGGGGTCTCACTTCCCCTCCCATCACTGCAACAAGCACCGGTTATGCCCCGGGTTTGGTGGCTCCGGTGACACCCAAGCGCTGTCCCCTCTGGTGTCACCGCCACGAGGAAGGAGCCTCAATCCCCGAACTCTGAATCCCCGGGGGTGCCGCTGCTTCCCGGGACCCCTCGATTTCCAGAGCACCGACGGACACGCCCGGTATCCGGCTCCGGACCCACGGAGTCTCCGTCCGGTGCTCCCGGGCACGGCCGCGCTCGTTCCTCACCGGGACCGCCAGAGGGCGCCACCGGCCCGTCCCGATCGCTGCCGCGGGTTAATTCCGCGTTAATTGCGGGTTAATTACGGGTTAATTACAGCGTGACAAGGCTCTGGGTGTGCGGGGGAACGCCCTGATTTCTATAATCGCGTTAAGCTTGTTTTTTTTCCACGGTTAATGAGTTCAACGAAATTATGCAAAATTGTGTTAATGAAAGATTTGCTTATTCGTTTTAAGCAAATTTTTGCAGTATTTCATTATTTTCAGCATTTTTTGCACCACTGGTTGAATTATTTTAAAGTGAGTTATGCACAACTGCGTTATTCAAACAAATCTTGCACACATAATTGCCATATTTTAAGCAAATGCTGCGTTATTTCATTTTAAGTATTTTTTTGCATTGTCAATTGTGTTATTTTAAGCACTTTTTTTTGCATTATTGTGTTATAGAAAATTATACAAAATTGCATAATTTCATGGAATTTTGGCATAATTAATTGCATTATTTAATGCAATCTTTCCACCATTCATTACACGAACAAAATAATATGAGATTGCATTATTTTAAGCTTTCCCCCCACTACTAATTACGTTATTTTAGCTATTATTTTTTTCGCCTGAAAATTGACTTATTTTAACCTCTTTTTTTTTTTTTGCATAATTAACAGCATTGTTTGAAGCGCTAATTGCAATCTGGGTCACGGCAGCACCCCAGGAACAACTCGGGATCCCTGATCGAGGGTGGTGAAGCGGATGCCGGGTGGTTTTGGTCACAGGGGACCAAGGACGAGATCAGGGAGCCCCTGGCAGGGGTGACAAACACCTGGCAGGGGTGACAAACATCTGGCAGGGGTGACAAACACCTGGCAGAGGTGACAAACACCTGGCAGGGGTGACAAACCCCTGGCAGAGATCACAAACACCTGGCAGGGTGACAAACACCTGGCAGGGGTGACAAACCCCTGGCAGAGATCACAAACACCTGGCAGAGATCACAAACACCTGGCAGGGGTGACAAACACCTGGCAGGGGTGACAAACACCTGGCAGCGGTGACAAACACCTGGCAGGGGTGACAAACACCTGGCAGAGGTGACAAACCCCTGGCAGAGATCACAAACACCTGGCAGGGGTGACAAACACCTGGCAGAGATCACAAACACCTGGCAGAGGTGACAAACACCTGGCAGGGGTGACAAACACCTGGCAGAGATCACAAACCCCTGGCAGGGGTGACAAACACCTGGCAGGGGTGACAAACCCCTGGCAGAGGTGACAAACACCTGGCAGAGGTGACAAACCCCTGGCAGAGGTGACAAACACACAGTGACAGTCCCCTGAGAAAGGGTTTAATGAGGGGAGGGGGCGGCACTGCTGGTGCTCTCACAGAAAGGAGGTTCAGGGGGACAGACAGACAGACGGACGGACAGGTATGAACACTGTGTACAGGCACCCCCCCCCCCTCCCCGCCCCACCTTTGGGGAACCACAGCCCTGGAGTGGGGCTGGGGGCGCTTGCAGTCCTGACAGACTGGGATTTGGGGCGGGGGGGGCACTGGGAGCACTGGGATGGCCCGTGGGGTGGGGGCTCTTTGGTTTCGGCGTTAAGGCTGCGTGGGTGAGGAGAAGGGGCGGGAACACCCCAGTAAGGGCCCAGTAAAACCAGTCCCCCCACACCAGAGGTCACCCGGAGGGTTGGGGCTGCGTCTGGGACCCCTCCTGACCGAGGGTGACTCCAAGGAGGGGGCGATCCCCGCGTCCCCCCAGGCACAAACGCGGCTGTGGGAAGGATTCCCAGCTGTGCCCACCACGCTGGGACCCCCGCGAGGGCGCGCGCCCCCCGTTAGGACAGCGAGTTGAGGAAGTGGCTCTCCCCTGCCAGTGTGCTCAGCATGGAGCTCATGTCCCCCACTGCCATGTTGGCACCCCCATGCGAGGGCAGCAGGAGCCCCCCGGCCGGGCTGGGGGGTCCGGGCAGCGCCGGGGGGGTCTCCACGTCCTCCACGATGGCGGCAAAGTCAAGGTGCGTGTTCTCCAGGTCCAGTGAGTCCAGGCTGTTGGCCACCTGCTCCCCAGAGTCCAGGTAGTAGCAGGAGGTGCCCTTGAGTCCCTGTGGGCCGTAGTGCCCGGTGCCCGCGCAGCTCGCTGCCCCCTGCCCCAGCAGCTTGTGCCCACCTTTGCCCCCCTGGCCCGGGTGGTACAGGGGGAGGTTCCCGGGTCCCTCGGGCACGGGGCGGGCGGGGGGCAAGCGTGGCAGGCGCCGGGCACCGGTGTCCACCCCATCGTAGCCGTGCCCTGGCTGTGCCAGGCTGTTGGGGTAGCTCAGGTGACCCGGTGGTTTGGGGCCCGCTGGAGGGTGTGGGATCATCTCGGGGCTGAAGCAGGGCGGGCTCAGGAGGTGCTGGGGCTCCGCCAGGCTCTGCAGCTGATCGGCTTTGGGCTGGTAGCTGCAGTACCTGGGGCTGAGGTACGGCGGCGGGGCTGGCACGGCCTGGCACTGCCCGGGCTCGCTGCCCAGCCCCGCGCCGGCCACGCTGCCCTTGCAGGGCGGCTGCTGCTCCCCCCACATCAGCGCCTGCTGCGCCTCCACGTAGTTCCGGACCATCGCCTCTTTGCTCTGCAGGGTGGGGGTCTGCGCTCTGCGGGCACCTGGGCTGGCCATGCCCATGTAGCCGCCCGGTGTGGGCCCCACAGGGGGGTACCCACCCGGCCCCACGTCCACGCTGTGCCCAAAGGCAGCGGGGGATGCTGAGGGCCCGGCCAGCTTGGTGCTGGGGCAGGGAGCGAGTGCCGGGCTTGGTGCTGGGTATCGCTGCTCGGATTTGATCTGGAGCCGGTTAAAACGATGCCCCCCCGAAAATTCTTGGTCCTGGCATGAGCTCACCAGTTTGGGATGCTGCCCACAGGCGCTGGGGTGGGGGTACTCGATGTTTTGGTGAGGACAGTGTGGCCCAGACATGGTGGGAGCGCCCACACCTTGCCTGGAGCTCATGCCCAGTGTGCCCTGGGTGGGTCCATCCCAGGGATCCGGCACGGCCCCGTTCCCAGCAGACAAACTGGGGAAGCGCTGGTTCATCTGGCACGGCGGGAGGGAGAACTCAGGCTGCTGCAGCAGCCCCTCCTCCATGTCCCCGTGTGTCCCCACCATGGTCCGGTGAGTGCCATAGATGCCACCCTGGAGCTCCACGCCAGTGCCCTGGCACGGGAAGCTTTCCTCGGGATAACTCAGGTACTGCTCCATGTCCAGCAGGCCGGGTTCAGGGCCAGGGCCCCCCATGCTCTCCATGAAGACGTTCTCAGTGATGCTGGGGGGGCGTGGGGAGAAGCCATGGCGCTGCAGGTTGGCCTCGGACCCACCCAGGGGCTGCAGCGCCGTCCTGCCCGCGCCTGGCACGCTCACATTCCCCACACTCTTAAACCTCTGCACCCTGGGCACGGCCGGAGGCTTGGCCACCGTCCGGGCAGGGTCACTCGCCCGTCGCACGCCGTGTCGGGGCGCCAGCTGAGCGGGCACGCTGCCTGGGTAGCCAGGATTCTCATTGGAGCTGTTCCTTCTCAGCAAACCGTTGGCGACGCAGCGAGGCCCGGCGGGCGCGGGGTAACCCCCGGGCGTGCCATTGTGCCCGCCTGGTGCCACCTGCTCCACGCAGGGCAGCGGGGTGGGGGGGGGGCCGCCCGTGGCCGCCGCGTACTTGGCCTTGAGGCGGTAACGCTGTGCTGGGGTGAGGTTACCCACCCCCGGCAGCCCCCCGGCATCACCGGAACGCCGCGACTCATCCGGAGAGGCGGCGCCGTAACCGTCCACCGGGCACGGCCCGCCGGGCATGGCCGCGGCATCGCCGCCCGGGCACAGGTACGGGGACACCAGGGAGGAGCGGCGGCTGACGGTGTAGGCAGAGCTGACGGTGCTGGTGCCGCTGCTGCGGCGCTCGCCCGGCGCCGCCAGGCCCAGCTCGGCCGCCGACAGCTCGGCGATGCGGCGGTGAGAGGCTGGCGGTGGCACCTCCCCGGGCAGGCCTGCGGGAGAGAAGGGTCACGGTCAAAATTTCTGAAAAATTTTCCGCCACGGTCATGTTTTCTGGAAAATTTTCTGTCACAATCATGTTTTCTGGAAAATTTTCTGTCACAGTCATGTTTTCTGGAAAATTTTCTGTCACGTTCATGTTTTCTGAAAAATTTTCTGTCACGGTCATATTTTCTGAAAAATTTTCTGTCACGTTCATGTTTTCTGAAAAATTTTTTGTCACGGTCATGTTTTCTGGAAAATTTTCCGTCGCGGTCATGTTTTCTGGAAAATTTTCTGTCATGGTCATGTTTTCTGAAAAATTTGCTGTCACAATCATGTTTTCTGAAAAATTTGCTGTCACGGTCATGTTTTCTGGAAAATTTTCTGTCACGGTCATGTTTTCTGAAAAATTTTCCATCACGGTCATATTTTCTGAAAAATTTTCTGTCATGGTCATGTTTTCACGAAAATTTTCTGTCACAATCATGTTTTCTGAAAAATCTTCCGTCACGTTCATGTTTTCTGAAAAATTTTTTGTTACGATCATGTTTTCACGAAAATTTTCTGTCACGTTCATGTTTTCTGAAAAATTTTTTGTTACAGTCATGATTTCTGAAAAATTTTCTGTTATGGTCATATTTTCTGAAAAATTTTCTGTTGCGGTCATGTTTTCACGAAAATTTTCTGTCACAGTTATGTTTTCTGGAAAATTTTCCGTCACGGTCATGTTTTCTGGAAAATTTTCCGTTACAATCATGTTTTCTGGAAAATTTTCCGTTACAATCATGTTTTCTGGAAAATTTTCCATCGCGGTCATGTTTTCTGGAAAATTTTTTGTCACGGTCATGTTTTCATGAAAATTTTCTGTCACAATCATGTTTTCTGAAAAATTTTCTGTCACGGTCATGTTTTCTGAAAAATTTTCTGTCGCGGTCATGTTTTCCGAAAAATTTTCTGCCATGGTCATGTTTTCTGAAAAACTTTCTGTCACGGTCATGTTTTCTGAAAAATTTTCCATCACGGTCATATTTTCTGAAAAATTTTCTGTCACGGTCATGTTTTCTGAAAAATTTGCTGTCATGTTCATGTTTTCTGAAAAATTTTCTGTCACGTTCATGTTTTCACGAAAATTTTCTGTCACAATCATGTTTTCTGGAAAATTTTCTGTCACGGTCATGTTTTCTGAAAAATCCTCTTTGCCCAGGATTCTTCTCCTGGGAAGCTGAGAAGGCTCAGAGAAAAAGGAAAGCAATAATTATCTGATTTGCTTCTCCTGTGTTTTGCTGCTTTGGGATGTGTTTGGACATCGTTTACCAGCAATTACCAATGATTGTTTCCATTGTTTCATTTAATAAACCATGAAATTTACATGGTTTTATGTAAATTGTTTTGACTTTTTAGCCAGTCAGGATCAAGCTCCATTGAGGCTCTGGAAAGAGCCACAAGTTTTTCATTATTATCTTGTTAGCCTTCTGTAAGTATCCTTTCTGTATTCTTTAGTATAGTTTAGTTTTATAGTTTATATATATATAGTTTTTAACATATTTATATATAGATAAAATTATATATAATATAAAATTATATATAATATATAATTACATATAATATTATAATACTATAATATTTTAATTATATAAATTATATAATATATTATATATAATGATATATTCTAATTTATATATAATTTATTTATCATAATTTATATATTATATAGTATAAATTATAAATTATATATTATAATAATGTAATATTATAATTATATAATATATAATTATGATCATATATATAATATATAATATAGATATAAATATATTACATATATACATAAACTAAAATAAGTATATATACAGTTTAATTTTTTAGCCTTCTAAGAACACGGAGTCAGATTCATCATTCCTTCCTTCCTCTGGGAACCCCACGAATACAACAGAGAAGGAGGAGTTGTCTCACCCCAAGACAAGCATGGCAATGTCAGAGCAGGGACAGGAGCCACCTCCAGAGCTGGTGAGGACAGGGGGCAGGTGGCAACAAAGAGTAGCAGAGGCATATTTAGGTCGGAAAAATCATGGAATTGGTGGGTTGGGAGGGCTCCCAAAGGCCACCCCATTCCCATGGACTTCCCACTAGAGCAGGTTGCTCCAGCCTGGCCTTGGGTGCTTCCAGGGATGGGGCAGCCACAGCTTCTCTGGGCACCCTGTGCCAGGGCCTGCCCACCCTCCCAGGGAAGAACTCTTTCCAATATCCCACCTAACCCTGCCCTCTTTGCCAATGTGAAGCCATTCCCCCTCGTCCTGCCACTCCAGGCTGGTCCAAAATCCCTCTCCAGCTCTCTTGGAACCCCTTTAGGGCTCTAATGTTTCCCCAGATTTTGGGGTGCATTTCTACGTTCCAAACTGCAATGCAGGATGTATTCCATTATCATCTGTAGGGCAGATTATCCTTTGCCAAGTGGGCAGTTTGCCTTATCTCTCTCTGAGTGACCACAATCACTCCTCCCTCTGAGGGGACATCAGCTGATAACAGCTATTGAATGTCACTGCACGGCTGATAAGAGCTACAGCATCCCATTGGGAGATGTGAGCCCAGAGGGAGGAGCCAAGCATTCCTACCTGGATAGAATCTGAGATTTCAAACATTCCTACCTGGATACAATCTGAGATTTCAAACATTCCTACCCTGATAGAATCTGAGATTTCAAACATTCCTACCCGGATACAATCTGAGATTTCAAACATTCCTACCTGGATGCAATCTGAGATTTCAAACATTCCTACCCTGATAGAATCTGGGATTTCAAACATTCCTACCTGGATACAATCTGAGATTTCAAACATTCCTACCTGGATGCAATCTGAGATTTCAAACATTCCTACCCTGATAGAATCTGGGATTTCAAACATTCCTACCTGGATACAATCTGAGATTTCAAACATTCCTGCCTGGATAGAATCTGAGATTTCAAACATTCCTACCTGGATACAATCTGAGATTTCAAACATTCCTACCCGGATAGAATCTGAGATTTCAAACATTCCTGCCTGGATACAATCTGAGTTTTCAAACATTCCTACCCGGATAGAATCTGAGATTTCACACATTCCTACCTGATAAAATCTGAGATTTCAAACATTCCTACCTGGATAGAATCTGAGGTTTCAAACATTCCTACCCGGATATAATCCAGAGGTTTTTGAGACACCAGCACAGTTTTCTCCACTGGATTCCCAGAGGAGCAGCAGCTGCCTCTCCCACTGGATCTTCAGAGGAAGACCCCACCCTTCTCTACAGGATCCCTGCTCCAGCAGAACCACCCCTGACACTGCAGGAGGGCTGCAGCCACAATTCCAATGGGACTGATACCAACACCCTGACCCACAGGGTGTCAGGTTGGGTTCTGACTCTGTCAGTGTTGTTCTAGTTCACTGCACTGTTTATTTTATCCTTTTATATTTCTTCCCTATTAAAAAACTGTTATTTCCTGCTCCCATATTTTTGCCTGAGAGCCTCTTAATTTAAAATTTACAGCAACTCGGAGGGGTGGGGAGGGTTTACATTCTCCATTTCAGGGGAGGCTCCTGCCTTCCTTAGCAGACTCCTGTCTTTCCAAACCCAGACATTCTAACACCAGCAAGGTGTGGCAACCTCTGCCTGCCAACCAGATCTCTGCACACACCTCCCACGGGCCAGACCCCACATCCCAGGGGCAGAGGCACCCCAATCTCACCGGCTCCAGGGATGGGTGGCAGGTTCAGGCCCTTGGAAGCCGCCGGTTTCCTCAGCTGCTTCAGTTTGTCGATGCGAAGGTTTTCCAGTTTGTGGAGGGCCATGAGCCCCGAGGTGCCCATGGGCTCCCCGGGCACCACGTCCTCCAGCGTGGACAGGTCCTCGTAGCTGCCACCGGCGTTTCCTGCCATCTCCACGCCGCTGTCGTTGTTGGTGGTGCTGCCCAGGGGTGAGTGGTCACTGCTGCACGAGGATTGCCCACCTGGGCTGGGCTGGGGCTTCTGGGGAGAACCAGAGCAGGGCCAAGATGGTCAAGAACCCAGGATGTGGGAACCCAGAACATCCCTCTGGCTGTCCTGGATGGCCAGGACCCCTGCCAGGGGGCACGGAGCCCAAAACACCTGTGTGGGTTTGATTATGACCCATGGAGCAAATTACCAACCTTATATGAAGCTCAGCAAGCCACAACAGTTTAGGTAGAATAACAGTGAAGTTATCACGGGGTGGGAAAGTAGATTTTGGGGTTTTGGTATGGGGGTTCAGGAGGCAAGATGGAGGGAACTGGGTGTGTTCAGCCTTTCTCCTCCTCCTTCTTGTCCTCCATCTTCTGCTGTGATGATGGCACTTTGGGGTTGGTTTAGAGGTGGAAGCTCACTGTCTAACACAGGTGTTGGATATTGGGAAGTAATTGTAAATAAAGTACACGTAGTTTTTAGTATAAAAATCTAACACCACCCCAAGGGCTGGGAACAATTCCAGCTTTGTGTGAGGAAGTTACAAGCCACAAGAGTTTGAGTAGAATGACAGTGAATTAATCACTGGGTGAAAATGTAGAATTTTGGGGATTTAGAATGGGGGTTCAGGGGGCAAGATGGAGGAACTTGGGTGTGTCCAGCCTTTCTCCTTCTTCTTCTCTACCTCCATCTTCTGCTCTGATGGTGGCAGTTTTAGATTGGTTTAGAGTGGAAGCTCACTGTCTAACATAGGTGATAGGTATTGGAAAATTATTGTAAATATTGTACATGTAGTTTTTAGTATAAAAAACTAACACTGCCCTGGGGCAGGCAGAGTGCCTGGAACTGTCCTGCTGGATGGACCTCGGCAGGGCAGGAAAAATTGTTTTATAGATAAGAAACAATAAACAACCTTGAGACTGAGAAATGAAGAGCCCTGACTCCTTCTTCAAGCGCCGGGCTGGGAAAAGAGACTTTGGAACCTTTTTCGGGGTCACTCTGATAAACTAGAGATCCTGACACCAGGACTCACTTGGAATCACCATGAAGGCTGGAAAAGCCTCTGAGATCACTGACTCCAACTCTTAACCCAACACTAATGTCACAGATTTATTTTATGAAAAATCCTTTTGTTAGAATATTTTATCCTGAGAACCTGAAAGGCCTCAGAAATGAAATGTAAACAAGAATTATCTGCTGCTGTGGAATGCAACAGGTGGGTCTGTGATTGGTCTTATGTTGGTTGTTTTTAATTAATGGCCAATCACAGTCAGCTGGCTCGGACTCTCTGGTCAGTCACAAGATTTTATTGTCATTCTTTTCTATTCCTTTCAAGCCTTCTGATGAAATCCTTTCTTCTATTCTTTTAGTAAGTTTTAATAGATCACTTTCGTTTAATATAATATATTATAATAAAATAATAAATCAGCCTCTGAACCATGGAGTCAAGATTCACATCTCTCATCCTGGGACCCCTGTGAACACTACCACACGCTGCCATGTTGGGTTAGGACACATTTGGACACACTTGGCATCATCATGAAGGCTGGAAAAGCTTCTGAGATCACTGACTCCAGCTCTTAACCCAACACTAATGTCACAAACATATTTTATGAAAAATCTTTTTGTTAGGATTTTTTCTCCTGAGAAGCTGAGAGGCCTCAGAAACGAAATGTGAACAATGGTTATCTGCTGCTGTGGAATGCACCAGGTGCATCTGGGATTGGTCTCATGTTGGTTGTTTTTAATTAATGGCCAATCACAATCTGGCTGTCTCAGACTCTCTGGTCAGTCACAAGATTTTATTGTCATTCTTTTCTATTCCTTGCAAGCCTTCTGATGAAATCCTTTCTTCTATTCTTTTAGTAAATTTTAACATATCATTTTCTTTTAATATAATATATATCATAAAATAACAAATCAGCCCTCTGAACCATGGAGTCAAGATTCTCATCTCTCATCCTGGGATGCCTGTGAACACCACCACACGCTGCCATGTTGGGTTAGGACGCACTTGGACACACTTGGCATCATCATGAAGGCTGGAAAAGCCTCTGAGATCGCCGATTCCAACTCTTAACCAACGCTGCCATGTTCACCACTAAACCACGTCCCCAAGTGCCCCATCCCAGAGTTTTTTGGACACTTCACCAAAAAGGGATGGTGATTCCATAGGGCAGCCCACTCCAGCACCTGACAACAAAGAAATTTTCCCTGATATCCAACCTAAGCCTCCCCTGGAACACCTTGGGGCTGTTTTTTCCTGTCCCCCACCACCAAGCCCTCCCTCCATCCTCCATCACCCCCTCAGCTCCTCACTCACCAAGGCCAGCTCGGGCACCAGGAGCTTCCCGTCGTCCTTCCGAGCCTCGCTGGGGCCGTTTGCCTCCTTCTCCTGCTTCATGTCCGGGGGGGCACTGGGGGTGGGCAGTGCCCGGCCCGGCCCCACGTCCCCCCGGTGCTTTTTGGTGACGTGGGCGTCGGGGCCGTGCACGGTCTTGACGTGGGGCTTTTGAACGGCGCAGGGAGGGCTGGGGTCCGTGAAATAAACCCCTTGGTGCAGCTGGGGAATCTTGGCATCAAACGTAGGGCTTCTGAACTGGGGTGAGCAGGAGGGACACAGCTGCCCAACTGCAGATCCCCCTCCCAGAAAGCCCCTCCCCCAAAAACCCCCCTTGGCACCCTCTGCAGAGAGCTGAGGAGTGGGTGGGTACATGGTGGGCACTGGGGTGAGCTCAGGATGGCAAAGGAAAGAAGGAACTGCCCAAGAGTGGGGCAAAGGGATCCCAGGGGGACCTGATGGGCATGGAGGAGAGAGGCTGTCAGCTCCAACTGCAGCCCCCTCCCCAAAAATAAACCCCCTTGGCACCCTCTGCAGAGAGCTGAGGGTGGCATCAAAGTGGGTGGGCACATGGTGGGCACTGGGGTGAGCTCAGGATGGCACAGGAAGGAGGGAACTGCCCAAGAGTGGGGCAAAGGGATCCCAGGGGGACCTGATGGGCATGGAGGAGGGAGGGACACAGCTCCAAATGCAGCCCCCTCCCCAGAAATAAACCCCCCTTGGCACCCTCTGCAGAGAACTGAGGGTGGCATCAAAGTGGTTGAGCCGCCTTGGAGGGCGCACGGAGGGCTCAGGACAGCAGGGGAAGGAGAGAGCAGGATAAAGGGATCCCAGGGTGATGAAGGAGATATTTAAAGCAGGAAAAGAGGGAGCTGGGGCAATGCCCAGGGGTGTGAGGAGCTCTCAGAGGACGGGAATGATCCAGGAGCACCCGGTGGGGCCGTACCTCGTTGGAGTGGGTGCGGTTTTGGTGCTTGGCGCGGTCAGAGGCGTTGGAGAAGGCTTTGTTGCACCCCTCGTGCTCACACACGTAGGGTTTCTCCCCCGTGTGCGAGCGCAGGTGCGTCTTGAGGTTCTCCAGGCGGGAGTAGGCCTTGTTGCAGCCCTCGAACTGCGGCAGAGCAGGGTGGGACGTGTCACACGCCGCCACCGGGCCTTGGAGCGCGTGGTGACACCTCCCACAGCCCACCTGTGACACATCTCACCTCCCCACACACCTGCCATCCTCACCACGGGGTTGTGCCACCTCCTTCTGTCCCATGGCAGCCCCTCAGAGGGTCCCCAAACCGGGATTGACAGCAGCACCCATCCTGGCTTAAATTCAGGAACATATTCCAAAGCATGGGGCAGCTTTAGGGCCGTGTTACTCCGGGTTTAGGTGGGATTTGGGAGGAAATTCCTCCCTGTGAGGGTGGGCAGGCCCTGGCACAGAGAATCTGTGGCTGCCCCTGGATCCCTGGAAGCGTCCAAGGACAGGTTGGACAGGGCTTGGAGCAGCCTGGGATAGTGGAAGGTGGGATGGGATGAACTTTAAGGTGCCTCTAACCCAAAACATTCAAGGATTCCATGAGCCCCACACCTGTACCCACCTTCTGCCACCCGGGCTCCAGCTCCCATACCTTTGTCTGAGAGCCCCTTAATTTCAAATTTATAATAATTTGGAGGGAGAGGGGTTTACATTCTCCATTTCAGGGGAGGCTCCTGCCTTCCTTAGCACACACCTGTCTTTCCAAACCAAGACAAACTCTTATTCCTGCTGCCATATTTTTTGCCTGAAAGCCCCTTAATTTAAAATTCATAATAATTTGGTAGGAAGGGGTTCACATTTTCCATTCCAGGGGAGGCTCCTGCCTTCCTCAGCACACACCTGTCTTTCCAAACCAAGACAAACTCTTATTCCTGCTGCCACATTTTTTGCTTGAAAGCCCCTTAATTTAAAATTTACAATAATTTGGAAGGAAGGGGTTCACATTTTCCATTTCAGGGGAGGCTCCTGCCTTCCTCAGCACACACCTGTCTTTCCAAACCAAGACAAACTCTTATTCCTGCTGCCATATTTTTTGCCTGAAAGCCCCTTAATTTAAAATTCATAATAATTTGGTAGGAAGGGGTTCACATTTTCCATTTCAGGGGAGGCTCCAGCCTTCCTCAGCACACACCTCTCTTTCCAAACCGAGACACCCCACATTCTCCCAGCCCAGCCAGGATTTTGGGGGGAAGTTTTTTGGCATCTCACCGTGCACTTGTGAGGTTTCTCTCCCGTGTGGCGCCTCATGTGCACCACCAGCATGTACTGAGCCTTGAAGGGCCTCTGCTCCCGCGAGCACGCTGCCCAGTGGCACACAAACTCCTTCTTCTCGCCGTGGATGTGCTCGTTGTTGATGTGCTGGGGAGGGAGGGAGGGAGGGCAGCGTCACTGGGGGCACTGGGGAGGGGGGCAAGGGATGGGGGATGCAGGGGGGAAAGGGGGGAAAGGGGATGGGGGGATTGGGAGATGGGAAAGGGGATGGGGGAAAGGGATATGGGAGAGATTGGGATGGCAAAAAGGGAGAAAAAACCCCAAAAACTTAGGAGAAACTGGGATGGGAGAAAGGGGATGGAGAGATTGGGGTGGGAGAAAGGGACATGGACAGACTGGCATGGGAGAAAGGGGATGGTGGGATTGGGAGAGGAGAAAGAGAGACAGGAAAGACTGGGCTGGGAGAAAGGGGTTGGAGGGATGGGAGAGGACTGGGATGGGAGAAAGGGACATGGAAAAACTGGGATGGGAGAAAGGGATACAGGAGAGATTGGGATGGGAAAAGGGAGAAAAAAACCCCAAAAAACCAGGAGAAACTGAGATGGGACAAAGGGGATGGACAGACTGGGATGGGAGAAAGGGACACAGGAGAAACTGGGATGAGAGAAAGGGGCATGGATAGATTGGGATGGGAAAAAGGGGATGGACAGACTGGGATGGGAGAAGGGGAATGGAGGGATTGAGAGAGAAATTGGGTGGGAGAAAGGGACACAGGAGTAATTGGGATGGGAGCAAGGGACACTTGAGGGGCCTCTGCTCCCGCGAGCACGCTGCCCAGTGGCACACAAACTCCTTCTTCTCGCCGTGGATGTGCTCGTTGTTGATGTGCTGGGGAGGGAGGGAGGGCAGCGTCACTGGGGGCACTGGGGAGGGGGGCAAGGGATGGGGGATGCAGGGGGAAAAGGGGGGAAGGGGATGGGGGGATTGGGAGAGGAGAAAGGGGATGGGGGAAAGGGATACGGGAGAGATTGGGGTGGCAAAAAGGGAGAAAAAACCCCAAAAACTCAGGAGAAACTGGGATGGGAGAAAGGGGATGGAGAGATTGGGGTGGGAGAAAGGGACATGGACAGACTGGGATGGGAGAAAGGGATACAGGAGAGATTGGGATGGGAAAAGGGAGAAAAAAAACCCCAAAAAACCAGGAGAAACTGGGATGGGACAAAGGGGATGGACAGACTGGGATGGGAGAAAGGGACACAGGAGAAACTGGGATGAGAGAAAGGGGCATGGATAGATTGGGATGGGAAAAAGGGAATGGACAGACTGAGGTGGGAGAAGGGGATACAGGAGATACTGGGATGGAAGAAAGGGATACAGGAGAGATTGGGGTGGGAGAAAGGGAATGGACAGACAGACTGGGACAGGAGAGATTGGGATGGGAGCAAGGGGGAAGGGCCTCTGGTGGAAACTCCTTCTTCTCGCCGTGGACCCCAAAAACTGGGGGGCACTGGGGAGGGGGGCAAGGGATGGGGGATGCAGGGGGGAAAGGGGGGAAAGGGGATGGGGGCACTGGGAGGTGAGAAAGGGGATGGGGGAAAGGGATACGGGAGAGACTGGGGTGGCAAAAAGGGAGAAAAGACCCCAAAACCCAGGAGAAACTGGGATGGCAGAAAGGGGATGGAAGAACTGGGAGAGGAGAAAGGGGATGGGGGCATTGGGAGAGGACTGGGATGGGAGAAAAGGATACAGGAGAGACTGGGATGGCAAAAAGGCAAGAAAAAACCCAAAAACCCAGGAGAAACTGGGATGGGAGAAAGGGGATGGAGGGACTGGGATGGGAGAAAGGGATACAGGAGAGATTGGGATGGGAGAAAGGGGATGGAGGGACTGGGATGGGAGAAAGGGGATGGGGGCATTGGGAGAGGACTGGGATGGGAGAAAAGGATACAGGAGAGACTGGGATGGGAGAAAGGAACATGGAAAAACTGGGATTGGAGAAAGGGGATGGAGGGATTGGGATATGGGAGAAAGGGGCATGGAAAGACTGGGATGGCAGAAAGGGGCACAGGAGAGATTGGGAGAGGAGTGGGGTGGGAGAAAGGGACACAGGAGAGACTGGGGTGGCAGGGGCAGACACCAGAGTTTGGGGGAGACCTGCCCAGGTGGTGTTTGGAGGAGGCAGAGAATGCAGGGGACGTTTGAGGGCTACTCTGAGACATCCAAGAGCAGCCAGAGGGGTCCAAAGGATGATCAGGGGATACAGGGGAGCCGGAGAAAGGAAAGCTGGAGCAAAGGAGGGATCTGGAAGCACCAGTGGCTGAGGAGAACTGGGGGATGCACATCCCACCCTTCCAGCATCATGGTGAGTCCCCAGGGGTGGCTGGGACCTGGGAGGAGGAACCATGGGCTGATCCAGGGGGATGCTGCCCAGCAGCCTGAGGGCAGATTGTGGGGTGGGAACACCTTGGCAGCCCCCGACTCACGTGCACCAGCTGCTCCTGTGTGTCGAACTCCTTGGCACAGCCGTCCCAGTAGCAGTTGGTCTCATACACAGCCTCACACTCGGGTTTGCCATCCTCCTTCTCCAGCTCCTCCCGGACATCCAGCATGCCCAGCAAGGGGTCCTGGGGGGGCACGGGCAGGTGAGCACTCCCAGGGTCACTGCCAGGGGGTTGGGAGGGGGGATCTGGTGGCCTGGGATGTACCTGGGTGCCCGTGGATGCCGGGCTGGAGATGTCACCCTCAGATCGCTCCTCCGGGAATTTGGCACTCAGGGGGCTGCTCAGGCTCCACTCCAGCTTCAGCTGCTGCCAGGGCAGGGAGGAGGGAGGGAGTCAGCAGGGAGATGGGCACGGGAACAGGAATTACAGGGATGCACCGCTCACGTGGACACGGCTCACTCACATGGAACCCCACTGACAGGGATCCCCAATTACATGGAACCCCACTCACAGGGACCCCTTTCACATGGAACCCCACTCATGGGGATCCCCATTTCCATGGAACTCCACTCACACAGATCCCCACTTACATGGAACCCCATTCACAGGGATCCCCTTTCACATGGAACCCCACTCACATGCATCCTCAATTATAAGAAACCCCACTCATGGGGATCCCCAATTACATGGAACCCCACCCACACAGATCCCCAATAAGATGGAACCCCACTCATGGGGATCCCCTTTCACATGGAGCCCAAATCACAGGGATCTTCAATTACAAGAAACCCCACTCACAGGGATCCCCAATAAGATGGAACCCCACTCATGGGGATCCCCTTTCACATGGAGCCCAAATCACAGGGATCTTCAATTACAAGAAACCCCACTCACACAGATCCCCACTTACATGGAACCCCATTCACAGGGACCCCTTTCACATGGAACCCCACTCACAGGGATCCCCAATTACATGGAACCCCAATCACAGGGATCCCCAATTACATGGAACCCCACTCACACAGATCCCCAATTACATGGAACCCCACTCACAGGGATCCCCAATAAGATGGAACCCCACTCACAGGGATCCCCTTTCACACAGATCCCTCTCACGGGGATCCCCACTTACATGGAACCCCACTCATGGGGATCCCCAATTACATGGAACCCCAATCAAAGGGATCCCCAATTTCATGGAACCCCACTCATGGGGATCCCCAATTCCATGGGACCCCATTCACAGGGATCGCTTTTCAATTCCCCTTTCACATGGAACCCCAATCACAGGGACCCCACTTACATGGAACCCCAATCACAGGGATCTCCAATTACAGGGAACCAACCCCACTCACAGGGATCCCCTTCCACATGGAACCCCCTTTCACAGGGATCCATCCCCTTTCACACAGATCTCCTCTGACACAGACCCCTGACTCACATGGATCCCTCTCAAACTGATCTCCACCCGCATCCAACTCACACAGAACCCTCTCACACAGACCCCCTTTCACAGGAATCCCTTCTCTCATTGATTCCTCTCACACAGATCCCTCTCACAGGGACCCCTCTCACACAGATCCCTCTCACACAGATCCCCTTTCACAGGAATCCCTTCTCTCATTGATCCCTCTCACAGGGATCCCTCTCATGGGGATCTCCTCTCACATGGACCCCTCTATCACAGATCCCCTCTCAAACTGATCCCACCGACACAGATCCCTCTCACAGAGATCCCCACTTACACGGATCCCCTCTCAAACCGATCCTTCTTACACGGATCCCACTCACACGGATCCATCTCACGTGGATCCCCTGTCACAGGAATCCCTTCTCACATTGATCCCTCTCTCACAAATCCCCCACACCTGGCAGTGTTTTAGGGTTTCTCTCACATTTTCCCCCATACCTGGCAGTGTTTCTGTGCCCTTTTCACATTTTCCCCCATCCCTGGCAGTGTTTTAGGGTCCCTCTCACAGATCCCCCATCCCTGGCAGTGTTTTAGGGTTTATCTCACAGATCCCCCATCCCTGGCAGTGTTTCTGTGCCCCTTTTTCACATTTTCCCCCATCCCTGGCAGTGTTTAGGGTTTGTCTCACAGATCCCCCATCCCTGGCAGTGTTTTAGGGTTTATCTCACAGCTCCCCCATCCCTGGCAGTGTTTCTGTGCCCCCTTTTCACATTTCCCCCATCCCTGGCAGTGTTTCTGTGCCACTTTTTCACATTTTCCCCCATCCCTGGCAGTGTTTCTGTGCCCCTTTTTCACATTTCCCCCCATCCCTTCCAGTATTTAGGGTTTGTCTCACAGATCCCCCATACCTGGCAGTGTTTTAGGGTCTCTCTCACAGATCCCCCATACCTGACAGTGTTTCAGGGTTTATCTCACATTTCCCCCCATACCTGGCAGTGTTTTAGGGTCTTTCTCACAGATCCCCCATACCTGGCAGTATTTAGGGTTCATCTCACAGATCCCCCATCCCTGACAGTGTTTCTGTGCCCCTCTCACAGATCCCCCATCCCTGGCAGTGTTTCTGTGCCACTTTTTCACATTTTCCCCCATCCCTGGCAGTGTTTCAGCGCCCCCTTTTTCACATTTTCCCCCATCCCTGGCATTGTTTCTGTGCCCCTTTTTCACATTTTCCCCCATCCCTGGCAGTGTTTCTGTGCCCCTTTTTCACATTTCCCCCATACCTGGCAGTGTTTCTGTGCCCCCTTTTCACATTTTCCCCCATACCTGGCAGTATTTAGGGTTTATCTCACATTTTCCCCCATACCTGGCAGTGTTTCTGTGCCCCTTTTTCACATTACCCCCATACCTGGCAGTGTTTCAGTGCCCCTCGAGCGGGTGGGTGCTGCAGCAGCCCCCCACGTGTGGGCCCCTCGTGGGAGCTGCAGGCTGGGGCTGGCGCTTTACAGGTGCCCTTGGCCCTTCTGCTGCCCAGGTGGGCTCTGGTACCCCAGGGACGGGCTGTGGAGAGCGGGTGACACCATCAGGAGATAAGAACAGAGAGCTGGAATCCCAATCACCCCTTCCCCACCACCCCGCCCTGCTCCCAAAGGTGTGAGTGGGCACTCAGGGGTTATTTACAAACCACCAAAAGCGCCTCGAGCTGGTTTATTTTCCAGCATCAGCCTCATTCCATGGCTATGACAAAGGGAAGATGCCAGCAGCTCACATCCCAAGCAGCAGACTAAAAAATTTAATGTTACAACTCACTTTATAAGTTTTTTGACCAATCACACAAAGCAAAAGCATATTGACAGTAGTTCTAATTAGATAGAACTAATTAGGAGCCCTAAATTTAAAACAACGCTTGCTTATTTCAAATACAATACCTACCTGTAAGCCTTAAAACACAATGGGCAGCTCCATTATTAAGCTTTAACCTTCCTAATATCTTGCTAGATAAACTTTCTGCAGCTTAGAGAGTTATTCTAGACAGCTGAGCCATTGTTCTATTTGCCCCTTTCCTACAGATTTTTTATGTAGAAATATATTTATTATTTATGTTTAAATCCTTTTTCTGCTGACCTATCTCATGGCTGCTGCTTAGCTCTGCTCTCAGTTCTGCTCTACCTGAGCCCTGCCTTTTGCAGCTTTCCCAAACCCCTCTGATTTTGTAGATCCCCACAGCTAAATAGCTACGGTTTCTAACCATACTTTATTTTTTTCAGCATCAGCCTCATTCCATGATTATGACAATGGGAAGATGCCAGCAGCTCACATCCCAGGCAGCAGACTAAAAAATTTAATGTTACAACTCACTTTATAAGTTTTTTGACCAATCACACAAAGCAAAAGCATATTGACAGTAGTTCTAATTAGATAGAACTAATTAGGGGCCCTAAATTTAAAACAATGCTTGCTTATTTCAAATACAACACTTGCTTGTAAGCCTTAAAACACAATGGGCAGCTCCATTATTAAGCTTTAACCTTCCTAATATCTCGCTAGATAAACTTTGTGTAGCTTAGAGAATTATTCTAGAACAAGGGTTAATACACAGGGCATTGTTCTATTTGCCTTTGCTTTTCTACATAAATACTTTTTATGTAGAAATATGTTTATTATTTATGTTTAAATCCTTTTTCTGCTGACCTATCTCATGGCTGCTGCTTAGCTCTGCTCTCAGTTCTGCTCTATCTGAGCCCTGCCTTTTGCAGCTTTCCCAAACCCCTCTGATTTTGTAGATCCCCACAGCTAAATAGCTATGGCTTCTAATCATACTTTATTTTTTTCAGCATCAGCCTCATTACATGATTATGACAAAGGGAAGATGCCAGCAGCTCACATCCCAGGCAGCAGACTAAAAAATTTAATGTTACAACTCACTTTATAAGTTTTTTGACCAATCACACAAAGCAAAAGCACATTGACAGTAGTTCTATCTAATTACCAAAAGCACGTATTCTTATGGTAATTGGATAGAACTAATTAGGGGCCCTAAATTTAAAACAATGCTTGCTTATTTCATATACAATACCTACCTGTGAGCCTTAAAACACAATGGGCAGCTCCATTATTAAGCTTTAACCTTCCTAATATCTTGCTAGATAAACTTTCTGTAGCTTAGAGAGTTATTCTAGACAAGGGTTAATACACAGACCATTGTTCTATTTGCCTTTGCTTTCCTACATAAATACTTTTTATGTAGAAATATGTTTATTATTTATGTTTAAATCCTTTTTCTGCTGACCAATCTCATGGCTGCTGCTTTAGCTCTGCTCTCAGTTCTGCTCTACCTGAGCCCTGCCTTTTGCAGCTTTCCTAAATCTCTCTGATTTTGTAGATCCCCATAGCTAAATAGCTGTGGTTTCTAACCATACTTTATTTTTTTCAGCATCAGTCTCATTCCATGATTATGACAAAGGGAAGATGCCAGCAGCTCACATCCCAGGCAGCAGACTAAAAAATTTAATGTTACAACTCACTTTATAAGTTTTTTGACCAATCACACGAAGCGAAAGCACATTGACAGTAGTTCTATCTAATTACCAAAAGCACGTATTCTTATGGTAATTGGATAGAACTAATTAGGGGCCCTAAATTTAAAACAATGCTTGCTTATTTCCAATACAATACCTGCTTGTAAGCCTTAAAACACAACGATCAGAGCTCCATTATTAAGCTTTAACCTTCCTAATATCTTGCTAGATAAACTTTCTACAGCTTACAGAGCTATTCAGACAAGCATTAATACACAGGGCATTGTTTTATTTGCCTTTGCTTTCCTACATAAATACTTTTTATGTAGAAATATGTTTATTATTTACGTTTAAATCCTTTTTCTGCTGGCCTATCTCATGGCTGCTGCTTAGCTCTGCTCACAGTTCTGCTCTACCTGAGCCCTGCCTTTTGCAGCTTTCCCAAACATCTCTGATTTTGCAGATTCCCACACCAGGGCGGTGCCAGGGGGCGAGGGCAGTGCCCACCTGATGGTGCTGATGGACAGGTGACCGTAGGAGCCGCCGGCAGGGGCGCAGCGCGAGTTGATGAAAGCCACCAGGGAGTTGGGCGAGGTCCGGATCACGGTCTGCAGGTCGATGCTCGAGTCCGACAGCGGCGAGATGGACAGGGCTCGCTTCTTGCCCAGCTTCCCTGCGCCTCGGGGCGTGGAGAACCGGGAGCCTGAGGGGGCAGAGCGGGGGGAAATGCCCTCAGTGTGGTCCTGGGGGGCTGGAGGCACCGCAAGGATGCAAACCCAGTGTTTGGAGGCTGCAGGAGTGCCCCGAGAGTGCTTTAGATTTAGAACACAGAGATGTTTAACCCCCTCTATGGAGTCCCCCTGACCCCCAAAATCGTGGGCAGAGCAGGGGGCACAGCCCTCAGCACAGTTTTGGGGGGCTGGAGGCTCCCCAAGGACAGAAACCTGGTGCTTGGAGGGCGCAGGAGTGCCCCCAGTGTGCCAGTTCACACAGAACAGAGAGGTGTTTAACCCCTTTATAGATTCCCTTCTGCCCCTCAGCCCCCCAAAATCAGGGGCAGAGCAGGGGGCACAGCCCTCAGTATGGTCCAGAGGGGCTGGAGGCACCTCAAGGACACAAACGTGGTATTTGGAGGATGCAGGAGTGCCCTGAGTGTGCCAGTTCACTTGGATTTGGAACACAGAGATGTTTAACCCCCCTAGGGAATCCCCTGTCCCCCAAAACCGGGGGCAGAGTGGGGGCACAGCCCTCAGCAAGGTCCAGGGGAGCTGAAGGCACCTCAGGGACACACAGCCGGTGTTTGGAGGGTGCAGGAGTGCCCTGAGAGTGCTTTAGATTTGGAACACAGAGATGTTTAACCCCCTCTATGGAGTCCCCCTGCCCCACAGTCCCCCAAAACCGGGACCAGAGCAGGGGGCACAGCCCTCAGTATGATCCAGAGGGGCTGGAGGCACCTCAAGGACACAAACGTGGTATTTTGAGGGTGCAGGAGTGCCCCGAGTGTGCCACTTCTTTTCGGATTTGGAACACAGAGATGTTTAACCTCCCTAGGGAATCCCCCTTGCCCCCCAAACCGGGGGTAGAGCAGGGGGCACAGCCCTCAGCAAGGTCCTGGGGGGCTGGAGGCACCTCAAGGACAGAAACCTGGTGTTTGGAGGGTGCAGGAGTGCCCCGAGAGTGCTTTAGATTTAGAACACAGAGATGTTTAACCCCCTCTATGGAGTCCCCCTGACCTCCAAAACCGTGGGCAGAGCAAGGAGCACAGCCCTTGGCAAGGTCCTGGAGGGCTGGAGGCTCCCCAAGGACACAAACGTGGTATTTCGAGGCTGCAGGAGTGCCCTGAGTGTGCCAGTTCACACAGAACAGAGAGGTGTTTAACCCCTTTATAGATTCCCTTCTGCCCCATGGTGTCCCAAAACTGGGGCCAGAGCAGGGGGAAATGCCCTCAGTGTGGTCCTGGGGGGCTGGAGGCACCTCAGGGACACACAGCCGGTGTTTGGAGGGTGCAGGAGTGCCCCGAGTGTGCCACTTCACTCTGGATTTGGAACACAGAGATGTTTAACCCCCTCTAGGGAATCCTCCTGGCCCCCAAAACCGGAGGTAGAGCAGGGGGCACAGCCCTCAGTATGGTCCTGGGGGGCTGGAGGCACCCCAAGGACACACACCTGGTGTTTGGAGGCTGCAGGAGTGCCCCGAGAGTGCTTTAGATTTGCAACTCAGAGATGTTTAACCCCTCTATGGAGTCCCCCTGCCTCACAGCCCCCCAAAACCGGAGGTAGAGCAGGGGGCACAGCCCTCAGTGTGGTCCTGGGGGGCTGGAGGCACAGCAAGGACACAAACCCAGTGTTTGGAGGCTGCAGGAGTGCCCTGAGAGTGCTTTAGATTTAGAACACAGAGATGTTTAACTCCCTCTAGGGAATCCCCCTGACCCCCAAAACCGTGGGCAGAGTGGGGGGCACAGCCCTCAGCAAGGTTTTGGGGATTTTGGAGGAAATTCCCCTGGGGAGGGTGGGTGGTATTTCTGGAATCCTGGGGGTGCAGGAGGCCACGCTGGATTCACTCTGGATTTGGGAGCAACCTGGGAGTCCCCCTGCCCCACAGCCCCCCCTGGACTCACCATGGTGCTCGGGGGTGCCAGCCCATGTGCGGTGCCCTGGTGGTCTGGAAAATCCATTTGCAGAAGGGAACAGAGCTGAGCTGGGTGTGGCACAGAGACCCCCGGAGCCCCCCTGACCTCGGGGGGTGGGGATGTTTGTGACCCACCAGGCGGCCAATGGAATCCGGGGGCTGTCCAAAGTCGGGGGTTGGCAGCAGTGCTTGGAGCAACCCGGAGGTCGGGGGGTCCCGCAAGGTGAACATGTCGCGATAGGGCCCGGGGGTGGCTCAGGGGGACATCGGGGGGGTGGCGGGGCCCGGGGGGGCGACACCGGGACCACCTGGGGGGGGGGAGAGGGAGATGTTGGGTTCGGCCGCCAGGGGGCGCCACAGCACGCGGGACCCCCCCTGGACGGGAATGGATTTAAGCAAAAATCGGCGAATTTTGGGGATTTAGGGAGGAAATTCCTCCCTGGGAGGGTGGGCACAGGGTGCCCTGGAATCCTGGAGGTGTCCAAGGCCAGGCTGGATGCGTCTTGGAGCAACCTGGGATAGTGGAAGGTGTCCCTGCACATGGTGAGGGGTCAGAATGTGACCGTCTGGAACCTGGATTTGAACGGAAATCAGCAAGATTTGGGGATTTTGGGAAGAAATTCCTGCCTGGGAGGGTGGGGATGCCCTGGCACAGGATGCCCACAGAAGATGTGGCTGCCCCTGGAATCCTGGAGGTGTCCAAGGTCAGGGCTTGGAGCAACCTGGGATAGTGCAAGGTGTCCCTGCCCATGGTGAGGGGTCAGAATGTGACCTTAAGGTTCCTTTGGGACATGGATTTAAACAAAAATTGGCAAGATTTGGGAATTTTGGGAAGAATTCCTCCCTGGGAGGGTGTGAGGGTGGGGATGCTTTGGCACAGGATACCCCTGGAATTCTGGAAGTGTCCAAGGCCAGGCTGGACAGGGCTTGGAGCAATCTGGGATAGTGCAAGGTGTCTCTGCCTGTGTTTTGGGGTTGGAAAGTGACTTTAGGCTCCTTTAGAACCTGGATTTACACAAAAATCAGCGAGATTTGGGGATATTTGCAAGAAAATCCTCCCTGGGAGGGCAGGAAGACCCTGGCATAGCGTGCCCAGAGAAGCTGTGGCTGCCCCTGGAATTCTGGAAGTGTCCAAGGCCAGGCTGGATGAGGCTTGGAGCAGCCTGGGATAGTGGAAGATGTCCCTGCCTGTTTTGGGGTTGGAAAGTGACTTTAAGGTTCCTTTAGAACCTGGATTTAAACAAAAATCGGTGGGATTTGGGGGTATTTGGAGGAAATTCTTCCCTCTGAGTCCTGGAAGTGTCCAAGGCCAGGCTGGATGGGGCTTGGAGCAACCTGGGATAGTGGAAGATGTCCCTGCCTGTGCTGAGGGGTTGGAAAGTGACTTTAAGGTTCCTTTAGAACCTGGATTTAAACAAAAATTGGCGAGATTTGGGAATTTTGGAAGAAATTCCTCCCTGGGAGGGTGGGCACAGGGTGCCCCTGGAATGCTGGAAGTGTCCAAGGCCAGGCTGGACAGGGCTTGGAGCAATCTGGGATAGTGGAAGATGTCCCTGCCTGTTTTGGGGTTGGAAAGTGACTTTAAGGTTCCTTTGGAACCTGGATTTAAACAAAAATCGGTGGGATTTGGGGATATTTGGAGGAAATTCCTCCCTGTGAGTCCTGGAAGTGTCCAAGGCCAGGCTGGACAAGGCTTGGAGCAACCTGGGGTAGTGGAAGGTGTCCCTGCCTGTGCTGAGGGGTCAGAACTTGACTTTGAGGTTCCTTCTGGAACTTGGATTTCAACAAAAATGGGCGAGATTTGGGGATATTGGGAGGAAATTCCTGCCTGGGAGGGTGGGGATGCCCTGGCACAGGGTGCCCACAGAAGATGTGGCTGCCCCTGGAATTCTGGAAGTGTCCAAGGCCAGGCTGGATGGGGCTTGGAGCAGCCTGGGACAGTGGAAGGTGTCCTTGTTTATGGTGAGGGGTCAGAACGTGACTTTAATGTTCCTTTGGAACCTGGATTTAAACAAAAATCGGTGGGATTTGGGGATATTTGGAGGAAATTCTTCCCTCTGAGTCCTGGAAGTGTCCAAGGCGAGGCTGGACGGGGCTTGGAGCCCCCTGGGATAGTGGAAGGTGTCCCTGCCTGTTTTGGGGTTGGAAAGTGACTTTAAGGTTCCTTTAGAACCTGGATTTAAACAAAAATCGGTGGGATTTGGGGATATTTGGAGGAAATTCCTCCCTGTGAGTCCTGGAAGTGTCCAAGGCCAGGTTGGATGGGGCTTGGAGCAACCTGGGGTAGGGCAAGGTGTCCCTGCCCATGCTGAGGGGTCAGAACTTGACTTTGAGGTTCCTTCCAGCCCAAACCATTCTGGAATTCTGCGATTCCGTGAAACGGAAAAGGAGGCACAGCCAGAACCATTCCCGGGCCAGGGACCAGAGCCGGCTCCCTCCCTCCTCCCTTCCCAGGGCTCCTCCAGCATTTGCAGGTCCCACCCAGCCCTGCCCTGCCCTGCCCGCGGGTCCCCACCCTGCCCTGTCCCACCCACGCAGCCGCGGGGCTCAGCCCAGCCCAGCCCGGATCGCTGCATGGGGGGTCCCGCCCGCACCTGGGGCCATCCCTCTGTCCCCAAACGCGCCTCAACCATCCCGTCCCCCCGCTCCTGGCGCCTGTCCTGCCCCCCAGCTCCATCTCCATCATCCTGAGTCCATCCATTTCCCACCCCCTGGTCCCCAAAACCCCGAGGGTGACATGGACAGGAGTGGGAGAAGCCACCACCCGGGGCCACCCCTCTGTCCCCAAATCCACCTCAACCATCCTGTCCCCCCCCTCCTCATGCTTGTCCTGCCCCCCAACTCCATTTCCATCCAGGTCCACCATCCTGAGCCCATCCATTGCCACCTCCCTGGTCCCCAAAACCCCGAGGGTGACACGGACAGGAGCCAGTCTGGGGCCACCATTCTGTCCCCAAATCCACCCCAAGCCCTGGTCACCATCCTGTCCCCCCACTCCTGGTGCCTGTCCTGCCCTCCAACTCCATTTCCATCCAGGGCCACCATCCTGAGCCCATCCACTGCCACCTCCCTGGTCCCCAAACCCCCGAGGGTGACACGGACACCTCGCAGTAGAAACCACCACAAACTGGGTGGCGCTGGGAACCAGGGGCTCCTTCCCCTCCTGGTGCTTTTCCTGCCCCCCAACTCCATCTCCACCATCCTGAGCCCATCCACCCCTCCCTGGGGAACAGCGGGGGGGCGGTTTGGAGCCGGGAGGGCTCCTGTCCCCAAATCCATTCTCAACCATCCTGTCCCCCTTTCCAAGCTCCTCCAGGGGCTTTGTCGTGGTCCAGGCAGGAAGAATGGACAGGGGGGGGACAGAGGGACAGGCAGAGGGGAGGGGGCTGCCCGGGAGGGTGGGGGAAATGAGGGGGGAAAGGGGAAAAAGAGATGAGGAGGAAACAGGAGGCAGAGGGTGGAAAAGGGGGATGTCACCTGTCCCCTGGGCTGGGACCTTGGAGGGGGATTTGGGGATTAATCCCGGGGAAAGTTCCCATTTGACAGAGTTAAAGAGGTTTGCAAACCCTTTTCCTAAAATTTGTGGGGTCTTGGGGTGACCCCAGCCCAGGAAGGTATAGTGGAAATGGGGTGGAAAAGGGGAAAAAGAGATGAGGAGGAAACGGGGCAGAGAAAGGGGCTCTCACCTGGGATTGAGCCTGGCAGGAGAATTTGGGGATTAATCCGGGGAAAGTTCCGAACTTTGCTCATCTGCCAGGGTTAAGGAGGTTTGCACACCTTTTTCCTAAAGTTTGTGGGGTTTTGGGGTGGAAATGAGGGGGGAAAAGGGGAAAAAGAGACAAGGAGGAAACAGGGGGAGAGGGTGGAAAAGGGGGATCTCACCTGGGATTGAGCCTGGCAGGAGAGGAAGATTGGACAGGGGGAAACCTCCCAAGAGGGACAGGCAGGGGGGAGGTTTGCAAACCCTTTTCCTAAAGTTTGTGGGGGTGGGGGAAATGGGGGGAAAAAGGGGAAAAAGAGATGAGGAGGAAACAGGAGGCAGAGGGGGAAAAGGGGATTGAGCCTGGCAGGAGAGTTTGGGACCTGCCAGGGAAGGAGGGCAAACCCTTTTTAAAGTTTGTGGGGTCTTTGACCCCATTTGAAACAGGGTTATGAGGAGGTTTGCAAATGGGCTCCCTTTTGAGCCCAGGAGAATTTGGGGGGTAACCCAGGGGTCCAACTTTGCTCATCTGCCAGGGGAAGGTTTGCAAATAAAGTTTGTGGGGTTTGTGGGTGGAAATGAGGGGAAAAGGGAAAAAAGAGGTGAGGAGGAAATGGGGGAGAGGGTGGAAAAGGGGGATCTCACCTGGGACTGAGCCTGGCAGGAGAGTTTGGGGATTAACCCCAGGGAAACCTCCCAACTTTCCTCACCTGCCAGGGTTAAGGAGGTTTGCAAACCCTTTTCCTAAAGTTTGTGGGGTTTTGTGGTGGAAATGGGGAAAAAAAAAGGGGAAAAAAGAGATGGGGAGGAATCAGGGGGGAGAGAATGGGGATCTCACCAGGGATTGAGCTTGGCAGGAAAATTTGGGGATTAACCTGGGGAAAGTTCCCAACTTTCCTCACCTGCCAGGGTTAAGGAGGTTTGCAAACCCTTTTCCTAAAGTTTGTGGGGTTTTGGGGTGACCATAGTCCAGGAGAATGGGGGAAATGGGGGAAAAAGGGGAAAAAGATGAGGAGAAGGAAACAGAGAAATGGGCTCACCACCTGGGGAGAGGGTGGAGAACTTTCTCACCTGCCAGGGGGAGGTTTCAAACCTGTCCTAAAGTTTGTGGGGTTTGTGGGTGAGGGAAAAGGGAAAAACAGACTCGGGGAGAATTTCCCACCTGGGATTAGCCTGGAGGAATTTGGGGATTCCCAATCCCAACTTTGCTCATCTGCCAGGGTTAAGGAGGTTTGCAAACCCTTTTCCTAAAGTTTGTGGGGTTTTGGGGTGACCATAGTCCAGGAGAATGGGGGAAATGGGGGAAAAAAAGAGATGAGGAGGAAACAAGGGGCAGAGAAAGGGGCTCTCACCTGGGATTGAGCCTGGCAGGAGAATTTGGGGATTAACCCAGGGAAAGTTCCGAACTTTGCTCACCTGCCAGGGTTAAGGAGGTTTGCAAACCCTTTTCCTAAAGTTTGTGGGGTTTTGGGGTGGAAATGGGGAAAAAAAAGGGGAAAAAAGAGATGGGGAGGAAACAGGGGGCAGAGAAAGGGGGATCTCACCTGGGATTGAGCCTGGCAGGAGAATTTGGGGATTAACCCCAGGCAAAGCTCCCAACTTTCCTCACCTGCCAGGGCTAAGGAGGTTTTCAAACCCTTTCCCCTAAAGTTTGTGGGGTTTTGGATAAATTTTAAGGTAAAAAACCACTGGCTTTGAAATGGCACAGAATGAGACAAACATTGTTAAAAGTGAAATAAAACTAGAAACAAGCTTCAAATGCTTAAAAACTCATTTTAAGCCAAGAAAGGTTTATAATTAATGATCTGCAAACCTTTAATAATAATTAAAGGTTTATAATTATGATATTATAATTAGGAAATGATTAGATTCTGATTGTGATGGTGTGAATTATAAGATCTGTATTGCCTCACCCTTCACATGAGAACGAAAATGGAACAAAAGTTTTGAAAGAACCTCTCAATTTCCCAACCTCTGGGTCAGAAAAGAGCAAAATCCAACAAATGGGCACCTGGGCAAATCCCCACCTCCTCCTCTTCCTCACAAGCATCACCTGAGACCCCTGGTGAGCATCAGCCCCTGCTCTGGGCAGCCCTGGAGCACAGATTCACACACCTGTGTGACAGGTACAGGTACAGAGAACACACACAGAGCTCTGCAGGGACACAAAAATCACAGCTTGGGACAGGAGACATCTCAGAGCTCATCCTGTTCCAGCCCAGGGTGCTCCAAACGGGGCTGGGACATTTCCAGGCTCCCACTCAGGTGTGCCCAGGTACAGCACAGCTCACACCATGCCCGGATTTTCACACCACCTCCATCCCTGGGGCTGTATCCCCCTTTTTGCCCCTTCCAGCACCTCCTGTGCCAGCCCTGGGCAGCCCTGGAGCACAGATTCACACACCTGGTGTGACAGGTACAGGTACAGAACACACACAGAGCTCTGCGGGAACACAAAAATCACAGCTTGGGACAGGAGAGAGCTCAGAGCTCATCCTGTTCCAGCCCAGGGTGCTCCAAACTGGGCTGGGACATTTCCAGGCTCCCATAAAAGTGTGCCCAGAGCACACAGGTACAGCACAGAACACAAAGGTACAGCACAGAACACACAGGTACAGCACAGAACACACCGTCCCCACCTCAGAACTGTCAGATTTTCACACCACCTCCCTCCCTGGGGCTGTATCCCCCATTTTTCCCCTTCCAACACCTCCTGTGCCAGCCCTGGAGCACAGATTCACACACCTGGTGTGACAGGTACAGGTACAGAACACACACAGAGCTCTGCAGGAACACAAAAATCACAGCTTGGGACAGGAGAGAGCTCAGAGCTCATCCTGTCCCACCTCCCACCAGCCCAGGGTGCTCCAAACTGGGCAGGGACAATTCCAGGGTTCCCCACACAGGTCACTGCACCTGGGGACACACAGGCCACACTGTCCCTACCTCAGAACTGTCAGATTTTCACAGCAGCTCCTTCCCCAGGGCTGTGTCCCCCCTTTTTGCCCATTCCAGCACCCCCTGTGTCAGCCCTTGGGGGTTCTGCCCCCACCTCCAGTGTGCCAGGTGGGCACCAGGTGCCATTTCCCTATTTCCCCAATCCCCCACATCCTCCGGAGGCTGTGTCCTCCCTTTTTCCCCTTCCAGGTGGGTGCCAGGTGGGTGCCAGGTGCCATTTCCCAAATCCCCCACATGCTCAGAGCACCAGCACGTGACAAGGGGCAGCTCCACCACCCCAAAACCACCCCAAACCACCCCAAAACCCCCACTCAGACCCACAGGGGTCCACGGGGGCTCCCCAAAGCATTTTGCCCCCCTGATTTGAGGGGTCTGGATGGGGCTGGGGCTCTCTTGGAGCCCCAAAACTATCCCAAAACCACCCCAAAACCCCCACTCTGATCCACGGGATGCTCCCCCCAACCCCATGGGCTCCATGGGGTGGCCCCAAAACCCGAGCCGAGAGGTCTGGATGGGGCTGGGGCTCTCTGGAAGCTTTTGGGGCTCTCTGGAAGCTTTTGGGGCTCTCTGGAAGCCTTTGGGAAGCTCTGGGAGCCCTTTTGGAAGCGCTGGGAACCATCCCGAGCCTCGCCCACCGCGGCGTGGCCTCCCCCTGTGCCAGCCTGCTGGGTGCCAGGTGGGTACCAGGTGGCATTTACCCATTTCCCCAATCCCCCACATCCTCAGAGCACAAATACACGAAAAGGGGCAACTCCACCACCCCAAAACCACCCCAAACCACCCTAAAACTACCCCAAAACCACCCCAAAACCCACATTCAGACCCACAGGGGTCCACAGGGGCTCCCCAGAACGCGTTGCCTCCCACATTTGAGGGGTCTGGATGGGGCTGGGGCTCTCTGGGATCCTTTGGGACGTGATGGAAGCCCCAAAACCACCCCAAAAACCACACTCAGACCCACGGGGCTCCACGGGGGCTCCCCAGAACGTGTTGCCTCCCAGATTTGAGGGGTTTGGATGGGGCTGGGGCTCTCTGGATGCCCCCAAACCACCCCAAAACCCACACTCAGACCCACAGGGCTCCACAGGGGCTCCCCAGAACGTGTTGCCTCCCACATTTGAGGGGTCTGGATGGGGCTGGGGCTCTCTGGAAGCTTTTGGGGCTCTCTGGAAGCCTTTGGGAAGCTCTGGGAGCTTTGGGGAAGCTCTGGGAGCCCTTTTGGAAGCGCTGGGAACCATCCCGGGCCTCGCCCACCGTGGCGCGGCCTCCCCCTGTGCCAGCCTGCTGGGTGCCAGGTGGGTACCAGGTGGCATTTACCCATTTCCCCAATCCCCCACATCCTCAGAGCACAAATACACCAAAAGGGGCAACTCCACCACCCCAAAACCACCCCAAACCACCCTAAAACTACCCCAAAACCCCCACTCAGACCCACAGGGCTCCACGGGGGCTCCCCAGAACGTGTTGCCTCCCACATTTGAGGGGTCTGGATGGGGCTGGGGCTCTCTGGGATCATTTGGGAAGGGATGGAAGCCCCAAAACCACCCCAAAAACCACACTCAGACCCACAGGGCTCCACGGGGGCTCCCCAGAATGTGTTGCCTCCCAGATTTGAGGGGTGTGGATGGGGCTGGGGCTCTCTGGATGCCCCAAACCACCCCAAAACCCACACTCAGACCCACAGGGCTCCACGGGGGCTCCCCAGAACGCGTTGCCTCCCACATTTGAGGGGTCTGGATGGGGCTGGGGCTCTCTGGAAGCCTTTGGGAAGCTCTGGGAGCTTTGGGGAAGCTCTGGGAGCCCTTTTGGAAGCGCTGGGAACCATCCCGGGCCTCGCCCACCGCGGCGCGGCCTCCCCCGCCGGCCTCACACCGCCTCGGCCCACCCAAGTCGAGGCCTTTGGGCATAAATTTGAGAGCCAAGCGCAGGCGGGGATGGAAGGAGGGGGGGATGAATCTTCCCTCCTTGCCAAGAAACTCCAACTGAAACACAAATTCCTGCTGCTCCCTGCCAAAAACAATCCAGGAGCGCAGCCAGAGGAGCGGGGACGGCTCCAGACGCGAAATTGGGAGCGGGACGGGACGGGCCGGGTGGGGGGGGGGGGTCAGGGATGGCCGCCCCGCCATTCCCCTCACGGCTCCTCGCCTTTGATTTCCTGCAAACGCAGCGAGGTTTTGGCATCTGGCTCCGGTTTCCTCCTGCTCGGGACAGCCGGGAGAGGGGAGGGGATGGAGGGGGAGGGAAAGGGGATGGGGGTTTGGGGGGTGGTGACAGCGAGGGGTGCGGGGGGACAGACGGACGGACGTGGGCACGGACAGCCCGGGGACAGCGGAAAGGGAGGAGGAGGAGGAGGAGGAAATTCCCATTTGAGCACCCCAAGATGGGGCAGACCCCCACCACACCTTAGAGGGGACAGACTCCCACCTTGAGCACCCCAAAATGGGGCAGACCCCACCTTGAGCACCCCAAAATGGGGCAGATCCCCACCACACCTTAGAGGGGACAGACCCCACCTTGAGCACCCCAAAATGGGGCAGACCCCGCCTTGAGCACCCCAAAATGGGGCAGACCCCCACCACACCTTAGAGGGGACAGACCCCCACCTTGAGCATCCCAAAATGGGGCAGACCCCCACCACACCTTAGAGGGGACAGACCCCCACTCGAGGACCCCAAAATGGGGCAGACCCCCCCTTGAGCACCCCACAACACTGCAGACCCCCACCACAGCTTGGACAGGACAGATCCCCCCCCCTCGAGCACTGCTATAGGGAACAGACCCTCCCTCCAGCACCCCAAAATGGGGCACACCCCCACCGCAGCTCCCTGCATGGGACAGACCCCCCTTGAGCACCCCAAGATGGGGCAGACCCCCCTATTGAACATCCCATGACCCTGCAGACCCCCACCACAGGTCCCTGTATAGCACAGACCCCACTTCAAGCATCCCACGACCCTGCAGACCCCCCATGAGCACCCCAAGATGGGACAGACCCCCCCTCGAACACCTCCTGACCCTGCAGACCCCCACCACAGCTCCCTGTATAGCACAGACCCCACTTCGAGCACCCCTGACCCTGCAGACCCCCCCTCGAACACCCCCAGACCCTGCAGACCCCCACCACAGCTCCCTGTATAGCACAGACCCCACTTCGAGCACCCCAAGATGGGACAGACCCCCCCTTGAGCACCCCCTGACCCTGCAGACCCCTCCCACCACTCCCTGGATGGCACAGACCCCCCTATTCGAGCATCCCCTGACCCTGCAGACCCCCACCACAGCCCCCCTACACTGCAGGAACACCCCCCGACCCTGCAGACCCCCACCACAGCTCCCTGTATAGCACAGACCCCACTTCAAGCATCCCACGACCCTGCAGACGCCCCCCTCGAGCCCCCAAGATGGGGCAGACACACCCCCAGACCCTGCAGACCCCCACCACAGCTCCCTGTATAGCACAGACCCCACTTCGAGCACCCCAAGATGAGACAGACCCCCCCCTTGAGCACCCCTGACCCTGCAGACCCCCCCCCCCTCTGGATGGCACACCCCTAAGCATGGGGCAGACCCCCCCCATGAGCACCCCTGACCCTGCAGACCCCCAGACCCTGCAGACCCCACCACAGCTCCCTGTATAGCACAGACCCCCCCCCATGAACACCCCCCTGACCCTGCACCCCCCCATGAACCCCCTCGAACATCCCCAGACCCTACAGACCCCCCCTCAGACACCCCAAGATGGGACAGACCCCCCATGAGCACCCCCAGACCCTGCAGACCCCCCACCACACCTCCCTGTATAGCACAGACCCCCCTGAGCACCCCCCCCCCAGCCCCTGCAGACCCCAAGATGGGGCAGACCCCCCTGACACTGACCCTGCAGACCCCTCCCCTCGAACACCCCCTGACCCTGCAGACCCCCCCTCGAACACCCCAAGATGGGGCAGACCCCCCCCCCAATCCTGCACCCCTGCTTAAAGCCCCCCAAGATGGGGCCCCCCCCTCGAACACCCCTGACCCTGCAGACCCCCACCACAGCTCCCCCAGACCC
The DNA here is from genome assembly GCA_024865655.1 of Emberiza elegans. Classification (NCBI taxonomy): domain Eukaryota; kingdom Metazoa; phylum Chordata; class Aves; order Passeriformes; family Fringillidae; genus Emberiza; species Emberiza elegans. The sequence goes on along the minus strand of JALJVW010000117.1, from coordinate 2,416,038 downwards.
TGCAGACCCCCTTCAAGCACCCCAAGATGAGACAGACCCCCCCCCTCGAACACCCCTGATGGGACAGACCCCCCTCAAACACCCCCAGACCCTGCAGACCCCCCACAGCTCCCTGTATAGCACAGACCCCCCCATGACCACCCCCTAACCCTGCACCCCCCCTCCCTCCCCACCAGGAACGCTCCCACCCCCCCACAATGGGTGCATCCCCCTCCCCTCCCACCCCTCCCACCCCGAGCCCCCGAGCCCCCCCGAGCCCCCAGCCCCCAGCCCCCGGCCAGGGGTTAACAGCCCCAGCTGCAGGAATGCGATGGCAGGGCTGGATTAGCCCCCCCCCCTCCAAGGCGAGCTGTGTGTGGCACAATCCATCAGCCACAGGCACGGCCCCCGGCGTGGGGGGCCTGGGGGGGCTCGGGGAGGGGGGGGCAGGGTGAACACACACGTGGTTTGTGCGGGAGTGAGGGTGGGAGAGGGGATTTGGGGTGAGGGGAAAGGGGTTTGGGGGGTGAGGGGAGGGTGGGGAGGAGAGAAAGCCAAAAATTGAGGGGGGGGGAGGAGAGAAATCCAAAATTGAGGGGTGGTGGGAGCAGAGAAACCCAAAAAACAAGGGGGGTGTGAGGAGAGAAATCCAAAATTGAGGGGTGATGGGAGCAGAGACACCCCAAAATCAAGGGGTGGTAGGGGCAGAGAAACCCCAAAACTGGGGCAGAGACACCCCAGAATCGAGGGGTGGTGGGAGCAGAGACATCCTAAAACTGATGGGAGGTGGGAGCAGAGACACCCAAAAATCGAGGGGTGATGGGAGCAGAGAAACCCCAGAATCGAGGGGTGGTAGGGGCAGAGAAACCCCAAATCTGGGGCAGAGACACCCCAGAATCGAGCATTGGAGTAGTGGGAGCAGAGACATCCTAAAACTGATGGGAGGTGGGAGCAGAGACACCCAAAAATCGAGGGGTGATGGGAGCAGAGAAACCCCAAAACTGGAGCAGAAATACTCCAAAATTGAGGAGTGGTGGGAGCAGAGACACCCAAAAATTGAGGGGTGATGGGAGCAGAGAAACCCCAAAACTTGAGGGGGGGTGGGAACAGAGAAACCCCAGAATCGAAGGGCAGTGGGAGTAAGGACACCCCAAAATCGAGGGGTGATGGGAGCAGAGAAACCCCAGAATCGAGGGGTGGTAGGGGCAGAGAAACCCCAAACTGGAGCAGAGATACCCCAGAATCGAGCATTGGAGTGGTGGGAGCAGAGAAACCCAAAATCAAGGAGTGATGGGAGGACAAAAATCCAAAAATCGAGAGGGTGGTGGGAGGAGAGAAATCCAAAATTGAGGGGAAGTGGGAGCAGAGAAACCCCAAAATCAAGGGGTGGTAGGGGCAGAGAAACCCCAAAACTGGAGCAGAGACACCCCAGAATTGAGCATTGGAGTGGTGGGAGCAGGACAGAGGCCAAAACTGATGGAGGTGGGAGTAAAGACACCCCAAAATCGAGCGCTGGAGGTGTGGGAGCAGAGACACCCAAAAAGTGATGGGAAGTGGGAGCAGAGAAATCCAAAATTGAGGGGGAGGTGGGAGCAGAGAAACCCAAAAATTGAAGGTGGTGGGAGCAGAGACACCCCAAAACTGGGGCAGACACCCCAGAATCGAGGGGTGATGGGAGCAGAGACATCCTAAAACTGATGGGAGGTGGGAGCAGAGACACCCAAAAATCGAGGGGTGATGGGAGCAGAGAAACCCAAAACTTGAGGAGTGGTGGGAACAGAGAAACCCCAAAACTGGAGCAGAGACACCCCAGAATTGAAGGGCAGTGGGAGTAAGGACACCCCAAAATTGAGGAGAGATGGGAGCAGAGAAACCCAAAAATTGAGGGGTGGTAGGGGCAGAGAAACCCCAAATCTGGGGCAGAGACACCCCAGAATTGAGGGGTGGTGGGCGCACAGAAAAATTGAGGGGTGATGGGGGTAGAGACCCCCCAAGAGTGATGAGAGGTGGGAGCAGAGAAACCCAAAAATTGAGGAGTGGTGGGAACAGAGAAACCCCAAAACTGGAGCAGAGACACCCCAGAATTGAAGGGCAGTGGGAGTAAGGACACCCCAAAATCGAGGGGTGATGGGAGCAGAGAAACCCCAGAATGCAGGGGTGGTAGGGGCAGAGAAACCCCAAAACTGGAGCAGAGACACCCCAGAATTGAGGGGTGGTGAGCGCACAGAAAAATTGAGGGGTGATGGGGGTAGAGACACCCCAAAAGTGATGAGAGGTGGGAGCAGAGAAATCCAAAATTGAGGGGGAGGTGGGAGCAGAGAAACCCCAAAACTGGAGCAGAGACACCCCAGAATCGAAGGGCAGTGGGAGTAAGGACACCCCAAAATCAAGGGGTGATGGGAGCAGAGAAACCCCAAAATCAAGGAGTTGTTGGGGCAGAAAAACCCCAAAACTGGAGCAGAGATAGCCCAGAATTGAGGGGTGGTGGGAGCAGAGAAAAATTGAGGGGTGATGGGAGCAGAGACACCCCAAAAGTGATGAGAGGTGGGAGCAGAGAAACCCAAAAATTGGTGGGAGGTCAGAGTAGAGACACCCAAAAATTGAGGAGTGATGGGAGCAGAGAAACCCCAAAACTGGAGCAGAGACACCCCAGAATCGAGCATTGGAGTGGTGGGAGCAGAGAAACCCAAAATTGAGGGGTGATGGGAGGAGAGAAATCCAAAAATCGAGAGGGTGGTGGGAGGAGAGAAATCCAAAATTGAGGGGAAGTGGGAGCAGAGAAACAGAAAAATCGAGGGGTGGTAGGGGCAGAGAAACCCCAAAACTGGAGCAGAGACACCCCAGAATTGAGCATTGGAGTGGTGGGAGCAGGACAGACGCCAAAACTGATGGAGGTGGGAGCAGAGAAACCCAAAAATTGAGGGTGATGGGAGCAGAGAAACCCCAAAACTGGAGCAGAGACACCCCAAAATCGAGGAGCGGTGAGAGTAGAGACATCCCAAAAGTGATGGGAGGTGGGAGCAGAGAAACCCCAAAATCGAGGAGAGATGGGAGCAGAGAAACCCAAAAATTGAGGGGTGGTGGGAGCAGAGAAACCCCAAAACTGGAGCAGAGACACCCCAAAATTGAGGAATGGTGAGAGCAGAAACATCCCAAAAGTGATGTGAGGTGGGAGCAGAGAAACCCCAAAATCGAGGAGTGATGGGAGCAGAAACACCCAAAAATTGAGGTTTGGTGGGAGCAGAGAAATCCAAAAATTGAGGGGTGGTGGGAGCAGAGAAATCCAAAAATTGAGGGGTGGTGGGAGCAGAGAAACCCCAAAACTGGAGCAGAGATAGCCCAGAATTGAGGGCTGGTGGGAGCAGAGAAACCCAAAAAATGGTGGGAGGTCAGAGTAGAGACACCCAAAAATTGAGGAGTGGTGGGAGTAGAGAAACCCCCAAACTGGAGCAGAGATACTCCAGGATCGAGCATTGGAGTGGTGGGAGCAGAGAAATCCAAAATCAAGGAGTGGTGGGAGCAGAAAAAACCCAGAACTGATGGGAAGTGGGAGCAGAGACGCCCCAAAACTGGGGTAGAGACACGCCAGAATTGAGGAGTAGTGGGAGTAAGGACATCCCAAAATTGAGGGGTGGTGGGAGCAGAGACCCCAAAAGTGATGGGAGATGGGAGCAGAGAAACCCCAAAATCGAGCGTTGGAATGGTGGGAGCAGAGAAACCCCAAACTGATGGAGGTGGGAGCCGAGACACCCCAAAATCAAGGGTTGGTGGGAGCAAAGACACCCCAGAACTGAGGGGTGGTGAGAGCAGCAATACCATGGAATTGAGAGGTGATGGGAGAAGAGAGAGCCAAAAATCGAGCGTTGGTGGAAGCAGAGAAACTCAAAAATTGAGGGGTGGTGAGAGCAGAGACACCCCAAAACTGATGAGGGTGGGAACAGAGAAACCCCAAAACTGGAGGTGAGAGCAGAGACATCCCAGAATCAAGGAGTGATGGGAGCAGAGAAACCCCAAAACTGATGGAAGTGGGAGCAGAGAAACCCAAAAATGGAACATTGGTGGGAGCAGAGAAACCCAAAAATGGAGCATTGGTGGGAGCAAAGAAACCCAAAAATTGAGGGGTGGTGGGAGCAGAGACACCCCAAAGCTGATGGAGGTGGGAACAGAGGAACCCCAAAACTGATGGAGATGGGAACAGAGGAACCCCAAAGCTGATGGAGATGGGAACAGAGGAACCCCAAAATCGAGGGTGGTGGGAGCAGAGACACCCCAAAACTGATGAGGGTGGGAGCAGAGAAACCCCAAAATCGAGTTTTGGTGGGAGAAGAGAAACCCCAAAGCTGATGGAGATGGGAGCAGAGGAACCCCAAAGCTGATGGAGATGGGAACAGAGGAACCCCAAAGCTGATGGAGGTGGGAACAGAGAAACCCAAAAATCGAGCATTGGTGGGAGCAGAGACACCCCAAAACTGATGAGGGTGGGAGCAGAGGAACCCCAAATCTGATGGAGGTGGGAACAGAGGAACCCCAAAATCGAGGGTGATGGGAACAGAGGAACCCCAAAATCGAGGGTGATGGGAGCAGAGAAACCCCAAAACTGATGGAGGTGGCTCGGTCACCCCAAACCCTCCCTCAGGGAGCAGCAAGGGACAGACAGAGCAGAGACAGCAGACGGACAGAGGGACGGGTGCGATGAGGGACAGACTGAGAGAACGGACAGACAGAGGGACGGGTGGGGTGGTGTGACAGGGCCACACCCCTGGGCACCCCTGGGCACCTTTTTAGGAGAATTGGGGTCTGCAATGGGGTGGGCAAACCCCAACAGCCCCAAACCCACCCAACCCTAAACCCGGCTCCCTCCCATCCTCCCTGGAGCTGCTCAGAGCTGCAGATCCCCATGGAAAAACCAAATTTTGAGCCCTAAGAGCTCAGTTTGGCCTGGGAAATGCTTCTTTCCTTGACCCCACAAATTTCTGGGCTCAGAAGGGATCTCCAGATCCCTGGAGCTGCTGCAGATCCCCCATGGAAAAAACCAAATTTTGAGCCCTAAAAGCTCAGCCTGGGCTGGGAAATGCTTCTTTCCCTGACCCCACGGATTTCTGGGCTCAGAAGGGATTTCCAGATCCCTGGAGCTGCTGCAGATCCCCCATGGAAAAAACCAAATTTTAAACCCTAAAATCTCAGCCTGGGCTGGGAAATGCTTCTTTCCATGACCCCACAAATTTCTGGGCTCAGAAGGGATTTCTGGATCCTGGAGCTGCTCAGAGCTGCAGATCCCTCATAGAAAAAACCAAATTTTGAGCTCTAAAAGCTCAGCTTGGTTTGGGAAATGCTTCTTTCCCTGACCCCACGGATTTCTGGGCTCAGAAGGGATCTCTGGATCCTGGAGCTGCTCAGAGCTGCAGATCCCTCATAGAAAAAACCAAATTTTGAGCCCTAAGAGCTCAGTTTGGCCTGGGAAATGCTTCTTTCCCTGACCCCACGGATTTCTGGGCTCAGAAGGGATGTGTGGGACCCCCCCTGTGCTGTCCCCAGCCCTCCCCAGAGTTAGGCCGGGCTTTAGGACCGGCCCAGCTAATCTGGGCAGGGCTCCACAAAGGGAATCGCTTCGGGTTCAGGGGCTCTGAAAGGGAACGGCTCAGGGTCACGATCCCGAGCCGGTGGGGGCGGCCGGGCTCCATCCAAGGTGGTCCCGGGCCTGGAAAAGCTGAGGGAAGGAAGGAGCAGCTTGATGGTGGGGAAAGGGGGTGTGGGTGCTGGTGTGGGGGGAAAGGACAGACACAGCACTGCCAGGACAGACAGACACAGCACTGTCAGGACAGACAGACACAGCACTGCCAGGACAGACAGACACAGCACTGCCAGGACAGACAGACACTGCCAGGACAGACAGACAGACACGGGACTGCCAGGACAGACACAGCACTGCCAGGACAGACACACAGACACGGCACTGCCAGGACAGACACACAGACACAGCACTGCCAGGACAGACAGACAGACACGGCACTGCCAGGACGGACACACAGACACAGGACTGCCAGGACAGACAGACACAGCACTGCCAGGACAGACAGACACAGCACTGCCAGGACAGACAGACACAGCACTGCCAGGACAGACACACAGACATGGCACTGCCAGAACAGACCTGGGACATCCCAGACTCCCAGGACAGATGCAGCACTGCCAGGACAGACAGACACGGCACTGCTAGGACAGACACACAGACACAGCACTGCCAGGACAGACACACAGACACAGCACTGCCAGGACAGACACACAGACACAGGACTGCCAGGACAGACACACAGACCCAGCACTGCCAGGACAGACACACAGACACAGGACTGCCAGGACAGACACACAGACACAGGACTGCCAGGACCGACAGACACAGCACTGCCAGGACAGACATACAGACACAGCACTGCCAGGACAGACAGACACAGCACTGCCAGGACAGACACACAGACACAGCACTGTCAGGACAGACATACAGACACAGCACTGTCAGGACAGACATACAGACACAGCACTGCCAGGACAGACACACAGACACAGCACTGTCAGGACAGACATACAGACACAGCACTGCCAGGACAGACCTGGGACATCCCAGACTCCCAGGACAGATGCAGCACTGCCAGGACAGACACACAGACACAGCACTGCCAGGACAGACACACAGACACGGCACTGCCAGGACAGACAGACACAGCACTGTCAGGACAGACACGGCACTGCCAGGACAGACACACAGACACAGCCCTGCCAGGACAGACAGACACAGCACTGTCAGGACAGACACACAGACACGGCACTGCCAGGACAGACCTGGGACATCCCAGGGTCCATCCTGGGGACATTTGTGCCACTCTGGAGGGAAAGGACTGGACACATCACTGCCAGGACAGACAGACACAGCACTGCCAGGACAGAAGGACAGACACAGCACTGCCAGGACAGACACGGCACTGCTAGGACATACAGACACAGCACTGCCAGGACAGACAGACAGACCCATCACTGCCAGGACAGACAGACACAGCACTGCCAGGACAGACAGACAGACAGACACAGGACTGCCAGGACAGACAGACACACCACTGTCAGGACAGACAGACAGACGCAGCACTGCCAGGACAGACACACAGACACGGGACTGCCAGGACAGATACACAGACACAGCACTGCCAGGACAGACAGACAGACACAGCACTGCCAGGACAGACACACAGACACAGCACTGCCAGGACACATTTGGGACATCCCAGTCTCCATCCTGGGGGCATTTGTGCTGCTCTGGAAGGAGAGGAGCAGACCCAGCACTGCCAGGACAGACACACAGACACAGGACTGCCAGGACAGACCCAGCACTGCCAGGACACCCCACACTCCCTCTCCCAGCCCTGTCACCCATCCTCATCCCCCACCCCAAACCCCCAAATCCTTTTTTTGCCATTTCCACCTCTCTCAGGGAGGATCAGAAACCCCTCCCCGGCCCACCCAGCCCTGCAGGTGCCCCCCAACGCCCCGGTGCCACCTCTCAGGGGCAAAACCCACCCAGCCCTGCCTCCCACGCGCGCCCACGGCCCGCTCCGGCACGTCCCTGGACGTGCTCACACACGCGTGCTGGCAGGAGGAGAGGCAGGAGCTGGTCCTGCACACCCGGGCCAGGGATAACCCACGAGGGGAGCTTGGAGAAAAATGGATTCCCGGCCCTGCAGCGCAGCAGAGCTGCTCAGGAAGCTGTGGCACGGCTCGGGGGGGGCTCCATAGGTGGTCCCCAGGCAGGCCGGAGCCCCTCGTTGTTTGTTTTGGCCCCCAGCACTTGCTACCCCCCCAAAAATCACTCCCCTAAAGGCTGGCTGGGTGTGGGGGCAAGGTTTTGGGGTGGAGGTGAGGGGGGCACACACATGGCAGCAGCTGCTGGAAGGAATTTTTATGCTTCCCCCTCTTCCTCCTCCTCCTCCTCCTCGCCGGCGCTGGAGGGAAGCAGCAACAACAGGGAACATGTGGGACCCATAAAAGCCCAGCTCTGAGTCACTCCCGGCTGTGGGAGCCCCTGGCAGGCTCCACTCCCTCCTGTGGCATCAGGAATTGTCCCCAACCCAGCTGGGCAGGCTGGGGACATCCCGAGGGGTGGAAGGTCAGAGGTGACAAGCAGCCAAATCCATCCTCTCACTGCAGGCAGGGATGGCACCGAGCCTGTTCCTGTCCCGTAACCCCACAACCTCATCCTGCAGGATTGTTCCAAGGATGGGATCAGGAGGATGAACCTGACACCGAGCCTGTTCCTACCCCACAACTCCACAACCTCATCCTGCAGGATTCCCCCAAGGATGGGATCAGGAGGATGTGCAGGACACTGAGCCTGTTCCTATCCCAACAACCCCATCCTGCAGGATTCCCCCAAGGATGGGAGCAGGAGGATGTGCAGGACACTGAGCCTGTTCCTACCCCACAACCCCTCCTGTGGTGTCAAGAATTGTCCCCATCCCAGCTGGGCAGGCTGGGGACAAACTGAGGGGTGGAAGGTCAGAGGTGACAAGCAGCCAAATCCATCCTCTCACTGCAGGCAGGGATGGCACCGAGCTTGTTCCTGTCCCAAAAATCCCTTCCTGCAGGAGCAGGGGGATGTGCGGGACACTGAGCCTGTTCCTACCCCATCCTGCAGGATCCCTCCAAGCATGGGAGGAGGAGGATGAGCCTGACACTGAGCCTGACACTGAGCCTGTTCCCACACCAAAACCTCATCCTGCAGGATTGTTCCAAGGATGGGAGCAGGAGGATGAATCTAACACCGAGCCTGTTCCTACCCCACAACTCCACAATCCCATCCTGCAGCCTGTTGAGCAGGACACTGAGCCTGTTCCTACCCCACAACCCCTCCCATCCTGCAGGGGCAGGCTGGGATGAGGGGTGGAAGGTCAGAGGACAAATCCATCAGCCTGCAGGGATGACACTGAGCCTGTTCCTGTCCCAAAATCCCTTCCCCCATCCTGACACTGAGCCTGGTCCCACACCAAAACCTCATCCTGCAGGATTGTTCCAAGGATGGGAGCAGGAGGATGAACCTGACACTGAGCCTGTTCCTACCCCACAACTCCACAACCCCATCCTGCAGGATTCCCTCAAGGATGGGAGCAGGGGGATGAGCCTGACACTGAGCCTGTTCCCACACCAAAACCTCATCCTGCAGGATTGTTCCAAGCATGGGAGGAGGAGGATGAGCCTAACACTGAGCCTGTTCCCACACCAAAACCTCATCCTGCAGGATTGTTCCAAGGATTCTGACAAGGATGGGATCAGGAGGATGTTCCCACACCAAAAATCAGGATTGTTCCAAGGATGGGAGCAGGAGGATGAATCTAACACTGAGCCTGTTCCTACCCCAACAATCCCATCCTGCAGGAGCAGGAGGATGTGAAGGACACTCAACCTGTTCCCACACCAAAACCCCATCCTGCAGGATTGTCCCCAAGGATGGGAGCAGGAGGATGAACCTGACACTGAGCCTGTTCCTACCCCATCCTGCAGGATTCCTCCAAGCATGGGAGGAGGAGGATGAGCCTGACACTGAGCCTGACACTGAGCCTGTTCCCACACCAAAACCTCATCCTGCAGGATTGTTCCAAGGATGGGATCAGGGGATGAGCCTGACACTGAGCCTGTTCCTGCCCCATCCTGCAGGATTCCCCCGAGGATGGGAGCAGGAGGATGTGCAGGACCCAGAGGGGGCTCTGGCACCAGCTAAAGGATGGGATACACAACAGGAATCCTGCCCATCTGTGGGATTCCCTCTGGCACGGAGCACCCTTGGGGATTTAGGGACTCTATTGGGGCAGGACACCCCTCTGCCTGCTGGGAGGTGGAGCTGGGAGTGTCCTCAGGCTGCTCCCAAAATCATCATTATTTTAGTTATGTTATATTATGATTTGTTATTTTAATTTATTATTTTATTTTTTTTTATTTTATTTTATTTTATTTTATTTTATTTTATTTTATTTTATTTTATTTTATTTTATTTAATTTAATTTCATTTCATTTCATTTCATTTCATTTCATTTCATTTTGTTTATTATTTTATCAGCTGTTCACCTTGCTTTTTCCTGCAGCTTCCCAAGGGTTTGGATGTGCCATAAGGATTGGGGTGCTCCTCTGGGAACCATCAGTTTCACGATGGACCAGGATGTCCAGGATGCCCAATCCCACCTGGATTTTGGTTGGGATCCCAGAAAATCCAAAAATCCTGCTGGGAGTGGCATCCAAGCACGTCTTGAAGTGTGCACAGGTGCACTGGGTGAAGGGCAGGATGTCCCCAACATTGTCCCAGGTGTCCCCAACATTATCCCAGGTGCACAGGATGTCCCCAAGAGCATCCCAGGTGCACTGGATGAAGGGCAGGGTGTCCCCAACATTGTCCCAGGTGCCCTGGATGTCCCCAACAGTGTCCCAGATGCACTGGGTGAAGGGCAGGGTGTCCCCAACATTGTCCCAGGTGTCCCCAAGAGGTCCCAGGTCCACTGGGTGCAGGACAGGATGTCCCCAGCATTATCCCAAGTGTCCCCAACAGTGTCCCAGGTGCACTGGGTGAAGGACAGGGGGTCCCCAACATTATCCCAGGTGTCCCCAACATTATCCCAGGAGCACAGGATGTCCCCACGAGCATCCCATCTGCCCTGGGTGAAGGGCAGGATGTCCCCAGCATGTCCCCAACGTTATTCCAGGTCCCCAACATTATTCCAATGTCCCAAACATTATCCCAGGTGTCCCCAAGAGGTCCCAGATCCACTGGGTGAAGGACAGGATGTCCCCAGGAGCATCCCAGGTGCACTGGGTGAAGGGCAGGGTGTCCCCAACATTATCCCAGGTGTCCCCAACATTATCCCAGGTGTCCCCAACATTGTCCCAGGTGCACTGGGTGAAGGGCAGGGTGTCCCCAAAAGTATCCCAGGTGTCCCCAGCATTATCCCAGGTGTCCCCAACACTATGCCAGGAGCACAGGATGTCCCCAAGAGCATCCCAGGAGCACTGGGTGAAGGTCAGGATGTCCCCAACATTATCCCAGGTGTCCCCAGGAGCATCCCAGGTGCACTGGGTGAAGGACAGGATGTCCCCAACATTATCCCAGGTGTCCCCAACATTATCCCAGGTGTCCCCAACATTGTCCCAGGAGCACGGGGTGAAGGGCCCTCATTTCTTCCACCCACCTGCCCTTGGAACCACGGAACCATCAAGGTTGGAAAAGCCCTCCGAGACTGTCAAACCCAACCCAAACCCAGCGCTGACACGGCACCCACCAACCAACGTCCCCAAGTGCCACCTCCCCACGAGTTTTGAACAATTCCAGGGATGGTCAATCCACCACTGCCAGTGCCTGATCGCCCTCCCAGTGTAGGAATTTCCCCTAAATTCCGATCTAAAGCTGCCTAAAAGCGCTGCAATTTCCCAGGTTCTGGAGAGCGAGGCGCGGGTCCCACCCGGAGCTCCCCGCCCGCCTCTCCGAGATCGCCAAACCCAATCCAAACCCAGCGCTGACACGGCAAGCACCAGCCCATGTCCCCAAGTGCCACCTCCACACGAGTTTTGAACAATTCCAGGGATGGTCAATCCACCACCGCCTCGGGCAGCCGAGCCAGTGCCTGATCATCGGAATTTCCCTTAAAATCCGATCTAAACACGCCTAAAATCCGACCTAAACCTGCCGTGGTGCAGTTCCCCAGGTTGTGGAGAGCGAGGCGCGGGTCCCGCCTCTCCCCAGGCTGTCCCGCCCGGCCCGGCCGGAGCGTCACAAGGTGTCCGTGCTGACTCACTCCGGGATGGAAACTTCTCTCACTCCAGGGAGATCCTCGCAGCTCAGCCAGCCCCAGCACGGAGTTTGTTCCACCGGCTCCCACCACACCAGCCCTGCGGGCCCGGAGAGGCTCGGCTCCCCCAAAGCCTTGGTTTTGTGATGGGAAAGACCCTGGAGAACGGGGGAATTGAGGATTCCCTCCCTGCGCTGCACGGAGGCGGCCTCCGCCTCAGCTGGACGCAGCAGGAAAACTGGAAAGCTTTCCTAGGTCTGAATTTCTGAAGAAACTTCATCCAGCTGCTTCCTCCTCCCTTCCCCCAAAACCTCCGTGCCCACCCGCATCCATCAGCTCAGGTTTGGCACAGGCAGGAGAGCAGGAGGAAACTGCTGCAATCGGTTGGGATCCCCCAAAATCCAAAAATCCGGGTCCCCACATGGCTCCCAGGGCTGGCAGCAGGACCCCAGCTGTGGCTGGAGTATCCAGGAGTTTCCCGGTCCCCGAACTCGGCGTTGGAATGCCAGAGCCATTCCTCAGCCGCCTTCTCTGTGTCCTCACCATCCTCCCAGGAGAGGCTGCAGCTCTTGGAACTGCCAGTACCGCGCTGGGTGTCCCCAAAATTCCACAGGAATCGCTCAGATCCTCCCAGGAGAGGCTGCACCCAGAGCTGTGCTGGGTGTCCCCAAAATTCCACAGGAATCGCTCAGATCCATCCTCCTCATCCTCCCAGGGACGGCCAGCACCGTGCTGGGTGTCCCCAAAATTCCATCGGTCAGCTCCATGCTGCCCATTCTCCCAGGGCCCAGAGCTGTGCTGGGTGTCCCCAAATTCCACAGGAATCGCTCAGATCCATCCTCCTCATCCTCCCAGGCGAGGCTGCACCCAGAGCTGTGCTGGATGCCCCCCAAAATTCCACAGGAATTGCTCGGTTCCATCCTCCTCATCCTCCCAGGAGAGAGGAGAGGCTGCAGGCTGCACCTCCCAGATCTGTGCTGGATGTCCCCCCCAAATTCCATCCTCCCAGGGATTGCTCACCGCGCTGGGTGTTCCATCCTCCTCATCCTCCCAGGAGAGGCTGCACCCAGAGCCGTGCTGGGTGTCCCCAAAATTCCACAGGAATCGCTCGGCTCTGTCCTCCTCATCCTCCCAGGAGAGGCTGCAGCCCCTGGAACTGCCAGAGCCATACCGGGTATCCCCCAAATTCTACAGGAATCGCTCGGTCCCTTCCTCACCATCCTCCCAGGAGAGGCTGCAGCCCCTGGAATTCCCAGCACCGTGCTGGGTATCCCCCAAATTCCACAGGAAATCAGCTCAGATCCATCCTCCCAGGAGAGGCTGCACCCAGAGCTGTGCTAGGTGTCCCCCAAATTCCACAGAAATCACTCAGCTCCTTCCTCCTCATCCTCCCAGGAGAGGCTGCACCCAGAGCTGTGCTGGGTGTCCCCCCAGCACAGGTGCTCAGATCCATCCTCCCAAGGCTGCACCCAGATCTGTGCTGGATGCCCCCCAAAATTCCACAGGAATCGCTCAGATCCATCCTCCTCATCCCCCCAGGAGAGGCTGCACCCAGAGCTGTGCTGGATGCCCCTAAAATTCCACAAAAATCGCTCGGCTCCTTCCTCCTCATCCTCCCAGGAGAGGCTGCAGCCCCTGGAATTCCCAGCACCGTGCTGGGTATCCCCCAAATTCCACAGGAATCACTCAGCTCCTTCCTCCTCATCCTCCCAGGAGAGGCTGCACCCAGAGCTGTGCTGGGTTCCCCCAAAATTCCACAGGAATCACTCAGCTCCTTCCTCCTCATCCTCCCAGGAGAGGCTGCACCCAGAGCTGTGCTGGGTTCCCCCAAAATTCCACAGGAATCGCTCGGCTCCGTCCTCCTCATCCTCCCAGGAGAGTCTGCAGCCCCCGGACCTTCCAGCACCGTGCTGGGCGTCCCCCAAACTCCATCGCTCAGCTCCTTCCTCCCCATCCTCTCCATCGCCATCCTCCCGGGCCCGGCGCAGCCCCGCAGCGCCCAGTGCCCTCGCACGGCCTGGCAGGACATGGGGGGGGCTGGCAGCACCCATTGTGGCCGTGCCAAGCGCCCGGAGCCGTGCCAGGGCCCCGGGAACAGCGGGTGCTGCCCCTGGGCTCCATCCGGCCGCTGCAGGCCCACCAGGAGGCGGCTCCCGGGGCACCGCGGGCACCGCGGCCGGTGCCACGCGAGGCTCAGGGTGCCCAGGGTGGGTGGCACAGCTGGCACAGCCCCCCCGGGACAGTCCCGAGGCTGCTGCGTCACCGCGGCCGGGACAGCAACTTTCACTCGGTTGCTGGTCCCGGTTCAACATCCCCAGCCCGGGCAGAGCCGGCAGCACTCAGTAACACCAGTAACAACCAGTAACACCCAGTAGCACCCAGGAAGACCCAGTAGCCCCCAGTAAGACCCAGTAGGACCCAGTAAGAACCAGTAGCTCCCAGTAACACCCAGTAGGACCTAGTAACAACCAGTAAGACCCAGTAACACCCAGGAAGACCCAGTAAGACCCAGCAGGACCCAGTAGGACCCAGTAGCTCCCAGTAAGACCCAGTAGCACCCAGTAAGACCCAGTAGGACTCAGTAGGACCCAGTAGGACCCACTAACTCCCAGTAAGACCCAGTAGGACCCAGTAGCACCCAGTAAGACCCAGTAGCCCCCAGTAAGACCCAGCAGGACCCAGTAAGACCCAGTAACACCGACTAGGACCCAGTAAGACCCAGTAGGACCCAGTAGGACCCAGTAGGACCGAGTAGCCCCCAGTAGGACCCAGTCAGACCCAGTAGGACCCAGTAGCCCCCAGTAAGACCCAGCAGGACCCAGTAAGACCCAGTAACACCGACTAGGACCCAGTAAGACCCAGTAGGACCCAGTAGGACCCAGTAGGACTCAGTAGGACCCAGTAGCACCCAGTAAGACCCAGTAGGACCCAGTAGCTCCCAGTAGGACCCAGCAGCCCTCAGAGCCCCCAGTTCCGAGGCAGCCTCTCCGTTCCGCGGCTGCCCCGGTCGCAGCCCACCCACACACACCGAGCCCGTCTCCCACCCACCGGGAGCGCTCCCGGCGCGGCGGGAGCGTGCGGCCGTGGGCGGGAGCACGAGGGGGACGTGACGGGGCACGCGTGGGGCTGACCCCCTCCGCCCGCCCCGCGTGGCCGGGCCCCCCACGCCGCTAAAAGTCCCGCTCCCCCCGCTCCCTACCCCCCCACCGTGGAACCCACGGGACGGCCCGAGCAGGGATCGGCGCCATCCGGGCACGGAGAATCCCGCGGCCCGACGGTTCCGTGGGGCCGGGGCTGGGTCCCCGTTCCCCGGTGCCGGTGGCGTTTCCGTCCGGGGCGGCGCATCCAGGGGGCCGGGACGGGGGCAGGACGGGACGGGTCGGGACGGCGCCCCCCGCGCTCCCCGTTGTCCCCGAGCACGTGTCCGTGGGAGCGCCGCGGGGGCGGCGGATCCCGGCGGGTCCCGCTCCGCCAACTGCGGCGGGTCCCGGCGGCGGCGGCGCCGATCGCGCTCGGGACGGAGACCCCGGCCGGGAGCGGCGGCGCCGAAAACCCGGGGTGGATCCGGGACACGCACGGGCCCGGCCCCCGCTCGCTGCCGGCCGGCAGAACCCCACGCGTGTCCGTGGGGAGAGCGGCGGGTCCCGATCGCTCCCGGCTGGCAGAATCCCACGCGTGTCCGTGGGGAGAGCGGTGGGTCCTGCACGTTCTCACCCACGCGTGTCCGTGGGGAGAGCGGCGGGTCCCGCACGGTCTCACCCACGCGTGTCCGTGGGGAGAGCAGCGGGTCCCGCACAGTCTCACTCACACGTGGGCGTGGGGAGAGCGGCGGGACCGCACGCGTGTCCGTGGCGAGAGTAATGGGACCCGCTCCATCCCGGCCGCCAGAACCCCACGCGTGTCCGTGGGACGAGCGGCGAGGGGTCCCGCACGTTTTCAGCCACGCGTGTCCGTGGGGAGAGCGGCGGGTCCTGCTCGCTGCCGGCCTCCAGAACCCCACGCGTGTCCGTGGGAAGAGCAGCGGGTCCCGCACACTCTCACCCACGCGTGTCCGCCCGCACGGCCCCGCTCCCTGCTCCCTCCAGGTCGCCAGAACCCCACGCGGGGTTCAGGCAGCGGAATCGCGCGTGGGGGACTCCCGTGAGAACACAGCAGTGCCCACTCGGCTCAGGGATCACGCGTGAACGTGTAAGCGTGAAAACACGCGTGTGCAAGCGTGGGGACAACCCACGCGGGGGACAGAGCCCGGGTGATGGTGGGGGTGACATCCTCCCAACCCACGCACGGGGGACACGGCCCACGGGCACACACGGACACGCGGGGGACAGAGCCAGCAGCCCACGCACATGGAAGAGATCCAGGACACGCACACGGGGGGGCACACAGGCAGCAGCCCACGCACACGCGAGTGCCACAGTCAGTGTACACCCACAGGCAGGGCTCACAGCCCGCACACGAACACGCGTGGGTGGCAGAGCCCACGAACACGCGGGGAAAACGCCCCGCAGCCCACGGACACGCACGGGAGGGGAGACAGCGAGGCCGCCACGCACACTCAAAGGGTGGCACTGCCACCATCATCCCCACGTTATCGGGGAAATAAACATCGCGCGTTCTGTTCTGCACACGGACCCGGGTGGGGTGTCGCACCCTGGGCCCACCCTCCCATCCCCTAACCCTGCTACGTTATCAAATAATTTATAATTTATAAAAATATTTCTGTGAAATAAACATCGCGCGTTCTGTGCGTGTACAAGCGGGGAACGCACAGCCACGCACTGGGTGGGGGGGGGGGGGTTCAGACCCTGCAGCCCACGCGTGCTCGTGGGACCCCTCCCATCCCCTAACCGTGACCCGGTTATAAAATAATTTATAATTTATAAAAACGATAAATATTTCTATGAAATAAACATCGCCCGCTCTGTTCCGCACACGCACCTGGGTGGGGGTCAGACCCTGCGGCCCACGCGCGCTCGTGGGTCCCCTCCCACAGCCCCGCGTGTTGCGGCCGGACCGGGGGGAGCCGCGGGGGAGCAGCGCCCCCTGGTGGCGGCGGGAGGCGCTGCCCGCGCCGGTGCCGCCGGTGACCGGGGACAGTCCGAAAGTGGTGGGGCCGTGACCGTGACCGAGCCCCGGGGATGGCGGAACCGTGACCGGGGAGAGCCCCGGGAGTGGCGGGGCCGCGACCGGGGAGAGTCCCGGGGATGGCGGGGCCGCGACCCAGGAGGAGCCCCGGGAGTGGCGGGGCCGTGATCGGGGTCAGCCCCGAAACTGGCGGGGCCGGGACCGTGACCGAGCCCGGGGGTGGCGGGGCCGTGACCCGGGAGAGACCGAGAGTGGCGGGGCCGTGACCGGAGGGAGCCCCGGGGGTGACGTCCCGCCGAAGCCGGAGCTGCTTACCGGGATTGCCCCGCCCGGAGCTCTGTTGTCCCCGGTACTGGCCTGTCCCCTGCCCCCCGGTGTCCCCCGGTGTCCCCCGGTGTCCCCCCGGTGTCCCCCCGGTCTCACGGTGTCACCGCTCCGGGACCCCCAGGGCGGAGGAGCAGCACCGGGACCGCAATGAGAGGATTTCAGGAGCCCTCAGCTCGCAGCCGTGCCCTGCAGAATCCCTTCCGTGCCTCAGTTTCCCTGTCCTGCAGAATCCCTTCCGTGCCTCAGTTTCCCTCCCCTGCAGAATCCATTCCCTGCCTCAGTTTCCCTGTCCTGCAGAATCCATTCCCTGCCTCAGTTTCCCTCCCCTGCAGAATCCATTCCCTGCCTCAGTTTCCCTCCCCTACAGAATCTATTCCCTGCCTCAGTTTCCCTCCCCAGAGGAGGGGTCTCTGCTCCCCGCGGAGGTGGCGACACCTGCAGGGTCAAACCCTTCACCTGGTGGGGGGGGCAACAACCAGGGGGGGCCTGGGCTGCCCCCAGACTCTGCCATGGCTCCAGTCAGGTGAGGGGGTGGGCACAGATGAGGGGGTGGGCACAGGTGAGGGGTGGAGCAGATGAGGGGGTTTGGCACAGGTGAGGGGTGGAGCAGGTGAGGGGGCTGAGCACAGGTAAGGGCTGGGCACAGGTGAGGGGTGGGCACAGGTGAGGCGGTGGAGCAGGTGAGGGGGTGGGCACAGGTTAGGGCTGGGCACAGATGAGGGGCTGGGCACAGATGAGGGGCGGGGCACAGGTGAGGTCTGGGGACAGGTGAGAGAGTGGGCACAGGTGAGGGGATGGAGCAGGTGAGGGGGTGGGCGCAGGTGAGGGGCTGGGCACAGGTAAGGGATGGGCACAGCTGAGGGAATTGGGCACAGGTGAGAGAGTGGGCACAGGTGAGGGGGTGAAGCAGGTGAGGGCTGGGCACAGGTGAGGGGATGGGCACAGGTGGGGGTGGGCACAGGTGGGGGTGGGCACAGGTGAGGGCTGGGCACAGATGAGGGGCGGGGCACAGGTGAGGTCTGGGGACAGGTGAGAGAGTGGGCACAGGTGAGGGGATGGAGCAGGTGAGGGGGGTGGGCACAGCTGAGGGAGTTGGGCACAGCTGAGAGGCTGGGCACAGGTGAGGGGGTGGGCACAGCTCAGGGGGGGGGCACAGGTCAGGGGTGGGCACAGCTGAGGGGGTGGAGCAGGCGAGGCCCCGCCTCCATGCCCGTTCCGTGCCCTCCCTAAGCCGCTCAGCAGCTTCACCCCCGCAGTGTCACCCTGCGTAATCTGCCTGGGGGTGCGGGCACCTGCCCCGAGCCCACCGCCCCATCCTCACCGTGACACTGCCCCGGGGCCCTCGTGCCACCGGCTGCCACCTCTGCGTGTGCCCAGCACCTGGGCAGCCCCTGCCAACACCACATCCAGCCCTGCTGGGAATAAGCACCACAGCCCCCCAGCCCCAGGTGATGAGGGAATAATGCCACCCCCAGCTCCTGCTGGGGAAAGCGTGTCAGTGTGCCAGTGGGTCAGCCAAAGCCGCTCAGAGCAGCCCCAGGTGATGCCCAGGTGAGGGATTTGCCGGTGCCACCGTGCCCAGCTCAGCAGCTCGGCGCGGGGGCAGCGTGTCAGTGTGCCAGTGGGTCAGCACACCCTGCACACGCTCGTTACCGCGGGCAAAACCGAGAAAAATTTCCTTTGCTGGTGACAAAAATCGCAAAATCCCAGAATTTTTAGGTTGGAAGATCAAGGACATGGAGTCCAACGCATGTTCTAACACCTCGACCAGATCGTGGTACCAATGCCACATCGAGGGATGGGGACTCGTGGGGGCAGCGCAGGGGCAGCGTGTCAGTGTGCCAGTGGGTCAGCACACCCTGCACGTGCTCGTTACCGTGGGCAAAAACGAGAAAAACTTCCTTTGCTGGTGACAAAAATCACAGAATGACAGAATTTCTAGGTTGGAAAGATCCAAGACCATCGAATCCAACCCATGCCCCAACACCTCGACCAGATCGTGGCACCAGTGCCACATCGAGGGATGGGGGGGGCAGCGTGGGGGCAGCGTGTCAGTGTGCCAGTGGGTCAGCACACCCTGCACACAATCATTACCACGGGCAAAACCGAGAAAAACTTCCTTTGCTGGCGACAAAAAATCAAAAAATCAAAAAAGAATCCCAGAATTTCTAGTTTGGAAGATCAAGATCATCAAGTCCAACCCATCCCCAACACCTCAGCTAGATCATGGCACCAGTGCCACATGCAGGCTTTGTTAAACACCTCGAGGGATGGGACTCATGGGGGCAGTGTGGGGGCAGCGTGTCAGTGTGCCAGTGGGTCAGCACACCCTGCACGCGCTCGTTACCACGGGCAAAACCGAGAAAAACTTCCTTTGCTGGTGACACAAAACAATTTCAGGTTGGAAGATCAAGAATGAGTCCATGAATTTCTAGGTTGGAAGATCAAGATCATTACCACGGGCAAAACCAAGAAAAAGTCCAACCCAGAATGTTGGAAGATCAAGATCATCGAGTCCAGCCCCAACACCTCAACCAGAGCATGGCACCAGTGCCACATCCAGGCTTTGTTAAACACCTCGAGGGATGGTGGCTCCACACCTCCCTGGGCAGACGATTCCAGTGTTTGACCGCTCTTGCTGTGAAAATCCCATTTCTGCCGTCCCTGTGTTGGACACGTTCCGCGTTTGGGAGGGGAGCAGGGTGGCATGCATTTTTCATGGCACAGTTTCTATTTTAACATTTTTTTATAACTTAAAACTACATTTAACACAGTATTTAAGAGAATTAATACAGCATCACTCTCTAACATAACACATATAATATTTATTTTAATATTTGGGAAAAGCCAATCATAAAATACACATTTTTCACAATATTTAACACACTCCTTAAGAAAATTAATACAGCACACGTTTCTAACACAACACATATAATATTTGTTTTAATATTTTCCAAAAGCCAATAATCAAATCCGCATTTTTCACATCTTACAGAGCATAGTTTCTATTTTAACATTTTTTTATAACCTAAAACTCTATTTAACACACTACTTAAAAGAATTAATACAGCATTACTTTCTAACACAACACATATAATATTAATTTTAATATTTGGGAAAAGCCAATCATAAAGTACGCATTTTTCACAATATTTAACACAGTCCTTAAGAAAATTAATACAGCATTACTCTCTAACACAACACATATAATGTTAATTTTAATATTTCCAATCAGAAAATACATGCATTTTTCAAAGCATAGTTTCTATTTTAACATTTTTTATAGCCTAAAACTCTATTTAACACACTCCTTAAGAGAATTAGTACAGCATTACTCTCTAACACAACACATATAGTATTAACTTTCAATATTTCCAATCACAAAATTCACATTTTTCACCCTCCCCACACATGCCTGGCTATTTTAAATATTTTTAATACATGCCCCAAACACGGACAGGAGGCTCGGGCGCTGTGGGTTTTTGGCCCTGCTGGGACATTTCTGGATATTTTGGGAGCACGGGGGCGGCTGCAGTGACCCGGGTGTCAGAGGGATGCCCCGGCTGATGAAAAGCCGCCTATTTGCTCCCCTTAAGAGAAGGGCCGAGCTGGGGAAACTGAGGGGTTTGATTTTAAGATGAAAGAGCCCCAGGCTGATTTTTCACAATATTTAACACAGTCCTTAAGAAAATTAATACAGCTCGGCTAACACAACACATATAATGTTAATTTTAATAGGGGCAATCCTGCCCCAGCATAGCATCCCACCTAAAATCCTGCAGGAGAATTAATACAGCCCCATCGCCCACCAGGGCTGCTGGCTGAGACTGGGGTCACTGGGAGGTGTTTATGGGGAGGTGGGACATGGTCAGGATCATCCCACCCCAAATCCTGCAGGAGAGCCCCCCATCGCCCACCAGGGCTGCTGGCTGTGATGGGGTCACTGGGAGGTGTTTATGGGGAGGTGGGACATGGTCAGGATCATCCCACCCCAAATCCTGCAGGAGAGCCCCCCATCGCCCATCAGAGCTTCTGTCTGTGATGGGGCAGAGTCTGGGGTCACTGGGAGGCGTTTATGGGGAGGTGGGACATGGTCAGGGGCATCTGCTCCAAGAGCATCCCACCCCAAATCCTGCAGGAGAGTCCCCTCATCACCCACCAGAGCTTCTGTCTGTGATGGGGTCTCTCTGTCTGTAATGGGGTCTCTCTGGCTGTGATGGGGTCACTGGGAGGTGTTTGGGGGACTGGGGAGATGGGACACAGGGGCATCTCCTGCTCCAGAGCATCCCACCCCAAATCCTGCAGGACAATCCCCATTAGCCACCAGAGCTGCTGGCTGAGACTGGGGTCACTGGGAGGTGTTTAGGGGGAGGAGGGACATGGTCAGGATCATCCCACCCCAAATCCTGCAGGAGAGTCCCCTCATCACCCACCAGAGCTTCTGTCTGTGATGGAGTCTCTCTGTCTGAGTCTGGGGTCACTGGGTAGTGTTTGGGGGGATTAGGGACATAGGACATGGTCAGGGGGATCTCCTGCTCCAAGACCATCCCACCCCAAATCCTGCAGGACACTCCCCATCACCCACCAGAGCTTCTGGCTGAGTTTGGGGTCACTGGGTGGTGTTTAGGGGGATTGGGGAGGTGGGACATGGTCAGGAGCATCCCACCCCAAATCCTGCAGGAGATTCCCCCATCACCCACCAGAGCTGCTAGCTGAGACTGGGGTCACTGGGTGGTGTTTGGGGGATAGGGGAGATGGGACACAGGGGCATCTCCTGCCCCAGAGCGGCGCACCCCAAATCCTGCAGGAGATTCCCCCATCGCCCACCAGGGCTGCTGGCTGAGACTGGGGTCACTGGGAGGTGTTTACGGGGAGGTGGGACATGGTCAGGGGCTTTGCCTCCTGCTCCAGAGCATCCCACCCCAAATCCTGCAGAAGACCCCCCTATCAGAGCTTCTGTCTGTGATGGAGTCTCTCTGTCTGAGTCTGGGGTCACTGGGTGGTGTTTGGGGGACTGGGGAGATGGGACACAGGGGCATCTCCTGCTGCAGGAGCATCCCACCCCAAATCCTGCAGGAGACCCCCTCATCAGAGCTTCTGTCTGTGATGGGGCTGAGACTGGGGTCACTGGGTGGTGTTTAGGGGGGGTAGGAGATGGTCAGGAGCATCCCACCCCAAATCCTGCAGGAGAGCCCCCTCATCACCCACCAGAGCTTCTGGCTGAGACTGGGGTCTCTCTGGCTGTGATGGGGTCACTGGTTGGTGTTTGGGGGGATTAGGGACATAGGACATGGTCAGGGACATCTCCTGCTCCAAGAGCATCCCACCCCAAATCCTGCAGGAGAGCCCCCCATCGCCCACCAGAGCTGCTGGCTGAGACTGGGGTCACTGGGTGGTGTTCAGGGGGATTGGGGAGATGGGACACAGGGGCATCTCCTGCTGCAGGAGCATCCCACCCCAAATCCTGCAGGAGAGTCCCCTCATCACCCACCAGAGCTTCTGTCTGTGATGGGGTCTCTCTGTCTGAGTCTGGGGTCATTGGGTGGTGTTTAGGGGGTCTGGGGAGGTGGGACATGGTCAGGGGCATCTCTTGCTCCAGGAGCATCCCACCCCAAATCCTGCAGCAGAGTCCTCATCACCCACCAGAGCTTCTGGCTGAGACTGGGGTCACTGGGAGGTGTTTGGGGGGAGGTGGGACATGGTCAGGGGCTTTGCCTCCTGCTCCAGAGCATCCCATCCCAAATCCTGCAGGAGATTCCCCCATTGCCCACCAGAGCTGCTGGCTGAGATGAGGACACTGGGTGGTGTTTATGGGGAGGTGGGACATGGTCAGGGGCATCTGCTCCAAGAGCATCCCACCCCAAATCCTGCAGGAGACCCCCTCATCAGAGCTTCTGTCTGTGATGGGGCTGAGCCTGGGGTCACTGGGTGGTGTTTAGGGGGGGTAGGAGATGGTCAGGAGCGTCCCACCCCAAATCCTGCAGGAGAGTCCCCTCATCACCCACCAGAGCTGTCTGTGATGGGGTCTGTCTGTCTGTGATGGGGTCTGTCTGTCTGAGTCTGGGGTCCCTGGGAGGTGTTTAGGGGGTCTGGGGAGGTGGGACATGGTCAGGGGCATCTCCTGCTCCAAGAGCATCCCACCCCAAATCCTGCAGGAGATTCCTCATCACCCACCAGAGCTTCTGGCTGAGTCTGGGGTCACTGGGAGGTGTTTATGGGGTCTGGGGAGGTGGGACATGGTCAGGGGCTTTGCCTCCTGCTCCAGGAGCATCCCACCCCAAATCCTGCAGGACATTCCCCATCACCCACCAGAGCTTCTGGCTGAGTCTGGGGTCACTGGGAGGTGTTCAGGGGGACTGGGGAGGTGGGACATGGTCCTGGCGCATCCCACCCCAAATCCTGCAGGAGATTCCCCATCACCCACCAGAGCTTCTGTCTGAGGTTGGGCTCACCCCTGTTTGATTCCTGGGAATCCAATCCCTGCCCTTTTGAAGGCAGGACCTTGTGAGCGCACCAGGAACGCCTCAAACCCCACATGGCAGTGCCGTGCAGCTCCTGTGCCATCCCAGCCCCGGTGCCTGAGGGATCTGGGCCCTTCTGGCCTCTCCCTCACCTCCTCCTTGCAGGTGGGCACCAGGAAAAAAGCAGCCAGAGCCTGGATCTTGCATTTCCACCCCTTTATTTGGGAAGCTGCACCAAAAAGTGGTGTAATAAATTAAAGCAGAGGCCAGGTGAGGAAGGGGAAAGCAGAGTGGGATCTTCAGCAGAGAGGATGGAGCACCAGGGAATCCCAACAGCTGCAGGAACCGGAAAAGTAGGGACAGCTGCAAAACCAGTGGCACAAACCAAATGTGCCTTGGGTGTCATCCTGAAGGTCAAGTTTGAGCCACGAGGTTTGAACCTCCCTTTATGGAGGCACCAGAATGGAGGAGGGAGCAGGGGAGGACAGCACAAACCCAGGGAAAGGGGAAGCGCCCAGGACCTGGGAGCTTGGTCCTCACAGCTCTGTGCCCTCCAGGGATCGAGAACTTTGCTCCTGCCACTGCTGGTTTGGGGTTCTTGATGAAGTCGTGCCCTTCATCCTCCTCTCCCAGGCCGGTTGTTTGTGCCCCATTCTGTGTCCCCAAACCCAGGCCTGAAGTGGGTGCAGGAAGGTTTGTTCCAGGAGGGAGATGGGCAGGACTGCCTCGTCCTGCCGCGTGGAGGGAGCAGCTCCAGTTTCTGCATCTCAACTCTGCCCCCAAGGCAGCCACGTCCCAACCCCTCAGGGGACACTGAACGTGACCCGGGTGGGGAATGTGAGCACCAGGAATACGGGATCAGCTCGGGAACAGTGCAGGCAGGGATGTCCAGAGTCCCCAACACCCACAGCCCAGCTTTGGGCAGCCTGATGTGGCCTTGGCTCTGTCCCACACGTCCCCAAAGCCCCCTGCTCCCCCTGACGAGACCCTCACCTTCCCAGCCTCTCCAAAGGGATCCACCGAGGGCTCACGGAGCTCTCCAGCTCC
Source organism: Emberiza elegans (assembly GCA_024865655.1). NCBI lineage: Eukaryota > Metazoa > Chordata > Aves > Passeriformes > Fringillidae > Emberiza > Emberiza elegans. The sequence goes on along the minus strand of JALJVW010000117.1, from coordinate 2,391,326 downwards.
CTCCCCTTCCACCAGCAGCACAATCCTGGAGAAAAGGGGGGTCCCACTACATCTCCCCCAGCCCCTAACTACAGCCACAAGCATCCACAATCATGTCGGGGATGTCGGTCTTGACGATGTTGCTGTTGCGATCGAAGTAGAGCACGGAGAGCGGGCGGCGCCGCGTGGGCACGCAGCAGGAATGCCCCGAGGCTTGGACGTTGTTGGCTTTGACCAGGTTGAAGACGGCTGTGTGGAAGGAGGAGGCCATGCCAGGGCTGCCGGCCACGTGCAGAGGGCACTGGCCCACGCAGTAATTGATCTGGTAGCCCTCGGGCTTGATGATCCAATCGTTCCAGCCGATGTCGCGGAAATCCACGTAGAAATCCTTGCGGCAGCACAGGTTGGAATTCTGGCTGCAGCGGAGGCTGCGCTTGGCCACGCGGTGTCCGGGCTCCCTCACCTTCACCTTGGCCACCAGGAAGGGCTGGTGGGACCAGCTGGCGTTGAGCTGGGCCGTGACATCGCCGCCGTCCAGCTCCAGCCGCAGGGTCCGGCTGTGCCCGGAGAAGAAGCTCTGGAGCGCCGGCAGGAGTGGGAAGGAGCGCCAGCCGCTGCCCGTCGTGCCCAGCCGCCTCGCCCCCAGCAGCGTGCGGTTGCCCCCAGCCCCAGCCCCGGCTTGGGAGGCCAGGAAGATCCTCAGGGTGAGGCCGGAGCGGGGAACTCGCAGGTAGAGCCAGAGCTGAGCCTGCAGGATGCGAAGGTCCTGGTCCTGCGCCTGGCTGAACTGGAATTGCAGCCCCGAACTGGAGGGAGATGTGGGATCTGAGGGGAGAAAGGGATGAGGAGGTGAGCGCTGAGGGATGCCCAAAACTTCCAGCTTTGGTGTCCTCCACCCTTCCCTGCAGCCCAGCTTCGGGCAGAAGGGGTGCAGAGGGGGACCCTGCTCTCACCTGGCCCCTCTTCTCACGGGGGGAGGCTGGAAAGCGTTCCCAGCCCCCCCAAATTAATCCTGCAGCTCCCAGTTTAAGAGTCCCAGGCACCCTGAGGACCCTCATGGTTTTGGGGGACAAAACAAAGGTCCCGACAAGCAGGGGCAGGAGAGGAACCGCCTGCCCCTCTCTCCCTCCTGGGATGTCACCGGTGCGCGGTGGGTGCGGGGGCTCCGAGTCACGCACAGCCCGGGGGTCCCCGCGTCCCCGGGGGTCCCCAGGACACGGATCCCACGCCCCGGGGCTCACCGGGCTCTCGGGGACCACGCACCCACCCGTCTGCGACCACCTCTCCCTCCCGGGATGTCACCGGTGCTCCCGAGTCACGCACAGCCCGGGGGTCCCCAAGTCCCCGGGGGTCCCCAGGACACGGATCCCACGCCCCGGGGCTCACCGGGCTCTCGGGGACTGCACGCACGCACCCACCCGTCTGCGACCACCTCTCCCTCCCGGGATGCCACCGGTGCTCCCGAGTCACGCACAGCCCGCGGGTCCCTGCGTCCCCAGGGGTCCCCAGGGTGCAGGACACGGACCCCACGCCCCGGGGCTCACCGGGTTGTCCCGCTCCCCGTCGGGGACCGCGCACCCACCTGTCTGCGACCGCCTCCCACCTCCCGGGGTGTCCCCGGTGCACGGAGGGCGCGGGGACTCCCGGGTCACGCACAGCCCGGGGGTCCCCAGGGCACGGACCCCACGCCCCGGCGCTCACCGCGCTCTCGGGCACCGCGCACACCCACCTGTCTCGGCGAAACTGATGATCTCGTAGCTCTGCTCCTCCTCCTCCTCGCTCCCGGGGCCACCGGGGCTCCGGCGGGCGCCTCCCGCCTGCAGCCGCCGCAGGGCGCGGGTCACGGCGGCGCGGGGCACGGCGTGGGCGAGCCGCGGGCGATCGCGGAGCCGCAGCTTCTCCAGCAGCTGCTTCTTGGCCACCTCCTCCAGCAGCCACCGCTCCGGGCCCGCCGGGCACGACGGGACACCGGGGCTCGGCCGCCGCCGCCGCCGCCGCCGCCGCGTACAGAACCGCGGCCAGCAGCAGCCACGGGCCCGGCGGAGCCATCCGCGCCCACCGGACGGCACGGGAGGAGCGGCGGCAGCGGCACCGACGGGGCGGCACCGGCAGCGGCGCCCGAGGGAGCGGCAGCGGTCCGGGATGGATGGGACGGGAGCGGGAGGGGCACCGGGAGCGGCACCGGGAGCGGCACCAGGAGCGGCACCGGGAGCGATATCGGGAGGGCACCGGGAGCGGCACCGGGAGCGGCACCGGGAGCGGCACCGGGAGCGATACCGGGAGCGATACCGGGAGCGGCACCGGGAGCGATACCTTGAGGGCACCTGGGGCACCTGCGGGCTGGGGGTGGCACCGCCCGTCCCGCCCCGGGGATTACCAGGAGCGCACCGGGAGCGGCACCGGGAGCGCACCGGGAGCAATACCGGGAGCGATACCGGGAGGGCACCGGGAGCGGTACCGGCACCGGGAGCGGAGCGGCGGGCCCTGCTTTGGGCACCTGCGGCCGGGGGCGGTGCCGCCGCCCCCCCGCCCCCCGCCATTGGCCGCCGCACCTGCCCGTCCCGTCCCAAAGTCGGGGATTACCGGGATTAGCACCCCAACCCCGCCCCCGCGGCCGTTCCCGGGCCTCGCCAACGGGCGGGGAACGGCGGGAGGGGTCCCACGGGGCACCGGGCACCCGTGGGTCGGACACGAGTGGGGTCGTACCCGGGGAAGTTCCCACGGGGGTGTGCGCGCAGCGGAACGTGCAGAGCTGCGAGCGTGGAGAGGAAAAACCCCGACAAAAGGCACCGGGATCCTCCAAAACCTCCAGGGAGTGAGGGCTGGGGAAAATCCCGGCCGGCAGAGGCAGCCGGAGGGATCCCAGCTCGGCTGCCCACCCCTGGGTGCCACAGAGCTGCCCCAGCCTGGGCACTGCCCCCCGGGCACCCTCGAGCCACCCTGGCGGTGACAGCCCCGTTATAGGACCCGGCAGGGATCAGGGCACTGTCACATCTCCGGGCTTTTGTCACTCCCAGCAGGTTCTGGGGGTCTGAGCCCACCCCAGTCCATCCTCAGCCCGGGGCAGGGATGGGAAGGAGCAGTGAAGGTGCGCAGCGCGCTTCCTCCTCCTCCTCGCAAAATAAAAAAGGGGATTTGTGTGTCCTGAGGGCTCAGGAGATGCCAGCCAGCATCACAGCAATGCTCCTTGCAAAATAAAAAAGGGGATTTGTGTGTCCTGAGGGCTCAGGAGATGCCAGCCAGCACCACAACAATGCTCCTCACAAAATAAAAAAGGGGATTTGTGTGCCCTGAGGGCTCAGCCAGTGTCACACCAAGCTGAAGATGTTCCTCACACCAAACTGAAGATGTTCCTCACACCAAGCTGAAGATGTTCCTCAGACTCTTTGGAGTGGGATGTGCAGGCTGAGGCAGGGCAGGGGCTGGCAGAAAACCTGACCAAAGTGATGCAAGATGCCACCAGGGTGTTGGGGGATTGGCAGAGCCCCCAACGGGAGCAGGGAAGCCACAGAGCTGCCCCAGCCTGGGCACTGCCCCCCGGGCACCCTCGAGCCACCCTGGCGGTGACAGCCCCGTTATAGGACCCGGCAGGGATCAGGGCACTGTCACATCTCCGGGCTTTTGTCACTCCCAGCAGGTTCTGGGGGTCTGAGCCCACCCCTTGGACCACCCGGTCCATCCTCAGCCCGGGGCAGGGATGGGAAGGAGCAGTGAAGGTGCGCAGCGCGCTTCCTCCTCCTCGTCCCAAAATAAAAAAGGGGATTTGTGTGTCCTGAGGGCTCAGGAGATGCCAGCCAGCACCACAACAATGCTCCTCACAAAATAAAAAAGGGGATTTTTGAGTCCTGAGGGCTCAGGAGATGCCAGCCAGCACCACAGCAATGCTCCTCACAAAATAGAAAAGGGGATTTGTGTGTCCTGAGGGCTCAGGAGGAACTGAGGGCTCAGCCAGTGTCACACCAAGCTGAAGATGTTCCTCACACCAAGCTGATGATGTTCCTCACACCAAGCTGAAGATGTTCCTGACATCAGGCTGAAGGTGTTCCTCACACCAAGCTGAAGGTGTTCCTCACACCAAGCTGAAGATGTTCCTGACATCAAGCTGAAGATGTTCCTCACACCAAGCTGAAGATGTTCCTCAGACTCTTTGGAGCGGGATGTGCAGGCTGAGGCTGGCAGGAACCTGACCAAAGTGATGCAAGATGCCACCAGGGTGTTGGGGGGATTGGCACAGAAGCCCGGGAACTTGAAGCCCTGCCAGGCCAGTGCTCCAGCATGTCCTGTGCCCGCTGCACCGGCTCCAAGGTCGTGACCACACGGAGCCCCTGGGCCTGGGCGAGCCAGAGGTGCCATGTAAACAGAGTCTGGGAAAAAGCGCCCACAGGAGGTGATGCAAGCCCAGAGCAAGGGGGCAAAGGGCTCAGCTGGCTGGCAGCTCCCAGAATAGCCCAGGAATGTCAACAGAGAGGAGCCAGGGGGCACAGGGTGGCCTGGAGCACAGATCCCACAGGGCCTGGGAGCCCTGGGCGCGGGGCAGGGGAGGGACGGGGCAGGTGGCACCTCCAGGGCACACGTGCTCACAGGTAAAGGTGCTGCCACACGTGGGAGAGACCTCTTGAAGGAGCAGGGGTGGTGGCCGCCCAGTGACAGGGGATGGAGTGGGGTGGGATACGGGGGAGCAGCTCAGGGAGGCCCCCCCATCCCTGGAGTGCTCAAGGCCACGCTGGACAGGGCTTGGAGCAGCCTGGGATGGTGGAAGGTCCCTGCCCTGCTCACAGGTGCCCCATGGAGAGAGACCTCTTGAAGCAGCTGGAGTGACAGGAGCAGGGGTGGCACACTGCGCGTGTGCTGCAGCCATCTTGTCACCCTCAGTGCCATGCTTTCATAAGCTACAAGAACCTAAAATTTGGTGGGTGATTGGTTGATGATTTATGATCATTGTTCGTATTTTTGTTTGGTTTTTTGGGGGGGCAATTAGTTCCGGGGTTAATTCTATGATTGGTTATGGAGTGATGATGACAGTTGGTTATTGTTGTTATTACTAATACACTTTCAGTTAACCTTCCTCTATATTTCCTAATTTATCATCATGGTTTGTATTTTTGTTTGGTTTTTTGGTGGGGGGGGTTAGTTCTGGGGTTAATTCTATGATTTGTGATGACAGTTGGTTATTGTTTTTGATACTAGGAAATAGAGAGGAAGGTTAATTGAAAGTGTATTGATTACAAATGATTTGGATAATGTAGGGATAAATGGTTTAATTATTTGATATAAAAATAAATTTATTCATGGGGTGCTGCCCCATGCAGGGGGATTGGGGTGGTGGCTGCCCAGTGGCAGGGGATGGAGTTGGGTGGGATATGGGGGAGCAGTGAGGTTGGTGATGCACAGGGGGCTCAGAGAAGCCTCCCCATCCCTGAAGTGCTCAAGGCCACGTTGGACAGGGCTTGGAGCAGCCTGGGATGGTGGAAGGTCCCTGCCCATGGTAAGGGATGGAGCTGGATGAGCTTTAAGGTCCCTTGCAACCCAAACCATCCCAGGTTCTGTGATGCACACTCACACGTGTTCAGGCCCCTCTCAGATATCTGGATATGAGATTTAGGATCCCTTCCCACCCAAAAACACATCCCACGTGTTCAGGCCCCTCTCAGATACCTGGATATGAGATTTAGGATCCTTTCCAACCCAAACTATTCTGGATTCTGTGATGCACACTCACATGTGCTCAGAGCCCCTCTCAAATATCCGGATATGAGCTTTAAAGTCCCTTCCAACCCAAACCATCCCAGGTTCTGTGATGCACACTCACACATGTTCAGAGCCCCTCTCAGATATCTGGATATGAGATTTAGGATCCCTTCCCACCCAAACTGTTCTGGATTTTGTGATGCACACTCACACGTGTTCAGAGCCCCTCTAAAATATCTGGATATGAGATTTAGGATCCCTTCCAACCCAAACTGTTCTGGATTCTGTGATGCACACTCACACGTGTTCAGAGCCCCTCTCAGATATCTGGATATGAGCTTTAGGATCCTTTCCAACCCAAACCATGCCAGATTCTGTGATGCACACTCACACATGTTCAGGCCCCTCTCAGATATCCGGATATGAGCTTTAAAGTCCCTTCCAACCCAAACTATTCTGGGTTCTGTGATGCACACTCACACGTGTTCAGGCCCCTCTCAGATATCTGGATACAAGATTTAAACTTCCTTCCAACCCAAACCATGCCAGATTCTGTGATGCACACCCACATGTGCTCAGAGCCCCTCTCAGATATCTGGATATGAGATTTAAGGTCCCTTCCAACCCAAACTATTCTGGATTCTGTGATGCACACTCACACGTGTTCAGGTCCCCTCTCAAATATCTGGATGCCTGCTCCATGTTGGCCAGGCTCCTTGTGCCCCACATGCCCATCCCTGCTGTGCTGTGTTCCCCCATCCCTGCTGTGCTGTGTTCCCCCATCCCTGCCAGCTCCCAGAGCCAGGGCTGGGGCTGTGGAACACACAGGAACCAGGAGACAAAATGTGGGAAAACAGAAGAGGCACTCTCCAGAACATTCACCATGGCAGTGAGCTGGGTCTCCCCAAAGGGATTAACCCTGTTGAACCTGCCTGGATCCCTCTGCATGGGGCAGCACCCCATGAACCCCCACACCACCTCCAGCTCACCAAGAGCATCCCATCCCATCCCATCCCATCCCATCCCATCCCATCCCATCCCATCCCATCCCATCCCATCCCATCCCATCCCATCCCATCCCATCCCATCCCATCCCATCCCATCCCATCCCATCCCCTCCCCTCCCAGCTCGTGCCCCCCAGCACGCTCCAGCCCCGGATCTGGGGCAGGGGTGAGCGCGGAGCTCTTGCACCCATTGCATAACTGTGTTGTTGATTAAGCGGTTCCCAGAAAGCAAAGCCCAGGCGCTGACCTGACCAAAATACCCGCCAAGGCCCCCCTGGGCCCAGCACCAGGTGCACACATGGCTCCTGGGGCCTCTGACCCCGGGGCCGTTGGGGTGAGTGTGGCACCTGGTGACCTGACCTGCAGGTGACAACGGCCGCGCTGAGCCAGGACCCCCCCCAAGAGTTTGTGCAGCAGCACATGAGCAGGGAATTAATCATGGGAATTAATCAGGGAATTGTGGAATTAATAACGGAATTAATAATGGAATCATGGAATTAATTAACCATGGAATTAATAATGGAATCATGGAATTAATAATGGAATTGTGGAATTAATAATGGAATTAATCATGGAATCATGGAATTAATCATGGAATTAATCATGGAATTAATCATGGAATTGTGGAATTAATAATAGAATCATGGAAATAATAATGGAATTAATAATTGAATTAATAATGGAATTAATCATGGAGTCGTGGAATTAATAATGGAATCATGGAATTAATAATGTAATTAATAATGTAATTAATAATGTATTTAATCATGGAAATTAATAATGGAATTAATAATAGAATTAATCATGGAATAATGGAATTAATCATGGAATCAATAATGGAATTAATCATGGAATCAATCATGGAATTAATCATGGAATCATGGAATAAATAATGGAATCATGGAATTAATCATGGAATCATGGAATTAATCATGGAATCAATCATGGAATTGTGGAATAAATAACGGAATCATGGAATTAATCATGGAATAATGGAATTAATCATGGAATTATGGAATTAATAATGGAATCGTGGAATTAATCATGGAATAGTGGAATTAACCATGGAATCATGGAATAAATAATGGAATCATTAAATAAATCATGGAATCATTAAAGTTGGAAAAACCTGCCTCACTGAGCCCAACCATTAACCCAGCACAGCCAAAGCCATCACTAAACCACATCCCCAGATATTTTTGAACATTTCCAGGGATGGCGACTCCACCACTGCCCTGGGCAGCCCATTCCCGGCTTGGCCACTCTTTCTGCGGTGAGATTTTCCCTGATCTCCAATCTAAACCTCTCCTGACACAGCCCGAGGCCGTTTCCTCTTGCCGGGGGCAGAGCAGCCGTGCCCGGAGCGGTGGCACCGGCTGGGAACGGGCCATGGGACTGGGAATTAAACATTAACTCCGCTCAAGGCAAGGGAAGGGACTGTTAGAAATTCCCACCCCTCCTGGGAGCTGGAGCTGCCCAAGGGGCGCCTGGCACAGCGGGCTCGGACCTTTGCTTTGGGGGCTGTTGATTCTGGCAAAGGCTCCTTGCAGCAGCTCTGTCCCCTCCTGGAGGGGGGACCGAGGGGACATCGTGTCTGTCCCCATCACATCTGGATTGATTCCATGTCCCCAAGGCATTGCTGGGCTGGGGTCGTGTCCGTGTCCCCATGGCTGGGCTGGGGTGCTGCAGGGTGGGCTCCCCACTGGCCTGACTGGTCCCAACAGGACAATCTCCCAGCCCTGGGCCTGAACCACCCCTTCCAAAGGCTCCTGAGAGATCAGGGGAGGGATCACTGTGCCCTCCTGGAGTAGAGACTGAGGGGACATCATGTCTGTCCCCATTTGTGTCACACCTGGGTTGATTCCATGGATTCCATGTCCCCATGGCTGGGCTGTGCTGCAGGGTGGGCTCCCTGACTGGTCCCATCAGGACAATCCCATCCCTGGGATGTCTGTCAACATCTGTGAGATCAGGGGACACCAGCAGAGCAGGAGCCATGGCAAGGAGGAAGGATCTCTCTTCTCTCCTGGAGGGGGGACCGAGGGGACATCGTGTCTGTCCCCTCCTGTGTCACACCTGGATTGATTCCATGGATGCTGTGTCCCCACCTGTGTCATCTGGACATCCCCACCTGACATCTGGATTGATTCCATGTCCCCAAGGCATGGCTGGGCTGGGGTCGTGTCCATGTCCCCATGGCTGGGCTGTGCTGCAGGGTGGGCTCCCTGACTGGTCCCATCAGGGCAATCTCCCAGCCCTGGGCCTCAGCCACCCCTTCCAAAGGCTCCTTGCAGCACCTCTGTCCCCTCCTGGAGTGGGGACTTAGGGGACATCGTGTCTGTCCCCACCTGTGTCACATCTGGATTGATTCCACGTCCCCATGGCTGGGCTGGGGGCTGCAGGGTGGGCTCCCCACTGGTCTGACTGGTCCCAACAGGACAAGGGAGAGAGGAAGGATCGCTCTTCATGAAGGATCACATGTCAGGGAGGAAGGATCACTCTTCCCTCCTGGAGTGGGGACCGAGGGGACATCGTGTCTGTCCCCATCACATCTGGATTGATTCCATGTCCCCAGGGCATTGCTGGGCTGGGGTCGTGTCCGTGTCCCCATGGCTGGGCTGTGCTGCAGGGTGGGCTCCCTGACTGGTCCCATCAGGACAATCTCCCAGCCCTGGGCCTCAGCCACCCCTTCCAGACCATCCTGAGAGATCAGGGGAGGGATCACTGTGCCCTCCTGGAGTAGAGACCAAGGGGACATCGTGTCTGTCCCCCCCTGTGTCATCTGGACATCCCCATGTCCTGGATTGATTGCTGGTCCTGGGGGCATTGCAGGGCTGGGCTCGTGTCCATGTCCCCTGGCTGGTCTGTGCTGCAGGGTGGGCTCCTGACTGGTCCCCAGCCCTGGGACCTCAGCCACCCTTTCAAAGGCAACCAGAGATCCAAAGGCTCCTTGCAGCACCTCTGTGCCCTCCTGGAGTAGAGACTGAGGGGACATCGTTTCTGTCCCCACCTGTGTCACACCTGGGTTGATTCCATGTATTCCGTGTCCCCATGGCACTGCTGGGGGCTGCAGGGTGGGCTCCCTGACTGGTCCCATCAGGACTGGTCCCACCAGGACAGGGGAGAGGAAGGGATCGCTCTTCACCAGGATCACAGTCAGGGAGGAAGGATCACTCTGCCCTCCTGGAGTGGAGACCGAGGGGACATCGTGTCTGTCCCCACCTGTGTCATCTGGACATCCCTGTCTGACATCTGGATTGATTCCACGTCCCCATGGCTGGGCTGGGGGCTGCAGGGTGGGCTCCCCACTGGCCTGACTGGTCCCAACAGTGCTGGGACAATCTCCCAGCCCCTGGGCCTCAGCCACCCTTTCCAAAGGCTCCTGAGAGATCAGGGGAGGGATCACTGTGCCCTCCTGGAGTAGAGACTGAGGGGACATCGTGTCTGTCCCCATCACATCTGGATTGATTCCATGTCCCCAAGGCATTGCTGGGCTGGGGGCTGCAGGGTGGGCTCCCCACTGGCCTGGCTGGTCCCAACAGGAAAACCTCCCACCCCTTCCAAAGCCTCCAGGGAGAGCAGGGGACAGAGCAGGGAGCCACGGCAGGGAGGAAGGATCCCTCTGCCCTGGCTGCACCCTCCTCATCCTCCCTGGGAAAGGCCACTTTGGAATTGCTGCGCTGTGCTGGGGTGAGGAAGGGTTAGGGTTAGGATTAAGGTGTCTCTCTCCTTGGGAGTGGGACAAACCCCAGCTCAGCACCTCAGGGCTGTGCTGCTTGAGCTGAGGGGCGCGCAGGGCCACAGGAGCAGCCGAGGGCTCTGCTGTCCCTTCCCTGTGTCCCCACAGCTGCAGCATCCCAGGAAGCTTGGCACTGGCTCCGGGGAAGCTGTTTGTTCAATAAATATAGACGGTGAAACGAGGAGTTGGAAAAGGAAGGGATAAAACAAACACCAAACCCTGCCTGGGCTTGCGCAAGCGGCCTTGGGTCCCAGACGGGATCGATCCCTGAGCCTTCCTCCCTTCCCTGGGGACGCCTGGGCCTGGGGAGATGGGGTCCCTGCTCCAGATGGGAGGACGTGGGACGAGCTGCCACACGTTTGTGGCCCTTCCATCCCTTCCACGCCTTCTCCGGCCCTCCGGGACAATCCATGCCTGCTCCAGATGGGAGGATGGGGGACAAGCTGCCACATGTTTGTGGCCCTTCCATCTCTTCTCCAGTGTCACCAGCCTTCCAGGACAACCCATCCCTGCTCCAGGTGGGCCGGTGGGAGGATGTGGGACAAACTGCTTGTGTCCCTTCCATCCCTTCCATCCCTTCCATTCCTTCTCCAGTGTCACCAGTCCTCCAGGACAGCCCATCCCTGCTCCAGATGGGCCGGTGGGAGGATGTGGGACAAACTGCCACACACCTGTGTCCCTTCCATTCCTTCTCCAATGTCACCAATCCTCCAGGATGACCCATCCCTGCTCCAGGTGGGCCAGTAGGGAGGATGTGTGACAAACTGCTTGTGTCCCTTCCATCCCTTCCATCCCTTCCATTCCTTCTCCAGTGCCACCAGTCCTCCAGGACATCCCATCCCTGCTCCAGCAGGGCTGGTGGGAGGATGTGTGATGAAATACCATGTTTGTGGCCCTTCTATCCCTTCCATCCCTTCTCCAGTGTCACCAACCCTCCAGGATGACCCATCCCTGCTCTATCAGGGCTGGTGGGAGGATGCATGACAAACTGCCACACGCTTGTGTCCCTTCCATCTCTTTCATCCCTTCCCCAGTGCCACCAATCCTCCAGGATGACCCACCCCTGCTCCAGCCCAGCTGGTGGAGGATGTGTGACAAACTGCTTGTGGCCCTTCCATCCCTTCTCCAGTGTCACCAGTCCTCCAGGACAGCCCATCCCTGCTCCAGCAGGGCTGGTGGAGGATGTGTGACAAACTGCCCCTTCCATCCCTTCCATCCCTTCCATTCCATTCCTTCTCCAGTGTCACCAAACCTCCAGACAAACCATCCCTGCTCCAGCCAGGCTGGTGGAGGATGTGTGGCAAACTGCTTGTGTCCCTTCCATCCCTTCCATCCCCTCTCCAGTGCCACCACTCCCTCAGGACAACCCATCCCTGCTCCAGCAGGGCAGGTGGAGGACATGGGACAAACTGCTTATGTCCCTTCCACTCCTTCCCCAGTGTCACCAACCCTCCAGGATGACCCACCCCTGCTCCAGCCCAGCTGGTGGAGGATGTGTGACAAACTGCTTGTGGCCCTTCCATCCCTTCCCCAGTGCCACCAGTCCTCCAGGACAACCCATCCCTGCTCCAGCAGGGCTGGTGGAAGATGTGTGACAAACTGCCACACACCTGTGTCCCTTCCATTCCTTGTCCATTGTCACCAGTCCTCCAGGACATCCCATCCCTGCTCCAGTTGAGTAGGTGGGAGGATGTGTGACAGACTGCTTGTGGCCCTTCCATCCCTTCCATTCCTTCTCCAGTGTCACCAACCCTCCAGGATGACCCATCCCTGCTCTATCAGGGCTGGTGGGAGGACGCATGACAAACTGCCACATGCTTGTGTCCCTTCCATCTCTTCCATCCCTTCTCCAGTGTCACCAGTCCTCCAGGACAACCCATCCCTGCTCCAGCAGGGCTGGTGGAGGATGTGTGACAAACTGCCACATGTTTGTGTCCCTTCCATCCCTTCTCCAGTGTCATCAGTCCTCCAGGACATCCCATCCCTGCTCCAGCAGGGCTGCTGGGAGGATGTGTGATGAAATACCACGTTTGTGTCCCTTCCATCCCTTCTATCTCTTCTCCAGTGTCACCAAACCTCCAGACAAACCATCCCTGCTCCAGCCAGGCTGGTGGAGGATGTGTGACAAACTGCTTATGTCCCTTCCATTTGTTCTCCAGTGTCACCAGCCCTCCAGGACAACCCATCCCTGCTCCAGTTGAGCTGGTGGGAGGATGTGTGACAAACTGCCACAAGCTTGTGTCCCTTCCATCCCTTCCATCCCTTCCATCCCTTCCATCCCTTCCATCCCTTCCATCCCTTCCCCAGTGCCACCAGCCCTCCAGGACGTCCCGTCCCTGTTCCAGCTGGTGGCTCCTGGCTGGTGCCTCGCTGCTCCTGGAGCAGGGACAGGATGTGAAGCTGGATGGGGAGAAGGTCTGAGAGCACCTCCTCACTCTCCTGAGCCTCGCCCCACCTGGTGAAAAAATAGATTTTTGGGGGGGTTTTTAGAATGGAGGGCTCAGGAGGCAAAATGGAGGAATCTGGGTGTGTCCAGCCTTTCTCCTTCTTCTTCTTGGCCTCCATCTCCTGCTGTGATGGCGGCACTTTGGGGTTGGGTTAGAGTAGAGACAAACTGTCTGACATAGGTGATAGGCATTGGAAAGGATTGTAAATCCCTGTAAAAGCTGGTGTTTTGGCTGGTGCCACCGCCCCTGGGGTGGGAACAAGGAGCTTTGGATGGGGAGACAAGCCACAAGAGTTTCCTAGAATGACAGTGCCTCACCCCACCTGGTGAAAAATAGATTTTGGGGGGTTTTTAGAATGGGGATTCAGGGGGCAAGATGGAGGAATCTGGGCGTGTCCTGCCCTTCTTCTCCTTCTTCTTTTTGTTCTCCATCTCCTGCTGTGATGATGGCACTTTGGGGTTGGTTTAGAGTAGAGACAGCCTGTCTAACATAGGTGATAGGTATTGGGAAATTATTGTAAATAAAGTACACGTAGTTCATAGTATAAAAAACTAACACCACCCCAAGGGCTGGGAACAATTCCAGCTTTGTGTGAGGAGTTACAAGCCACAAGCGTTTGAGCAGAATGACAGTGAATTAATCACAGGGTGAAAATGTAGAGTTTTGGGGATTTAGAATGGGGGTTCAAGAGGCAAGATGGAGGAATCTGGGCTTGTCCAGCCTTTCTCCTCTTTCTTCTTGGTATCCATTTTCTGCTGTGATGGTGGCACTTTTGGGTTGGTTTAGAGTAGAGACAAACTGTCTAACATGGGTGATAGGTATTGGGAAATTATTGTAAATATTGTACATATAGTTTTTAGTATAAAAAGATAACACCACCCTAAGGGCTGGAAACAATTCCAGCTTTGTGTGAGGAGTTACAAGCCACAAGAGTTTGAGTAGAATGGCAGTGAATTTGTCACAGGGTGAAAATGTAGAATTTTGGGGATTTAGAATGGGGGTTCAAGAGGCAAGATGGAGGAATCTGGGCATGTCCAGCCTTTCTCCTTCTTCTTCTTGGCCTCCATCTCCTGCTGTGATGGTGGCACTTTTGGATTGGTTTAGAGTAGAGACAGACTGTCTAACTCAGGTGATAGGTATTGGGAAATTATTGTAAATAATGTAATGTAGTTTTTAGTATAAAAAGATAACACCAGTGTGCCTCAACCCAACCTGCTGGACAGAGCTCGGTGGGTCAGAGAAAGAATTTTATAGATAAAAAACAATAAACAACCTTGAGAACAAGAATAGAAGAGTTCTGACTCCTTCAACTAAGAAAAGAGAGTTTCTAACACATCCCTGACCAGCAGAGATCCCAAGAGGATCTTCTGCTGTGATGGTGGCATTTTTTGGTTGGTTTAGAGTAGAGACAAAGTGTCAAACATGGGTGACAGGTATTGAGAAGTTATTGTAAATATTGTAATGTAGTTTTTAGTATAAAAAGATAAAACCAATGTGCCTCAACCCAACCTGCTGAACAGAGCTGGGCGGGTCAGAGAAAGAATTTTATAGATAAGAAACAATAAACAATCTTGAGAACAAGAATAGAAGAGTTCTGACTCCTTCTTGGACTGCTGGGCTAAGAAAAAGAGACTTTCTAGTGAATCTCGGAGTCACTCTGAGCAGCAGAGATCCCGAGAGGATCGTCTGCTGTGATGGTGGCACTTTTGGAATGGTTTAGGGTGGAGATAAACTGTCTAACATGGGTGATAGGTATTGGGAAGTTATTGTAAATAATGGAATGTGGTTTTTAGTATAAAAAGATAACACTGCCTCTGAGGTGGGCAGAGTGCCTCTGTCTGTCTTGCTGAGCAGACCTTGGCAGACCAGGAGAAAGAATTTTATAGATAAGAAACAATAAATAACCTTGAGACCAAGAATGGAAGAGTTCTGACTCCTTCTTCAACCGCCGGGCTGGGAGAAGAGATTTCCTAACCCATCTTGGGGTCACTCTGATCAGCAAAACCCCGAGATCTCCCCTCTTTTGCAGTCCTGGCACACGGGGGACACGCGGGGAGGGGTGGAGAAACCCAAACCCGGTTACGTAACGGGGCAGAAGTGTCAGAGCCGCCCTTTGTCCCCTGCTCTCACGGCCCTGACGTGTCCCACTCCAGTGCCACCACGCTGGCAAGGGGCACAGGGCCGGGGAGGAGCCCAGGGGATTCTGCAGGGTGGGAGATGGGGGCTGAGGATGCTCCTCAATCCCTCTGCTCCAAAAAGAAAAAAATAATTTCTCAGTTCTGTCCTGATTTGGGGCAGGGATGGCCCAAATTCAGGTGGTTTTGGTGGAATGGGGGATTTGTTCCAAGCAAAATTGCCTTTCCTGGTGGGGATTACAGGCCAGGAAATGCAATTCCCTTGCTTGGAATCCTGGTGTTCACAGGGTGAGGGAAGAGGCGGGAACGTTGGCTCCATGTGTCAGAAGGCTGGTTTATTATTTTATTATATATATATATAGTAAAACTAAACTAAAAGAAGAGCTGACAGGATTTCATCAGTTTCAGAAGGCTGTTTCACTATTTTATGATATATATTGTATTAAAACTATACTAAAAGAATAGCAGAAAGGATTTCATCAGTTTCAGAAAGCTGTTTCATTATTTTATTATATATATTATATTAAAACTATACTAAAAGAATAGCAGAAAGGATTTAATCAGTTTCGGAAGGCTGTTTAATTATTTTATGATATATATTATATTAAAACTATACTAAAAGAAGAGCTGAAAGGATTTCATCAGTTTCAGGAAAAAAATGGAATTGAAATTTTGACCATGATATATATTATATGAAAACTATACTAAAAGGGGCAAGGGCCGGGGAGGAAAGGGGATTTCTGCAGTTTGGGAGATGGGGGCTGAGGATGTTTCAATTATTTCCAAAATAAAAATAATTTTAAAGTTCTGTCCTAAAACAAGGGGAAGCCCAAAAGGTGGTTTTTTGGAACAGATTTGGTCCAGCAAGGTGGGGATTACAGGCCGGAATGCAAAATAAATCCTGGTGTTCAGGGTGAGGGAAGAGACGAGAACGTTGGCTCCATGTGTCAGAAGGCTGGTTTATTATTTTATTATATATTATATTAAAACTATACTAAAAGAAGAGCAGAAAGGATTTAATCAGTTTCAGAAGGCTGTTTCACAATTTTATGATATATATTGTATTAAAACTATACTAAAAGGATAGCAGAAAGGATTTAATCAGTTTCGGAAGGTTGTTTAATTATTTTATGATATATATTGTATTAAAACTATACTAAAAGAATAGCAGAAAGGATTTAATCCATTTCAGAAGGCTGTTTCATTATTTTATGATATATTTGATATTAAAACTATACTAAAAGAAGAGCTGAAAGGATTTCATCAGTTTCAGAAGGCTGTTTCATTATTTTATGATATATATTATGTTAAAACGATACTAAAACAATAGAAGAAAGGATTTCAACAGAATGCCAGCAAGGAAAGGAAAAAACGGAATGAAAATAAAATCATAAAGAGATGAGAATGTTGACTCCATGTGCCAGAAGGCTGGTTTATTATTTTATTATATATTATAGTAAAACTATACTAAAAGAATAGAAGAGAGGATTTCATCAGTTTCAGAAGGCTGATTTATTATTTTATTATATATATTATATTAAAACGATACTAAAAGAATAAAATAAAAGATTTCATCAGAAAGATAGCAAGGAATAGAAAGGAATGATGATAAAATCTTGTGACTGACCAGAGTCCGAGCCAGCTGACTGTGATTGGCCATTAATTAGAAACAACTGCATGAGACCAATCCCAGATGCAGCTGTTGCATCCCACAGCAGCAGATATCCATTGTTCACATTTTGTTCCTGAGGCCTCTCGGCTTCTCAGGAGGAAAAAATCCTAAGGAAAGGAATTTTCATAAAAGATGTGTCTGTGACACAAATCCTAAGGAAAGGATTTTTCCTCCTGAGAAGCCGAGAGTCCCCAGAAACAAAATGTAAACAATAATGATTTAATTTATTAAATAAATTTAATTTATTAAATAATTACATTTATAATTTAATTTATAATTATTGTTTCCATTTTGGGAAGGAAAGGATTTTCCATAAAATGTGCCCGTGACAGACCCCCTGTGTCCAGGGGGGCGTCCCTGGATGTGGCTGGGATGAATTTGGGGTTCTGCATCCCCCTGGGAAAGGTGCAGGGAGCACGGAGGGGGTTTGGGAGCAGTGGGGAGAGGTCCGGCCCCACTGCCTGGGCCTGTCCCGTGCCATCCCAGGGCTGCCCATGCCAGGGGCACTGAAGATGTGCCAGGGAACGACAGGGCCCTGGGAGTCTTTATTGGACACCAGCAGCTGGGGTGCCTGGAGAGGGAGGAAATTCCTCGCGCTGGGGTGGATTTCCCTCCTCTCTCCCTCCTCAGCCTCGTGTCCACCCGGGTGGGGCCGTGGGGTCACCCCTGCCCCGCGCCCTCACCAGCCCCAGCAGCCCAGGGCGGGCACGGCTGGAACTGGGGCTGGATGGCAGAGGGACTGTCCTGATGTGGGCTCTGCAGCTGGAGGGGTCCCTCTGTCCGTCTGTCAGTCCGTCAGTCTGTCAGTCTGTCACTCAGTCTGTCTGTCTGTCTGTCAGTCAGTCTGTCAGTCCGTTAGTCTGTCAGTCCATCAGTCTGCCACTCTGTCAGTCTGTCAGTCAGTCTGTCAGTCCATCAGTCTGTCAGTCTGTCAGTCTGTCAGTCCGTCAGTCCGTCAGTCTGTCAGTCTGTCAGTCCGTCAGTCTGTCACTCTGTCAGTCTGTCAGTCCGTTAGTCTGTCAGTCCATCAGTCTGTCAGTCAGTCTGTCTGTCAGTCCGTCAGTCCGTCACTCTGTCACTCTGTCAGTCAGTCTGTCTGTCAGTCTGTCCGTCTGTCAGTCCATCAGTTGGTCAGTCTGTCACTCTGTCACTCTGTCAGTCAGTCTGTCAGTCTGTCAGTCCATTAGTCTGTCAGTCTGTCAGCCTGTCAGTCCGTCAGTCCGTCCGTCAGTCTGTCCGTCTGTCAGTCCATCAGTCTGTCAGTCTGTCAGTCCGTCCGTCCGTCTGTCAGTCTGTTAGTCGCTCAGTCTGTCAGTCCGTCAGTCTGTCAGTCTGTCAGTCCACCAGTCCATCAGTCTGTCAGGACTCCATCAATCCATCAGTCCATCAATCCATCAGGAGAAGTCCATTAGTCCGTCAGTCCATCAGTCCGTCAGTCCGTCAGTCTGTCAGTCCCTCAGTCCGTCAGTCCATCTGGACTCCATCAATTGCCGGTCTGAGAGGAACCCATGGGCAGATCCGAAGGGGAAAGAGCCACATGGGAGGTGAGAGAGGAGGGGATTTGCACCCTCAGCATCACCCATGGGAGGAGAAACCCCCTGGGCAGAGCTCCTTCCTCCCATCAGTCCATCAGTCCATCAATCCGTCAGTCCGTCAGTCCATCAGCCCCTCAGTCCATCAATCCATCAGCCCCTCAGTCCATCAATCCATCAGTCCCTCAGTCCATCAGTCCATCAATCCATCAGTCCGTCAGTCCGTCAGTCTGTCAGTCCGTCAGCCCATCAGTCCATCAGCCCCTCAGTCTGTCAGTCCGTCAGTCCCTCAGCCCGTCAGCCCCTCAGTCTGTCAGCCCATCAGTCCATCAGTCCATCAGTCCATCAGTGTGTCAGTCCCTCAGTCCCTCAGTCCCTCAGCCCCTCAGCCCATCAGTCCATCAGCCCCTCAGTCCCTCAGCCCATCAGTCCATCAGTCCATCAGCCCATCAGTCCGTCAGTCTGTCAGTCCATCAGCCCATCAGCCCCTCAGTCTGTCAGTCTGTCAGTCCGTCAGTCCCTCAGTCCATCAGTCCATCAGCCCATCAGTCCATCAGTCCATCAGTCCATCAGTCTGTCAGTCCATCAGCCCATCAGTCCATCAATCCATCAGTCCGTCAGTCCGTCAGTCCATCAGTCCATCAGCCCCTCAGTCTGTCAGTCTGTCAGTCCATCAGTCCCTCAGTCCGTCAGTCCATCAGCCCATCAGTCCATCAGTCTGTCAGTCCATCAGTCCATCAGTCTGTCAGTCCATCAGTCCATCAGTCCATCAGTCTGTCAGTCCATCAGCCCGTCAGTCCATCAATCCATCAGTCCGTCAGTCTGTCAGTCCATCAGTCCATCAGCCCCTCAGTCTGTCAGTCTGTCAGTCCGTCAGTCCCTCAGTCCGTCAGTCCATCAGCCCATCAGCCCCTCAGTCTGTCAGCCCATCAGTCCATCAGTCCATCAGTCCGTCAGTCCATCAGTCTGTCAGTCCATCAGCCCCTCAGCCCCTCAGTCCCTCAGTCCCTCAGTCCCTCAGCCCCTCAGTCCCTCAGCCCGTCAGTCCGTCCAGCCGGGAGCAGCCCCGTCCCGCCGTGCCCCACGCGCTCAGGTGCAGCCGCAGGCGTCCACGATCATGTCGGGGATGTCGGTCTTGACGATGTTGCTGTCGCGATCGTAGTAGAGCAGCGAGAGCGGGCGGCGCTGGGTGGGCACGCAGCAGGAACCCACGGCCGCCGCCGCGCTCGCCGCCTTGACGCGGTTGAGGACGGCGGTGTGGAAGGAGGCGGCCAGGCCGGGGATGCCGGCCATGTGCAGCGGGCACAGCCCCGAGCAGTAATTCATGTGGTACCTGAGGCAGAGGAGAAATTTCCCGGGGTAGAAATGCATTTTGATTTAGGTGAAATGTACATTTGTGGGTTGAGTCTGTGGTTAGAAAACATGGCTATGCATCCTGACTGCGAAAGCCTGGGCTCGGAGAAACTGCTCCAGTGAAAGACAGAGATAAGGGGAGGCAGACAGAGGGTGATAAAGAGAGACAGAGAGACTGCTGTGAAAGCCGCTCAACCTGACCTGAGAATTCTTTCTGATAAAGAAAAACTAGCAGCAAATATCACACAAAATTCATAAAAATGAATATGTACAAACGTATCGTGAAATTGTCAGCATATGTATTTGAGAGGGGGATAAATAGGGACCTGAAATTCCCAGAAGTACGCTTGGCATTTTAAGAGAACGATTCCCACTCTGCCAAAAGTTGTGGAGTTTTGTTTATCTCCGCAAAACACAGGTACCAGCACCGTGGTGCCCACCTTGTCCCTTTTATAACCTATTGTGAAATTGTCAGCATATGTATTGGAGAGGGGGACAAAAAGGGACCTGAAGTTCCCAAAAGTACGCATGGCATTTTAAGGGAATGATTCCCACATGCATCCAGGGCTGTAATGAACATACCGGCTTTACAACTTTCACAAAAAAGTTGTGGAGTTCTGATTATCTCCACAAAACACAGGTACCAGCACCGTGGTGCCCATCTTGTCCCTTTTATAACCTATTGTGAAATTGTATGCGTATGTATTTGAGAGGGGGACAAAAAGGGACCTGAAGTCCCCAGAAGTACGCATGGCATTTTAAGAGAACAATTCCTGTAATAACCATACCAGCTTTACAACTTTCCACAAAAAAGTTGTGGAGTTTTGATTATCTCCGCAAAACACAGGTACCAGCACCGTGGTGCCCATCTTGTCCCTGTCACAACCTATTGTGAAATTTGAGAAGGAGATGAAAAGGGACCTGAAGGTCCCAGAAACACGCATGTCATTTTAAAAGAATGATTCCCATGTGCTGTAATGAACATACCGGCTTTACAACTTCCACAAAAGTTGTTTATGTCCTCAAAACACAGGCACCAGCCCCGTGGTGCCCATCTTGTCCCTTTTATAACCTATTGTGAAATTGTCAGCATATGTATTGGAGAGGGGGACAAAAAGGGACCTGAAGTTCCCAGAAGTACGCATGGCATTTTTAGAGGAACAATTCCCACATGCTGTAATGAACATACCGGCTTTACAACTTCCACAAAAGTTGTGGAGTTTTGTTTGACTCCTCAAAACCTACCCCGCGGGCTGGATGATCCAATCCTCCCAGCCGATCTCCTTGAAATCCACGAAGAACTCGCGGCGGCAGCACATCCGCGAGTCCGCGCCGCAATCGACGCCGCGCCGCCGGACGCGGTGCGGAGTCCTGGCGTGGGCCTTGGCCATCCACGAACGGCCGCTGGGAATGGCCGTGGAGGGGCGGGAGAGGGGATTGCCAGCCCTCGGGCAGCTCCAGGCGCACGGTGAGCCGCGGGCTGTCCTGCGTGAAGAGGTTCCGCACGGCGGCTGCCACGTCCAGCGCGGTCCAGCCGGGGCCCTGCGCCTCCAGCCGCGCCTCGCTGGTCACCGTCAGGTTTGGGCCTGCTGGGTCTGGCTGGAGGAGCCTGATGGTGACGGGGTGGGTCCCAGGGGATGCCCAGAACAGGTACAGGGTGGCCTGCTGGACCTCAGTGCTCCTGGCCACCTCCTGGGAGAAGCGGAAATGAAGGTGGACGCTGTGGGAAGTGGAGGATCCTGCGGAGAAGGAAGAGGAGAGTCAGGAGTGAAGTGAAATCCTGTCCCAGCCCTGTGGTGGTGTTGTGAGGGTCCCCAGGACGAGGTGGGAGGTGAGAATTGACTCCAAGTGCTCAGAAGGCTGATTTATTATTTTATTTTATGATATGATTATGATTATGATATGATATAATATTATATTATAAGAAAATGCTATACTAAAACTAAAGAAAGAGAAAGGAGACATCAGAAAGCTTGACAAGAATGATAATGAAAGCTCGAGACAGGGGGACTGATCCTTGTGGTGTTGTGAGGGTTCCCAGGACGAGGTGGGAGATGAGAATTGACTCCAAATGCTCAGAAGTGTGATACTATATATTATATGATATATGATATATGATATATGATGTATGATATATGATATGATATATTATATATTATATATATTAAATATTATATATTATATATTATATTACATTGCATGATATTATATCACATTCATGACATTATATTATATTATATTATATTATATTATATTATATTATATTATATTATATTATATTATATTAAATTATATTATATTATATTATATTATATTATATTATATTATATTATATTATATTATATTATATTATATTATATTATATTATATTATATTATATTATATTATATTATATTATATTATATCATATATCATATATCATTCCATATCATATCATATCATATCATATCATATCATATCATATCATATCATATCATATATAATATCATATATCATATCATATATCATATCATATCATATCATATCATATCATATCATATCATATCATATCATATCATATCATATCATATCATCATATCATATCATATCATATCATATCATATATCATACAAAGGCAAGTTATTTGCATTATTTGCAGCGGGAGGGTCCATCCCGAGCGGGCAGCAGGTGACGCCGGAGCAGCGCACCTGCCGCCCTCCCCTCCCGGCAGCTTCGGGCGGCGTCCCCGCCTTCCGGCAGCGGCGTTCGCCCACCCCGGCTCTGCCCTGCGCCTCCCACCGCCCTCCCCTCCCTCCCCCGGTGCCCCGCACCCGCAGGGCGCGGATCCGCCCTCACCTGGCTCGGCAAAGCTCAGCAGCTCGAACTCCTGCAGCCCCGTCCCGCCGCCGTCCCGGAGCATCCCGGGGCTGGCGGATCCATCCCGGAGCATCCCGGGGCTGGCGGATCCGTCCCGGAGCATCCCGGGGCTGGCGGCTCCATCCCGGAGCATCCCGGGGCTGGCGGATCCGTCCCGGAACACCCCGAGCGTGTCGGATCCATCCCAGACCATCCCGGCGGATCCATCCCGGAGCATCCCGAGGGTGGTGGATCCGTCCCGGAACACCCCGCGCGTGTCGGATCCATCCCGGAGCATCCCGGCGGCTCCATCCCGGAGCATCCCGGGGGCGGCATCGCGGAGCATCCCGGGGATTGCCGCCCCGTCCTGGAGCATCCCGGAGGTGTCAGCAGCCTCCTGGAGCATCCCGGGGATGGCATCCCCATCCCGGAGGATCCCGGGGGTGTCGGATCCGTCCCAGATCATCCCGGGGGCGGCATCCCGGACCATCCCGGGGGTGTCGAATCCATCCCGGACCATCCCGGGGGTTGCCGCCCCATCCCGGAGCATCCCGGGGGTGGCAGCCCCGTCCCGCAGCATCGCGCGGAGCGCGGTGAGCAGCGAGCCCCGGGACGGCGGCCGCGGCACGCCGGGCCTGCCCGGTAACCGGAGCTTGGCCAGGATGCTCTGCTTGGCCAGAGCCAGGAGCGCGTCCCGCTGAGCCCCGGGGCCGGGACAATCCCGGGGCACCGGAATCCATCGGGAGACCAGCAGAAGGAGAAGCAATCCATCCATCGGAGGCATCCTGGGGTGCGACTCCCATCGGCAGAACCATCAGGGGGCAGAGCTGGGCTCAGCCGGGAGCACCGGGCTCGTTCTCCTGACGTGGCCGCAAACATTGACCGATCCCGGGTGAGATCAACGCCCCCGAGCTCCGCCGGAGCCGCCCGGGCACAGCGGAGCGGCCGCTCCCGTTAAGGTGGAGCGGGGCCGATGGTGCTGGGGCTGCTCGTGGTGGGGGGGGACATCGGGGCCATGCCGGTGCCACCCCGGTGTCACCCGGTGTCACCTCGGTGCCATCCCGGCCCGGTGCACGGGCAGAGACGCGGTGAGGACTCCCGGGGACACCGGGGGGATCCTGGAGGGACACGGAGGTGCTGGGTCCCCGAGGGTGGGGGGATCTCTGGGGGTCGGGGATGCTCAGAGAAGGGGATTTTGGGGGGCCGAGGGGTCTTTGGGGATCTCTGGGGGTCGGGGATGCTCAGAGAAGGGGATTTTGGGGGGATCGAGGGGTCGTTTGAGATGGGAGGTGCTGACCAATCTCCCCGAGGGTGGGGGGAATCTCTGGAGGTCACGGAAGGGGCATTTTGGGGGGCCGAGGGGTGGTTGGAGGTGGAGAAATCTGAAAATGGGAGATCCTGACCAATTCTCCCAGAGGGTGGGGGGATTTCTGGAGGTCAGGGGAAGGGGATTTTGGGGGATCGAGGGGTCTTTGGGGATCTCTGGGGGTCGGGGATGCTCTGAGAAGGGGATTTTGGGGTTCAAGGGGTGGTTGGAGGTGGAGAAATCTGAAAATGGGAGACCCCACACAATGGGGGATCTCTGGAAGCCAGGGATGCTCAGAAAAGGGGGATTTGGGGGTTCGAGGGGTCTTTGGGGATATCCGGAGATGGGAAATCCCGACCAATGGGGGATCTCAGAGAAAGGGAGTCCCAGGTGGATCGGGGATCCCTGGGGGATGAGGGACCCTCGGGGATTGGGGATCCATGGTGGGGGGATGAGGGATCCCTGGGAATGAGGGGTGTCCAGGGACGGGGGGTGCCCGGGGATGGAGAATCCCTGGGGAATTTGGGATCCCCGGGAAAATGTGGGACCCCTGAGGAATTCGGGACCCCCAGGGACATGTGGGACCCCTGGGGAATTCGGGACCCCCAGGGACATGTGGGACCCCTGGGGAATTTGGGATCCTGGGGGACAAAGGATCCTGGAGGATGTGGGATTCCTGGGGAATTTGGGATTCCTGGGGAATTTGGGATCCTGGGGGCCAGAGGATCCTGCGGGATGTGGGACCCCTGGTGATGTGAGACCCCTGAGGAGATGTGGGACCCCTGGGGAATTTGGGATCCCAGGGATGAAAGATCCCGGGGGCTCTGGGATTCCTGGGGAATTTGGGGTCCCTGGTGGTGTGGGATCCCCGGGAAATTCGGGATCCCTGGGGAATTTGGGATTCCTGGGATGAAAGATCCTGGGGGCTGTGGGATTCCTGGGGAATTTGGGATTCCTGGGGACGGAGGATCCTGGGGAATTTGGGATCCCCAGGGATGGAGGATTCTGGAAGCTGTGGGATTGCAGGTGATGTGGGATCCCCGGGAAAATGTGGGATCCCTGGTGATGTGAGACCCCCGAGGAGACGTGGGACCCCTGGTGAATTCGGGACCCCCGGAAAGAAGTGGGACCCCCGGGGACATGTGAGATTCCTGGGGAATTCGGGACCCCCAGGGACGTGTGGGACCCTTAGGGAATTTGGGATTCCTGGGGACAGAGGATCCTGGAGGATGTGGGATTCCTGGGGAATTTGGGATCTCTGGGGAATTTGGGATCCCCGGAGAGACGTGGGACCCCCGAGGACAGAGGATCCTGGGGGCTGTGGGATCCCTGGTGATGTGAGACCCCCAAAGAGACGTGGGACCCCTGGGGAATTCGGGACCCCCAGAGAGCAGTAGGACCCTTGGAGACACGTGAGATTTCTGGGGAATTTGGGATCCCAGGGACGGAGGATCCTGGGGAATTTGGGACCCCCAAGGACATGTGGGACCCCTGGGGAATTTGGGATTCCCGGGGACAGAGGATTCTGGAGGAAGTGGGATCGCAGGTGATGTGGGATCCCCGGGAAAATGTCGGATTCCTGGGGAATTCGGGACCCCCGGGGAAATGTGGGACCCCTGGGGAATTCGGGACCCTCGGGGACGGAGGATCCTGGGGAATTCGGGACCCCCAGGGAAATGTGGGACCCCTGGGGAATTCGGGATTCCTGGGGAGGGAGGGTCCTGGAGGATGTGGGATTCCTGGGGAATTTGGGACCCCCGGAGAGATGTGGGACCCCCGAGGACAGAGGATCCTGGGGGCTGTGGGATCCCTGGTGATGTGAGACCCCCAAAGAGACGCAGGACCCCTGGTGAATTTGGGACCCCCAAAGAGACGTGGGACCCCTGGGGACATGTGAGATTCCTGGGGAATTCGGGATCCCAGGGTCGGAGGATCCTGGGGAATTTGGGATCCCCGGGGAGATGTGGGAGCCCTGGGGAATTTAGGATGCCAGGGATGGAGAATCCTGCGGGATGCGGGACCCCTGGTGATGTGAGACCCCCAAAGAGAAGTGGGACCCCTGGGGACATATGAGATTCCAGGGGAATTTGGGACCCTCGGGGACGGAGGATCCTGGGGAATTTGGGATCCCCAGGGACATGTGGGACCCCTGGGGAATTTGGGATTCCCGGGGACAGAGGATTCTGGAGGAAGTGGGATCGCAGGTGATGTGGGATCCCCGGGAAAATGTCGGATTCCTGGGGAATTCGGGACCCCCGGGGAAATGTGGGACCCCTGGGGAATTCGGGACCCTCGGGGACGGAGGATCCTGGGGAATTCGGGACCCCCAGGGAAATGCGGGACCCCTGGGGAATTCGGGACCCCCGCGGCCGGAGGACCCCGGCCCACGCGGGACCACCGAGGGGGCGGAGCCGAACTCCCGCCCGCGAGGGGGCGGAGCCACATCGGCTGGGCGTGGCCTGGCCATAACCCCGCCCATTTCCATAAAAGGCGCCCCCGCTCCCTCCGCGCCGCCAGGGGGCGCCCCACGCCCCTCCCGCGTAGCGTCCCTCCGGTTGCCACAGCAACGCGGGCACGGCGGGCGCAGGATGATGACGCAGCGCGCACGGCGCGTTGACGCAGCGCGCACGCCGCGGGGGAGGGGCCGCCTCCTCTTTCCCTTTTTTTTTTTTGCCCGTTTCTTTCCCGTTTTTCCCCGTTCCGGTCACCCCCCCCCTCCCCCCCCTCCCCATCCCCATCCCGCCCCACCCCGCAGGGCTGGCCCAGGCCCGGCCCGGCCCGGGGTGGCGGCGGCGGCCCCGCGGCGCAGGGCCCGGCCCGGCGCGGCCCGGTCCCGGTAAGTGCGGCGGGGGCGGGCGGGGAGCGGGGCTGGGGGTAACGGGGGGATCGGGGGGCGCCGGGCACGGCGGGGACACAACCGCGGGGGTGGTTCCCGGTTCCCGGCGATGGTTCCCGGGGCTGCTCCCGGGGATGGATCCCGGTTCCCGGCGATGGTTCTCAGTCAGTTCCCGGGGGTGGTTCCCGGCTCCCGGGGATGGTTCCCGGGGCTGCTCCCGGGGATGGATCCCGGTTCCCGGCGATGGTTCCCGGGGCTGCTCCCGGGGATGGATCCCGGTTCCCGGCGATGGTTCTCAGTCAGTTCCCGGGGGTGGTTCCCGGCTCCCGGGGATGGTTCCCGGGGCTGCTCCCGGGGATGGATCCCGGTTCCCGGCGATGGTTCCCAGCGATGGTTCTCAGT
Organism: Emberiza elegans; assembly: GCA_024865655.1. Classification (NCBI taxonomy): domain Eukaryota; kingdom Metazoa; phylum Chordata; class Aves; order Passeriformes; family Fringillidae; genus Emberiza; species Emberiza elegans. The sequence continues at coordinate 2,364,397 of JALJVW010000117.1, read as the reverse complement.
CAGTTCCCGGGGATGGTTCCTGGTTCCCGGGGATGGTTCCCGGGCCGGGGCTGCTCCCGGGGGTGGTTCCCGGTTCCCGGCGATGGTTCCCGGTTCCGGCGATGGTTCCCGGCCCGGGGCTGCCCCTCTCGGGGTCGCTCGGTGCAGGGTCCGGTTCCTTCCCCGCGTCTCTCGGGGTCCGGTTGCCGCCTTGCCCCTCTCCGTGCCCGGTTCCCGTCCCGCCGCTCTCGGGGTCCGGCTCCGTCCCATCTCCGGGTCCGGTTCTTGCCCTTCCGCTCTCCGGGCTCGGTTCCTTCGCTGCCGCTCTCCGTGCCCGGTGCCCGCCGTGCCCCTCTCGGTGCCCGCTCTCCGCTGCTCCCGGCGGTGCCCGGAGCGGAGCACGTGGAGCCCGAGAGCCGCGGGCACCGTGGGCACGGATGGCGCTCTGGAGTGCTCATGGCCAGCGGGGCTGCTCTGAAACGCTTTTCCCGGAGGCGATTCCCCTTTTCCTGGTGATGATTCCCCTTTTCCTGGTGATGATTCCCCTTTTCCTGGAGGCGATTCCCCTTTTCACAAAGCTGTTTCCCCTTTTACCTGGAGGCAATTCCCCATTTCCCGGAGACAATTCCCCTTTTCCCGGAGCTGTTTCCCCTTTTCCCAAAGGCAATTCCCCTTTTCCTGGAGATGATTCCCCTTTTCCTGGAGCTATTTCTCCTTTTCCTGGAGGTAATTCCTTTTTTCCCAGAGATGTTTCCCCTTTTCCCGGAGGTGTTTCCCCTTTTCCTGCAGATGTTTCCCCTTTTTGGTGATGATTCCCCATTTCCTGGAGATTATTCCCCTTTTCTCGGAGGCATTCCCCCTTTTCCCGGAGGTGTTTCCGTTTTCCCAGAGGCAATTCCCATTTTCCTGGAGTTGTTTCCTCTTTTTGGTGATGATTCCCCATTTCCCGGAGCTGTTTCCCCATTTCCCGGAGATTATTCCCCCTTTCCTGGTGATGATTCCCCTTTTCCCAGAGGCGATTCCCCTTTTCCTGGAGATTATTCCCCCTTTTCTGAGGATGTTTCCCCTTTTCCCGGAGGTGCTTCCCCTTTTCCTGCAGATGATTTCCCCTTTCCTGGTGACGATTCCCCATTTCCCGGAGATCATTCCCCTTTTCCTGCAGATGTTCCCCTTTTCCCGGAGCTGTTTCTCCTTTTCCTGGAGGTGTTTCCCCTTTTCCTGGAGGTGTTTCCCCTTTTCCTGGTGATGATTCCCCTTCTCCTGGAGCTATTTCTCCTTTTCCCAGAGGCGATTCCCCATTTTCCTGGAGGCAATTCCCCTTTTTGGTGATGATTCCCCTTTTCCCAGAGGCGATTCCCCTTTTCCTGGAGACAATTCCTCTTTTCCCGGAGCTGTTTCCCCATTTCCCAAAGGTGATTCCCCTTTTTCTGGAGATTATTCCCATTTTCCTGGTGATGATTCCCCTTTTCCTGGAGCTATTTCTCCTTTTCCCAGAGGCGATTCCCCATTTTCCTGGAGACAATTCCTCTTTTCCCAGAGCTGTTTCTCCTTTTCCTGGTGATGATTCCCCTTTTCCCAGAGACGTTTCCCTTTTTCCCAGAGATGATTCCCCTTTTTCCGGAGCTGTTTCCCCATTTCCCAAAGGTGATTCCCCTTTTTCTGGAGATTATTCCCATTTTCCTGGAGGCGATTCCCCTTTACCCAGAGACATTTCCCATTTCCCGGGGATGTTTCCCCTTTTCCCAAAGGCAATTCCCCTTTTCCCGGAGATCTTTTCCTGGAGGCGATTCCCCTTTTCCTGGTGATGATTCCCCTTTTCCTGGAGCTATTTCTTGTTTTCCTGGAGGTAATTCCTTTTTTCCCAAAGACGTTTCCCCTTTTCCTGTAGATGTTTCCCCTTTTTGGTGATGATTCCCCATTTCCTGGAGATTATTCCCCTTTTCTCGGAGGCATTCCCCCTTTTCCCGGAGGTGTTTCCGTTTTCCCAGAGGCAATTCCCATTTTCCTGGAGTTGTTTCCTCTTTTTGGTGATGATTCCCCATTTCCCGGAGCTGTTTCCCCATTTCCCGGAGATTATTCCCCCTTTCCTGGTGATGATTCCCCTTTTCCCAGAGGCGATTCCCCTTTTCCTGGAGATTATTCCCCTTTTCTGAGGATGTTTCCCCTTTTCCGGAGGTGCTTCCCTTTTCCCCAGATGATTCCCCTTTCCTGGTGACGATTCCCATTTCCCGGAGATCATTCCCCTTTTCCTGCAGATGTTCCCCTTTTCCCGGAGCTGTTTCTCCTTTTCCTGGAGGTGTTTCCCCTTTTCCTGGAGGTGTTTCCCCTTTTCCTGGTGATGATTCCCCTTCTCCTGGAGCTATTTCTCCTTTTCCCAGAGGTGATTCCCCATTTTCCTGGAGGCAATTCCCCTTTTTGGTGATGATTCCCTTTTTCCCAGAGCTGTTTCCCATTTTCCCAAAGATGTTTCCCCTTTTCCCGGAGACAATTCCTCTTTTCCCAGAGATGATTCCCCATTTTCCCGGAGCTGTTTCCCCTTTTCCCAAAGCCGATTCCCCTTTTTCTGGAGACGATTCCCCTTTTCCCAGAGATTATTCCCCCTTTCCCAGAGGTGTTTCCCCTTTTCCTGGAGGCGATTCCCCTTTTTCTGGAGATTATTCCCCTTTCCTGGTGATGGAGACATTTCCCCTTTTCCCAGAGGCGATTCCCCTTTTTGGTCATGATTCCCCATTTCCCGGAGCCGTTTCTCCTTTTCCCAGAGATCATTCCCCCTTTCCTGGTGATGATTCCCCTTTTCCCAGAGGTGTTTCTCATTTTCCCAGAGATGTTTCTCCTTTTCCCAGACACAATTCCCCTTTTCCCAGATCTGTTTCTCATTTTCCTGGGAATTATTCCCACCCTGGGATCTCCCAGCCGCTGGGCAGGTGCTGCTTTGGAGGCCTCTGTGCTGATGGCATCCATAGAAATGGGATTTTTTTGTGTTTATTTGGTTTAAATCCTCTAAATCCTCCCAGGGATTCTCCTTTTGGTACCTGCAGGAATTTGGGCTGAGGGTCAGAGTTGTTTCTGTCCCTTGGCAGGAGTTGATGGTAATTAAAGGGTTAATTAAAGTGTTAATTAAAGCATCCTCAGATATGTTTGAAATGTGTTGGTGGAAGTTTCTGTGATTTTTTTTTTGTTTTTTTTGTTTAAATCCTCCCAGGGATTCTGGTTTTGGTACCTGCAGGAATTTGGGCTGAGGGTCAGAGTTGTTTCTGTCCCCTGGCAGGAGCTGATGGTAATTAAAGTGTTAATTAAAGCATTAATTAAAGCATCCTTGGGTCTGTTTGACATGTGCTGGTAGAAGTTTCTGTGAGTTTTTTTGGGTTCTTTTGGTTTAAATCCTGTAAATCCTCCCAGGGATTCTGATTTTGGAACCTGCAGGAATTTGGGCTGAGGGTCAGAGTTGTTTCTGTCCCCTGGCAGGAGCTGATGGTAATTAAAGTGTTAATTAAAGTGTTAATTAAAGCATCCTTGGGTCTGTTTGACATGTGCTGGTAGAAGTTTCTGAGCATTTTTTGTTTTTTTTTTTTTTTGTTTAAATCCTGTAAATCCTCCCAGGGATTCTGGTTTTGGTATCTGCAAAATTTGGGCTGAGGGTCAGAGTTGTCCCTTGACAGGAGATGTTGTGTTGATGGTAATTAAAGTGTTAATTAAAGCATCATTAAGTCTGTTTGACATGTGCTGGTAGAAGTTTGTGTGCATTTTTTTTGTTGTTTAAATTCTTGAAATCCTCCCAGGGATTCTGGTTTTGGTACCTGCAGGAATTTGGGCTGAGGGTCAGGGTTGTCCCCTGACAGGAGGTGCTGTAGGTGAGTTGATGGTAATTAATTAAAGTGTTAATTAAAACATCCTCAGGTCTGTTTGACATGTGCTGGTAGAAGTTTATGTGAGTTTTTTGGGTTTTTTTTTTTTAAATTCTTTAAATCCTCCCAGGGATTCTGGTTTTGGTACCTGCAGGAATTCGGGCTGAGAAATGCCATGGAATAAAATATTGCTGAAAGAGGAATGAGAAGAGGAGTTGGGAGGAATTTCAGATCCCTGGAAGTGTCCAGGGCCGGGTTGGAGCAGGGATGGTGAAATTGGGAATTTAAAATCCCTTCCAACCCAAATTATTGCAGGATTCCCTGGTTAGAAAGGGCCTGGATGGGAGGAAACTCCTGACTTTTCTTTTTTGTGAATGAGTTTTCAAGTGTGGGGAATGAATTTATAGAGAATTCTCCAATTCTACAAACCTTGAGGAGCTGCTGTTTCCTTTTTTGTGGATGAATTTCTGAATGTGGGAGATGAATTTGTAGAGAATTGTCAAATTCTACAAACCTTGATATAAAAAATGCTAATTCAGAAATGCCATGGAATAAAAAACCTTGAATTTAAAATCCCTTCCAACCCAAATTATTGCAGAATTCTTTGATTAGAAAGGCCTGGATAGGGAGGAGCTGCTGTTTTCTTTATTTGTCTGAATTTCTGAGTGTGAGAAATAAATTTGTAGAGAATTCTCCAATTCTACAAACCTTGAGATAAAAATTGCTAATTTAGAAATGCCATGGAATAAAATATTGCTGAAAGAGGAATGAGAAGAGGAGTTGGGAGGAATTTCAGATCCCTGGAAGTGTCCAGTGTTGGACAGACCTTGGAGCAGGGATTGTGGAACTTTAAAACTTTAAAAACTTTTGAGCTTTAAAAACTTTTGAACTTTAAAAAGTTTTGAACTTTAGGAAGTTTTAAACTTTAAAATGTTTTGAATTTTAAACTTTTGAGCTTTAAAATCCCTCCCAAGCCAACCCATTGCAGGATTCCCTGCTCGGAGGGACTGACCTGGGTGGGGAATAAATGGAATAAATGGAATAAATGGATTTTTCTTTTATTTTTGATTAATTCCCAAGGGAGGAGCAGTGGAGAACGCCCAGGGCCAGCCCGTGACACCAGATCCCCCTCGGTTCCCCTTTCAGCACTGCTGCCATTTGTGTTGCTAAATTTAATTTGCTGCTATTCCAAACCCTGATTTATTGGGAGAAGGTGCCTAAATCACTGTTCCCAGCCTCGTTATCTCATTTAATCTGAATTAAACCCCAGATTAATAGGAATAAATTAATTTGGTGTGAATTATTTGCTGCCATTTGTGTTGCTAAATTTAATTTGCTGCTATTCCAAACCCTGATTTACTGGGGGAAGGTGCCTAAATCACTGTTCCCAGCCTCGTTATCGTGTTTAATCTGAATTAAAACCCAGATTCATTGGAATAAATTAATTTGGTGTGAATTATTTGCTGCCATTTGTGTTGCTAAATTTAATTTGCTGCTATTCCAAACCCTGATTTTATTGCGGAAAGGTGCCTAAATCCCCCTTAGAGGTGCCTAAACCACTGCTCCCAGCCCTGTTATCTCATTTAATCTGAATTAAACCCCAGATTATTTGGAATAAATTAATTTGGTGTGAATTATTTGCTGCCGTTTGTGTTGCTAAATTTAATTTGCTGCTATTCCAAACCCTGATTTTAAAGGGGGGAAGGTGCCTAAATCACACTTGGAAGTGCCTAAATCACTGCTCCCAGCGTCATTATATCATTTAATCTGAATTAAACCCCAGATTAATTGGAATAAATTAATTGGGTGTGAATTATTTGCTGCCATTTGTGTTGCTAAATTTAATTTGCTGCTATTCCAAAACCCTGAGAAGAGAACTGGAAGGTGGAGGGGAGGGAAAAAATCACTGCTCCCAGCCTCTTTATCTCGGAAAAGAGGAATTAAACCCCAGATTAAGGGAATAAATTAAGAAGGGAAGGAAGAATTATTTGCTGCCATTTGTGTTGCTAAATTTAATTTGCTGCTATTCCAGAAGAAGAGAAGAGAACCGGAAAAGGGAAGGAGAAGGGGAAGGAAAAAGGGGAAGGAAAAAGGAAAAGAGGAAGAAAAAGGGGAAAGGGAAGAGGAAGGAAAAGGAAAAAGGGGAGGGAGAAGAAGAAGGGGAAGGAAGAAGAAAAAGGGGAAGGGAAAGGAAAGAGGGAAAGGGAAAGAAGAAGGGGAAGAAAAAAGGGAAAGGAAAAAGGAAAAGAGGAAGAAAAAGGGGAAGGGGAAGACGAAGAAGGGAAAGGGAAGAGGAAGTGGAAGAAAGGGAAGGAAAAGGGGAAGAGGAAGGAAAAGGAAAAAAGGGAAGGAAAAGGAAAAAGGGGAGGGGGAAGGGGAAGGGGAAGGAAAGAGGGAAAGGGGATGAGGAAGAAAAAGGGAAAGGGGAAGAAGAAAAAGAAGGGGAAAAGGAAAAGGGAAAGAAGAAGGAAAAGGAAAAAGGGAAGGGGAAGAAGAAAAAGAAGGGGAAAAGGAAGGGGAAGGGGAAGAAGAAGGGGAAAGAGAAGGGGAAGGTGAAAGGAAGGGGAAGAAAAGGAAGAAGAAGGGGAGGGAGAAAGGGAAGAAGAAGAAGAAAGGGAAAGAGAAGGGGAAAGAGAAGGGGAAGAAAAGGAAGAAGCAGGGAAGGAGAAAGGGAGTGGAGAGGAAGAGGAAGAGGAAGGGGCTCCATCCCTGCCCACCCACGGCGGCCCAGCTGGGGCTGTGGGCACATCCTGGTGCCCTCAGAGCAGCGTGCCCGGGGCCGTGGGTGCCGGAGCTGCCATCCCACGGGGGCAGGAGCTGCGGTGCTGCGGGCTGAGTCACTGCTGCTCCTCTCCTTCCCCAGAAATTCACAATTTTGGCTTTCACCGAGTGTGGGCAGGCCCAGCCCCACTCAGCGCAGCAGCTCCCTGAAGGTTGTGGTTTATTTTTATTTTTATTTTTTTTTATTTTTATTTTTATTTTTATTTTTATTTTTATTTTTATTTTTATTTTATTTTTTTTTATTTTTTTTTAATGAAGTTTTTTTTTCAATTTTATCTCTTATTTTGACATTTTTTTTGTTTCTTTGAGGAATTAATTTCTCCTGAGATGAGTTTAGGCAAAATCCACTTTGAGTTTAGAGACAAAATTCAGTTTGTTCGGGAAGGTGTTATCCTAAAATTGACCTTTCTGTGGGAGGCTTCAGGCAGGAAATTCCGTGAGAAAATGGGATTTGGTGCTTCCTGCTTCCCTGTGTTCGAAGGACCGGGAGCTTTGAGCCCAAACCTGTTGGGATTTGACCCAAAAATGGCAAAATTTGGGGGTTTTCTCTCCCCCAGGTTGGCTTCAGACGGGGAATTTATGGCAGCGTTTGTTCTCCTTGGCACTGCTTGGATGGAGCTGAGCTTCCCAAAACAAGGAAAAATCCCAAATTCCCACTGGGAGAGAGCAAATCCATTTTAGCAGGGAATCGTGGAATCCCAGGATTCCCAAAATTCCAATTTTGGCTTGGGAGGGACCTTAAAGCTCAATGTCATTAATGGCGATTTCCCATCTCAGGGAAACCAGGATTTAGTTCGTGTTTGTTGGGAAAATTAAAAAATATTTATGGAAAACCTCTAAGTTTAATTTTATTTTTCCTTATAAAAACTCACTCTGTATTTTCTTTACAATTTCTTTTTCCTTATAAAAATTCACTCTGTGTTTCCTTATTAATGGCAATTTCCTCTCACAAGTCCTTGGGAAACCAGGATTTATTTTTGTGTTTTTTGGGAAAATTCAAAAATAATTATGGGAAAACCTCTAAATCTGGAGTCAGTAGGTTTTAAATTTTATTTTTCTTTATAAAAACTCACTCTGTATTTTCTATACAATTTCTTTTTCCTTATAAAAATTCAGGGGTCCTTGTACCCAAACCATTCCATTATTCCATTTTCAGATCCTTTTCACAAGTCCTTGATAAACCAGGATTTATTTTCATGTTTGTTGATAATATTCAAAAAAATAGTTTTTATCTCTGATAGGAAAACCTCTAAATCAAGGAGATGGGAGATTATTCCAGGTTTTAAATTTTACCTTTTTTCCTTATAAAACTCATCCTTTAAATATTCTGATAGTTTTTATCTCTGATAGTTTTATATCTTGATATATTATATCTCTTATAAAAATGGACCCAAACCATTCTGATTTCAGATGTACCTTTCCTTTTCATGTAATGGCAATTTCCTCACAAAACTCTTCTTTGGGAAACCTGAGGTTTTTATTTTCATGAACAAGATGGACCCAAACCAATGATTCCATTTTCAAAATATTTAGGAAAACCCTAAGTGCCCCAGAGTTCCTTTAAATAGGTTTTTTTGATAGTTTTATATTTTCCTTACAAAAACGAGATCAAACCATTCCATGATTCCATTTCCTCATTAATTTCACCTCCTCCCCTTTCAAGCCCTCGTGTCCACACCTGCGCCCGGGGGGTAAAATGATAGATGAAGTTTTATATTTGAGGGTCTCTTAAATTTTCCACCCAAACCATTCCATGATTCCATTTTCAGATCCTTTCACCTTCTTTCCCTCTCATGTCCCACCTGGGCACACCTGATCCCAGCCCCAGCTGTCCTTCAGCACTTCTGGGTACACAAATCCCTTAAATATTCTGATAGTTTTATATCTCTGATAGTTTTATATCTCTGATATATTATATCTCTGAAATACAGCAAGGGGGTGGAACGAGATGGACCCAAACCATTCTACGATTCCACTTTCAGATCCTTTCACCTTCCTCCCCTTTCAAGCCCTCCTGTCCCACCTGGGCACACCTGAGCCACAGCTCCAGCCCTCCAGCACACAAATCTCTTAAATACTCTGTTAATATTAAATCTCTGATAGTTTTATATCTCTTAAATACAGCAAGGGGGCGGAATGAGATGGACCCAAACCATTCTGATTTCAGATCCTTCCTTTCACCTTCCTGCCCTTTCAACCCAAACCATTCCATGAGCCCCAGCTGTTCTCAGATCCTTTCCACCTTCCTACACAAATCTCTTAAATATTCTGATTGTATTATATCTCTGATAGTTTTATATCTCTGATCGTTTTATATCTCTTAAATACAGCAAGGGGATGGAACGAGATGGACCCAAACCATTCCACGATTCCATTTTCAGATCCTTTCACCTTCCTCCCCTTTCAAGCCCTCTTGTCCCACCTGGGCCCGGCCCTCCAGCGCACAAATCTCTTAAACACTCTGATAGTTTTATATCTCTGATAGTTTTATATCTCTTAAATACAGCAAGGGGGTGGAACGAGATGCACCCAAACCATTCCATGATTCCATTTTCAGATCCTTTCACCTTCATCCCCTCTCCTGTCCCACCTGGGCACACCTGAGCCCAGCCCCAGCACACAAATCTCTTCAACACTCTGATAATATTAAATCTCTGATAGTTTTATATCTCTGATAGTTTTATATCTCTGATATATTATATCTCTTAATACAGCAAGGGGGTGGAACGGGATGGACCCAAACCATTCTGATTTTAGATCTTTTCTTCACCTTCCTCCCTTTCAAGCCCTCATGTCCCACCTGGGCACACCTGAGCCCAGCCCTCCAGCGCACAAATCTCTTCAACACTCTGATAATATTCAATCTCTGATAGTTTTATATCTCTTAAATACAGCAAGGCGGTGGAATGAGATGGAGTTTAAGGTCCCTTCCCACCCAAACCATTCCATGATTCCATTTTCAGATCCTTTCACCTTCCTGCCCTCTCCTGTCCCACCTGGGCACACCTGAGCCCCAGCCCCAGCTGTCCTTCAGCACTTCTGGGTACACAAATCTCTTAAACACTCTGATAATATTCAATCTCTGATAGTTTTATATCTCTGATAGTTTTATATCTCTTAAATACAGCAAGGGAGTGGAATGGGATGGACCCAAACCATTCCATGATTCCATTTTCAGATCTTTCACCTTCCTCCCCTTTCAAGCCCTCCTGTCCCACCTGGGCACAGCCCCAGCTGTTCTCTGCTGCCCTCCAGCACTTCTGGGTACACAAATCTCTTAAATATTCTGATTGTATTATATCTCTGATAGTTTTATATCTCTGATAGTTTTATATCTCTTAAATACAGCAAGGGGGTGGAACGAGATGGACCCAAACCATTCCATGATTCCATTTTCAGATCCTTTCACCTTCCTCCCATTTCAAGCCCTCGTGTCCCACCTGGGCCCGGCCCTCCAGCGCACAAATCTCTTAAACACTCTGATAGTTTTATATCTCTGAACGTTTTATATCTCTGATAGTTTTATATCTCTTAAATACATCAAGTGGGTGGAACGAGATGCACCCAAACCATTCCATGATTCCATTTTCAGATCCTTCCTTTCACCTTCCTCCCCTCTCTTGTCCCACCTGGGCACACCTGAGCCCAGTCCTCTAGCACACAAATCTCTTCAACACTCTGATAATATTAAATCTCTGATAGTTTTATATCTCTTAAATACATCAAGGGCGTGGAATGAGATGGACCCAAACCATTCCATGATTCCATTTTCAGATCCTTTCACCTTCCTCCCCTTTCAAGCCCTCCTGTCCCACCTGAGCCACAGCCCTGCCCGTGTTTCTCCGGACCTGCCGTCGGAGCTCGGATGCGGATGCTGCGTCTTTAACGGCGGCGCGGAGGCAGCTCCATTGAAGGCTTGCAGGAGAGCAGGAGGGGGAGTGTGGATGTGGCGATTGGCAGAGCTGTGCTGCCATCCCCGCGAGCTCCGGAGCTGCTTGGCAGAGCCCCCCCCCAGCAGCAGCAGCAGAAATCGTCAGGTTTTTTTTTTTGGGGGGGGAATTTTTATTTTGGTTTTTTTTTAATTTTTAATTCGGGAGAGCTGGCGGGGGCTCCCCGGGAGCCGGATTATCCTGGCAGAATTCCTCTTGAACTGCTCGTGGCCATGGAGTCTCCGCTCAAATCAGCAAACAGCTGACGTGCTCAGAGTGCAGAACCGCCAGGGTGAGTTTATTTTTAGAATGAGGTTTTAATTATTTGAGAGAAAAGAAAAATATTGGTCAGACTTTTTCTTCCCCCCCTTTCCCCGTAAATGTGGGTGAATATTTCAGCATCCCCCTCCCCACGGTTAACGCCAGGATTTCTGCTGCTGTTAATTGAAAACGGAGCTGGACTAAATTAAAAATGTGGCTCTGAGGGGCTTGGGAGGGTGAGGTGAGCTCTGCTCTTGTTCCTTTTGTGATTCTGCTGGGGATTCACCTCCGGAGAGAGGGAGAGAGAGAGGGAATCCCCTGTGCTCTGCCGTGTCATTAAGGAGTTCCCCTGACAGCATCATGGAATCTCCTTGTGCTCCAACGTCTGCAGCTTGCTCCGGGTAGTTCCCTCGTCCTGCAGGCACAGAACCTTCCCAGCTCTGTTCTGGGTTAGTTTTTAGTGGATTTATGTGTTTGGAGCTGGTTAATTGATGGGGAATGTTGGTTACTGGGTTGGTTACTGGATTGGTTACTGGGTTGGTTACTGGGTTGGTTACTGGGTTGGCGTCGTGCATGTGACGTTTTTGGGGTGGCTTATGCAATTTGGTGTTCTGTAGGATGGTGCTTGTGTTCACTGATACATTAACCCCATTTTCAAATGAATTTAAATTAATTTAAACCCCTCACTGAGCTGAGTTTAATGGAATAGTGAGCTTGGATTTATTTCCCCCTCCTCAGCCATGTCCATCATGCAGTTTTGCCTTGATGAAGTTCTGCTCTCCTCATCCCTTGGAGCTGGATATTTTCAGGATTGAGGTGTGGTTATTGCACTTTGGGATCTCAGGATCTCTCTCCCTGCTCCTCACACTCCACTCCTCCATCCCAACGTCTGCAGCTTGCTCCGGGGAGTTCCCTCGTTCTGCAGGCACGGAACCTTCCCAGCTCTGTTCTGGGTTAGTTTTTAGTGAATTTGTGTGTTTGGAGCTGGTTAATTGATGGGGAATGTTGGTTACTGGGTTGGTTACTGGGTTGGTTACTGGGTTGGTTACTGGGTTGGTTACTGGGTTGGCGTCGTGCATGTGACGTTTTTGGGGTGGCTTATGCAATTTGGTGTTCTGTAGGATGATACATTAACCTAATTTATAAATGAATTTAAATAAATTTAAACCCCTCACTGAGCTGGGTTTAGTGGAATAGTGAACTTGAATTTATTTCCCCCTCCTCACCCATGTCCATCATGCAGTTTTGCCTGGATGAAGTTCTGCTCTCCTCATCCCTTGGAGCTGGATTTTTTTAGGATTGAGGTGTGGTTATTGCACTTTGGGATCTCAGGATCTCTCTCCCTGCTCCTCACACTCCACTCTCCATCCCAACGTCTGCAGCTTGCTCCGGGTGGTTCCCCTCGTCCTGCAGGCACGGAACCTTCCCAGCTCTGTTCTGGGTTAGTTTTTAGTGGATTTATGTGTTTGGAGCCGGTTAATTGATGGGGAATGTTGGTTACTGGGTTGGTTACTGGGTTGGTTACTGGGTTGGTTACTGGGTTAGCGTCGTGCATGTGACGTTTTTGGGGTGGCTTATGCAATTTGGTAGGATGATACATGAACCTCATTTATAAATGAATTTAAATTAATTTAAACCCCTCACTGAGCTGGGTTTAGTGGAATAGTGAACTTGAATTTATTTCCCCCTCCTCACCCATGTCCATCATGCAGTTTTGCCTGGAAGTTCTGCTCTCCTCATCCCTTGGAGCTGGATTTTTTCAGGATTGAGGTGTGGTTATTGCACTCTGGGATCTCTCTCCCTGCTCCTCAGACTCCACACTCACTGGCAGCCAACAAATAATATTAATTTTTTTCTTTGCATCATTATTTCCCCATTTTTTTTTCTATGTTCAGTTCCATTTCTGGGTCTCACCAGAGGCTCGGTGTCCTCTGCCAGCGTGCGGAGAAGCGGGAGGAGGGATCCCAAATAACCTTCCTGCCTTTTCCCTTCCTCCTCTGGAGCTTTCCTGGGAGCTGCTGAGCGGATTTAGGGATGTGCTTTGCCAGCTGGGCCAGGGGAGGGAATTCCTGCTTCCCTCATCCAGATTTTTAATGCTGCTGCTCCTGCCTGGCACAGGCTGGGCACAGGAGCAGGTGCCAGCAGGAGAAGAGGTTTCCACGTTTTTCTGGTTGCTTTTCCATGTTCTCCTGGTTGCTTTTCCACATTGGTTTTCCTTGTTTTCTACTTGGTTTTCCATTTTTTCTGGTTGGTTTTCCATGTTTTTCTGGTTGGTTTTCCATGTTCTCCTGGTTGCTTTTCCACATTGGTTTTCCATTTTTTTCCTGGTTGGTTTTCCATTTTTTTCCTGGGTTGGTTTTCCAGGGTTGGTTTTCCACGGTTGGTTTTCCACGGTTGGTTTTCCACATTGGTTTTCCACGTTTCCCTGGTTTGTTTTCCCGCTTGGTTTTCCTTCTTTTCCACATTGGATTTCCTTGTTTTCCTGGTTCGTTTTCCATGTTGGTTTTCCACGGTTCATTTTCCATGTTTTCCTGGTTGGTTTTCCTTGTTTTCCTGCTTAGTATTCCATGTTTTCCAGGTTGGTTTTCCTGTTTTTCCTGATTGGTTTTCCATGTTTTCCGGCTTAGTTTTCCTGGCTGGTTTTCCATTTTTTTCCCTGCTTAGTTTTCCATGTTTTCCTGGTTGGTTTTCCTTGTATTTCCTGATTGGTTTTCCAGGTTGGTTTTCCTTGTTTTCCTGCTTAGTTTTCCATTTTTTCCTGGTTAGTTTTCCATGTTTTCCTGGTTGGTTTTCCACATTGGTTTTCCATGTTTTCCTGGTTGGTTTTCCTGGTTGGTTTTCCCTGTTTTTCAAGTTGATTTTCCTGGTTTGTCTTCCTTCTTGGTTTTCCTGGTTAGTTTTCCTTGTTTTTCTGGTTAGTTTTCCATGTTTTTATGGTTAGTTTTCCTGGTTGGTTTTCCACATTGGTTTTCCATGTTTCCCTGGTTTGTTTTCCATGTTTTTCTGCTTGGTTTTCCTTCTTTTCCACATTGGATTTCTTTGTTTTCCTGCTTGGTTTTCCTGGTTCATTTTCCTTGTTTTCCACATTGGTTTTCCTTGTTTTCCTGGTTGGTTTTCTGCTTTGTTTTCCTGGTTGGTTTTTCATGTTTTCCTTCTTGGTTTTCCTGGTTAGTTTTCCTTGTTTTTCTGGTTGGTTTTCCATGTGTTCCTGCTTGGTTTTCTGGGTTGGTTTTACAGGTTGGTTTTCCACATTGGTTTTCCACATTGGTTTTCCAGGTTTTTCTGATTGGTTTTCCTGCTTGGTTTTCCTGCTTGGTTTTCCATGTTTTCCTGGTGGGTTTTCCTTTCCTTGTTTTTCCTGATTGGTTTTCCTTGTTTTTCCTGGTTGATTTTCCTCATTTTCCTGGTTGATTTTCCTCATTTTCCTGCTTGATTTTCCTCATTTTCCTGCTTGATTTTCCATATTTTCCTGGTTGGTTTTCCATGTTTTCCTGGTTGGTTTTCCATGTTTTCCTGGTTGGTTTTCCATTTTTTCCTGGTTGGTTTTCCTTGTTTTCTTGCTTGGTTTTCCATTTTTTTCCTGGTTGGTTTTCCAGATTGGTTTTCCAGGTTTTCCTGCTTGGTTTTCCTGCTTAGTTTTCCATTTTTTCCTGCTTGGTTTTCCATATTTTCCTGGTTGGTTTTCATTGCTTTCCTGCTTGGTTTTCCATTTTTTCTTGGTTGATTTTCCTCGATTTCCTGCTTGATTTTCCACATTTTCCTGCTTGATTTTCCTCGTTTTCCTGGTTGGTTTTCCTCGTTTTCCTGGTTGGTTTTCCATATTTTCCTGGATGGTTTTCCTTGTTTTCCTGGTTGATTTTTCTTGTTTTCCACATTAGTTTTCCTGCTTGGTTTTCCTTGTTTTTCTGGTTAGTTTTCCTGCTTGGTTTTCCATGTTTCCCTGCTTAGTTTTACATTTTTTCCTGCTTGGTTTTCCAGGTTGGTTTTCCTTGTTTTCCTGCTTGGTTTTCCACATTGTTTTTCCTTGTTCTCCTGCTTGGTTTTCCATTTTTTTCTTGGTTGATTTTCCATATTTTCCTGGTTGATTTTCCTCATTTTCCTGCTTGATTTTCCTCATTTTCCTGCTTGATTTTCCTCGTTTTCCTGCTTGATTTTCCTCATTTTCCTGGTTGATTTTCCTCATTTTCTTGGTTGATTTTCCATATTTTCCTGGATGGTTTTCCTTGTTTTCCTGCTTGATTTTCCTCATTTTCCTGCTTGATTTTCCTCATTTTCCTGCTTGGTTTTCCTCATTTTCCTGGTTGATTTTCCATATTTTCCTGGTTGATTTTCCTCATTTTCCTGGTTGGTTTTCCATGTTTTCCTGGTTGGTTTTCCATTTTTTTCCTGGTTGGTTTTCCTTGTTTTCTTGCTTGGTTTTCCATTTTTTTCCTGGTTGGTTTTCCAGATTGGTTTTCCAGGTTTTCCTGCTTGGTTTTCCTGCTTAGTTTTCCATTTTTTCCTGCTTGGTTTTCCATATTTTCCTGGTTGGTTTTCCTCGTTTTCCTGCTTGATTTTCCTCATTTTCCTGGTTGATTTTCCTCATTTTCTTGGTTGATTTTCCATATTTTCCTGGATGGTTTTCCTTGTTTTCCTGCTTGATTTTCCTCATTTTCCTGCTTGATTTTCCTCATTTTCCTGCTTGGTTTTCCTCATTTTCCTGGTTGATTTTCCATATTTTCCTGGTTGATTTTCCTCATTTTCCTGGTTGGTTTTCCATGTTTTCCTGGTTGGTTTTCCATTTTTTTCCTGGTTGGTTTTCCTTGTTTTCTTGCTTGGTTTTCCATTTTTTTCCTGGTTGGTTTTCCAGATTGGTTTTCCAGGTTTTCCTGCTTGGTTTTCCTGCTTAGTTTTCCATTTTTTCCTGCTTGGTTTTCCATATTTTCCTGGTTGGTTTTCCTCATTTTCCTGCTTGATTTTCCATATTTTCCTGCTTGATTTTCCTCATTTTCCTGCTTGATTTTCCTCATTTTCCTGCTTGATTTTCCTCATTTTCCTGCTTAGTTTTCCACATTTTCCTGCTCGGTACCTCTATTGCAGGTGCCTCATTAGGGATGGGCTCAGGGAGGAGAAATTCTCCTCGACTTCCTCTTAAAAAAAACCCCAAAAACCAGCATCAATCCCTGGGATTTCTGCCGAGCCACGGAAGCGTTACCAGCAATCCCTGCTCAGCGCTGTCCCTCTGCATCCTCTGACCCTGTGGGAAGGACGTGGATCCTTCCTGGCTTTTCAGGAAACCCCCGCGCTCGGGAATTGTTGCTGGGAAACTGCTCGGGCGTCACGGGGAGCGGTTCCCCGCTCTGGGGATGGAGACAGGAATAGCTCGCGCCGAGGGAACGGAGCCGGGAGCTCTGGCAGGGAATTCTCAGCCTCCATTCATTCCTTCGCTCTCCGCCGGAATTCTGCTCAGGAACTGTCCGCAAAGCTTGGGTGCTGCACTGGGAGCTGCATTTCCCTCTGCAGGGCTGTGGCATTGATCGTCCTCCACTTTTTGGCTGGTTTGGGGTTGAGTTTGGGTGGTTTTCCTCCCTCAGATTTTGGAAAGGAAAGGTGAGAAGGTTTTAAAGCTGCTCCCAAAAATGAAAGGAAAAAGGAGCAGCAGGATCAGAGTTTCCTTTCTTTTCAACATCAAATCAAGAATTCGTCTTGTCCTACACGAGGGAATTGCAGGACTGAGAGTGGCCCTTGCTGCTGAGAGCTCCAGGCTTGAAAAACTTGAAATTCAAACTCTTTAATCCCATTTTTCTTAGGCCTGTTTAACCCTTTGGGTGTTTGTGCAGTTGGTTCCTTTCTCCCAGTGTTAACCTCTCGTTGTCTGGGCTCATCCTTCACTTTTGGGCTGGTTTGGGGTTGGTTTTGGGTTTTTTTCCTCCCCCAGATTTTGGAAAGGAAGGGTGAGAAGGTTTTAAAGCAGCTCCCAAAAATCATAGGGAAAAGGAGCTGCAGGATCAGAGTTTCCTTTCTTTTGAACATCAAATCCATAATTTCGCTTTTCCTACACGAGGGAATTGCAGGACTGAGAGTGGCCCTTGCTGCTGAGACTTGAAAATCTTGAAATTAAAACTCTTTAATCCCATTTTCCTTGGGACTGTTTAACCCTTTGGATGTTTGTGCAGTTATTATTTTCTCCCAGTGTTAACCTCTCAGTGTCTGGGCTCATCCTTCACTTTTTGACTCTTTTGGGGTTGAGTTTGGGTTTTTTTTCTCCCCCAGATTTTAGAAAGGAAAGGTGAGAAGGTTTTAAAGCTGCTCCCAAAAATGAAAGGAAAAAGGAGCAGCAGGATCAGAGTTTCCTTTCTTTTCAACATCAAATCAAGAATTTCACTTTTTTCAGCAGCAGGACTGAGAGTGGCCCTTGCTGCTGAGACTTGGACAACTTGAAATTAAAACTCTTTAATCCCATTTTTCTTAGGGAAATGTTCCTTGGGCCTGTTTAACCCTTTGGGTGTTTGTGCAGATGGTTCCTTTCTCCCAGTGTTACCCTGTCACTGTCTGGGCTCATCCTTCACTTTTTGACTCTTTTGGGGTTGGGTTTGGGTTTTTTCCTCTCCAGATTTTGGAAAGAAAGTGTGAGAAGGTTTTAAAGCAGCTCCCAAAAATGGAAGGAAAAAGGAGCAGCAGGATCACAGTTTCCTTTCTTTTCAACATCAAATCCATAATTTTGCTTTTTCTACAAGAGGGAATTGCAGGACTGAGAGTGGCCCTTGCTGCTGAGAGCTCCAGGCTTGAAAAACTTGAAATTCAAACTCTTTAATCCCATTTTTCTTGGGCCTGTTTAACCCTTTGGGTGTTTGTGCAGTTATTATTTTCTCCCAGTGTTAACCTGTCAGTGTCTGGGCTCATCCTTCACTTTTTGACTCTTTTGGGGTTGAGTTTGGGTTTTTTTCCTCCCTCAGATTTTAGAAAGGAAGGGTGAGAAGGTTTTAAAGCAGCTCCCAAAAATGAAAGGAAAAAGGAGCAGCAGGATCAGAGTTTCCTTTCTTTTCAACATCAAATCAAGAATTCCTCTTGTCCTACACGAGGGAATTGCAGGACAGTGTGGCCCTTGCTGCTGAGAGCTCCAGGCTTGAAAAACTTGAAATTCAAACTCTTTAATCCCATTTTTCTTAGGGAATTTTTCCTTGGGCCTGTTTAACCCTTTGGCTGTTTGTGCAGTTATTATTTTCTCCCAGTGTTACCCTGTCAGTGTCTGGGCTCATCCTTCACTTTTTGACTCTTTTGGGGTTGGTTTTGGGTGTTTTTCCTCCCCCAAATTTTGGAAAGGAAGGGTGAGAAGGTTTTAAAGCTGCTCCCAAAAATCATTGGGAAAAGGAGCTGCAGGATCAGAGTTTCCTTTCTTTTGAACATCAAATCCATAATTTTGCTTTTTCTACACGAGGGAATTGCAGGACTGAGAGTGGCCCTTGCTGCTGAGACTTGAAAATCTTGAAATTAAAACTCTTTAATCCCATTTTCCTTGGGACTGTTTAACCCTTTGGATGTTTGTGCAGTTATTATTTTCTCCCAGTGTTAACCTCTCAGTGTCTGGGCTCATCCTTCACTTTTTGACTCTTTTGGGGTTGAGTTTGGGTTTTTTTCCTCCCCCAGATTTTGGAAAGGAAAGGTGAGAAGGTTTTAAAGCAGCTCCCAAAAATGAAAGGAAAAAGGAGCAGCAGGATCAGAGTTTCCTTTCTTTTCAACATCAAATCAAGAATTTCACTTTTTTCAGCAGCAGGACTGAGAGTGGCCCTTGCTGCTGAGACTTGGACAACTTGAAATTAAAACTCTTTAATCCCATTTTTCTTAGGGAATTTTTCCTTGGGCCTGTTTAACCCTTGGGCTGTTCCTTTTTCCCAGTGTTACCCTGTCAGTGTCTGGGCTCATCCTTCACTTTTTGACTCTTTTGGGGTTGAGTTTGGGTGTTTTTCCTCCCCCAGATTTTGGAAAGGAAAGGTGAGAAGGTTTTAAAGCAGCTCCCAAAAATGGAAGGAAAAAGGAGCAGCAGGATCACAGTTTCCTTTCTTTTCAACATCAAATCCATAATTTTGCTTTTTCTACAAGAGGGAATTGCAGGACTGAGAGTGGCCCTTGCTGCTGAGACTTGGAAAACTTGAAATTAAAACTCTTTAATCCCATTTTTCTTAGGCCTGTTTAACCCTTTGGGTGTTTGTGCAGTTATTATTTTCTCCCAGTGTTAACCTCTCACTGTCTGGGCTCATCCTTCACTTTTTGACTCTTTTGGGGTTGGTTTTGGGTTTTTTCCTCCCCCAAATTTTGGAAAGGAAGGGTGAGAAGGTTTTAAAGCAGCTCTCAAAAATCATAGGAAAAAGGAGCAGCAGGATCAGAGTTTCCTTTCTTTGGAACATCAAATCAATGATTTCACTTTTTTCAGCAGCAGGACTGAGAGTGGCCCTTGCTGCTGAGACTTGGAAAACTTGAAATTAAAACTCTTTAATCCCATTTTTCTTAGGGAAATGTTCCTTGGCCCTTTGGGTGTTTGTGCAGTTATTATTTTCTCCCAGTGTTACCCTGTCAGTGTCTGGGCTCATCCTTCACTTTTTGCCTCTTTTGGGATTGGTTTTGGGTTTTTTCCTCCCCCAGATTTTGGAAAGGAAGGGTGAGAAGGTTTTAAAGCAGCTCCCAAAAATCATAGGGAAAAGGAGCAGCAGGATCAGAGTTTCCTTTCTTTTCAACATCAAATCCATAATTTTGCTTTTTCTACACGAGGGAATTGCAGGACAGAGTGGCCCTTGCTGCTGAGACTTGGAAAACTTGAAATTAAAACTCTTTAATCCCATTTTTCTTAGGGAAATGTTCCTTGGCCCTTTGGGTCTTTGTGCAGTTATTATTTTCTCCCAGTGTTACCCTGTCAGTGTCTGGGCTCATCCTTCACTTTTTGACTCTTTTGGGGCTGATTTTGGGTTTTTTCCTCCCCCAGATTTTAGAAAGGAAGGGTGAGAAGGTTTTAAAGCAGCTCCCAAAAATGAAAGGCAAAAGGAGCAGCAGGATCAGATTTTCCTTTCTTTTCAACATTAAATCAAGAATTCCGCTTTTTTCAGCAGCAGGACTGAGAGTGGCCCTGGCTGCTGAGAGCTCCAGGCTTGAAAAACTTGAAATTCAAACTCTTTAATCCCATTTTTCTTAGGCCTGTTTAACCTTTTGGGTGTTTGTGCAGTTGGTTCCTTTCTCCCAGTGTTAACCTCTCGTTGTCTGGGCTCATCCTTCACTTTTTGGCTGGTTTGGGGTTGGTTTTGGGTTTTTTTCCTCCCCCAGATTTTGGAAAGGAAAGGTGAGAAGGTTTTAAAGCTGCTCCCAAAAATCATAGGGAAAAGGAGCAGCAGGATCAGTGTTTCCTTTCTTTTCAACATCAAATCCATAATTTTGCTTTTTCTACAAGAGGGAATTGCAGGACTGAGAGTGGCCCTGGCTGCTGAGAGCTCCAGGCTTGAAAAACTTGAAATTAAAACTCTTTAATCCCATTTTCCTTGGGCCTGTTTAACCCTTTGGGTGTTTGTGCAGTTATTATTTTCTCCCAGTGTTACCCTGTCAGTGTCTGGGCTCATCCTTCACTTTTTGGCTCTTTTGGGGTTGAGTTTGGGTGTTTTTCCTCCCTCATATTTTGGAAAGGAAGGGTGAGAATGAAATATAAATTATAAAATATAAATATAAAACTTTTATCCATCTCTCTGTGATTCCTGGGTATCCCATAGAAATTATGAGGGGAAAAGATGAGAACCTTGATGCCTCTCCATGGTTTATTATTTGATGATATATGAAATATATAAAAATGCCATGCTCCCTTGAAATAGATTTATTTTCCAGACAGGAGGCTGGAATTTCTACCTGGGATTTTAAAAAAATTTTAATTATTTTAATTAGATTCCAATTTGGGTTTTTCAGCTGTCACGGGGGGTGGAATTTGGGTTTTTGACTCAGTCAGAATTTGGGTTTTGGCCTTGGAATCTGCTGAATTTGGGTTTTTGCTGTTGAATTTGGGTTTTTTGCTGTCGAATTTGGGTTTTTTGCTGTCGAATTTGGGTTTTTTCTCTCCCCCAGGTTATGGAAATGAGGGGTGAGGAGGTTCTTGCTGAGCCTAAAATGAAATTAAATGAGCTGGAAGGGAGGAAGAAATTAATGAATTAATTCCTTGTGTTGTTGGTAATGAGGAGAGGATTCAGCAGAGGTGGTTTTGAGGTTGAATTTGAGGAATTTTGGGGTTTTTGGGGTGTTTGTCCTGAGGTTTTTTACCTGTCAGAATTCCAGCTGAGCCCCAAACCTTCCCTGCAGCGCTGTTTTACCTGGATGGAGCCATTTCAGGACATTTTATCACCTAAAACCAAAAATTCCTTCCTGTGGAATTCCCTGGATGAGGGAAGAGATGAGAACCTTGACTCCATGATTTATTATTTTATGATATATGTTATATTAAAATTATGTACTAAAAGAAATAGAGAAATGATCCAGACAGGAGGCTGGAATCTCGCTGGGTTTTTGGGTTTTTTGCTGTCCAATTTGGGTTTTTTGCTGTCCAATTTGGGTTTTTTGCTGTCAAATTTGGGTTTTTTGCTGTTGAATTTGGGTTTTTTGCTGTCGAATTTGGGTTTTTCCCTCCCCCAGGTTGTGGAAATGAGGGGTGAGGAGGTTCTTGCTGAGCCTAAAATGAAATTAAATGAGCTGGAAGGGAGGGAGAAATTAATTAATTAATTCCTTGTGTTGTTGGTAATGAGGAGAGGATTTGGGACAGAAGGTTTTGAGGTTGGAGCTGATGAATTTTGGGGTTTTTGGGGTTTTTGGGTGCTTGTCCTGATGGGAACTAGGAGAAAAAGCTTTTTGTGTGCAATAAACTGCATTTTGTATAAAATAAATTGCATTTTCAATACAATAAACTGCATTTTGGATAAAAGAAACTGCATTTAGGATACAGTAGGGTATTGTATACAATAAACTGCATTCTGTATACAATAAACTGCATTTGTATACAATAAATTTCATTTCATATACAATAAGTTATTGTATACAATAAATGGCATTTTGTATACAAAAAATTGCATTTCATATACAATAAGTTATTGTATACATTAACCTGAATTTTATACACAATAAACTGCATTTTCCATACAATAAACTGCATTTTGTATACAATAAATTGCATTTACATATACAATAAGTTATTGTATACAATAAATGGCATTTTGTATACAATAAAGTACATTTTGTATACAATAAACTGCATTTTGTATACAATAAATTGCATTTCATCTATACAGTAAGTTATTGTATACAATAACCTGAATTTTATACACAATAAACTGCATTTTCCATACAATAAACTGCATTTTGTGTACAATAAATGGCATTTTGTATACAATAAATACAGTACAAAAAGTTATTGTATACAATAAGTTTATTGTATAAATGGCATTTTATTTTGCATTTGGAATAGAATAAACTGCATTTTGTATTTTGTATACAATAAATTGCATTTTTACAAAACATTATTTACAATAAGTTATTGTATACAATAACCTGAATTTTATACACAATAAACTGCATTTTCCATACAATAAACTGCATTTTGTATACAATAAATTGCATTTCATATACAGTAAGTTATTGTATACAATAAATGGCATTTTGTATACAATAAATGGCATTTTGTATACAAAAATTTGCATTTCATATAATAAGTTATTGTATACAATAACCTGAATTTTATACACCATAAACTGCATTTGGAATAGAATAAACTGCATTTTCCATACAATAAATGGCATTTTGTATACAATAAATTGCATTTTGTATACAAAAAATTGCATTTCATATACAATAAGTTATTGTATACAATAAATGGCATTTTATACACCATAAACTGCATTTGGAATAGAACAAATTGAATTTTAAGAGCCGCCTGGAGCCCCCATCCCTCACTCCGGCCCCACCGCCCCCATTTCCCTTTCCCTGAGTCACCCCCGCCCCGTTGCTCCTGGCAACAGAGCCCCGTTGCCATGGAGCTCGGCTTCCCATTGGCTGCCGGGCAGCCAATCAGGGAATTGCTGGCTGGAGCATCACCGGTACCCGGCGGTGCTGGGTGCTGGGCGCTGCTGCCCCCAAACTGGGCAAAATGGGGAAATTATGGGATGGATTGGGCTCGAGTGAGGTGAGGGTGTCCCTGTCACGTTGTCGTGGCCAGGATTCCCCTCCTGGGGGACTGAGGAGCCTCAGAGAAAAATGAAAACAGTTGGGAAAAAATGGAAAAAAATTGAAAACAAATGAAAAAAAAATGAAAACCAATGAAAAATGAAAACAATAATTATCTCGTTTGCTGCTCCTGTGTTTTGCTGCTCTGGAATGTGTTTGGAGATTGTTTACCCACAGGTGATTGTTTGATTGGTTTCATGTGAATTGTTTTGACTCTTTGGCCAAGCACCATCACCCGTGTCAGGCTGATGAGCCAGTCACGAGTTTTTATTATTCATTCTTGTTAAACCTTCTGTCTGTGTCCTTTCTCTTTCTTTAGTATGGTTTTAGTACAGCATTCTTTAATATAATATAAGTAACATATATATATATATGTGTTATATATAATATATATAATATATATAAAAGTATATATAATATATACTTATTATAATAGATACAGTATATATTGTATATTATATATAAATATATGAAATAATAATATAATATATTACATATACTGTAAATCAGCTTTCTGAGAACATGGAGTCGTATTCTGCATTCCGATTTGGTGTTCTGCAGGATGGTGCTTGTGTTCTCTGATACATTACAACCCCATTTTAAAATTAATTTAAATTAATTTAAGCCCCTCACTGAGCTGGGTTTAGTGGAATCAGGGGGTTGGATTGACTTTCCCCCTCCTCACACGTGTCCATCATCCAGTTTTGCCCAACACCCAAGAAGTTCTGCTCTCTTCACCCCAGATTTAGTGCTGGGAACTGGTTTTATTTTTGGGATTGAGGTGTGGTTATTGTACTTTGGGATCTCAGGATCTCTCCTGAGCGTGTCCAGAGGAGACAACGAGGCTGGCGAGGGGCTGGGAGCACAAACCCTGTGAGAAACACCTGAGAGAGCTGGGGGTGCTCAGCCTGGAGAAAAGGAGGCTCAGGGGTGATTTTATCCCTCCCTACAACTCCTGAAAGGGGCCCGTGCTCACCTGGGGCTGGGCTCTGTCTGCAGGAACTGACAGAACCACAGGACACAGTCTCGAGCTGCACCAAGGGAAATTTAGGTTGGATATCAGGAAAAAATTTACAGAAAGGCGGATAAAGTTCTGGAATGTTCTGCCCAGGGAGGTGGTGGAGTCCCCATCCCTGGGTGTGTTTAACAAAGCCTGGACGTGGCACTCAGTGCCAGGGTTTAGTTGAGGTGTTGGGGCTGGGTTGGACTCGATGATCTTAAAATTCTCTTCCAACCTGGTCATTCTGTGATTTCTGTGAATTTTGGGAATTCCCCATCCCTGGAGGTGTTCAACAAAAATTTTGGGAATTCTCCAGGGACTGGGTTGGTGGTGGAGTCCCCATCCCTGATTCTGTGTTCAACAAAACCTGGACGTGGCATCCCTGGGTGTGTTTAACAAAACCTGGACATGGCACTGGGTGCCCGGGTTTAGTTGAGCTGTTTAGGGCATGGGTTGGACTCAATGGTCTTGAAGGTTTCTTCCAACCCAGTGATTCTGTAAATTTTGGGAATTTTGGGAATTCCCAGGGCAGAGGGAGGTGGTGGAGTCCCCATCCCTGGATGTTTTTAAAACAAACCTGGATGTGGCACTGAGTGCTATGATTTAGTTGAGGTGTTGGGACTGGGTTGGACTCAATGGTCTTAAAGGTCTCTTCCAACCTGGTCATTCCGTGAATTTTGGGAATTTTGGGAATTCCCAGGGATTGGGGAGGTGGTGGAGTCCCCATCCCTGGGTGTGTTTAACAAAGCCTGGACTGGCACTGGGTGCCAGGCTGTTGAGCTGTTGGGGTGCGGTGATGTCTCCATTCCACTGTCAGACCCCTCCATCCCCCCTAACCCTCAGAGCCTTCCATCTCTACCTCAGACCCCTCCATATCCCCTCAGACCCCTCAATCCCCCCTGAAACCCCTCCATTCCCCCCTCAAATCCCTCCATGCCCCCTCAAACTCCTCAATCCCCACCTCAAACCCCTCAATCTCCATTTCAGACCTCTCCATCCCTCCTCATCCTCCCCTCATCTCCCCCTTAGACCCCTCAATCCCCACCTCAAACCCCATTTCAGACCCCTCAATCCCCCCCTCAGACCCCTCAATCCCCCCCCCCCCTCAGACCCCTCAATCCCCCCCCTCAGACCTCCCCCTCCCATCCCCATCCCCACCTCAAACCCCTCAATCCCCATTTCAGACCCCTCCATATCCCCTTAAACCCCTCAATCCCCACCTCAATCCCCACCTCAGACCCCTCCATCTCCCCTCAAACCCCTCAATCCCCATTTCAGACCCCTCAATCCCCATTTCAGACCCCTCAATCCCCCTCAGACCCCTCCATCTCCCTAAATCCCCCCCTCAGACCCCTCAATTTTCCCCCCTCAAACCCCTCAATCCCCTCCATTTCAAACCCCTCCAATCAGACCCCTCAATCTCCTCAAACCCCTCAATCCCCTCTCAGACCCCTCCATCTCCTCTCCATCTCCCCCAGATCAGTCCCCTCAAACCCCTCAATCTCCATTTCAGACCCCTCAATCCCCACTTCAAACCCCTCAATCCCCACCTCAGACCCCTCCATCTCCCCTCAATCCCCCCTCAAACCCCTCCATCTCCATTTCAAACCCTTCAATCCCCATTTCTCAATCCCCCTCTCCCCAATCCCCCCTGAAACCCCTCAATCCCCTCAAACCCCTCAAATTTCAATTTCAGACCCCTCATCTCCCCCCCTCAAACCCTCCCCTCTCCCTCAGACCCCTCAATCCCCCCTCAAACCCCTCAATCTCCATTTCAAACCCCTCAATTTTCATTTCAGACCCCTCAATTCCCATTTCAAGACCCTCCCCCCCTAAACCCAAATCCCCTCCATCAGACCCCTCAGACCCCTCAATCTCCATTTCAAACCCCTCAATCTCCATTTCAGACCCCTCAATCCCCCCCCTCAAACCCCTCAATCTCCATTTCAAACTCCTCAATTTTCATTTCAGACCCCTCAATCCCCCTCAGACCCCCATTTCAGACCCCCTCCATTTCAAACCCCTCAATCCCCACCTCAAACCCTCCATCCCTCAATCCCTCCCCTCCCCCCTCAATCCCTCAATCCCCCCCCTCAGACCTCCCCTCCATCTCCCCCATCCCCCTCAGACCCTCAATCCCCATTTCAAACTCCTCAAACCCCAATCAATCCCCCCTCAATCCCCCTCAATCCCCCTCAGACCCCTCAATCCCCCCCTCAGACCCCCTCAATCCATCTCCATTTCAAATCTCCTCAAAATTTTCATTTCAGATCCCTCAATCCCCCCTCATCCTCCCCCCCTCAACCCCTCCATTTTTCAAACCCCTCAATCCCCACCTCAAATTTCAAACCCCTCAATCCCCTCTCAGCCCCCTCAATCCCCTCTCAGCCCCTCCATCCCCCGGCGCTCTGTGTGGGCAGCCACAGCCGTGTGTCTCCTTTGCACCCTCATTTTTTGCTCTGTTCCCTGAGAAACGAGGCCAGGCAAAGGAGTTGATTTAGCAGGAGCTTCCTGCCTTCTCCAGCTCTGCTGCCAGATCCATCTGAGCTGGAAATTCAGAACTCCTCTTGCTTTTTTATTCCCTTCCCTGCATTCCTCGGCCTCACAGCTGGGAACTGCAGGTGGCAAAAAGGCAGCAGAGCTGGAATTCCGTGTTCGTGTCTGGAGTGAGGAGGAGGAGGAGGATTTCAATGTGTCCTGACTCCCCTGACCCTTTCAGGGCAGGAAATATCCCAGAAAATATTCCCAGTTTGCCCAGTTTCTGCTGTCATTTTCCAATCCCCATCCTCCCCCTCTCCTCCCTTCCACCTTTACTCAATTTTCTTTTTCCCTGACACACATTTTTTTTGCTGCATCTGGGTCATTTTTTTTCCCCTCTCTCCCAAAGCCCAGCTCAGTCCCACCCACCCTCTCCAAATGCTCTGAACTTGAAATTTCTCCCCAAAATCCCGTCTGTCACCGTCACTCGTGTGTCTGCCACCCCCTCACCGCATCCCACGGCTGCCCCAGGGAGCTGGGGCTGATTCATTCATCCTGCAAGGAATCCTCCTCTGGAAACAAAAAACAAAAATTTCCCCTCATTTCTGCATGTCCTGGAGGCTGCCTGGTGAGGATGCAAGCTGGAACAGGAGGGGGCAGCTGATAAATGTCATTTTTTTCTTTCCCTGTGCCTCTGAGTTTGTCTTTTCTGGGAAATCTGAGCGGTGTGATGCTGAAATTACGTTGCAGCACGCCAGGAAAAGATCCTGTTCTCATTCTTAAATTTGGCTTGGGGGGGAAAAAAACTTGTTAGAGGGTGGGTGGTGCAAAAGGGAATGAGCTGTACGAGTTTCTGTCAGTGCCATGTGTGCAGATCCGGTGCTGCCTCCTCCCTTCCCTTCCCTTCCCTTCCTTCCCTTCCCTTCCCTTCCTTCCCTTCCCTTCCCTTCCCTTCCCTTCCCTTCCCT
Organism: Emberiza elegans; assembly: GCA_024865655.1. NCBI lineage: Eukaryota > Metazoa > Chordata > Aves > Passeriformes > Fringillidae > Emberiza > Emberiza elegans. The sequence continues at coordinate 2,336,940 of JALJVW010000117.1, read as the reverse complement.
TCCCTTCCCTTCCCTTCCCTTCCCTTCCCTTCCCTTCCTTCCCTTCCCTTCCTTCCCTTCCTTCCCTTCCCTTCCCTTCCCTTCCCTTCCCTTCCCTTCCCTTCCCTTCCCTTCCCCAAAATCTGCTCCAAACCCTCTTGGAATGTTTAAACCCCGAGCCTGGAGCAGTTTGGGATATTTTGGGGTGGGAGGAAGGCAGAGTTTGTCACCCTCACCCCCTGCAAAATCATCCCACAAATGAGACACAAATCAGGCAATGTTCCCTTTTCCCTTCCTGACCTAATTCCTCTTGGAGCAGCGTGGGATTCCCTCGTGGGGGGAATTTGCTGGGATATTTCCCTCCCTGCACCTTCTTCCCATCAATTTTCTGGGATATTTCCCTCCCTGCACATTTTTCCCATGAATTATCTGGGATATTTCCCTCCCTGCACCTTCTTCCCATCAATTTTCTGGGATTTTCCCCATGAATTTTTTGGGATATTTCCCTCCCTGCACCTTTTCCCCCATGAATTTTCTGGGATATTTCCTTTTCCCCATGAATTTTCTGGGATATTTCCCTTCCTTTCCCCTTTTCCCATAAATTTTCTGGGATATTTCCCTCCCTGCACCTTTTCCCCTTAGAATTTTCTGGGATATTTCCTTTTCCCCATGAATTTTCTGGGATTTTTCCCATGAATTTTCTGGGATATTTCCCTCCCTGCACCTTCTTCCCATCAATTTTCTGGGATTTTCCCCATGAATTTTCTGGGATATTTCCTTTCCCCCTTGAATTTTCTGGGATATTTCCTTTTCCCCATAAATTTTCTGGGATATTTCCCTCCCTTTCCCCTTCCCCCATGAATTTTCTGGGATATTTCCTTCCCTGCACCTTCTTCCCATCAATTTTCTGGGATTTTCCCCATGAATTTTCTGGGATATTTCCCTTCCTTTCCCCTTTCCCCATGAATTTTCTGGGATATTTCCTTTTCCCCCATGAATTTTCTGGGATATTTTCCCTCCCTGCACCTTCTCCCATAAATTTTCTAGGATATTTCCCTCCCTGCTCCTTTCCCCCATGAATTTTCTGGGATATTTCCTTTTCCCCGTGAACTTTCTGGGATATTTCCCTTCCTTTCCCCTTTCCCCATGAATTTTCTGGGATTTTCCCCATGAATTTTCTGGGATATTTCCTTTTCCCCATGAATATCTGGGATATTTCCCTCCCTGCACCTTTTCCCATAAATTTTCTGGGATATTTTCCCTCCCTCTCCTTTCCCCCATGAATTTTCTGGGATATTTCCCTTCCTTTCCCCTTTCCCCATGAATTTTCTGGGATTTTCCCCATGAATTTTCTGGGATATTTCCCTTCCTTTCCCCTTTCTCCCATGAATTTTCTGGGATATTTCCCTCCCTGCATTTTCCCCCATGAATTTGCTGCTATATTTCCTTTTCCCCATGAATTTTCCGGGATATTTCCCTCCCTTTCCCCTTTCCCCATGAATTTTCTGGGATTTTTGGGTATTCAATACTGGTATTGAATTGATATCTATGGATATCAAAATCCATAGATCAATATCCATATTGGGAATGGGATATACTAAAGTTATGAATATGCATTTTTATTATTGGGTATTCCATACTTGTATAGACAAAAGGACTCTCTAATCACCTGTAAATTGCAGTGTGTATTTGGGAATTATCCCACAATAAACATCCACTTTTTAGCTCTAAACTGTCCAGAGTTTTTGGATATTGGTACTAGATCAATATCCATATAGGGAATGGGATGAACCAAAGTTATTTGGGAATTATCCCGCAATAAACATCCACTTTTTAACTCTAAACTCTTAGAGAGTTTTTGTCCATCACAATCTGAGGGCTTGATTTGGGATATCCATACTGGCGGAATGGGATGAACCAAGCCTGGGTTTGGAAGAATTATGTGCAAGAGCATCCACTTTTTAACTCTAAACTCTTAGAGAGGTTTTGTCCATCACAATCTGAGGGCTTGATTTGGGATCTGTCCCTGAGCCGTCCCTGAGCCGTCCCTGAGCTGTCCCTGAGCTGTCCCTGAGCTGTCCCTGAGCTGTCCCTCAGCCGTCCCTGAGCCGTCCCTGAGCTGCCCCTGAGCTGTCCCTGAGCTGTCCCTTGTCCCTGAGCTGTCCCTGAGCTGTCCCTGAGCCGTCCCTGAGCCGTCCCTGAGCTGTCCCTTGTCCCTGAGCCGTCCCTGAGCCGTCCCTGAGCCGTCCCTGAGCCGTCCCTGAGCCGTCCCTGAGCCGTCCCTGAGCCGTCCCTGAGCCATCCCTGAGCCATCCCTGAGCTGTCCCTGAGCTGTCCCTGAGCTGTCCCTGAGCCGTCCCTGAGCTGTCCCTTGTCCCTGAGCTGTCCCTGAGCTGTCCCTGAGCTGTCCCTGAGCTGTCCCTTGTCCCTGAGCTGTCCCTGAGCTGTCCCTTGTCCCTGAGCTGTCCCTGAGCTGTCCCTGAGCTGTCCCTTGTCCCTGAGCTGTCCCTGAGCTGTCCCTGAGCTGTCCCTGAGCTGTCCCTGAGCTGTCCCTGAGCCGTCCCTGAGCTGTCCCTGAGCTGTCCCTTGTCCCTGAGCTGTCCCTGAGCTGTCCCTTGTCCCTGAGCTGTCCCTTGTCCCTGAGCTGTCCCTGAGCTGTCCCTGAGCTGTCCCTGAGCTGTCCCTGAGCCGTCCCTGAGCCGCCCCTGAGCTGTCCCTTGTCCCTGAGCCATCCCTGAGCCGCCCCTGAGCTGTCCCTTGTCCCTGAGCCGTCCCTGAGCCGTCCCTGAGCTGTCCCTGAGCTGTCCCTGAGCTGTCCCTTGTCCCTGAGCTGTCCCTGAGCTGTCCCTTGTCCCTGAGCCGTCCCTGAGCTGTCCCTGAGCTGTCCCTTGTCCCTGCCCTGCCCCTGAGTTTGTCCCTTGTCCGGTAGGTGCCCGTCAGATTCTATCCAGGCAGGAATGAAGATGTCCAACATCCAGGCAGGAATGTTTGAAATCCCAGATTGTATCCAGGTAGGAATGTTTGAAATCTCAGATTCTATCCAGGTAGGAATGTTTGAAATCCCAGATTCTATCCAGGCAGGAATGTTTGAAATCCCAGATTGTATCCAGGTAGGAATGTTTGAAATCTCAGATTCTATCCAGGTAGGAATGTTTGAAATCTCAGATTGTATCCAGGTAGGAATGTTTGAAATCTCAGATTGTATCCAGGCAGGAATGTTTGAAACCTCAGATTCTATCCAGGTAGGAATGTTTGAAATCTCAGATTCTATCCAGGTAGGAATGTTTGAAATCTCAGATTCTATCCAGGCAGGAATGTTTGAAATCTCAGATTCTATCCAGGTAGGAATGTTTGAAATCTCAGATTGGATCCAGGTAGGAATGTTTGAAATCTCAGATTGGATCCAGGTAGGAATGTTTGAAATCTCAGATTGGATCCAGGCAGGAATGTTTGAAATCTCAGATTGGATCCAGGTAGGAATGTTTGAAATCTCAGATTCTATCCAGGTAGGAATGTTTGAAATCTCAGATTCTATCCAGGTAGGAATGTTTGAAATCTCAGATTGTATCCAGGTGGGAATGTTTGAAATCTCAGATTGTATCCAGGCAGGAATGTTTGAAATCTCAGATTCTATCCAGGTAGGAATGTTTGAAATCTCAGATTCTATCCAGGTAGGAATGTTTGAAATCTCAGATTGTATCCAGGCAGGAATGTTTGAAATCTCAGATTCTATCCAGGCAGGAATGTTTGAAATCTCAGATTAGATCCAGGTAGGAATGTTTGAAATCTCAGATTCTATCCGGGTAGGAATGTTTGGCTCCTCAGATTCTATCCAGGTAGGAATGTTTGAACGGAATTTCAGATTGTATCCAGGGGAATCACTTTGAACAGAAGATTCTATTGGCCCATTAACAGGAATGTTTAAAATCTCAGATCCTATCCAGGAAGGAATGTTTGAAATCTCAGATTGTATCCAGGTAGGAATGTTTGAAATCTCAGATTCTATCCAGGCAGGAATGTTTGAAATCTCAGATTCTATCCAGGTAGGAATGTTTGGCTCCTCCCCCTGGGCTCACATCTCCCCATGGGATGACGGAATTTTATCAACCATGCAGGGACACTCACTGGCCATGAACAGAAGATAATTAATAATTAATGGCCCATTCACAGGAGATAATTAATAACTAATGGCCAATTAACAGTCGATATCTCCTGGAGGGGGGACCGGTTTGTGGAACAGAGAAAGAAAACTGCAACTGCCCCACCTCTGAGAGATGGCAAATAAAATCCACTTTGTTCTGCAGCCCAGGGCCATCCTCAAACCCTCCTCAGCCAGGCCCAGCCCCGAGGTTTGGTGGGCAGCATCTCTGTCCTGATCCCTTTCTGTGTCCCAGGGAGGGCAGAGAACTCCCAGGCTGAGTTTTTGCCTTTTTCTCTCTCCACAGAAGCGAACGTCGGGTCACGGCCACGCCAGGAAAAGAGCCAAGGTAGGAGCTCTGCTGCCATCCCAATCTTCCTCTTACTGGGCAGATTAATTGGGAATTCTATGCTTCAATAAATAAAAGGAATAAAATAACTCATTATTCAGGGATTCCATGTAATTCTGTATTTGTATATTGAGGGAATATTCCTTTATTAAAATAACTGATTATTCAGGGATTCCAAATCATTGTATATCTGTATATTGAGGGAATATTTCTCTTATTGGGCAGTTTAATTGGGAATTTTATGCTTCAATAAAGAAAAGGAATAAAATAACGAATTGTTTTGGGATTCCAAATCATTCTATGTTTATATATTAAAGGAATATTCCTCTTATTGGGGAATTTAATTGAGAATTTAATGCTTTAAAGGCTGAAGGAATAAAATAACTGATTATTCAGGGATTCCAGGTCATTCTATATCTGTATATTGAGGGAATATTCCTCTTATTGGGCAGTTTAATTGGGAATTTTATGCTTCAATAAATAAAAGGAATAAAATAACTCATTATTCAGGGATTCCATGTAATTCTGTATTTGTATATTGAGGGAATATTCCTTTATTAAAATAACTGATTATTCAGGGATTCCAGGTCATTGTATATCTGTATATTGAGGGAATATTCCTCTTATTGGGCAGATTAATTGGGAATGTTATGCTTTAAAGGCTGAAGGAATAAAATAATTAATTGTTCAGGGATTCCAAGTCATTCTATATCTCTATATTGAGGGGAATATTCCTCTTTTTGGGAATTTTATGCTTCAAGGCTAAATAAAGGAATAAAAAATTGATTATTCAGGGATTCCATGTAATTCTAATTGGGAATTTTATGTTTTAAAGGCTGAAGGAATAAAATAATTATTCAGGGATCCCAAATCATTGTATATCTATATATTGAGGGGACTCTTCCTCTTATTGGGCAGTTTAATTGGGAATTTTATGCTCCAATAAATAAAAGGAATAAAATAACTAATTGTTTTGGGATTCCAAATCATTGTATGTGTGTATATTAAAGGAATCTTCCTCTTATTGGGCATTTTAATTGAGAATTTAATGCTTTAAAGGCTGAAGGAATAAAATAACTGATTATTCAGGAATTCCAAGTCATTCTATGTCTGTATATTGAGGGGAATATTCCTTTTAATTGGGAATTTTATGTTTTAAAGGCAGAAGGAATAAAATAACTGATTATTCAGGAATTCCAAGTCGTTCTATATCTGTATATTGAGGGAATATTCCTCTTATTGGGCATTTTAATTGAGAATTTAATGCTTTAAAGGCTGAAGGAATAAAACAACTGATTATTCAGGGATTCTAAATCCTTGTGTATTTATATATTGAGGGGAATATTCCTTTTATTGGGCTGATTAATTGGGATTTAATTGGGAATGGCTGCACAGGCGCCTTGGGAACGCAGCTGCAGGAATTCAGGTGCGATTTTTACCTGAGGTGGTGTAAACATTCCCTTTTTTAAATTTATTTTTTTACCTTTTCCAGTCTAATTCAAAGCTTAAACTGGTCAGGAGTTTGGCTGTGTGCGAGGAATCCTCAGGCCCCTTCGTGGATGGGCTGCTGGAGTCTCAGGTAAGCCCAGAATGAGACAAATTTGGGAATTTAGAACCCCAAAAAAATCAGAATTTTTCCAGGTCTTGCTCTCTTGTGCCTTGAACAGCCAAAAAAATCCCTACAAAAGCTTTTTGAGACCTTCCTGGGCTGCTTTTTCTGCTCAGGGAATGTCTGAACCTCCTTTTATTCCTTTTATTCCACCCCAGGACATCATCCAGCTGCACGTGAGCTGCCCCTCTGACAAGGAAGAGGAGAAATCCACGAAAGATGGGGTGGAAAAGAAGAAAAAGAGAAAAATAAAGAAAAAACGCCCAGGAAGATGCTCTCTCGAGGTCAGGTGCTGCTCTGGGAACTTTCTAGAAGTTGGGCAGGTGTAGGGCAGGTGCTTGGGTGGGTTTGGTTTAGGGTAATTTGGGGAGAAAAAATTTTAAAGGCATTTTTTTAGTAAAGTAAATTTAAGCGGTTTTTTTAAAAAATTGGTTTTGGGGAAAAGATTTTTTTTGGAGAAAAGTGGAAAATTTGGTTTTTTAATAGGTAAAGTATTTCTTAGTCTAAAAAATGAGGCACTGGAGGGGGCTCCAGGCTTTCCCTGGATTCTTTCTTCTCCAGGTTCACCCGCACTCATCCCTTTTCCTTTTCCCCCTTTTTCCTTTCCCCTCCTTTTTCCCTTTCCCCCTTTTTTCCCATTCCCCCTTTTTTTCTTTTCCCCCTTTTTTCATTTTCCCCTTTTTTCATTTTCCCCTTTTTTCCTTTTCCCCCCTTTTTTCCTTTCCCTCCTTTTTTCCTTTTCCCTTTTCTTCCCTTTCCCCCTTTTTTTCCTTTTCCCCTTTTTCCCTTTTAGCCCTTTTTCTTTTCCCCCCTTTTCTTCCCTTTCCCCTCCTTTTGTCCTTTTCCCATTTTCCCTTTTCCCCCTTTCTTCCCTTTCCCCCTTTTTTCTTTTTTCCCCCTTTTCCTTCCCCCCCCTTTTTTCTTTTCCCCCTTTCCCCCCTTTTATTCCCTTTCCCCCTTTTTTCCTTTTCCCTCTTTTTTCCTTTTCCCCTTTTTCCCTTTTCCCCTTTTTTCCTTTTCCCCTTTTTTTTTACCCCCCTTTTTCTTCCCCCTTTTTCCTTTTCCCCTTTTTCCCTTTCCCCTTTTTCCCTTTCCCTTTTTTTCTTTTCCCCTTTTTCCTTTTTTCCTTTTTTTTTTCCTTTCCCTTTTCCCCTTTTTCCTTTTTCTCCTTTTTTCTCTTCCCATTTTCCCTTTTCCCCTTTTTTCCTTTTCCCCCCTTTTCTTTTCCCCTTTTTTCCCTTTCCCCCTTTTTTCCTTTCCCCCTTTTTTCCTTTTCCCCCTTTTTTCTTTTCCCCATTTTCCCTTTTCCCCTTTTTTCCTTTTCTCCTTTTTCCTTTTTTTATTCCCTTTTCCCCCTTTTTCCCTTTCCCCCTTTTCCTTCCCTCTCTGCTCTCCCAGTGATTTGTTAATTTTTTCTGTTGCCATTTTTATTTTTTCCAGATTCCAGCCAGGAATATACAGACTCCACTGGGATAGATTTGCATGAATTTTTAGTAAATACACTGAAAAAAAACCCAAGGTAGGTCATGGTCAATAAAACAACTCCCTGAGGCCTCTGTGTGTCCATTCCTGCAAATATTTCTGTATTTTCCTCTTTGGAATTCCAAGAGTTACCAGATCTGGGACAACGTAGAAATTAAAAACACAATTGTCATTTTATATCCTGTTCAATTCCAAATGTGGAATTGTGTGTGATGCGGAGAGAGGAGGACAAATAATTTGTTTGAATGCAAAGAAATCATTTTAATTGCTTTAAATCCTTTTTCTAGAAATGGTTTTCAAGTGCCAGCCTGGAAAGGGAATAATCAGTGGCACTGAGGAAAGGCTGGCAAGGGAATGGCAAAGTTGGAGCTTCCAGCAGAGCAGAGATTCGGGCTTTCCAAAACCAAGAATTATTAACAAAACAACCTTAAACTGGAAAAAATCCGGTGTTTAATTCAGTGTATTTGAAAAAAATTTGGTGTTTAATTCAGTGTATTTGAAAAAATCTGGTGTTTAATTCAGTGCATTTGAAAAATCTGATGTTTAATTTAATATATTTGAAAAACAAGGAGTTTTTTAGCCCATTTCTGTGTAAAATCAGCTGTCACCTCCTCCTGTGACTTTCTCTGCTGCAGGACAGGGCTTGGCAGCAGGGAAAGCTGTTCCCTGTCTAAAATCACCTTTTAAATCTTTCTTTTTTATCCTGACAGGGACAGAATGATGCTGCTCAAGCTGGAACAGGAGATCCTGGAGTTCATCAGTGATAACAAGTGAGCGATGAGCGAGTTCGTGTCGAGCTAAGGAAGTTCTGAATGGCGATTTGGGGAATTTGGGAATTTGAAAATCGGCGATTTGGGCTCCCAGGGCAGCAGGGTGAGGATGTTGTGCTGTGCACCCTGGCGTGGCAGGGGTGGAGCTGACTGTCCCCTGTCCCTGTCCCTGTCCCCAGCAATCAGTTCAAGAAGTTCCCCCAGATGACCTCGTACCACCGCATGCTGCTGCACCGGGTGGCGGCGTATTTCGGGATGGATCACAACGTGGATCAGACTGGGAAGGCCGTGATCATCAACAAGACCAGTAACACACGAATGTAAGCGCCTTCCCCTTCTTTCCCCCCTTGTTTTCCCCCTTCTTTTCCTTCCCCCTTCTTTTCCTTCCCCCTTCTTTTCCTTCCCCCTTCTTTTCCTTCCCCTTCTTTTCCCCTTCTTTTCCCCCTTCTTTTCCCCCTTCTCTTCCCCCTTCTCTTCCCCCTTCTCTTCCCCCTTCTCTTCCCCCTTCTCCTTCCCCTTCTCCTTCCCCTTCTCCTTCCCCTTCTCCTTCCCTTCTCCTTCCCTTTTTCCCTTTCTCCCTTTTTCCTTTCCCTTTCCCCTTCTTCCCCTTTTCTTCCTCTTCCTCTTTTTCCTTTTCCTTCTCCTTTCCCCTTCCCCTTTTTCTTTTTCCTTCCTCTTCCCCTTTCCCTCTTTCCTTCCCCTTCTTTTCCCCCTTATTTTCCCCCTTCTTCTTCCATTCCCCTTCCCCTTTTTCTCTTTCCCTTCCCCTTTCCCCTTCTCTTCCCCTTCTTCCTCTTCCCCTTTCCCTTTTTCACTTTCCCCTTATTCTTTCCCTTTCTCCTTCTTTCCTTCCCCTTTCTCCTTCCCCTTTCTCCTTCTGCCGCTTCTGTTTCTTCCCCTTCCCTTTCCATTCCTGTTTTTCTCTCTTCCCATTTTCCCCTTTCTTGTTTTTCCCCTTTCTTCTTTCCCCCCTTCTTTTCCCCCTTCTTCTTCCCCTTTCCCTTTCTCCCTTTTTCCTTTCCCTTTTTCCTTTCCCTTTTTCCTTTCCCTTTCTCCCTTTCCCTTTCTCCCTTTCCCCTTCTTTCCTTTCCCTTTCTCCTTCTGCCCCTTCCGTTTCTTCCCCTTCCCTTTCCCTTCCTGTTTTTCTCTCTTCCATTTTTCCCCTTCTTGTTTTTCCCCCTTTTTCTTTCCCCCCTTCTTTTCCCCTTCTTTTCCTTCTTCTTCCCCTTCTTCTTCCCTTTCTCCTTTCCCTTTTTCCCTTTCCCCTTCTTCTTTCCCTTTCCCCCTTTCCCCCTCTCCCTTTTTCCCTTCCCTTCTTCTTTCCCCTTCTTCTTCCTCTTTCCCTTTTTCCTTTCCCTTCTCCTTTCTCCTTTCCCTTTTCCCTTTCCCTTTCCCCTTCTCCCTTTCTCCTTCTCCCTTTCCCCTTCTCCTTTTCCCCTTCTTTCCTTTCCCTTTGTCCTTCACCTTTCTCCTCTGCCCCTTCCATTTCTTCCCCTTCCCTTTCCCTTCCTGTTTTTCTCGCTTTCCATTTTTCCCCTTCTTGTTTTTCCCCCTTTTTCTTTCCCCCCTTCTTTTTCCCCTTCTTTTCCTTCTTCTTCCTTTTCTTTTTCTTTTTCCTTTCCTTTTCCTTTCCTTTTCTTCTTTCCTTTCCCCCTTTTCCTTTTTCCTTCCTTCTTCTTTTCCTTTCCCTTCTCCTTTCTCCTTTCCCTTTTTCCCTTTCCCCTTCTTTCCCTTCCTTTCTTCTTTCCTTTCCTTTTTTCCTTTCCCCTTTCCCTTTTCCCTTTCCCTTCTCCTTTCCACTTTCCTTTTTTTGCTTTCCCTTCTCCTTTCTCCTTTCCCTTTTTCCCTTTCCCCTTCTTCTTTCCCTTTCCCCCTTCCTCCTCTCCCTTTTTCCCTTCCCTTCTTCTTTCCTTTCCCTTTTTCCCTTTCTCCTTTCCCTTTTCCCTTTCCTTTTTCCCTTTCCCTTCTCCTTTCCCCTTTCCCTTTTCCCTTTCCCTTCTCCTTTCTCCTTTCCCTTTCTCCTTTCCCCTTTTTCCTCTCCCTTCCCCACAGCCCAGCAATCCTCTGTAGCAGCATGGGTTTCCACACCACATTTATATTTATTTTTTTACCTCATTAGAGGTGAAGATCCCTCTCTAGAAGAACCACAATCATGGAATGAAAGGACAGGGAAAAAGAATCTTTTCCTTCCAGCCCTCCCAGAATTCCTGGAGAAGGGACAGGAGCTGAAATTCCACACAAAAATCCTCTTTTTTCCCTCCTAACAAGGGCTGGTTTTCTTGCAGCCCCGAGCAGAGGTTCTCTGAGCACATCAAGGATGAGAAGAACGCAGAATTCCCTCAGAGGTTTATCCTGAAAAGGGATGACACCAGCATGGATCGGGACGACAACCAGGTGAGGGAGGGCAGGGGGAAGGGAAAAAAAGGGAGAAGGGGAAAAAAGGGGGAAAGGGAAAAAAGGGGGAAAAGGAAAAAAAAGGGAAAAGGAAAAAGGGAAAAGGAAAAAGGGGAGAAAGGAAAAGGGAAAAAAAAGGGGAAAAGGGAAAAAGGAAAGAAAAAAAAAAAAAAAAAAGGAAAAGGAAAAAAAAAAAAGGAAAAGAAAAAAAGGGAAAAAGGGGAAGGAAAAAGGTGGAAAGGAAAAAAGGGGAAAAGGAAAAAAGGGGGAAAGGGAAAAAAGGGGAAAAGGAAAAAGGGGGAGGAAAAAGGAAAAAAAAGGGGAAAGGAAAAAAAAAAAGAAAAAAGGGAAAAAGGAAGAAAAGGGGAAGGAAAAAAAGGAAAAGGAAAAAGGGGGGAAAAGGAAAAAGGAGGAAAAAAAAAAAAAAAAAAAGGGGAAAAGAAAAAAAAAGGAGGAAAAAAAGGGGGGGAAAGGAAAAAAAAAAAAGGAAAAGGGCAGAAAAGGAAAAATGGGGCTTGGGAAAAAGAAAAGGAAAAAAGGGGGGGAAAAGGAAAAAGGAAAGGAAAAGGGGGGGAAAGGAAAAAGGGGAAAAGGAAGGAAAAGGAAAAGCTGGAAAAGGAGAAAGGAAAAGAGAAAAGGAAAAGGGGAGGAAAAAAGGAAAAGGAAAAAGGGGGAAAGGAAAAAGGGGAAGAAAAAAAAAAAGGAAAAAAGGGAAAGGAAAAAAAGGAAAAAGGAAAAAAAAAAAAAAGGAAAAGAAGGGAAAAGGAAGAAAAGGGGGGAAAGGAAAAAAGGAGGAAAAGGGAAAAAAGGGGAAAAAGGAAAAAGGAAAAAAAAACCCTTTGGGAATGTCACACGTGGCTGCTCACAAGACAAGAAAACCCCCAAATTCTCCTGGCTTCCATTCCATAGAAGCTCCCACCCCACCCCAGCCAAGACCTGAATTTCCTGAAAGATTTTCCCCAATTTTCTGGAAATTTTACGGATGAAGGATTGGTGTTGGTTTTATGGCTGTGCTTCTCCATTCCCCAAAATCAGCCTTTTCCAAGGTTTCTTTGGGAATATCCCTGGTGCTTTCCACTCCTGGAGCAAGCCGTGCCCTTCCCCGGGGATCTCAGGGTCCTGTAGCTCCCACCTCCATAAAACATGGAATAATTGGGGTTGGAAAAGTCCTGAAAGCTCATCCAGCTTTTGGTTTCCCTGAGTGTTCCCTCTGAAACCATGGTGATATTCCTGGTTTTCCAGGGTAATATTCCTGATTGATTTTCCCTCTGAAATCAGGGTGATATTCCTGATTTTCCAGGGTCATATTCCTGATTGATTTTCCCTCTGAAACCAGGGCGATATTCCTGATTTTCATCCTGGAACCAGGGTGATATTCCTGATTTTGCCTCTGAATATTCTTGATTTTCCTCATGGAACCAGTGTAATATTCCTGATTTTCCCTTTGAAACCAGGGTGATATTCCTGATTTTCCCTTTGAATATTCCTGATTTTCCCCCTGGAACCAGGGTGATATTCCTGATTTTCCCTCTGAATATTCCTGATTTTCGTCCTGGAACCAGGGTGATACTCCTGATTTTCCAGGGTGGTAATCCTGATTTTCCTTTGAAACCAGGGTGATATTCCTGATCTTCCAGGGTGATATTCCTGATTTTCCCCCTGGGACCAGGGTGATATTCCTGATTTTTATCCTGAAACCAGGGTCATATTCCTGATTTTCCAGGGTCATATTCCTGATTGATTTTCCCTCTGAAACCAGGGCGATATTCCTGATTTTCCCTCTGAATATTCCTGATTTTCCCCCTGGAACCAGGGTGATACTCCTGATTTTCCAGGGTGATATTCCTGATTTTCCTTTGAAACCAGGGTCATATTCCTGATTAATTTTCCCCCTGGAACCAGGGTGATATTCCTGATTTTTCCCTTTGAATATTCCTGATTTTCCCCCTGAAACCAGGGTGATATTCCTGATTTTCCCCATGGAATCAGGGTCATATTCCTGATTTTCCCCATGGAACCAGGGTCATATTCCAGATTTTCCCTCTGAATATTCCTGATTTTCCCCCATGAAACCAGGCTGATATTCCTGACTTCTGCCCCGTGCAGAGCTCAGGCAGGGGAACATTCCTGGATATTTGAGAATATCCAGGAATGAACCCCCTGACACCTCTGGGCGCTTCATCCCCACCCTCAGGTGTCTCCAAGGTAGGTCCAGGTGCAGAAATCCCGGAATCCGCAAAAAATCCGCAAAAAATCCGCAATTCCCAGGCGGAAGTGGCGGCGGCCGGCTGCTGGCGCTGACCCCTGAGCTGTGTTTGTCCCTTCAGATCAGACTCCCCTTGCAGGACGGGAGAAGGAGCAAATCCATCGAGGAGCGCGAGGAGGAATATCAGCGCGTCAGGGAGAGGATCTTTGCTCGGGAGGTCAGTTGGGATCGGTACCAAAGCCGTTATTGCTCACAAAAGCCATTATTATTCATGAAATTCATTATTATTCATGAAATCCATTATCATCCACCAAATCCATTATTATTCATGTAATCCATTATTATGCACCAAATCCATTATCATTCACCAAATCCATTATCATTCACCAAATCCATTATCATTCACCAAATTCATTATCATTCACCAAACTATTATTATTCACCAAAGCCATTATTATTCACCAAATTCATTATTATTCATGAAATCCATTATTATTCATTAAATTCATTATTATTCACCAAAGCCATTGTCATTCACCAAAGCCATTATTATTCATGAAATTAATTATTATTCACCAAATCCATTATTATTCACGAAATTCATTATTATTCATGAGATCCATTGTTATTCATGAATACATCATTATTCACGAATTTCATCATTATTCATGAAATTCATCATCATTCACAAAATTCATTATCATTCACAAAATTCATTATTATTCACAAAATCCATTATTATTCACCAAATTCATTATTATTTATGAAATCCACTATTATTCACCAAATTCATTATTATTCACAAAATTCGTTATTATTCACAAAATCCATTATTATTCACAAAAGCCATTATTATTTACAAAATTCACTGTTATTCACCAAATTCATTATCATTACTCACGAAATCCATTATTATTCACCAAATTCATTATTATTCATGAAAGCCATTATTATTCACAAAAGCCGTTATTATTCACCAAATTATTATTATTCACCAAATCCATTATTATTCACAAATTTCATTATTATTCATGAAATTCATTATTATTCACAAAATCCATTATTATTCATGAAGGCCATTATTATTCATGAAAGCCATTATTATCCACAAAATTCATGATTATTTGCCAAAACCATTATTATTCACCAAATCCATTATTATTCATGAAAACCATTATTATTCACCAAATCCATTATCATTCACCAAATTTATTATTATTATTATTATTATTATTATTATTATTATTATTATTATTATTATTATTATTATTATTATTATTATTATTATTATTATTATTATTATTATTACTCCAGGCCCCTCCTGGAGCTGTGGGCCGCAAGGTTTCCCCTTGAATATTCCATTTGTTGCTTTTTTTTTACCAATTTCTCGGAATTTTGGGGGTGTCCCGGTGGATTCCGGCTGCCAGCAAAGATGTCCGAGGTTCTGGGCGGGAGGAGCCGCAGCCTCCAAATCTGCTCCTTCCTTGAAATTTCAGGGATTTGGGCATTTCCAGAAAGGATTTGGTCATTCCCTGGAGGAATTTGGTCATTCCCAAGAGGAATTTGGGAATTCCCAGAAGGGATTTGGGCATTTCCAGAATGGATTTGGGCATTCCCAGGAGGAATTTGGGCCTTTCCAGGAGGAATTTGGTCATTCCCTGGAGGAATTTGGTCATTCCCAGGAGGAATTTGGTCATTCCCAGGAGGAATTTGGGCATTCCCAGGAGGAATTTGGGCATTCCCAGAAGGGATTTGGTCATTCCCAGGAGGAATTGGGCATTCCCAGGAGGAATTGGGCATTCCCAGGAGGAATTTGGGCATTCCCAGGAGGGATTTGGTATTTCCAGAAAGGATTTGGGCCATTCCCAGGAAGAATTGGATATTCCCAGAGGGAATTTGGGCATTCCCAGAGGGAATTTGGCCATTCCAGGAGGAATTTGGGCATTTCCAGAAAGGATTTGGGCATTCCCAGGAGGGTTTTTGGGCATTCCAGGAGGGATTTGAGCATTCCCAAAAGGAATTGGGGGCCTTCCCAGGAGGAATTGGGCATTTCCAGGAGGAATTTGGGCATTCCCAGGAGGAATTTGGGCATTCCCAGGAGGAATTGGGCATTCCCAGGAGGAATTTGGGCATTCCTAGGAAGAGTTGGGCACTCCCAGGAGGAATTTGGGCCTTCCTAGGAGGGATTTGGGTATTCCCAGGAGGGATTTGGTATTTCGAGAAAGGATTTGGGCCATTCCCAGGAAGAATTTTATATTCCCAGAGGGAATTTGGGCATTCCCAGGAGGAATTTGGGCATTCCTAGGAGGAGTTGGGCATTCCCAGGAGGAATTTGGGCATTCCCAGCAGGAATTTGGCATTCCCAGCAGGAGCTGGGAGCCCTCAGGGACCAGGCCCGGGCCTGCCTGCAGCTCCCTGGGGCTCTGCGGTGCAGGAGGCTCAGCCCAACCCCAGCACCCTCTGGGTGCCATCCCCACCCGCTGCAATTTCTTCTTTCACACTTTTTAAATCTCTTTTTTTTCCCTTTCCTCCCCATCTCCACGTTCCTGCTCCCAGTCTGGCCAGAACGGATTCCTCACAGACAGCAGGTGAGCAATGCCCTGGCACGGTTTCAAATGCCCTGGGATGGTTTAAAATGCACTGAGATGGTTTCAAATGCACTGGGATGGTTTCAAATGCCCTGGCATGGTTTAAAATGTTCATTTTTCCACCTCACACTCCCCACAGAATGCTTTCCTTGTAGCTCTCACAGACAGAGGCAGATGTGCAGGGATTTCCCTCTGATTTATTTGTGCCATGCCACGCTGAATCCCCCAGTGGAGTCACTGAGGGTTTTTTCTTTAAATTTTGAGTCCTTTTTTGGCTGATTCAAGTTAAAAAGGTGGTTGAGAATGGCAGGGAGGAATTCCAGCCTCTTTTTCCCCAAAAAGAGAGGGAATTTCTGCAGAGGCAGATTTGCAGGGATTTCCCTGGGATTTATTTGTGCCATGTCACGCTGAATCCCCCAGTTCCTGAAGGGTTTTTCTTTCCATTTTGATTCCTTTGTGGCTGATTCAAATTAAAAAGGAGGTTGAGAATGGCAAGGAGGAATTCCAGCACTTTCCAATCCTCTTTTTCCCTAAAAACCCAGGAAATCCCTGCCCTTACAGTGCCAGGGTTGTCCCCAATCCCTGATTTTCCATTCTGAGTGACTTTAATGGTGACACTGGAGTGTCTCAGGCTCTGTCTGAGGGTGAGTTCTGCCCTGGGAGACTCTAAAATTCTGATTTTCCCTCCTCACACTCCCCACAGAATGCTTTCCTTGGAGTTCTCACTGACAGAGGCAGGTTTGCAGGGATTTCCCTCTGATTTATTTGTGCCATGCCACGCTGAATCCCCCAGTTCCTGAAGGTTTTTTCTTTCCATTTTGATTCCTTTTTTGGCTGACTCAAATTAAAAAGAAAGGTGGGAATGGCAGGGAGGAGTTCCAGCCTCTTTTCCCCCAAAAGAGAGGGAATTTCTGCAGAGGCAGATTTGCAGGGATTTCCCTCTGATTTATTTGTGCCATGCCACGCTGAATCCCCCAGTTTTGGGGGAGATGCTAAAGGTGTTTTCTTTCCATTTTGATTCATTTTTTGGCTGATTCAAATTAAAAAGGAGGTTTGGAATGGCAGGGAGGAATTCCAGCAGTTTTCCCTAAAAACCCAGGAAATCCCTGCCCTTACAGTGCCAGGGTTGTCCCCAATCCCTGATTTTCCATTCTGAGTGACTTTAATGGTGACACTGGAATGTCTCAGGCTCCATCTGAGGGTGAGTTCTGCCCTGGGAGACTCTAAAATTCCGATTTTCCCTCCTCACATTCCCCACAGAATGCTTTCCTTGTAGCTCTCACTGACAGAGGCAGGTTTGCAGGGATTTCCCTCTGATTTATTTGTGCCATGCCACGCTGAACCCCCCAGTTCCTGAAGGTTTTTATTTCCATTTTGATTCCTTTGTGGCTGATTAAAGTTAAAAAGGAGGTTTGGAATGGCAGGGAGGAATTCCAGCAGTTTTCCCTAAAAAACCCAGGAAATCCCTGCCCTTACAGTGCCAGGGTTGTCCCCAATCCCTGATGATCAATGCTGGGTGATTTAATGGTGACACTGGAGTGTCTCAGGCTCCATCTGAGGGTGAGTTCTGCCCTGGGAGTGTCCCCAAAGCCCTTCATGGTTTAAAATGTTCATTTTCCCTCCTCACACTCCCCACAGAATGCTTTCCTTGGAGCTCTCACAGATTTGCAGGGATTTCCCTCTGATTTATTTGTGCCATGCCACACTGAACCCCCCAGTTCCTGAAGGGTTTTTCTTTCCATTTTGATTCCTTTTTTGGCTGTTTGAAATTTAAAAGGTGGTTGAGAATGGCAAGGAGGAATTCCAGCACATTCCAATCCTCTTTTTCCCTAAAAACCCAGGAAATCCCTGCCCTTACAGTGCCAGGGCTGTTCCCAATCCCTGATTTTCCATTCTGGGTGATTTAATGGTGACACTGGAGTGTCTCAGGCTCTGTCTGAGGGTGAGTTCTGCCCTTGGAGACTCTAAAATTCCGATTTTCCCTCCTCACACTCCCCACAGAATGCTTTCCTTTGAGTTCTCACTGACAGGGGCAGATTTGCAGGGATTTCCCTCTGATTTATTTGTGCCATGCCACACTGAACCCCCCAGTTCCTGAAGGGTTTTTCTTTCCATTTTGATTCCTTTTTTGGCTGATTAAAGTTAAAAAGGAGGTTTGGAATGGCAGGGAGGAATTCCAGCAGTTTTCAATCCTCTTTTTCCCTAAAAACCCAGGAAATCCCTGCCCTTACAGTGCCAGGGTTGTTCCCAATCCCTGATTTTCTATTCTGGGTGATTTAATGGTGACACTGGAGTGTCTCAGGCTCCATCTGAGGGTGAGTTCTGCCCTGGGAGACTCTAAAATTCCGATTTTCCCTCCTCACACTCCCCACAGAATGCTTTCCTTGGAGCTCTCACTGACAGAGGCAGGTTTGCAGGGATTTCCCTGGGATTTATTTGTGCCATGCCACGCTGAATCCCCCAGTTCCTGAAGGGTTTTTCTTTCCATTTTGATTCCTTTTTTGGCTGATTCAAATTAAAAAGGAGGTTGAGAATGGCAAGGAGGAATTCCAGCAGTTTTCAATCCTTGTTTTTCCCCAAAAAGAGAGGAAATTTCTGCCCTTACAGTGCCAGGGCTGTCCTCAATCCCTGATTATCCATTCTGGGTGATTTAATGGTGACACTGGAGTGTCTCAGGCTCACACTTCCCACATTTTTACACCAAATTTTTTCTAAATTTTTACACCACATTTTGACACCAATGTTTTCTAAATTTTGCCACTCCCTGGAGCCCAGTTTGACTCCCAATTCAACACCCAAAAAACCATCTGTAACCCAGCAAACCAAACCTAAACCGCAGCATTTCCAACACCAAAAAAACTAATAAAAACCTAAATAAACTAAACATTTTTACCCCACACTGTCCCTGTCCTGGAGCCCAGGTTGACTCCAACTAAACACCCAAAAACCACCTGTAACCCACCAAACCAAACCTAAACCGCAGCATTTGCAACACAAAAAAACCAAATAAAAAACTAACTAAATAAACTAAATAAACCAAACCACGATCCCCCCCCCAAAAAAAATTTCTAAATTTTTACACCTCATTTTTACACCAATATTTTCTAGACTTTTACACCAATTTTCCTAAATTTTCACATTCCCTGGAGCCCAGTTTGACTCCCAATTAAAGACCCAAAAAAACACCTATAACCCAGCAAACCGAACCTAAACCGCAGCATTTCCAACACTAAAAAAACCAAATAAAAACCAAAATAAACTAAACCACAATCCCCCCAAAAATATTTTTTTTTCCTAAATTTTGACACCAATTTTTTTCTAAATTTTGACACCAATATTTTTTAAATTTTGGCACACCCAGTTTGACTCCCAACTAAACACCCAAAAAACCACCTATAACCCACCAAACCAAACCTAAAGCACAACATTTCCAACACTGAAAAAATGAATAAAAACCTAAATAAAAACCCCAAAAAGCCACCAACAACTCACACCTGTAACCCACCAAACCAAACTTAAATCACAGCATTTCCAACACCAAAAAAACCTAATAAAAACCTAAATAAACTCAACTACAACCCAAAACCAAAATTTTTTTCTAAATTTTGACAACAATTTTCCTAAATTTTCACATTCCCTGGAGCCCAGTTTGACTCCCAATTAAACACCCAAAAAACCACCTATAGTCCACCAAACCAAACCTAAACCGCAGCATTTCCAACACCAAAAAAATTAATAAAAACCTAAATAAACTAAACATTTTTACCCCACACTGTCCCTGTCCTGGAGCCCAGGTTGACTCCAACTAAACACCCAAAAATCACCTGTAACCCACCAAACCAAACCTAAACCACAGCATCTGCAACACAAAAAAACCAAATAAAAAACTAACTAAATAAACTAAATAAACCAAACCACGATCCCCCCCCCAAAAAAAAATTTCTAAATTTTTACACCTCATTTTTACACCAATATTTTCTAGACTTTTACACCAATTTTCCTAAATTTTCACATTCCCTGGAGCCCAGTTTGACTCCCAATTAAACACCCAAAAAACACCTATAACCCAGCAAACCGAACCTAAACCGCAGCATTTCCAACACCAAAAAAACCTAATAAAAACCTAAATAAACTCAACTACAACCCAAAACCAAAATTTTTTTCTAAATTTTGACACCAATTTTCCTAAATTTTCACATTCCCTGGAGCCCAGTTTGACTCTCAACTAAACACCCAAAAATCACCTGTAACCCAGCAAACCGAACCTAAACCGCAGCATTTCCAACACAAAAAAAATTAATAAAAACCTAAATAAACTAAACATTTTTACCCCACACTGTCCCTGTCCTGGAGCCCAGGTTGGCTCCAACTAAACACCCCAAAACCACCAAGAACTCACACCTATAACCCACCAAACCAAACCAACCAAACCTAAACCACATTTCTAACACCAAAAAAATTTAATAAAAACCTAAATAAAGTAAACATTTACTGTCCCCATCCTGGAGCCCAGTTTGACTCCAACTAAACACCCAAAAAACCATCTGTAACCCAGCAAACCGAACCTAAACCGCAGCATTTCCAACACCAAAAAAACCAAATAAAAACCAAAATAAACTAAACCACAATCCCCCCAAATTTTTTTCCTAAATTTTGACACCAATTTTTTCTAAATTTTGACACCACATTTTGACACCAATATTTCCTAAATTTTTACCCTCCCTGGAGCCCCGTTTGACTCTTTGCTGTGTGCAGGGGTGCCCGGGAGGGGCTGGGCAGGAGCCCGGGCAGCCGCCAGAGCAGCACCGAGAGCGAGCTCAAATCCCTGGAGCCGCGGCCCTGGAGCAGCACGGACTCGGACGGCTCCGTCCGCAGCCTGAGGCCACCCGTCACCAAAGCCAGCAGCTTCAGTGGCATCTCCATCCTCACCCGCGGCGACAGCGCGGGCAGCAGCAAGGGCAGCGCCGGCAGCAGGAGCTCACGGGCAGGTGCGGGCGCACCTGGGGTGGGGATGGGGATGTTCAGCTGGAAAAGGGCACCTGGGGTGGGGAATGGAGATCTTGAACTGGGAAAGGGCACCTGGGGTGGGGAATGGAGATCTTGAACTGGGAAAGGGCACCTGGGGTGGGAATGGGGATCTTGGATTGGAAAAGGGCACCTGGGGTGGGGAATGGAGATGTTCAGCTGGAAAAGGGCACCTGGGGTGGGGAATGGAGATGTTCAGCTGGAAAAGGGCACCTGGGGTGGGGAATGGAGATGTTCAGCTGGAAAAGGGCACCTGGGGTGGGGAATGGAGATGTTCAGCTGGAAAAGGGCACCTGGGGTGGGAATGGAGATCTTGAACTGCCAAAGGGCGCCTGGGGTGGGGAATGGAGATCTTGAATTGAAAAAGGGCACCTGGGGTGGGAAATGGAGATCTTGGATTGAAAAGGCCACCTGGGGTGGGAATGGAGATCTTGACATGAAAAAGGGCACCTGGGGTGGGGATGGGGATCTTGAATTGGAAAAGGGCACCTGGGGTGGGAATGGAGATCTTGAACTGCCAAAGGGCACCTGGGGTGGGGATGGAGATGTTCACCTGAGAAAGGGCACTTGGGGTGGGAAATGGGGATCTTGAACTGACAAAGGACACCTGGGGTGGAGAATGGAGATCTGACAAAGGGTACCTGAACTGCCAAAGGGTACCTGGCATGGGGGATGGAGATCTTGAACTGACAAAGGGCACCTGGGGTGGGGAAATGGAGATCTTGAACTGACAAAGGGGTACCTGGGGTAGGAATGGAGATGTTCACCTGAGAAAGGGCACCTGGGGTGGGGAATGGGGATCTTGGACTGACAAAGGACACCTGGGGTGGGGAATGGGGATCTTGACATGAAAAAGGGCACCTTGACTGTCTCGATGGTCTCCAGTTTGTCACCAGGGCTGACAGATTTTGGGTTGGGGAACTGGAGCTCTTTACCTGCCAAAGGGCACCCGGGGTGGGGATGGAGATCTTGAATTGGAAAAGGGCACCTGGGGTGGGGATGGAGATGTTCACCTGAGAAAGGGCACCTGGGGTGGGGAATGGAGATCTTGAACTGAGAGAGGGTACCTGGGATGGGAAATGGGGATCTGACAAAGGGTACCTGGGGTGGGGATGGAGATCCTGAATTGGAAAAGGGTGCCTAGGGTGGGAAATGGAGATCTTGAATTGAAAAGGGGTACCTGGGGTGGGGATGGGGATCTTGGACTGACAAAGGGCACCTGGGGTGGGGATGGAGATGTTCACCTGGAAAAGGGTACCTGGGAGATTGATTTTGGGTTGGGTAAATGGAGATCTTTACCTGACAAAGGGTACCTGGGGTGGGGAATGGAGATGTGCACCTGAGAAAGGGCACCTGGGGTGGGAATGGGGATCTTGAATTGGAAAAGGGCACCTGGGGTGGGGAATGGAGATCTTGAACTGGGAAGGGGCACCTGGGGTGGGGATGGAGATGTTCACCTGGAAAAGGGTACCTGGGAGATTGATTTTGGGTTGGGTAAATGGAGATCTTTACCTGAAAAAGGGCACCTGGGGTGGGGAATGGAGATCTTGAATTGAAAAGGGCACCTGCCAGGGGGAATGGAGATCTTGAACTGCCAAAGGGCACCTGGGGTGGGGAATGGAGATGTTCACCTGAGAAAGGGCACCTGGGGTGGGGAATGGGTATCTTGGACTGACAAAGGGCACCTGGGGTGGGGATGGAGATCTTGAATTGAAAAGGGCACCTGGGGTGGGGAATGGAGATCTTTACCTGCCAAAGAGCACCTGACTGTCTCCATGGTCTCCAGTTTGTCACCAGGGCTGACAGATTTTGGGTTGGGGAACTGGAGCTCTCCCTGCTCTGTTCCCTGTTCCCTGCTGCTTTCCTGCTGGCTCCCAGCCCCCCGTGCCTCTCTCTCTGTTGCAGGTTTGGTGCTGGGCGCCCCCGAAGGCTGCAGCGCGTCCCCCTCGTCCCAGGCCGGCCGTGCCCTCCTGCCCTGCTCGGCCCCGCAGCCCCCGGGGCTCCCCCCGGCCCAGCAGCAGCAGCAGCAGCAGCAGCCGCCCATCAGCAGCCCCATCCTGTCCCAGGTGAGCCCCACAGGGCACAATTCGGGCTCCAAAATGCGTTTTGTGACTTCACTGGGATGTATCCACTTATTTTGTATTTCTTCCATAAATTCTCAGGAAGTGCCTTTAATTTAAGCAGGAGAGATTTAGATCAAGACTCAAAGTTTGTCTGATTTTTCAGTTACTTTCAGCTGAAAAAGCAATTCAAAAATTAGGCAAACTGAAAGTAATTCTGCTTTTTTTTGCTGGCGTTAAATGTTGCTGTGTGGGGAAAACGCCAATCGCTTGTGTCAAAATTTTCAAAGTTTAATGGTAATAAAATAGTTATGAAAATAGTAATAAAAATCAGGACAATAAGAATTTGGACAGTCAGAGTTAGGACAATAAAAGCAAAAATTACTGAAGTCCAGATGATTCCTGGGCACTAAGAAAGGATTAACCCTTAAAAGCAACAGCCTGTTGCATATTCATAGATCTCCTACATGATGCAAACATTCTTTTCAAACAAATTAAATCTTCTGCTTAATTTCTGCCCCTCCCAGTCTTGTAAATCAATTTATTTGGCTCCTAGAAATCTGGAAAGAATCTGGTTCTTGGGGGAGGCAGAGCCAGAGGAATCCCTTGTCTTTCATACCTTTACTAAAATATATCTGCTTATTTTATATTACTTGCTTAACTTGGTATTCTTAACATGGTCCATAAATTCTCAGGAAATGCCTTTAATTTAAGCAGGAGACATTTAGATTTCAGTTTGTATCTTCTGCTGTTTCATCCAAGGGTTTAGGGCCTGGAAAAAAAAACAGATTTTAGGTTGTTTGAGTGTTTTGAAGGATCTGGAAATGCACCATGCCCATGTCCATCCAAAGGCCAAATTAAAGCATCAATCCCCCCATTCAGCACTGATTATTGGTGCCCAAAGCACAGGGTGGGGATTTTAGTGTCTCATCAAGGATTTAGGGCCTGGAAAAACTGATTTCAGGTATTTCAGGTTGTTTGAGTGTTTTGAAGGGTCTGGAAATGCACCATGCCCATGTCCCTTCTGTGTCATCACCAAAGATCAAATTAAAGCATCAACCCCACCTCATCCAGCACTGATCATTGGTGCCCAAAGCACAGGTGGGGATTTTAGGGGTTTTACTGTCCCATCCAAGAGTTTAGGGCCTGGAAAAACTGATTTCAGGCTGTTTGAGTGTTTTGAAGGGTCTGGAAATGCACCATGCCCATGTCCATCCAAAGGCCAAATCAAAGCATCAATCCCCCCCATCCAGCACTGATTATTGGTGCCCAAAGCACAGGGTGAGGATTTTAGGGGTTTTACTGTCCCATCCAAGGGTTTAGGGCCTGGAAAAAAAACAGATTTTAGGTTGTTTGAGTGTTTTGAAGGGTCTGGAAATGCACCATGCCCATGTCCCTTCTGTGTCACCAATCAAATCCCCCCATCCAGCACTGCCCAGTGGTGCCCAAAGTGCAGGCTGGGGGTTTTGGTGAGGGGTTTTGGTGTCATGAAGTGCTCCAGGTGGCAAAGCAGGGGTGCCTGTGGAAGGTGAGTGTGCAGGGATGGCCGAGGAGCCCTGAGGGGAGTGCTGGGAGCAGGAGAGACCCCTGAGCCTTGGCTGGGCTGCGCCTGATGGGATGGATGCTGGATGATGGATGATGGATGCTGGATGCTGGATGATGGATGATGGATGCTGGATGATGGATGATGGATGCTGGATGCTGGATGATGGATGATGGATGATGGATGCTGGATGCTGGATGCTGGATGCTGGATGCTGGATGCTGGATGCTGGATGATGGATGCTGGATGATGGATGATGGATGATGGATGCTGGATGATGGATGATGGATGATGGATGCTGGATGATGGATGCTGGATGCTGGATGCTGGATGCTGGATGATGGATGCTGGATGCTGGATGCTGGATGCTGGATGCTGGATGATGGATGCTGGATGCTGGATGCTGGATGATGGATGCTGGATGATGGATGATGGATGATGGATGCTGGATGATGGATGCTGGATGCTGGATGCTGGATGCTGGATGATGGATGATGGATGCTGGATGCTGGATGATGGATGATGGATGCTGGATGATGGATGATGGATGATGGATGCTGGATGCTGGATGCTGGATGATGGATGCTGGATGCTGGATGATGGATGCTGGATGCTGGATGATGGATGCTGGATGCTGGATGATGGATGCTGGATGATGGATGATGGATGCTGGATGCTGGATGCTGGATGATGGATGATGGATGATGGATGCTGGATGCTGGATGCTGGATGCTGGATGCTGGATGCTGGATGATGGATGCTGGATGCTGGATGATGGATGATGGATGCTGGATGCTGGATGATGGATGATGGATGCTGGATGCAGGATGATGGATGCTGGATGCTGGATGCTGGATGATGGATGCTGGATGCTGGATGCTGGATGATGGATGATGGATGATGGATGCTGGATGCTGGATGATGGATGCTGGATGATGGATGCTGGATGCTGGATGCTGGATGATGGATGCTGGATGCTGGATGCTGGATGATGGATGCTGGATGATGGATGCTGGATGCTGGATGATGGATGCTGGATGCTGGATGATGGATGATGGATGATGGATGATGGATGCTGGATGCTGGATGATGGATGATGGATGCTGGATGCTGGATGATGGATGATGGATGCTGGATGATGGATGATGGATGATGGATGATGGATGCTGGATGATGGATGCTGGATGATGGATGCTGGATGCTGGATGGTGCATGGTGGATGATGGATGGTGGATGCTGGATGATGGATGCTGGATGGTGGATGCTGGATGGTGGATGGTGGATGATGGATGCTGGATGCTGGATGCTGGATGATGGATGCTGGATGCTGGATGCTGGATGATGGATGATGGATGCTGGATGATGGATGATGGATGATGGATGGTGGATGATGGATGATGGATGCTGGATGCTGGATGATGGATGCTGGATGATGGATGCTGGATGCTGGATGCTGGATGCTGGATGCTGGATGCTGGATGCTGGATGCTGGATGCTGGATGCTGGATGCTGGATGATGGATGATGGATGATGGATGCTGGATGCTGGATGCTGGATGATGGATGATGGATGCTGGATGATGGATGATGGATGCTGGATGCTGGATGCTGGATGATGGATGCTGGATGATGGATGATGGATGATGGATGCTGGATGATGGATGATGGATGATGGATGCTGGATGATGGATGCTGGATGATGGATGATGGATGCTGGATGCTGGATGATGGATGCTGGATGATGGATGATGGATGCTGGATGATGGATGATGGATGCTGGATGCTGGATGCTGGATGCTGGATGATGGATGATGGATGCTGGATGATGGATGCTGGATGATGGATGATGGATGCTGGATGATGGATGCTGGATGATGGATGCTGGATGATGGATGCTGGATGATGGATGATGGATGATGGATGCTGGATGATGGATGATGGATGATGGATGCTGGATGATGGATGATGGATGCTGGATGATGGATGCTGGATGATGGATGCTGGATGATGGATGCTGGATGATGGATGCTGGATGCTGGATGGTGGATGCTGGATGCTGGATGATGGATGCTGGATGCTGGATGATGGATGCTGGATGCTGGATGCTGGATGATGGATGCTGGATGATGGATGATGGATGCTGGATGCTGGATGCTGGATGCTGGATGATGGATGCTGCCCTGGAATGGTTTCTGTGCTCCCCAACTCCCTGCAAAGCCCCTCTGTGTTTGCACTTGGCTCACTTGACTTGACTAACCTTGTTGTTCCTTCTTTCTCTCCTTCCTTCCTTCCTTCCTTCCTTCCTTCCTTCCTTCCTTCCTTCCTTCCTTCCTTCCTTCCTTCCTTCCTTCCTTCCTTCCTTCCTTCCTTCCTTCCTTCCTTCCTTCCTTCCTTCCTTCCTTCCTTCCTTCCTTCCTTCCTTCCTTCCTTCCTTCCTTCCTTCCTTCCTTCCTTCCTTCCTTCCTTCCTTCCTTCCTTCCTTCCTTCCTTCCTTCCTTCCTTCCTTCCTTCCTTCCTTCCTCTCCTCCTTCCCTCCTTTTCCTCCCTTTCCCTCCTCCCCAATCCCTCTCCTTCCTCTCTTTTCCTCTCTCTTCCTTCCTTCCTTCCTTTCCCTATCTTTCCTCCTCCCTTTTCCTCCCTCCTTTTCCTTCCTTCTCTCCCCCCTTTTCCTTCATTTTCCTTCCTTCTTTACCCTCATTTTCTTCCTACCTTTTCCTCCCTTTTCCTTCTCCCTTTTCCTTCTTCCTTTTCCTTCTCCCTTTTCCTTCTCCCTTTTCCCCCCTTTCCTCCTCCCTTTTCTTCCCTCCTTCTGCTCCCTTCTCCTCCCTTCTTTCCCTCCCTTTCCCTCCCTTTTCCTCCCTTTTCCTCCCCCCTTTTCCCTCATTTTCCTCCTCCCTTCCTCCCTTCTCCTTCCTCTGTTTCCCTTTTCCTCCTCCCTTTTCCTCCCTTTTCTTCCCTCCTTCTCCTCCCTTCTTTCCCTCCCTTTTCCTCCCTTTTCTTCCTTTCCCTCCCTTTTCCTCCCTCCTTTTTCCTCCTTTTCCTCCTCCCTTTTCCTTTCTTCTTTCCCCCCTTTTCCCTCATTTTCCTTCCTCCTTTTCCTTCATTTTCCTTCCTCCTTTTCCCTCATTTTCCTCCCCCGTTTTTCTCCCTTCTCCTCCCTTCTTTTCCTCCTTTTTCCTTCTTCCTTTCCCTTCCTTTTCCTCCCTCCTTCTCCTCCCTTCTCCTCCCTTCTCCTCCCTTTTCCTCCTCCCTTTTCCTTCCTCCTTTTCCTTCCTTTTCCTCCTCCCTTTTCCTCCCTTCTTCTCCTCCCTTTCCCTCCCTTTTCCTCCCTTTTCCTTCCTCCCTTACCCTAACTTTCCCCCCTCCTTTTCCTCCTCCCTTTTCCTCCCTCTTTCTCCTCCCTTCTGCTCCCTTCTTTTCCTCCTTTCCCTTCCTTTTTCCTTCTTCTTTTCCCCCCCGTCCCTCCCCAACCCCTCTCCCGCCCCTCTCTGCTGGTGTAGCCGGTGCCGGCGCTGCAGCCCGTTCCGTACTCTCCAAGCTCCTGCCCCCAAGTCCTCTTGCCAGTCTCTCCACCCCAGCAGTACAGCCTGGTACAAAGCCCAGTTCCTCTTCTGCTCTGTGTCTCTTGTGCTCTGTGCTGTGTTTGTGTTGTGTGAGCTTGAGCTCCTCAGGTACGTCCCAAACACCCACCCACGCCCCTGGGGCTGGCATCCACCCAGCTCTGGCATCCCTGAGGCCGTGGGACCACCAGTGCTGGGTGGAAAGAGCCTGGGAAGGGCAAATCCAGAGCTCCCAGAGCTCCCCAGCAATGCCTGAGGCCACGGGAGCACCAATGATGGAGTGGTGGCCTTGGGAAGAGCAAATCCCAAGCCCAGAGCTTAGCAGGAGATGCCTTGGAAAGAGCCTGGGAAGGGCAAATCCAGAGCTCCCAGAGCTCCCCAGAAGATGCCTGAGGCCACAGGACCATCACTGCTGCAGTGGTGGCCTTGGGAAGAGCAAATCTCAAGCCCAGAGCTTACCAGGAGATGCCTGAGGCCACCACTGCTGGAGTGGTGGCTTGAAAAGAGCCTGGGAAGAGCAAATTCAGAGCTCCAGAGCTCCCAAAAAGATGCCTGAGGCCACAGGATCCCCACTGCTGGAGTGGTGGCCTTGGGAAGAGCCTGGAAAGAGCAAATTCAGAGCTCCCAGAGCTCCCAAAAACATCCCTGAGGCCACAGGATCTCCACTGCTGCAGTGGTGGCCTTGGGAAGAGCAAATCCCAAGCCCAGAGCTCCTCAGAAGATGCCTGAGGCCACCACTGCTGGAGTGGTGGCTTGGAAAGAGCCTGGGAAGGGCAAATTCAGAGCTCCCAGAGCCCCCCAGCAGATGCCTTGGAAAGAGCCTGGGAAGAGCAAATTCTGAGCTCCCAAAGATCCCAGAACTCCCAAAAAGACGCCCGTGGCCACCACTGCTGGATGGAAAGATCCTGGGAAGAGCAAATCCCAAGCCCAGAGCTCCCCAGCAGATGCCTGAGGCCACCACTGCTGGAGTGGTGGCTTGGAAAGAGCCTGGGAAGAGCAAATTCAGAGCTCCCAGAGCTCCCCAGCAGATGCCTGAGGCCACAGGACCATCGCTGCTGGAGTGGTGGCCTTGGGAAGAGCCTGGGAAGGGCAAATTCAGAGCTCCCAGAGCTCCCCAGCAATGTCTGAGGCCACCACTGCTGGTTGGAAAGAGCCTGGGAAGAGCAAATTCAAAGCTCCAGAGCTCCCAAAAAGATGCCTGGGACCACCAGTGCTGAGCTGGTGGCCTTGGAAAGAGCCTGAGAAGGGCAAATTCAGAGCTCCAGAGCTTCCAAAAAGATGCCTGAGGCCACAGGATCCCCACTGCTGGAGTGGCGGCCTTGGGAAGAGCTTGGGAAGAGCCTGGAAAGAGCAAATTCAGAGCTCCCAGAGCTCCCAAAAACATCCCTGAGGCCACAGGATCTCCACTGCTGCAGTGGTGGCCTTGGGAAGAGCAAATTCCAAGCCCAGAGCTTACCAGCAGATGCCTGAGGCCACCACTGCTGGAGTGGTGGCTTGGAAAGAGCCAGGGAAGAGCAAATTCAGAGCTCCAGAGCTCCCCAGCAATGTCTGAGGCCACCACTGCTGGTTGGAAAGAGCCTGGGAAGAGCAAATCCCAAGCCCAGAGCTCCCCAGAAGTTGCTTGAGGCCGTGCAACCACCAGTGCTGGGTGGAAAGAGCAAATTCAGATCTCCCAGAGCTCCCCAGCAGATGCCTGAGGCCACAGGACCACCACTGCTGGAGTGGTGGCCTTGGGAAGAGCCTGGGAAGGGCAAATTCAGAGCTCCCAGAGCTCCCAGAGGTCCCAAAAGATGCCTGAGGCCTTGCAACCACCACTGCTGGATGGAAAGAGCCTGGGAAGAACAAATCCAGAGCTCCCAGAGCTCCCCAGCAGATGCTTGAGGCCACAGGACCATCGCTGCTGGAGTGGTGGCTTTGGGAAGATCTTGGGAAGAGCAAATCCCAAGCCCAGAGCTCCCCAGAAGATGCCTGAGGCCACAGGATCACCACTGCTGCACTGGTGGCCTTGGGAAGAGCAAATTCCAAGCCCAGTGCTCCCAAAAAGATGCCTGAGGCCACCACTGCTGGATGGGAAGAGCAAATTCCGAGCTCCCAGAGCTCCTCAGCAGATGCCTGAGGCCACAGGACCATCACTGCTGGTTGGGAAGAGCCTGGGAAGAGCAAATCCCAAGCCCAGAGCCCCCAGTATTGCTTGTGCTCAGTGTGGGGTCTGGGGGCCATGGCTGCCCCCTGGGCTCAGCCAAACCCCTGTGTGGTTTCCATGTGGATTTTTTGGGAATGGTGTCCCCCCATGGGACGTGGCAGCTGGGCTGGAGTCACCCCTCGTGTCCCCACCATCTGCTGAGTCCCTGTCCCCCTGTCCTGCTCTGGGTCTGTGGCTCATGTTTGGGGGCTTTTGGGGGCTTCTCTGGGAGAAGAGAAGCTTTGTCCTGCTGCTCTTTTTGTCCCACCTCCTCCATCCTTGCCCTGTTCCAGGCCAATGAGCTCAGCTGGCATGTCCCTGTGTCCTGCTCTGGGTCTGTGTTTGGGGGGATTTTGGGGGGTTTCTCTGGTAGAAGGGGTGTCCATTACCAGCAGAGCTGTGTTCTGCTGCTCTTGGCTCTTTTTGTCCCACCTCCTCCATTTTTGCCCCATTCCAGGCCAACGAGCTCAGCTGGCATGTCCCCATGTCCTGCTCGGGGTCTGCAGCTCATGTTTGGGGGCTTTTGGGGGGTTTCTCTGGTAGAAGGGGTGTCCATTACCAGCAGAGCTGTGTCCTACTCTCCTTTTGTCCCACTTCCTCCATTTTTGCCCCATTCCAGGCCAACATGTTCAGCTGGCATGTCCCCCTGTCCTGCTCTGGGTCTGTGGCTCATGTTTGGGGGTTTCTCTGGTAGAAGGGGTGTCCATTACCAGCAGAGCTGTGTCCTACTCTCCTTTGTCCCACCTCCTCCGTGCTTGCCCCGTTGCAGGCCGACGAGCTCAGCAGCCCCTTCGGGCAGATCAGCCTCAGCCGCCAGGGCTCCGCGGAGGCTCCGGACCCTTCCTCGGGGATGTTCCAGCCGTCGCTGCTGTCCCAGCACCCGCAGCAGCCGGGCTTCATCATGGCAGCTCCTCCGGGGCAGCCCATCCCCACCTCCAGCTACTCTGCCTCGGGGCACACGGCCCCCAGCCAGCCGGTGCTGCAGCCCCAGGGGTACATCCAGCCCCCCCAGCAGGTACCGGGGGCGTGGGGGGGATTGACAGTCTGACTGCGGGCTCTTAGAAGGGCAATTTATTATTGCATTGCGTTATGTTATGTTATATTATGTTATATTACATTACATTACATTACATTACATTACACTATATTATATTACATTATATTATATTACATTATATTGCATTACATTATATATGATATTGTATGATATTGTATTATATGATGATATTACATGATATATGATATATGATATATGATATTATATTATATGATACTATATCTATATATACTATATATATATATATACATATATATACATAGTACATAGTACATATACTATATATGATACTATATATTATACCATTATCATACTGTTATAATATTATATCATATTATATCATACTGTTATAATATTATATGATATTTTATATGGTACAATTCATTACATGATATTACATGATATATTATATGACATTATATCATGTCATATATATAATATATCATATAGTTAAAATACTATATGATATTATTTTATATGGTATGTTACGTTATATTACATTATATTATGTTATATATATTCTATTATATCCTATCATATAATATATCATATATCTTATTCTATTATATAATATTGCTATAATATTATATTATATTATTTTATATGGTATGATATATTACATGACATGACGTGACATGATATGATATGATGTGATGTTATATTATATTATATTATATTACATTACATTACATTATATTACATTACATTACATTACATTATATTATATGGTAGGGTATGGTATAGTATGGTATAGTATGATATGATAGGATATGGTATGATATGATATATGATGATATGATATGATATGATATGATATGGACATAAATACATCTGGGCACGTCCCCAGAGCTGGCAGGCCAGAGGCTGCTGGGGAGGGGGTCCCTGTGGTATTTTTGGGGTCCCCTGGATGGAGAAGGAATTGAAAACCTGACTCTATGCTCTTAGAAGGCTAATTTATTATGATATGATATGATATGATATGATATGATATGATATGATATGATATGATATGATATGATATGATATATGATATGATATAATATTATATTATATTCCATTATATTATA
Organism: Emberiza elegans; assembly: GCA_024865655.1. Lineage (NCBI taxonomy): Eukaryota > Metazoa > Chordata > Aves > Passeriformes > Fringillidae > Emberiza > Emberiza elegans. The sequence continues at coordinate 2,304,932 of JALJVW010000117.1, read as the reverse complement.
TGACATTATATTATATGACATTATATGACATTATAGTATAGTATATGACATTATATTGTGCTATATTATATTATATTATATTATATTATATTATATTATATTATATTATATTATATTATATTATATTATATTATATTATATTATATTATATTATATTATATTATATTATATTATATTATATTATATTATATTATATTATATTATATTATATTAATACTAAAACTACACTAAAGAATAGAGAAAGGATACAGACAGAAGGCTACAAAGAATTGATCATGAAACTCCTGACTCCTTCCAGAGTCCCAGCACAGCCTGGCCATGATTGGTCATTAAGTCCAAACAATTCACACATTGGATAAAAAAATTTCCAGCCACATTCCAGAGCAGCAAAACACAGGAGGAACAAACCAGAAAATCATTATTCACATTTCATTTCTGAGGCCTCTCAGCTTCTCAGGGAGGAAAAAACCCTAACAAAAGGATTTTTCATAAAATGTATATAAAATATATTTTCCGTACAATATATAAAAGATCCGTTTTCTCGCTCCTGCTGCCTGCTGTGCTCTCACCTCTGGGGTTTTTTTGCAGATTCAGGTTTCTTACTACCCGCCCGGGCAGTACCCCAACTCCAGCCAGCAATACCGACCCCTCAGTCACCCAGTGGCCTACAGCTCCCAGCGCCCCCAGCAGCTCCCCCAGCAGTCCCAGCAGCCAGGTAAGGGCTAAAAAAGGGTTAAAAAGGGGTTCAGGAGGGGAAATTCCCCTTTCCTGCTGCTTTTTTGGCTCCAGAGGTCTCCCCTGTGCTGTCTGCGGTTGGGTGGAAGTTGGGGGGCGTCTGTCTGTCTGTCTGTCTGTCTGTCTGCAGAGGGGTTGTGTCCTTCCCTCCCTCTCCTCTCTGAGCTCGCTGGGGGAGGGATGAGATGGATTTAAACCCCCCTGAGGGGCTGCCAGGGGAATGCAAAGCCAGGAGATTCCCTTGGGTGTGTTCATGTCTGCTCCAAGGGAAGCCCTTTCCCCATCTCTTCAGCAGGACATGGGGGCAGAGGCAGGATTTGATTCCCTAAATCTTAAATTTGGGGTTATTTGTTCCCTAAATCTTAAATTTGGGGTTATTTATTCCTTAAATCTTAAATTTGCAGTTATTTATTCCCTAAATCTTAAATCTGGGGTTATTTATTCCCTAAATCTTAAATTTGGGATTATTTATTCCCTGAATCTTAAATCTCTCAAGTTAGCCCTTTTCCTAATTCTGAAATCAGGAACAGGATTTGAGTCCCTAAATCTTAAATCTGGGCTTATTTATTCCCTAAATCTTAAATTTTAGGTTATTCCCCATGTCCATCTGTGAAGTGACTCCATTAAACCCCTGTTCTGCCAGGGGAATTAAAGCCAGGAGCTTCCCCTGGGTGTGGATTTGATTCCCTAAATCTTGAAATCTGGGGTTATTTATTCCCTAAATCTTAAATCTGGAATTATTTCCCACATCCAGCTGGGAAGTAATACATTAAAACCCTGTTCTGGCCCTGAATATAAAGGGGGAATATAAAGCCAGGAGTTCCCTTGGGTGTGTTCACATCTGCTCCAAGGGAAGCCCTTTCCCCTCTCTTCAGCAGGGGCAGGATTTGATTCCCTAAATCTGAAATCTGGGGTTATTTATTCCCTAAATCTTAAATCTGGGGTTATTTATTCCCTAAATCTTAAATTTGGGGTTATTTATCCCCTAAATCTTAAATCTGGGGTTATTTATTCCCTAAATCTGAAATCTGGGGTTATTTATTCCCTAAATCTTAAATTTTGGGTTATTCCCCATGTCCAACTGGGAAGTGACTCCCTTAAACCCCTGTTCTGCCAGTGGAATTAAAGCCAGGAGCTTCCCCTGGGTGTGGATTTGGTTCCCTAAATCTTAAATCTGGGGTTATTTATTCCCTAAATCTTAAATCTGGAATTATTTCCCATGTCCAGCTGGGAAGTCACTGCAGTAAAACCCTGTTCTGGCCCGGAATATAAAGGGGGAATATAAAGCCAGGAGTTCCCTTGGGTGTGTTCACATCTGCTCCAAGGGAAGCCCTTTCCCCTCTCTTCAGCAGGGGCAAGATTTGATTCCCTAAATCTGAAATCTGGGGTTATTTATTCCCTAAATCTTAAATTTGCAGTTATTTATTCCCTAAATCTGAAATCCGGGGTTATTTCCCATGTCCAACTGTGAAGTGACTCCATGAAACCCCTGTTCTGCCAGGGGAATTAAAGCCAGGAGCTTCCCCCTGGGTGTAGATTTGATTCCCTAAATCTGAAATCTGGGGTTATTTATTCCCTAAATCTGAAATCTGGGCTTATTTATTCCCTAAATCTTAAATCTGCAATTATTTCCCACATCCAGCTGGGAAGTAATACATTAAAACCCTGTTCTGGCCCGGAATATAAAGGGGGAATATAAAGCCAGGAGTTCCCTTGGGTGTGTTCACATCTGCTCCAAGGGAAGCCCTTTCCCCATTCTTCAGCAGGGGCAGGATTTGAGTCCCTAAATCTGAAATCTGGAGTTATTTATTCCCTAAATCTGAAATCTGGGGTTATTTATTCCCTAAACCTTAAATTTTGGGTTATTCCCCGTGTCCACCTGGGAAGTGACTCCATTCCCACCCTGTTGGGGCAGGTTTACAGCCAGTGATGTCCAACCAGCAGCAAAGCTACCAAGGCGTGGTGGGCGTGCAGCAGGCTCAGCCCCCCGGGCTCCTCAGCGGCCAGAGGAACAATTTGGGGGCCCAGATGCAGAACGTGATGGGCGTGCAGCAGGCACAGCCCCCCGGGCTCCTCAGCGGCCAGAGGAGCAGCATGGGCAGCCAGATGCAAGGGCTGATGGTGCAGTACACAGCACTGCCTTCGTACCAGGTGGGCACTGGGGTGATGGGCAGGGGGCTCTGGTTGGGCAGGACATGCCCAAGGGGTCCCCCAAAGGGGTGGGGATTTGCTCACAGGGATGGGCAGGGGGCTCAGGCTGGGCAGGATGTGCCCAAGGAACCCCCAGATGTGGGGATTTGCTCACAGGGATGGGCAGGGGGCTCTGGCTGGGCAGGATGTGCCCAAGGAACCCCCAGATGTGGGGATTTGCTCACAGGGATGGGCAGGGGGCTCTTGTTGGGCAGGATGTGCCCAAGGGATCCCCCAGGGGTGGGGATTTGTTCACACGGATGGGGAGGGCACGTCCATGAGGGCATCTGTGGGGCACATCTGGGGCAGGAGGGTTGGGCAGGGGGCTCTGGGATGTCAGAAAAACCCACCTTGGAGTCTCCTCACCCGTGCTGGTGTGCCCAGTACACAGCACTGCCTTCGTACCAGGTGGGCACTGGGGTGATGGGGAGGGGGCTCTGGCTGGGCAGGACGTGCTCAAGGGGTCCCCCAGGGGATGGGGATTTGCTCACAGGGATGGGAGGGCACATCCATGAGGGGCATCTGTGGGGCACATCTGGGGCAGGATGAATGGGGAGTGGGCTCAGGCTGGGCAGGATGTGCCCAAGGGATGCCCCATAGAAGGGGATTTGCTCACAGGGCATCTGTGGGGCACATCTGGAGCAGGAGGGCTGAGGAGGGGGCTCTGGCTGGGCAGGACATGCCCAAGGGGTCCCCCATAGGAGGGGATTTGCTCACAGGGATGGGCAGGGGGCTCTGGCTGGGCAGGACGTGCCCGAGGGATGCCCCATAGGAGGGGATTTGCTCACAGGGCATCTGTGCCAGGGGTAGGTTGGTCTGGGCCGTCAGAAAAGCCCACCTGGAGTCTCCTCACCCTGCTGGTGCCTCCTGGGCCATTTTCCCTGCTCTGTTGCCGTTACCTGCTGCTCTCCTCCCTGCCCAGGTGCCCATGGCCAGCGAGTCCCAGAACGTGGTCCAGCAGCCCTTCCAGCAGCCCGTGCTGGTGCCAGCCAGCCAGTCTGTGCAGGGGGGGCTCCAGGCCGGAGGGGTCCCCATCTACTACAGCGTCATCCCCACTGCCCAGCAGAATGGCACCAGGTAAAGCCCTGGCAGCTGCCAGGGGGTGGAAAGGGCGCTGTGCCCACAGTTCTGGGGATTTTGGGGTGTCCTGTCAAGGGCAGCAGTCAGGGATCCTTGTGGGTCCCCTCTACCTTGGGAAATTCTGTGATTCTGTGTTCTGCTCCTGTGGGCACAAGTTCTGCTCCTCCCTGAGCTTCTCCATCCCTGGATCCCTTCCTGACCACCAGTGGGTGAAGCTCCTGTGTGCCCACCCATCCCAGAAAAGAGGGAGCTGGGTGTGGGAATCAGAAAAATGGAAACTTCCACAGGCACAGCAGGGTTTGAGCTGCAGCCTTGGGAAAAGCTTAGATTGGTCCACAAATACACCACACAGACGTGGAGCAGGAAAATCATAAATTCATGTTTCAAGAGCTGTGAGTTGTAAGTGAGAAACTGCATTGATAAGGTGGTGAAGGGTTTATAATGTAGGAAACTGCATTGATAAAATGGTGAGGGGTTTATAATTGTAGGAAATTGTTTTGATAAGATGGTGAGGGGTTTATAATGTAGGAAACTTCATTAATAAGATTGTGAAGGTTTATAAGTTTATCATTATAATACACTTTATTATTATAATAAACTTTAGGGTTTATAATGTAAGAAACTGTATTGATAAAATGGTGAGGGGTTTATAATGTAAGAAACTTCATCAATAAAATGGTGAGGAATTTATAATGTAGGAAATTATATTGATTAAATGGTGAGGGATTTATAGTGTAGGAAACTTCATTAATAAAATGGTGAAGGTTTTATAATGTAGGAAACTGTATTGATAAGATGGTGAGGGGTTTATAATGTAGGAAACTGTATTGATAAGATGGTGAGGGGTTTATAATTGTAGGAAACTGCATTGATAAAATGGTGAGGTTTTTTTAATGTAGGAAACTTCATTAATAAGATTGTGAAGGGTTTATAAGTGTATCATTATAATACACTTTATTATAATAAGAAAGAGTATTGATAAAATGGTGAGGGGTTTATAATGTAGGAAATTGTATTGATAAAATGGTGAGAAGTTTCATTAATAAATTGTGAAGGGTTTATAAGTGTATCATTATAAACTTTATTATAATAAGTATTGATAAAATGGTGAGGGGTTTATAATGTAGGAAATTGTATTGATAAAATGGTGAGAAGTTTATAATGTAGGGAACTGTATTGATAAGATGGTGAGGGTTTTATAATATAAGTGTATTATTATAATACACTTTATTATAATAACTGTATTGATGGAATGGTGAAGGGTTTATAATGTAGGAAAGTGCCCAGCAGAATGGCACCAGGTAAAGCCCTGGCAGCTGCCAGGGGGTGGAAAGGGCGCTGTGCCCACAGTTCTGGGGGTTTGGGGTGTCCTGTCAAGGGCAGGAGTCAGGGATCCTTGTGATATTTCAGCTTGGGAAATTCTGTGATTCTGTTTTCTGCTGTGGTGCCCCTGGGGCGGTGTTATGTTTTTATACTAAAAATTACGTGTACAATATTTACAATTACTTCCCAACATCTGTCACCTATGTCAGACAGTTTCTCTCTACTCTAAACCAATCCAAAAATGCCAACATCACAGCAGGAGATGGAGGCCAAGAAGAAGAAGGAGAAGAAGGACAGGAATGGAATGGAATGGAATGGAATGGAATGGAATGGAATGGAATGGAATGGAATGGAATGGAATGGAATGGAATGGAATGGAATGGAATAGAATAGAATAGAATAGAATAGAATAGAATAGAATAGAATAGAATAGAATAGAATAGAATAGAATAGAATAGAATAGAATAGAATAGAATAAGCCAAGAGTTTAAAAGTTCTAACAGAAGCAGTGTGTGCATGTGAGTTAGAAGCCCATAAGACAAAAGTATCCACAGTGCAGCAATAGTGAGTAAAGGTTAGAAAATAAACAAAATAAACCCTGTAGCAACTGCCTGTTTTAGAAAGTTTAGAAAGACAGGACAAGCCCAGATTCCTCCATCTTGCCTCTTGAATCCCCATTCTAAATCCCCAAAATTCTACATTTTCACCCTGTGATTAATTCACTGTCATTCTACTCAAACTCTTGTGGCTTGTAACTCCTCACACAAAGCTGGAATTGTTCCCAGCCTTTGGGGTGGTGTTAGTTTTTTATACTAAAAACTACGTGTACTTTATTTACAATAATTTCCCAATGCCTATCACCTGTGTCAGACAGTTTCTCTCTACTCTAAACCAATACCAAACTGCCACCATCACAGCAGGAGATGGAGGCCAAGAAGAAGAAGGAGAAGAAGGACAGGACATGCCCAGATTCCTCCATCTTGCCTCCTGAACCCCCATTCTAAATCCCCAAAATTCTACATTTTCACCCAGTGATTAATTCACTGTCATTCTACTTAAACTTTCTTGACTTGTAATCCTTCATATAAATGTTGGTAATTGTTTTTTCCAAGGGCTAAACCAATGTCACGGGGCTCTTGGGTTCTGTGCCAAGGTCTCTGAGCCCCCTGGGCAGGGTCTTGAGCCCTCCAGGGCATCCAGAGGGATTTCCTGGGTTCCCAAACCCTGTCCTGAATCCTGACCTGCCCCTCTCTGCTCCCCAGCCCATCCGTGGGGTTCCTGCAGCCTCCTGGCTCCGAGCAGTACCAGATGCCGCAGTCCCCGGCGCCCTGCAGCCCTCCCCAGATGCAGCAGCAGTATTCAGGTACCAGGGGGGCACTGGGCAAGGCTGGCATCCCCTCCAGAGGTGGCACCGGCCTTTGGATGGCGGGCTCAGGAGCGGCCGAGCTGCTGGGAATGGTCAGGGTGGGGCACTGGGGGGTGCTGGCATCTCCGTGCCAGGGTGGGCACGGGGGTGGGGGCTCTGGGGTGGTGAGAGAGGGGAACAAACTGCAGATGGGGAGGCTGGGGGTTCCTGCTCCCTGTCACAGCTGCTGGGAGGGAGCTGAGCTGGAATGATGGGTCTGGACTTGGATGTGAGATGGGATGAGGGAGATCTGGGCTCGGTGAGCTGCAGGATCTGAGGAAGAAGAAGAAGAAGAAGAAGAAAGGCTGGGCACACCCTGGTTCTTCCATCTTGTCCCCAAAACCCCCATACCAAAATCCTAAAATCTACATTTTCACTTTTTATACTACAAACAATGTATAATATATTTACACTTAATTCCCAATACCCATCACCCATGTTAGAACAGTGCACTTCTACTCTGAACCAATCCCAAAGTGCCACCATCGCGGCAGAAGATGGAGAGCAAGGAGAAGAAGGACAGTACATGCCTGGATTCCTCCATCTTGTCCCCATAACTCCCATACCAAAAATCCTAAAATCTCCTTTTTTCACAAACAATGTATAATATATTGACCATTTTATTATTGGACAGTGCCGTTCAAACCTGTGTGCCAACATCACATCCTCAGGAGAAAGCTGGACAACCCTGGTTCTTCCATCTTGTCCCCAAAACCCCATACCAAAATCCTAAAATCTAAATTTTCTACAAACAATGTATAATACATTTCTTAATTCCCAATGCCTGTGCCATGGACAGTGAACTTCTGTTCTGAACCAATCCCAAAGTGCCACCATCCTGGCAACTCTGGCAAGGAGAAGAAGGACAGGACATGCCTGGATTCCTGAGCTAACCCCATACCAAAAAATCCTAAAAGGGACAGGAAACAATGTATAGGATATTTACAGTTAAGGAAGGAAGGAAGGAAGGAACTTCTAGTCTGAAGGAAGGAAGGCCACCATCACAGGAAGGAATGGAGATGGAAGAGGAAGAAAGAAGAAGGGAGGAGGAAGAAGGGAAGGCAGAAGGCAGGCAGGGAGGCAGCAGCAGTCCCCATAACCCCCAGGCTAAGGCAGGAAGGCAGGCTTTTTATACCATAAACAGGTATAACACATTTACAGGCAGGCAATAGGCAGGCAGGAAGGAAGGTGAACTTCTGTTCTAAGGCAATCCCAAAGGCACCATCAGGCAGGAAGGCAGAACAAGGCAGGAAGGCTGGGGCATTCCTCCATCTTGTCCCCACAAATACCAAAATCCTAAAAGGCAGGAAGGAAGGAAGGAAGGAAGGAAGGAAGGAAGGAAGGAAGGGCTCAAAAGGAAGGAAGGAAGGGAAGGAAGGAAGGAAGGAACTCTGGGGAAGGAAGGAAGGAAGGAAGGAAGGAAGGAAGGAAGGAAGGAAGGAAGGGTGGGCGTGCAGGGACAGGGCCAGGCAGGTGCTCTGTGTCCCACAGCAGCAGAGCCTGGGCCACACGGCCGCGTGTCTGTCCCCAGGGGTGTCCCCATCAGGCCCTGGTGTGGTGGTGATGCAGCTGAATGTCCCCAACGGCCCCCAGGCCCCCCAGAACCCCCCGTGGTGCAGTGGAGCCACTGTAAGTACTACAGCCTGGAGCAGAGGGGGCAGAAACCTGGAGACCTCTACAACCCCGACAGCAGCGCTCAGGTACTGGGGGCACTGGGAGGCACTGGGAGGGACTGGGAGGAGGCAGCTCAGCCTTTGGGGCTGGGCTGGCTGAGCCTGGGCTTAAAAACTGCGAGGCTGAGAGCAGCAAACTCAGGAGCACCCAGGCTTAAACCTGCTAGGCTGAGAGTAGCAAACTCAGGAGCAGCTAGGCTTAAAAACTGCGAGGCTGAGAGCAGCAAACTCAGGAGCACCCAGGCTTAAAAACTGCGAGGCTGAGAGCAGCAACTCAGGAGCAGCCAGGCTTAAACCTGCGAGGCTGAGTAGCAAATTCAGGAGCACCTAGGCTTAAACCTGCGAGGCTGAGTAGCAAATTCAGGAGCACCTAGGCTGGGAGTAGCAAACTCAAGAGCATCTAGGCTTAGAAGCTGCTAGGCTGAGAGCAGCGAACTCAAGAGTTTAAAAGCTGCTAGGCTGAGATTACCAAACTCAAGAGTTTAAAAGCTGCTAGGCTGAGATTAGCAAACTCAAGAGTTTAAAAGCTGCTGGCTGAGAGTAGCTAACTCAAGAACACCCAGGCTTAGAGCAGCAAACTCAAGAGATGCTAAGCTGAGAGTAGCAAACTCAAGAGCAGCTAGGCTTAAAAACTGCTAGGTTGAGAGTAGTAAACTCAAGAGCAGACAGGTTTAAAGGTTCTAGGCCGAGAGTAGCAAAATCAAGAGCAGCTAGGCTTAGAAGCTGCTAAGCTGAGAGTAGCAAACTCAAGAACTTAGAAGCTTCTAAGCTGAGAATAGCAAACTCAAGAGCAGCCAGGCTTAAAGGCTGCTAAGCTGAGAGTAGCAAACTCAGGAGCATCCAGGCTTAAACCTGCTAGGCTGAGAGTAGCAAACTCAAGAGCATCCAGGCTTAGAGCAGCAAACTCAAGAGATGCTAAGCTGAGAGTAGCAAACTCAAGAGCAGCCAGGTTTAAAGGTTCTAGGCTGAGAGTAGCAAACTATAAATTTTAAGTTAAGGGGCTCTCAGGTAACAGAAATTATGGGAGCAGGAAATAACAGTTGTTTAATAGGGAAGAAAATAAAAGGAGAAAATAAACAATGCAGTGAACTAAAACAATACTGATATACCCAGGTAGGAATGTTTGAAATCTGAGATTGCATCCAGGTAGGAATGTTTGAAATCTCAGATTGTATCCGGGTAGGAATGTTTGAAATCTCAGATTGTATCCAGGTAGGAATGTTTGAAAAATTCTATCCAGGCAGGAATTTTGTCCAGGTAGGAATGTTTGAAATCTCAGATTGTGTCAGGTATCCAGGAAATCTCAGGAAGGAATTTGAAATCTCAGATTCTATCCAGGTAGGAATGTTTGAAATCTCAGATTCTATCAGGTAGGAAGGAAATCTCAGATTGTGTTGAAATCTCAGATTCTGTCCAGGTAGGAATGTTTGAAATGTTTGAAATGCTTGAAATCTCAGATTCTGTCCAGGTAGGAATGTTTGAAATCTCAGATTGTATCCAGGTAGGAATGTTTGAAATCTCAGATTCTATCCAGGTAGGAATGTTTGAAATCTCAGATTCTATCCAGGTAGGAATGTTTGAAATCTCAGATTCTATCCAGGTAGGAATGTTTGAAATCTCAGATTCTATCCAGGTAGGAATGTTTGAAATCTCAGAGTGTATCCAGGTAGGAATGCTTGGCTCCTCCCTCTGGGCTCACATCTCCCAATGGGATGCTGTAGCTCTTATCAGCCGTGCAGTGACATTCAATGGCTGTTATCAGCTGATGTCCCCCAGAGGGAGGAGTGATTGTGAGCACTCAGAGAGAGATAAGGCAAACTGCCCAGCTTGATAAAAGACAGCTGCCATACAGATGGTAATAAATACATCCTGCAATCTGGAACATTATTGCATTGCATTGTGAGAGAAAGGGGATTTTTGCGTGTGTCAGTTGTGACATGGGGTGGCTGTGGGAGCTGTCCCCAGCCCTGGCGCTGACCCTGTCCCCCCCCAGGCCAGCACCCAGCTCAGCAGCCCCATCACGTCCCCCACGCAGTCGCCGACGCCGTCGCCCGTCACCAACCTGAGCAGCGTGTGCCCGGGGCTGAGCCCCCTGCCCGTGCTCACCCAGTTCCCGCCCCGGCCCATGGGCCCTGCACAAGGTAAGGGAGGCTCCCCCCTCCTCCTCCTCCTCCTCCTCCTCCTCCTCCTCCTCCTCCTGCAGGGGCAGGGGGGCAGCAGGGGCGGGCTCCCAGTGCTGCTGAATGGGGGCTTGGGGTGCGGAAACAGCTCAGAGATCCTGGGGCAGCCCTGGGCTGAGGGGTGTGACGGGTCCCTGGGGTGAGGGGAGAGGTGAATGGGGCTCCATGATCTCAGAAGGCTGATTTGATAGGATATGATATGATATGATATGATATGATATGACAGAGGATATGATTATTATATGAGATATATTATATTATAGTATAGTATATTATAGTATATTATAGTATATTATAGTATATTATAGTATATATATTATAGTATAGTGTGAGATATTTATGTTATGTTATATTATAGTATATTATAGTATAATATAATATAGTACAGTATATTATCATATATTTTATGAGATATGATATTATATTATAGATATATGTGATATGATATCACATTTTATCACATTATATTATGTTATATGAGATATGATATGAGATATGATATTATATGATATAATATCCCATCATATCCCATCATATCCCATATTATATTATATTATATTATATTATATTATATTATATTATATTATATTATATTATATTATATTATATTATATTATATTATATTATATTATATTATATTATATTATATTATATTATATTATATTATATTATATTATATTATATTATATTATATTATATTATATTATATTATATTATATTATATTATATATATTATATTATATTATATCATATTATATTATGTTATATTATATTACATTATATTATACTATATTATATTCTATTATACTATATTGCATTACATTATATTACATTATATTATATTATGTGATATATGATATAACATATTATTATATGATATTATAGTATAGTATAGTATAGTATGGTATAATATACAATATTATAGCATACAATACTATATTATAGTATATCATAGTATATTATATGAGATATGATGTGATATGATGTGATACAATATGATATATCACATTATATTACATTACATTATAGAATGCTATACTAAAACTGTGCTAAGGAAACAGAGAAAGGATACAGCCCAAAGGGTACAAAGAATGATAATAAAAACCCGTGACTCCTTCCAGAGTCCCGACACAGCTGATGGTGATTGGTCATTAATTAAAAACAATTCTAACAAAACCAATCAAACATTCACCTATTGGTAAACAATATCTCCAAACACATTCTAGGGCAGCAAACAACAGTAGAAAAAAATCAGATAATTATTATTTAATTTTTCCTCTGAGGCTTCTCAACTTCCCAGAGAAGCAATCCTGGGCAAAGAGGATTTTCCAGGAGATGTCACAGTGGCAGGAATGCTGTGATGTTTCCTGGGATCCCCACACAAACTCTGGCTCCTCATGATGATTGGTCATTAATTAAAAACAATCAAACATTCACCTATTGGTAAACAAGATCTTCAAACACATTCCAGAGCAACAAAACACAGGAGAGAAAATCAGATAATTATTATTTAATTTTTCTCTGAGGGTTCTCAACTTCCCAGGACAAGCAATCCTGGGCAAAGCGGATTTTCCAGGAGATGTCACAGTGGCAGGAATGCTGTGATGTTTCCTGGGATAAGCTCTGGCTCCTCATGATGATGATTGGCCATTAATTAAAAACAATCAAACATTCACCTATTGGTAAACAAGATCTCCAAAGACATCCCAGAGCAGCAAACAACACTAGAAAAAATCAGATAATTATTATTTAATTTTTCTCTGAGGCTTCTCAACTTCCCAGAGAAGCAATCCTGGGCAAAGGGGATTTTCCAGGAGATGTCACAGTGGCAGGAATGCTGTGATGTTTCCTGGGATCCCCACACGAACTCTGGCTCCTCATGATGGTGATTGGTCATTAATTAAAAACAATTCTAACTAAACCAATCAAACATTCACCTATTGGTAAATAATATCTCCAAAGACATTCCAGAGCAGCAAACGACACTAGAAAAAAATCAGATAATTATTATTTAATTTTCCAGCCTTCTGTCTGTCCCAGAGAAAGCAATCCTGGAGTCAAAGGGATTTTCAGGCATCCCACACAGCCCTGGGGAATGCTGTGATGTTTCCTGGGATAAGCCCTGGCTCCTTTTGCAGGTGCCAGTGCCTGTGCTGCTTTTGGGCCAACCTCTGCATTCCCAACCTGTCCCTGTGCTGGTTTGGGGAGTCCCTGCCAGTCCCTGTGCTGGTTTTGGAGGGTTCCTGCCAGTGCCTGGGCTGGTTTTGGAGGGTTCCTGCCAGTCCCTGTGCTGGTTTTGGAGGGTTCCTGCCATTCCCTGCCAGTCCCCGTGCCAGTTTGGGGAGTTCCTGCCAGTGCCTGTGCTGGTTTTGGAGGTTTGGAGGGTTCCTGCCAGTGCCTGGGCTGGTTGTGGATGTTTTGGGGAGTTCCTGCCATTCCCTGCCAGTCCCTGTGCTGGTTTTGGGGTTCCTGCAGTCCCTGGGCTGGTTTGGGGAGTTCCTGCCAGTCCCTGTGCTGGTTTTGGATGTTTTGGGGAGTTCCTGCCAGTCCCTGGGCTGGTTTTGGGGTTCCTGCCAGTGCCTGTGCTGGTTTTGGATGTTTTGGGGGTTCCTGCCAGTCCCTGTGCTGGTTTTGGGGTTCCTGCCAGTCCCTGTGCTGGTTTTGGAGTTTTGGGGGTTCCTGCCAGTCCCTGTGCTGGTTTTGGAGGTTTGGAGGGTTCCTGCCAGTCCCTGTGCTGGTTTTGGATGTTTTGGGGAGTTCCTGCCATTCCCTGCCAGCCCCTGTGTTGGTTTGGGGAGTTCCTGCCAGTCCCTGTGCTGGTTTTGGGGTTCCTGCCAGTCTCTGTGCTGGTTTGGGAGGGTTCCTGCCAGTCCCTGTGCTGGTTTTGGAGTTTTGGGGAGTTCCTGCCAATCCCTGTGCTGGTTTTGGAGTTTTGGAGGGTTCCTGCCAGTCTCTGTGCTGGTTTGGGAGGGTTCCTTCCAGTTTCTTCACCCCACACCCACCAACACCCCCCAGCCCAGCTGGGTCCAGGCTGCAAATGACCCCATCCAGCCTCTGTTTGTCCTCTGATGTCCCCAGAAATGGGTGGTGGAGACTCCAGGTGCCATCCCCAGCATCCCACAGAGCCCTGGGCTGCTTTTGGAGGGTTCCTGCCAGTCCCTGTGCTGCTTTGGGGAGTTCCTGCCATTCCCTGGGCTGGTTTTGGAGGGTTCCTGCCAGTCCCTGTGCTGGTTTTGGAGTTTTGGGGAGTTCCTGTCAGTCCCTGTGCTCATTTTGGGGTTCCTGCCAGTCCCCGTGCTGGTTTGGGAGGGTTCCTGACAGTCCCTGCGCTCGTTTTGGGGGTTTGGGGAGTTCCTGCCAGTCCCTGTGCTGGTTTTGGACATTTGGGGGTTCCTGCCAGTCCCTTTGCTGGTTTTGGGGTTCCTGCAGTCCCCGTGCTGGTTTTGGATGTTTTGGGGTTCCTGCCATTCCCTGTGCTGGTTTTGGGGTTCCTGCCATTCCCTGCCATTCCCCGTGCTGGTTGTGGATGTTTTGGGGTTCCTGCCAGTGCCTGTGCTGGTTTTGGGGTTCCTGCAGTCCCCGTGCTGGCTGTGGATGTTTTGGGGTTCCTGCAGTCCCCGTGCTGGCTGTGGATGTTTTGGGGTTCCTGCCATTCCCCGTGCTGGTTTTGGATGTTTTGGGGTTCCTGCCATTCCCCGTGCTGGCTGTGGATATTTGGGGTTCCTGCAGTGCCCGTGCTGGCTGTGGAGGGCAGAAGTGCTGGCGCAGGCCGAGCTGGGATTTTATTCCTTTCTCAGCCGATCCAGGGTCTGGGATCTCCTTCCCAAGGGCCCCTTCCCAGCCGCGCTTCCCTTTCCCGGGGCTCCTGCGCCTTCAAATCCCAAAGTTTTGGAGATTTGGGATCTCCGGAGTGGCTGTGGGGGCTGAGGGTTCCAGTGCTCCTCTGTGTCCGTGCCCAGGGCATCTCCAGTGACCCTGGGGAAGGGGCTGGGGCTGCACAGGGATTTAGGAACCAGAGGAAAGGGGATGAGCTGCAGAGGTTTGGGTACCACAGGGCAGGAGCAGAGGTCAAAGCCAGGAGCTGCAGAGGGATTTGGGGACCTCTGGCCTGGAATGAGCTGACCTCAGTGATTTGGGTCCCAGGGCAGAACCAGGAGTTGCAGAGGGATTTGGGGACCTCAGTGTCCCCAGCCCTGTCCCCGGTGTCCCAGCCCTGTCCCCAGTGTCCCCAGCGCTGTCCCCGCTGTCACCCCGGTGTCCCCAGTGCTGTCCCTGATGTCACCTCAGTGTCCCTGGGGCTGTCCCCGGTGTCCCCAGCCCTGTCCCCGGTGTCCCCAGTGTCCCCAGCGCTGTCCCCGGTGTCACCTCAGTGTCCCCAGCCCTGTCCCCGGTGTCCCAGGGCTGTCCCCGGTGTCCCAGCGCTGTCCCCGGTGTCACCTCGGTGTCCCCAGTGCTGTCCCTGATGTCACCTCGGTGTCCCTGGGGCTGTCCCCGGTGTCCCAGGGCTGTCCCCGGTGTCCCAGGGCTGTCCAGGGCTGGAGTGTCAGGATTTGGGAACCACAGGGTGGGGCTCCCGGGGGGCTGGAGCTGCACAGGGATTTGGGAACCACAGGGCAGGAGCAGGAACCGGAGTTACAGAGATTTGGGTACCACAAGGCGGGGGCAGAGGTCAGAACCGGGAGCTGCAGAGGGATTTGGGAACCACAGGGGCTGGAGCTGAGCTGGAAACTGCAAAGAGATTTGGGAACCACAGAGCAGGAACTGGAGCTGCAGAGGGATTTGGGAACCACAGGTCAGAGCCAGGAGCTGCAGAGGGATTTGGGAACCAGAGGAAAGGGGCTGAGGACAGAACCAGGAGTGCAGAGAGATCTGGGGAACACTGGGCAGGAACTGGAGCTGGAAACTGCACAGGGATTTGGGAACCACAGGGCAGAGCCAAGAGCTGCAGAGGGATTTGGGAACCGCAAGGGCTGGAGCTGCAGAGGGATTTGGGAACCACAGGGCAGAGCCAAGAGCTGCAGAGGGATTTGGGAACCACAGGGCAGGGGCTGGAGCCTCAGAGGGATTTGGGAACCACAGGGCAGAGCCAAGAGCTGCAGAGGGATTTGGGAACCGCAGGAACTGGAGCTGCAGAGGGATTTGGGAACCACAGAGCAGGGGGTGGAGCTGGGAACTGCAGAGGGATTTGGGAACCACAGGGCAGGGGCTGGATTCTCAGAGGGATTTGGGAACCACAGGGCAGGGGCTGGAGCTGCAGAGGGATTTGGGAACCACAGGAACTGGAGCTGCAGAGGGATTTGGGAACCTCTGGGCAGAGCCAAGAGCTGCAGAGGGATTTGGGAACCACAGGGCAGAGCCAAGAGCTGCAGAGGGATTTAGGAACCACAGGGCAGAGCCAAGAGCTGCAGAGGGATTTAGGAACCACAGGGCAGAGCCAAGAGCTGCAGAGGGATTTGGGAACCACAGGAACTGGAGCTGCAGAGGGATTTGGGAACCACAGGGCAGAGCCAAGAGCTGCAGAGGGATTTGGGAACCACAGGGGCTGGAGCTGCAGAGGGATTTGGGAACCTCTGGGCAGAGCCAAGAGCTGCAGAGGGATTTGGGAACCTCTGGGCAGGGGCTGGAGCTGCACAGGGATTTGGGAACCTCTGGGCAGAGCCAGGAGCTGCAGAGGGATTTGGGAACCACCCGGCAGGTCACAGCCAGTGCCCCCTCCTCGTCCCTGGGCTCACAGGGCAGCGAGTGCCGGCTCTGAGGATGGTTTAAAAGAAAAGAATTCCTGCTGGGGGACAGCCTGAGCTGGGCTCCTGTGCCCAGGAGAGGGGGTTGTGGGAACACCCACGGCTGCTCCTGAGGGAAAACCTGGGCACGGGGGGGATTGGGATGGGGCAGGTAGGGGTGCCTTGGAGGGGAAGTTTCTGGATTAAAAGAATAAATTGGGTGGTTTAAAAGAATAAATTCCTGCTGGGGGCAGCTTGGCACTGCTTCTGTGGCTGTGGGAGTGCCCACATCTCCTCCTGAAGGAAAACCAGAATTGTGGGCACAGGGAAGGGATTGGGATGGGGCAGGTAGGGGTGCTTTGGAGGGGAAGTTTCTGGCTTAAATTAATAAATTGGGTGGTTTAAAAGAACAAATTCCTGTTGAGGGAATGTTCCTATGCCCAGGAGAGGTGGCTGTGGGAGTACCCAAATCTCCTCCTAAAGCAAAACCAGCATTGTGGGCACAGGAGGGGATTGGGATGGGGCATTCCGGGGTGCTTTGGAGGGCTTAAAAGAATAACTGGATTAAAAAAATAGATTGGGTGGTTTAAAAGAATAAATTCCTGCTGGGGGCAACTGGCACTGCATGGGGTTCCTGTGCCCAGGAGAGGTGGCTGTGGGAATACCCAAATCTCCTCCTGAAGGAAAACCAGAATTGTGGGCACAGGAGGGGATTGGGATGGGCATTCCAGGGAGCAGGTAGGGGTAATTTGGAGGGCTTAAAAGAATAAATTGGATGGTTTAAAAGAATAAATTCCTGCTGGGGGCAGCCTGGCAATGTTTCCTGTGCCCAGGAGAGGTGGCTGTGGGAATACCCACATCTCCTGAAGCAAAACCAGCATTGTGGGCACCCACAAAGGAGGGGATTGGGATGGGGCATTCCGGGGTGCCTTGGAGGGCTTGAAGGAATAGATGGGCTGGCTTAGGAGAACAGGTTTGACGCCCTGCTCGTCCCCTGCAGTGCTGGGCCGGGTGCTGGAGGTGACCGACCTGCCCGAGGGCATCACACGGACCGAGGCCGACAAGCTCTTCACGCAGCTCGCCATGGCCGGTGCCAAAATCCAGTGGCTCAAAGAGACTCAGGGGCGCCGCGGGGACGGAGGAGGCGGCGGGGACAACAACAGCAACAGCAGCGGCGGGACTGCGGAGAACGGGCGGCACGGTGACCTCGCTGCCTTATACACCATCGTGGCCGTGTTCCCCAGCCCCCTGGCGGCCCAGAACGCCTCCCTGCGCCTCAACAACTCCCTCAGCCGCTTCAAACTGCGCGTGGCCAAAAAGAACTACGACCTGCGGGTGCTGGAGCGGGCGAGCTCCCAGTAGAGCCCCGGCCGCGGGCGCTGCCCCGGGCCGCCTCTCCTGCCACCCCCTCCCTCCCTCCTCTCGCCCTCCTTCCTTGATATATTTATATGAACATAATTAAGAGACGAGAAGTTGATTTTTTTTTTTTTGGTTTTAATTTTGTTTTGTTTTTTTGGTTTTTTAATTATTTTTTTGGAGTGACGCCCGTGCCCGCCCCCCTTCCCCTGTGTCTATGGTTTTTTTGTTTAAGCACTGTGTTGGACTTCACATACAGGTGTTGATTGGTATGTTCACTGCACATTTTATTTAATCAAATTATTATTTTGCTGCCGGGGAGGGGGGAGGGGGGGGAATTTTTTTTTTTTTTTGGGTCTTATTTTATTTTGGGGGGGGTTGTTTTTAAATAAAAAAAAAGGAAAATTGTCCATGAGTTGAATGTAAATTCATGTTCTGTGTCAGGGTTGGGGGGCTCTGCTGCTTCAGTGGGGTGAGGGGACAGGGGCGTGATTCCAAAATGGGGATCCCAGGATTTGGGTTGGGGCTGGACTCATCTGACAGATGTTCACGGCCTCTCCTCCAGCTGCCAGCCCCATCCAGATGTGGAATTCCAGGGCAGGAATGAATCCTGCCAGGAACCATCACATTCCTGATGGCGGCAGCAGCACCTGGAGCTGGCAGGGGCAGGGATAATCCCAAAATGGGGATCCAGACTGGGATCAGAGCATTTGGGTTGGGGCTGGACTCCCCTGGCAGATGTTCATGGCCTCCCATCCAGCTGTGGAATTCCAGGGCAGGAACCATCACATTCCTGCTGGCAGGGGCAGGGATGATTCCAAAGTGGGGATCCAGGCTGGGATCAGAGCATGTTCACAGCCTCTCCTCCAGCTGGCTCCTGGCTGGAACCATCACAGGGCAGGGATGATTCCAAAGTGGGGATCCAGACTGGGATCAGAACATTTGGACTGGGGCTGGACTCCCCTGGCAGATGTTCATGGCCTCCCATCCAGCTGCCGGCCCCTGGAATGTGGAATTGCAGGGCAGGAATGAATCCTGCCAGGAACCATCACATTCCTGCTGCCCTGGAGCTGGCAGGGGGGCAGGATTTTGGGGTGGCACAGCCGGAGCCCCTGGCAGCAGCAGGATGCTCCCAAAATTCCTGAGGGCAGGAAAGAGCTGCCAGGAAAGGGGGAGGCTCCAAGCCCTGGATGGTTCCAAATCCCCCTCGGTGCCACCCAGAGCCGGGCAGGGACCCACGGGCGGCCTGGCAGCCGTGGGATCCTGTGACAGTGTTGGCAGGGGGCTGAGGATGAGGAAGAGATGAGGATCTGACTCTGTTTCAGAAGGCTTGATTTATTATTTTATTACATATAATAATACTATATATTATATATATAGTATTGTATTTTACATTATATTATAATATATACTATATTATATATATTATTATATACTATACTATATTATAGTATACTATAATATATAAATATATAATATTATATACTATACTATAATTCTATAAATAATATATATAGTAATACTGTATATATATATATAGTATATAATATATCAAGTATATAATATATATTATATACTATATATTATATATAGTATATAATATATATATATATGTTATATATATATATATATTATTTATATTATATTATATTATATTATATTATATTATATTATATTATATTATATTATATTATATTATATTATATTATATTATATTATATTATATTATATTTATTATATTATATTATATTATATTATATTATATTATATTATATTATATGTGTGTATATATGTGTGTACGTATAATATATGTACATATATATGTATATATATGTACATATATGTACACATATATATGTACACATGTATTTTTATTATATCATGTACATATAATATATATATTATATAATGTAATATATACGTATATAATAATACATAGATATTACATTAAAACTATACTAAAATAATAGAAAAAAGGATTTCATTTGAACGCTAGCTGAAAATAGAAAAAGAAAGAATGATAACAAAAGTTTGTGGCTCAGAGAGTCCGAGCCAGCTGGACTGTGATTGGCCATTAATTAGAAACAATCAACATGAGACCAATCCCAGATGCACCTGTTGCATCCCACAGCAGCAGGTAATCAATGGTTACGTTTTGTTCCTGAGGCTTCTCAGGAGGAAAAATCCTAAGGAAAGGATTTTTGCATAAAACACGTCTGTTTCAGAAAGGCTGATTGATTATTTTATGATAGATGTATTATATTAAAACTGCACTAAAAGAATAGAAGAAAGAATTTCATCCGAAGGCTTGAAGGAATAGAATAGGAATGGAATGATAATAAAATCGTGTGACTGACCAGAGAGTCCAATACAGCTGGACTGTGATTGGCCACTAATTAGAAATAATCACATGAGACCAATCACGGATCCACCTGTTGCATCCCACAGCAGCAGATAATCAATGTTTACATTCTGTCCCTGAGGCCTCTCAGCTTCTCAGGAGGAAAAATCCTAAGGAAAGGAATTTCCATAAATTTTTTCAGAAAATATTGCAGCTACAGGATCCCAGCTCCTGCCATGCCAGCAGGATTTGGTGCCAGGGGGTGCCAGGCATCCACCCCAGACCCCACTGCTGCCCCTCTGCCCATCAAAACTCCAATGCCCAAAGTGAGCCTGGAGCCTTTCTGTGCCCAGCTCCTGGAACCCTCCGTGTGCCCAAATCCCTGAGCCTTTCTGTGCCCGAATCCCTGAGCCTGGATCCCTCTGTGTGCCCAAATCCCTGAGCCTGGATCCTGTCTGTGCCCAGCTCCTGGATCCCTCCGTCTGCCCAAATCCCTGAGCCTGGATCCCTTTCTGTGCCCAAATCCCTGAGCCTGGATCCTGTCTGTGCCCAGCTCCTGGATCCTTCTCTGTGCCCAAATCCCTGAGCCTGGACCCTTTCTGTGCCCAGCTCCTGGAACCCTCGGCGTGCCCAGATCCCTGCGCCCTCTGTGTGCCCAGATCCCTGCGCCCTCTGTGTGCCCAAATCCCTGAGCCTGGATCCTTTCTGTGCCCAGCTCCTGGAACCCTCGGTGTGCCCAAATCCCTGAGCCTGGCTGTGCCTTTTGCTTCCCAGCCTGGGAACCCCTGGCACGCCCAAACCCTGAGCCTGGAGCCGGCCCAGCTCCTGGAACCCCAGGGTTCCAATTTCCCGGCGTCAGCCCCGGCCCGGCTCAGCTGTCGTCCCCCTGAGCCTGGATCCTTCCGGCCCCAGCCCCGAGCGCTGGAACCTCGGCCCTGCCACTGGCCCCGGCCCCGGAGCCTCTGGGGGATCCTTTCTGTGCGCCAGCACAGGGTGAACCCCCCGTGTGCCCCTGTGCCCCCATGAGCCTGGATCCCCGGAGTCCCCCTCTGAGCCTGGATTGCCCCCTGGTGCTCCCCGAC
Organism: Emberiza elegans; assembly: GCA_024865655.1. Classification (NCBI taxonomy): domain Eukaryota; kingdom Metazoa; phylum Chordata; class Aves; order Passeriformes; family Fringillidae; genus Emberiza; species Emberiza elegans. Next base: position 2,283,847 of record JALJVW010000117.1, on the reverse strand, counting down.
TGCCCCTGAGCCTGGATCCCCCGACTGCCCCCCCGAGCCTGGCCCCCTTTTGTGCCCCCCTGGAACCCTTGGAGTGCCCCCCTGAGCCTGGATCCTTTGTGCCCCAAAGTGCCCCTGAGCCTGGATCCTTTCTGTGCCCCCAGTGCCCCTGGATCCCCCCGTGTGCCCCCTGTGCCCCCCCTGAGCCTGGATCCCCCTGTGTGCCCCTGAGCCTGGAGCCTTTTTTTGTGCCCCCCCTGGAACCCCTGTGTGCCCCCCAAGTGCCCTGAGCCTGATCCTTTCTGTGCCCCCCTGGATCCTCCGTGTGCCCCCTGTGTGTCCCCTGAGCCTGGATCCTTTCTGTGCCCCCAAGTGCCCCTGAGCCTGGATCCCCGTGTGCCCCCAGTGCCCCTGAGCCTGGAGCCTTTTTGCCCCCAGTGTGCCCCTGGTGCCCCGAGTGTCCCCAAGTCCCCCCTGGATCCTGTCTGTGCCCAGCCCCTGAACCCCCGTGTGCCCCCAAGTGCCCTGAGCCTGGATCCTTTCGTGTGCCCAAATGCCCCCTGAGCCTGGACCCCGAGTGTCCCCAGTGCCCCTGGATGCCCCGGTGTTCCCCCAGTGCCCCTGGCTGTGCCCCCTTCCCCCCCTGGGGGCCCCCTGAGTGCCATAAAATAGAGTGCCCCCCGTGTGCCCCCGGGTGCCCCGTGTGCCGTCAGTGCCCCTCAGCTGCCCCCCGAGTGCCCCCCGTGCCCACCCTGGGCACCCCCCGGGGCTGGAGGGTCTCAGGGTGTCCCAATCCCCCTGTGCCCCCTGCCCTGGGGTGCCCCGTGCCCCTTCCTGATGGTTTTCCCAGCTGCTTTTCCTGTTTGGGTTTTCCTGACTGGTTTTCCCAACTGGTTTCTGGTTTTCCTGAAGGTTTTCCCAACTGGTTTTCCTGACTGGTTTTCCTGTTTGGTTTTTCCTGACTGGTTTTCCCAACTGGTTTTCCTGATGGTTTTCCTGTTTAGTTTTCCCTGATGGTTTTCCCAACTGATTTTCCTGTTGGTTTTCCTCACTAGTTTTCCCACCTGGTTTTCCTGGCTGGTTTTTTAGTTTTCCTGATGGTTTTCCTGACTGGTTTTCCTGATGGTTTTCCTGTTTGGTTTTTCCTGATGGTTTTCCCAGCTGGTTTTTTGTTTTTCCAAATGGTTTTCCTGATGGTTTTCCTGTATGGTTTCTGGTTTTCCTGACTGGTTTTCCTGACTGGTTTTCCCAGCTGGTTTTCCTGTTTGGTTTTTCCTGCCTAGATTTCCTCACTGGTTTTCCTGATGCTTTTCCCAGTTGGTTTTCCTGACTGGTTTCTTGACTGGTTTTTGGTTTTCCTGACTGGTTTTTCCTGATGGTTTTCCCAGCTGGTTTTCGTTATGGTTTTCCAGACTGGTTTTCCTGTTTAGTTTTTCCTGGTGGTTTTCCCAGCTGCTTTTCCTCACTGGTTTTCCTGACGGTTTTCCTGATGGTTTTCCCAGCTGGTTTTCCTGTTTGGTTTTTCTGACTGGTTTATTGACTGGTTTTTGGTTTTCCCGACTGGTCTTTCCTGATGGTTTTCCCAGCTGGTTTTTGTTATGGTTTTCCGGACTGGTTTTCCTGTTTAGTTTTTCCTGATGGTTTTCCTGACTGGTTTCTGGTTTTCCTGAAGGTTTTCCAGAAGGTTTTCCCGACTGGTTTTCCTGACTGGTTTTCCCAATTGGTTTTCCTGTTTGGTTTTTCCTGACTGGCTTTCCCGACTGGTTTTCTTGGATGGTTGTTCTGACTGGTTTTCCCAACTGGTTTTCTTGATGGCTTTCCCAGCTGGTTTTCCTGACTGGTTTCTTGACTGGTTTTCCTGGCTGGTTTTTGGTTTTCCCGACTGGTCTTTCCTGATGGTTTTCCCAGCTGATTTTTTGTTTTCCTAACTGGTTTTCCTGATGGTTTTCCTGATTGGTTTCTGGTTTTCCTGAAGGTTTTCCCGGCTGGTTTTCCTGTTTGGTTTTTCCTGACTGGCTTTCTTGATGGTTTTCCCAGCCGGTTTTCCTGCCTGGATTTCCTCACTGGTTTTCCCTGATGCTTTTCCCAGCTGGTTTTCCTGACTGGTTTTCCTGATGGTTTTCCTGGCTGGTTTTTGGTTTTCCTGATGGTTTTCCCAAGTGGTTTTCCTCACTGGTTTTCCCATCTGGTTTTCCTGTTTGGTTTTTTTCTGATGGTTTTCCCAGCTGGTTTTCCCATCTTGTTTTACTGGCTGCTTTTCCCGATGGTTTTCCTGGCTGGTTTTTGGTTTTCCCAACTGGTTTTCCTGATGGTTTTCCTGGCTGGTTTTTGGTTTTCCTGATGGTTTTCATGGCTGGTTTCTGGTTTTCCTGACTGGTTTTCCTGACTGGTTTTCCTCACTGGTTTTCCTGTTGGTTTCCCAGCTGGTTTTCCTGACTGGTTTTCCTCACTGGTTTTCCGGACTGGTTTTCCTGTTTGGTTTTTCCTGATGGTTTTCCCAGCTGCTTTTCCTGGCTGGTTTCTTGACTGGTTTTCCTGACTGGTTTTTGGTTTTCCTGGCTGGTTTTCCTGACTGGTTTTTGGTTTTCCTGACTGGTTTTTGGTTTTCCTGATGGTTTTCCCGGCTGGTTTTCCCAGCTGGTTTTCCTGACTCCTTTTCCTGCCTGCTTGACTGGTTTTCCTGACTGGTTTTTGGTTTTCCTGACTGGTTTTCCTGACTGATTTTCCCAGCTCGTTTCCCTGACTGGTTTTCCCGACTGGTTTTCCTGACTGGGGTGGGTATCACCCAAACCAGGAGCTCTGGCTGGCAGCACGGCGGGCAGGGCTGTCCCAGGTGGCACCAGCATGGTTTGGGGGATGCTGGAGCAGCTCCTGCCCCGGTGCCAGCCGGGTGATGCCCATCAGTGCCCCCTGTGCTCACTGCGGGGCCGAGGGCGGCGCCGTTCGTGGTTTCACTTTGGGATGGAGATGCCCGGGCTAAGGTGGGCACGTGGAGGTGGCCCAGGGGCTGCTCACAGCGCTTGGCACCTGAGCCAGGGGGTGTGCCACGCTCTGGGGTGGGCAGGGACCTCCTCCAGGCTGGCCCTGGGGCTCAGCGAGGCAGAACCAGCCTGGGCAGGGGCCGTGGGATGGGCGGGAGTGATCCAGGGGTTCCCCTGGCAGAACCAGCCTGGGCAGGGGCTGCAGGACAGATGGAGGCTGTCTGTCCTGCAGTGAGACTGGCATTCCCCCTGGCAGAACCAGCCCTGGCCAGGATGGGCAGTGGGAGTGAACCCAGGCAGAACCAGCCTGGGCAGGGGCTGCAGGACAGACAGAGGGTGTCTGTCCTTCTGTGAACTCAGGGTTCCCCCCTGGCAGAACCAGCCTGGGCAGGACAGGAGCTGCAGGATGGGCAGTGGGAGTGATCCAGGGATTTCCTCTGGCAGAACCAGCCTGGGCAGGGGCTGCAGGATGGACAGTGGTTGTCTGTCCTGCTGTGAACTCAGGGTTTGCCCTGGCAGAACCAGCCCTGGCCAGGATGGGCAGTGGGAGTGAACCCAGGCAGAACCAGCCTTGCCCGGGGCTCCAGGATGGGCAGTGGGAGTGAACCAGGCAAAACCAGCCTGGGCAGGAGCTGCAGGACAGACGGAGGGTGTCTGTCCTGCAATGAGCCCTGGGTTTGCCCTGGCAGAACCAGCCCTGACCTGGCCAGGGGCTGCAGGATGGACAGTGGTTGTCTGTCCTTCTGTGAACTCAGGGTTCCCCTGGCAGAACCAGCCTGGGCAGGACAGGAGCTGCAGGATGGGCAGTGGGAGTGATCCAGGGGTTCCCCCTGGCAGAACCAACCTGGGCAGGGGCTGCAGGATAGACGGAGGGTGTCTGTCCTGCTGTGAACCTGGGTTTGCCCTGGCAGAACCAGCCTTGCCTGGGGCTCCAGGATGGGCAGTGGGAGTGAACCAGGCAAAACCACTCTGGGCAGGAGCTGCAGGACAGACGGAGGGTGTCTGTCCTGCTGTGAGACTGGCATTCCCCCTGGCAGAACCAGCCCTGGCCAGGACGGGCAGTGGGAGTGATCCAGGGATTTCCCCTGGCAGAACCAGCCCTGGCAGGGGCTGCAGGACAGACGGAGGGTGTCTGTCCTGCTGTGAGACTGGCATTCCCCCTGGCAGAACCAGCCCTGGCCAGGACGGGCAGTGGGAGTGAACCCAGGCAGAACCAGCCCTGGCAGGGGCTGCAGGACAGACGGAGGGTGTCTGTCCTGCTGTGAGACTGGCATTCCCCCTGGCAGAACCAGCCCTGGCCAGGACGGGCAGTGGGATGGGCAGTGAGAGCCAACTCAGGGTTTGCCCTGGCAGAAGCAGCCCTGTCCGGGGCTGCAGGACAGACGGAGGGTGTCTGTCCCGGGGGAAGGGGTGGCACTGCCCACCCAGCCGGGCGGATCTGCCCCTGCCCACGCCATCCCTGCTCTTCCCCCTCAGCATGACGGAGAAGGAGGTGCCAGAGCCGCCGGCTTCACCTGCTCCAGGTGGGAAACCCAAGAGCCGGGTAAGTGGTGCCCGCGGGGCATTTTGGGTGGGTGGGGGATGTTCCCTCTCTCTCATGGCCCTGCCACAGCCCCAGGGGGCTTTGGGGGGCTGGGGGTCCCTGACCCAGCCGGGTGCGGGGTGGGCATTTCCCAGCTTGGCATTTTGTCTTGGTTTGGAAAGTCAGGAGAGCGCTCGGGAAGGCAGGAGCCTCCCCTGAAATGGAGAATGTGAACCTCCCCACCCCTCCGAATTGCCGTAAATTTGAAATTAAGGGGCTCTCAGGCAAAAATATGGGAGCAGGAAATAACAGTTCTTTAATAGGGAAGAAAAATAAAAGGATAAAATAAACAATGCAGTGAACTAAAATAATACTGATATATCCAGGTAGGAATGTTTGAAATCTCAGATTGTATCCAGGCAGGAATGTTTGAAATCTCAGATTGCATCCAGGTAGGAATGTTTGAAATCTCAGATTTTATCAGGTAGGAATGTTTGAAATCTCAGATTCTATCCAGGTAGGAATGTTTGAAATCTCAGATTCTATCCAGGTAGGAATGTTTGAAATCTCAGATTGTATCTGGGTAGGAATGTTTGAAATCTCAGATTGTATCCAGGTAGGAATGTTTGAAATCTCAGATTCTATCCAGGTAGGAATGTTTGAAATCTCAGATTGGATCCAGGTAGGAATGTTTGAAACCTCAGATTCTATCCAGGCAGGAATGTTTGAAATCTCAGATTCTATCCAGGTAGGAATGTTTGAAATCTCAGATTGTATCCGGGTAGGAATGTTTGAAATCTCAGATTCTATCCGGGTAGGAATGTTTGAAATCTCAGATTCTATCCGGGTAGGAATGTTTGAAATCTCAGATTCTATCCAGGCAGGAATGTTTGAAATCTCAGATTCTATCCAGGTAGGAATGTTTGAAATCTCAGATTCTATCCAGGTAGGAATGCTTGGCTCCTCCCTCTGGGCTCACATCTCCCAATGGGATGCTGTAGCTCTTATCAGTCATGCAGTGACATTCAATGGCTGTTATCAGCTGATGTCCCCTCAGAGGGAGGAGTGGCTGTGGTCACTCAAAGAGAGAGATAAGGCAAACTGCCCACTTGATAAAAGACAGCTGCCATACAGATGGTGATTGAAAACATCTTTCATTGCAATCTCCAACATACAAACTGTGTATAACACATTCACAATAACTCCCCAACACCTGTCACCTATGTTAGACAGTTTCTCTCTACTCTAACCCAAACCCAAAGTGCCTCCATCACAGCAGAAGATGGAGACCAACAAGAAGAAGAAGAAGAAGGACAGGACATGCCCAGATTCCTCCATCTTGTCCCCATAACCCACATACCAGAAATCCTAAAATCTACATTTTCACTTTTTATACTACAAACTACGTATAATATATTTACTTTCAATTCCCAATACCCATCACCTGTGTCAGACAGTTTCTCTCTACTCTGAACCAATCCCAAAGTGCCAACATCACAGCAGAAAATGGAGAACAAGGAGAAGGAGAAAGGCTGGACATGCCCAAGTTCCTCCATCTTGTCCCCATAACCCCCATACCAAAATCCTAAAATCTACATTTTCACTTTTTATACTACAAACAATGTATAACATATTTACACTTAATTCCCAATACCTATCACCTGTGTTAGACAGTGCACTTCTGTTCTAAACCAATCCCAAAGTGCCACCATCACAGCAGAAAATGGAGAACAAGGAGAAGAAGGAGAAAGGCTGGACATGCCCACGTTCCTCCATCTTGTCCCCATAACCCCCATACTAAAAATCCTGAAATCTACATTTTCACTATTTATACCATAAACAATGTATAATACATTTACAGTTAATTCCCAACACCTATCACCTGTGTCAGACAGTTTCTCTCTAATCTGAACCAATCCCAAAGTGCCACCATCACTGCAGAAGATGGAAGCCAAGAAGAAGAAGGAGAAAGGCTGGACATGCCCAAATTCCTCCATCTTGTCCTCATAACCCCATACCAAAAATCCTAAATCTCCATTTCCACCCTATGATAATTTTATTATTGCACCATTCAAACTTCTGTGACTTTCACAGGTCCTCATTCAAAGCTGCCCATTTGCTCCAGGGCTCGAAATCAAATGCCCAGGTGTGTGCCAGGCTCCCCGAGCCCCCCAGCTCTGGATGTCCTGAATTCCGAATTATCCCCAAATTCAGAGCGTTCCTGGGGTCTGCTCCTGTTTCCGGAGAGGATGAGGAGCCCAGGGTTTGCCCTGGCAGCACCAGCTGGGCAGGAGCTGTGGCATGGGCAGGTTTTTGGCTGTGGGATTGGGGTTTTTTGGGGTTTTTTTTGGGGTTTTTGGGCCACACACCCTCCATGCCCTCCCGTCCCAGCAGCTGCAGAAGCTGAAGGAAATTTTCCAGCGCAAACCCAAAGAGGAGCCGGCTCAGGAGGCTCAGCCCAACGGGGAGCTGGTCAGCCCCTCGGGGGGACCCCTCTTCTACATCTACGAGGATGAGGAGGAGGAGGAAGAGGAGGAGGAGCCCGAGCCCCCTCCGGAACCGGAGAAACTCGTCAACGACAAACCGCACAAATTCAAAGACCATTACTTCAAGAAACCCAAATTCTGCGATGTTTGCGCCCGCATGATCGTCCGTGAGTGCTGGGGGGGGTCAAGGGGGTCCCTGGCACGGCTGCCCAGGGCTCTGTCGCGACATTGGCACGGCCGGGGTGTCACGGTGTCACCTCCCCGTCTCCTTCCCACCCCTCCCGCAGTCAACAACAAATTCGGGCTGAGGTGCAAGAACTGCAAAACCAACATCCACCACCACTGCCAGAGCTACGTGGAGATGCAGCGCTGCTTCGGCAAGATCGTGAGTGCCACCCCGTGCCCAAAACGGGCACCCCTGGCGGTGCCAACCTCGGCTCCTGTGGGCACAACGCAGGTGCCACCACCCCCGGGCATTTCCTGGCTCTTAGGGGGTCCCCATCCCACTCTGGGGGTCCCCCCAAACTCTGCCAGGTGCCTCTGGGGGGTTCCTGATGTTGCGGCACCCCCTCTGTCCAGCCCCCAATACTGGCACCCCCTGGCAGTGCCCACCTCAATCCCCTTGAGCAGGACACGGGTGCCACCAGCCCTGGGCATTTCCTGGCTCTGGGGGTCCCCATCCCACTCCGGGGGTCCCCAAACTCTGCCAGGTGCCTCTGGGGGGCTGTGACCCCCACTCCCTCCAGGCCCCAAATTGGGCACCCCTGGCAGTGCCCACCTCAGTTCCTGGTGGCACAATGCAGATGCCACCACCCCTGGGCATTTCCTGGCTCTTAGGGGTCCCCATCCCACTCTGGAGGTCCCCATCCCACTCTGGGGGTCCCCCCACTCTCCCCGGTGCCTCGGGGGCGTTCCTGATGTTGTGGCACCCCCTCTGTCCAGCCCCCAATACTGGCACCCCCTGGCAGTGCCCACCTCAATCCCCTTGAGCAGGACACGGGTGCCACCAGCCCTGGGCATTTCCTGGCTCTCAGGGGGTCCCCATTCCACTCTGGGGGTCCCCAAACTCTGCCAGGTGCCTCTGGGGGGCTGTGACCCCAAATCCAGTCCCCAAATCGGGCAGTGCCCACCTCAGCCTTCATGGGCACAACGCAGGTGCCACCACCCCCGGGCATTTCCTGGCTCTCTGGGGGTCCCCATCCCCTTCTGGGGGTCCCCATCCCACTCTGGGGGTCCCCATCCCTCTCTGGGGGTCCCCATCCCCCTCTGGGGGTCCCTATCCCACTCTGGGGGTCCCCATGCCACTCTGGGGGTCCCCATCCCCTTCTGGGGGTCCCCATCCCACTCTGGGGGTCCCTATCCCACTCTGGGGGTCCCCATCCCCTTCTGGGGGTCCCCATCCCCTTTCTGGGGTCCCCATCCCACTCTGGGGGTCCCCATCCCCTTTCTGGGGTCCCCATCCTCTTTCTGGGGGTCCCCATCCCACTCTGGGGGTCCCCATCCCCTTTCTGGAGGTCCCCATCCCCTTTCTGGGGGTCCCCATCCCGTTCTGGGGGTCCCCATCCCCTTTCTGGGGGTCCCCATCCCCTTATGGGGGTCCCCATCCCACTCTGGGGGTCCCCATCCCCTCTCTGGGGGTCCCCATGCCACTCTGGGGTCCCCATCCCCTTTCTGGGGGTCCCCATCCCGTTCTGGGGGTCCCCATCCCCTTATGGGGGTCCCCATCCCACTCTGGGGGTCCCCATCCCCTCTCTGGGGGTCCCCATGCCACTCTGGGGGTCCCCATCCCCTTTCTGGGGGTCCCCATCCCGTTCTGGGGGTCCCCATCCCCTTCTGGGGGTCCCCATCCCACTCTGGGGCTCCCCAAACTCTGCCAGGTGCCTCTGGGGGGCTGTGACCCCAAATCCAGTCCCCAAATCGGGCACCCCTGGCAGTGCCCACCTCAGCCTTCATGGGCACAACGCAGGTGCCACCACCCCTGGGCATTTCCTGGCTCTCTGGGGGTCCCCATCCCCTTCTGGGGGTCCCCAAACTCCGCCAGGTGCCTTGGGGGGGTTCCTGATGTGCGCCCCCCTCTCCAGTCCCCCAAATTGGGCACCCCTGGCAGTGCCAACATCGGCTCCTGTGGGCACAACGCAGGTGCCACCAGCCCTGGGCATTTCCTGGCTCTCTGGAGGTCCCCATCCCACTCTGGGGGTCCCCATCCCCTTCTGGGGTCCCCCCAAACCCTCCCCGGTGCCTGGGGGGTTCCTGACGCGCCCCCCCCGTCCCGCCCCGCAGCCGCCCGGGTTCCGTCGCGCCTACAGCTCCCCGCTGTACAGCGAGCAGCAGCTGGGCGGCACCAGGGACCAGCTCGGTGAGTGCCCCCTGTCCCTTTGTCACCTCTGTGCCCACCCTGGGGTGCCCCCGGCCCCCCCTGAGCCCCCTCCCCCCGCAGGGAACAGGAGCGACCCCGTGTTCGAGACGCTGCGCACCGGGGTCATCATGGCCAACAAGGAGCGCAAGAAGGGCCAGGAGGACAAGAAAAACGTGAGGGGGGGGCGGGATCGCCCCGAATTCCCCAAAAAAAACCCCCCCAGTAATGCCCCCCAAAACCCCATTAACCCCCAAACCCCCCAATAACCCCCCAAGCCTCTCAAGAACCCCCGAGTAACCCCCCAAATTCACCAATAATCCCCCCAAACCCCCCAATAATCCCCCCAAATTCCCCAATAACCCCCAAACCCCCACAATAACCCCCAACACCTTAATAATCCCCTGAACAACCCCCAAAACCCCCACAATAACCCCCCAAACAGGCCCCAATAGCTCCCCAACAACCCCAAACCCTCAATAACCTCCCCAAGCCCCACAACAACCCCAAAACCCCAATAACCCCCAAAAACCCCAATAACCCCCAAAACCCCAATAACCCCAACAACCTCCTGGGCCCCCAATAACCCCCCAAATTCCCCAATAACCCCCAACACCCTCAATAACCCCCCAAACACCCCAATAACCCCCGAACCAGGCCCCAAAAGTTTCCCCAATAACCCCCAAATCCATGAACCCCCAAAGGCCCCCAAACACACCACCCCCCCCAAACCCCCAATAACCTCCTCCCCAAACCCCCAAAACTCTGAACAACCCCCAAACCCCCCCTCCAAAACCCCCCCCCCAATAACCCCCCCAAACCCCCCCCCCCCCCCAAGCCCCCCAGCCAAACCCCCTCAAACACCCCAATAACCTCCCCAAATACCCCCAAAATCCCCCCAATACCCCCAAACCCAAAACCCCCAACCCCAAAAACCCCCTCCAGCCCCTGGCCCCCAATAATCAAACGAGGGCCCCCCAAGGCCATGAACCCCCAACCCAAAACTAAGGGGTGAGCGCGATGAAATGTGGGGGCTAACCCCCAGCCCCTCGGGGAATAACCCCCTGGATATGGGAGTTTTTGGGGTTTGGGGGTTCCCAGAGGGTGTTTTCCCTTCAGAAAAAGGGTCCCCAATTCGTGTCCCCATCTTTGGTTTTTGTTTTTGGGGGGTTTTTGTTTTTTTTTGTTTTGGGGGTTTTCCCCAAAAAAAAGGGTCCCCAGTTCACGTCCCCATCTTTCATTTTTGTATTTTTGGGAGTTTCCCTTCAGTTTTCCAGATGGGTTTTCCTTACCCAAAAAAAACCCAAAAAACCCCCAAAACCTCAAATCCCCCAATTCCTGTCCCCATCTTTGGTTTTTGGTTTTTTGGGGTTTTTTCATTTTTTGGGGGGGGTTTCCCTTTAGAAAAATGGTCCCCAATTCATGTCCCCATCTTTGGTTTTTGTTTTTGGGGAGGTTCCCCATCTTTGGTTTTTGGTTTTTGGGGTTTTTTGTTTTCTGAAGGTTTTTCCCTTCAGAAAAAGGGTCCCCAGTTCGTGTCCCCACCTTTGGTTTTGGGTTTTTTGGGTTTTTTTTTGGTTTTTGGGGGGTTTCCCTTCAGAAAAAAGGGTCCCCAATTCATGTCCCCACCTTTGGGTTTTGTTTTTTGGGGGTTTTTTTGGTTTTTTGGGGGGTTTTCCCTTCAGAAAAAGGGTCCCCAATTCACGTCCCCATCTTTCATTTTTGTATTTTTGGGGGTTTCCCTTCATTTTTCCAGATGGGTTTTCCTTACCCCAAAAAAACCCCAAAAACCCCCCCCCCAAAACCCCAATTCATGTCCCCATCTTTGGTTTTTGGTTTTTGGGGGGGTTTCTATTTTTTGGGGGGTTTTCCTTCAGAAAAAGGGTCCTCAAATCACGTCCCCATCTTTGGATTTTGGTTTTTTGGGGTTTTTTTGGTTTTTTGGGGGTTTTTCCCTGCAGAAAAAGGGTTCCCAATTCGTGTCCCCACCTTTGGTTTTTGGTTTTTGGGGGTTTTTGGTTTTTGGGGTTTTTCCCTTCAGAAAAATGGTCCCCAAATCATGTCCCCATCTTTGGTTTTTGGTTTTTTGGGGTTTTTTTGGTTTTTTGGGGGTTTTTCCCTGCAGAAAAAGGGTCCCCAATTCGTGTCCCCACCTTTGGTTTTTGTTTTTTGGGGGTTTCCCTTCAGAAAAAGGATCCCCAATTCACATCCCCACCTTTGGTTTTTGGTTTTTGGGGGTTTTGGGGTTTTTGGGTGTTTTCCTTCAGCAAAAGGGTCCCCAATTCACCTTTGGGCACCCCCACATCAAACCTCAGGAGAATTTTAACCCCTTCCTGCCCTCGCCAGGCGCTTCCGAGGGGGACAAAAAGGCCGAGAAGAGCCCAGCAGATGAGAAGGTACCCCCCAATCCTCACCCTGCACCCCAAAAAATCCCGAACAAAACCTTTGGGATCTCCCTGGGAGACCCTGAGGGTTCTCCAAACCCACCCAGAGCAAGAAGCCCCAGCCGGGGGGGTTCCTGCAGTCCCATTATTTCGTGGCCCTTTATCGCTTCAAAGCCCTGGAGAAGGACGACCTGGACTTCCCGTGAGTTCCCAGCCTTTCCTTGGGGTTTTTCCTGAGGTTTTTGGGGTTTTGGGGTTTTTTGGGGGGGTTTAAGGTTTTTTGGGTTTTTTGGGGGTTTTTTGGGGGTTTGGTTCCACGTGGTTCCGTGCATTTCCCAGCTTTGTTTTTTGGGCTCTTTTGTTTTTTTTTTGGGGTTTTTCCTTTGGTTTCCGTGGTTCCATGCATTTCCCAGCTTTGTCCTGGGCTCTTTCCCGAGTTTTTTTGGGGGGTGTTTGGGGTTTTTTGGGGGTTTAGTTCCACGTGGTTCCGTGGATTTCCCAGCTTTGTCCTGGGCTCTTTCCCAAGTTTTTTTGGGGGGTTTTTGGGGTTTTTGGGGGTTTGGTTCCACGTGGTTCCATGCATTTCCCAGCTTTGTATTGAGCTCTTTCCCGAGGTTTTTTTGGGGGTTTTGGGGTTTTTTTGGGGGGATTTTTGGGGGTTTGGCTCGATGTGGTCCTGTGGATTTCCCAGCTTTGTCCTGGGCTCTTTCCCGAGGTTTTTGGGTTTTTTGGGGGTTTGGTTCCGCATGGTTCTGTAGATTTCCCAGCTTTGTCCTGAGGTCTTTCCTGAGGGTTTTTTGGGGTTTTTTTGGGGGGTTTTGGGGTTTTTTGGGGGTTTGGTTCCACGTGGTTCCGTAGATTTCCCAGCTTTGTACTGAAATCTTTCCTGAGGTTTTTTGGGGTTTTATCGTTTTTTGGGGTTTGGCTCCACGTGGTTCCGTGCATTTCCCAGCTTTGTCCTGGGCTCTTTCCCGAGGTTTTTTTGGGGTTTTATCGTTTTCTGGGGGGGATTTTTGGGGTTTGGCTCGATGTGGTTCCGTGGATTTCCCTGCTTTGTCCTGGGCTCTTTCTTGAGGTTTTTTGGGGGTTTTGGGGTTTTTTGGGGGGTTTTGGGGTTTGGCTCGATGTGGTTCCGTGCATTTCCCAGCTTTGTCCTGGGCTCTTTCCCGAGGTTTTTTGGGGGGATTTTGGGGTTTTTTGGGGGTTTGGCTCGATGTGGTTCCGTGAATTTCCCTGCTTTGTCCTGGGCTCTTTCCTGAGTTTTTGGGGGTTTTTGGGAGTTTTTTTTGGGGGGAGATTTTTTGGGAATTTTGGGGTTTGGTTCCACTTGGTTCTGTGCATTTCCCAGCTTTGTCCTGAGCTCTTTCCCGAGGTTTTTGGGGTTTTGGGGTTTTTTTGGGGGTTTTTGGGGTTTGGCTCGATGTGGTTCTGTGAATTTCCCTGCTTTGTCCTGGGCTCTTTCCTGAGGGTTTTTTGGGGTTTTTTTGGGGGGTTTTGGGTTTTTTTTGGGGTTTGGCTCGATGTGGTTCCGTGCATTTCCCAGCTTTGTCCTGGGCTCTTTCCTGAGGTTTTTTGGGGGGTTTTACCGTTTTTTGGGGGTTTGGTTCCATGTGGTTCTGTAGATTTCCCAGCTTTGCACTGAGACCTTTCCTGAGGTTTTTGGGGGGTTTTTTGGGGTTTTTTTGGGGTTTGGTTCCACTTGGTTCCGTGCATTTCCCAGCTTTGTACTGAACTCTTCCCCAAGGTTTTTTTTGGGTTTTACCAGTTTTTTGGGGGTTTTTTGGGGGGTTTGGCTCGATGTGGTCCTGTGGATTTCCCAGCTTTGTCCTGGGCTCTTTCCTGAGGTTTTTTTGGGGGTTTTACCGTTTTTTGGGGGGTTTTGGGGGTTTGGTTCCACGTGGTTCTGTAGATTTCCCAGCTTTGTACTGAGCTCTTTCCCGAGGTTTTTTGGGGTTTTATCGTTTTTGGGGGGGTTTTTTGGGGTTTGGCTCGATGTGGTCCTGTGCATTTCCCAGCTTTGTCCTGGGCTCTTTCCCGAGGTTTTTTGGGGGTTTTGGGGGGAGATTTTTGCGGGTTTTGGGGGGTTTTTAGGGGTTTGGTTCCACGTGGTTCCGTGCATTTCCCAGCTTTGTACTGATCTCTTTCCCGAGGATTTTTGGGGGTTTTTTTAGGGTTTTTCGCGGTTTTTGGGGTTTGGCTCCACGTGGTTTCGTGCATTTCCCGAGGCTGAGCTGCTTTGTGCCGTGCCAGACTCGGGGCTGGAGGATCTGATTCTGGAGGAAAATGAGATTTTTCATGACTGGTTTTCCTCACTGGTTTTCCTGACTGCTTTTCCCGGGTGGTTTTCCTGACTGGTTTTCCTGATGATTCTGAAGGAAAATGAGATTTTTTTTTGTTTGTTTTTGTTTTTTTTTTTTTAGGGGGGGGGTTAGGAAAATCACCCAAAGATGGGTGGGGGTCCTTCCCCCTCCTCAGGGAGCCTCTCCTTCCTCCTTTCCAGGCCGGGTGAGAAGATCACGGTGGTCGATGACTCCAACGAGGAGTGGTGGCGGGTGAGGCTTGGGGAACACTTGGGGGGGGCACCCAAACCTGCTGTGACCCCCTATCCTGGTGGGGAGGGGGGTTTGGGACCCCAAAATCGGCCTCAAATCCTCCTTTGCAATCTCGTCCCGCCGGAGGGACAAACGACTCAGGAACAAACCACTATGAGGGGAGAACATGGGGGAACCGAGGGTCAAACCATAATCTTAACTTATAAAAAATAACCAATTTTGCAGCAAAACCTGTATAAAACACACAATGCCTATCCTGGCACCCCCTATCCTGGTGGGGAGGGGGTTTGGGACTCCCTAATCGGCCTCAAATCCTCCTTTGCAGTCTCGTCCCGCCGGAGGGACAAACTACTCAGGAATAAACCATTATGAGGGGAGAATAGGGGGGGAACCGAGAGTAAAACCATAATCTTAATTTATATAAAAAATAACCAATTTTGCAGCAAAACCTGTATAAAACACACAATGCCTATCCTGGCACCCCCTATCCTGGCAGGGAGGGGGTTTGGGACTCCCAAATCGGCCTCAAATCCTCCTTCGCAGTCTCGTCCCGCCGGAGGGACAAACTACTCAGGAATAAACCATTATGAGGGGAGAATAGGGGGGGAACCGAGAGTAAAACCATAATCTTAATTTATATAAAAAATAACCAATTTTGCAGCAAAACCTGTATAAAACACACAATGCCTATCCTGGCACCCCCTATCCTGGTGGGGAGGGGGTTTGGGACCCCCAAATCGGCCTCAACCCCTCCTTTGCAGTCTCGTCCCGCAAAACGAGGGACGAACAACTCAGGAACGAACCATTATGAGGGGAAAACATGGGGGGGAACCGAGGGTCAAACCATAATCTTTACTTATATAAAAAATAACCAACTTTACAACAAAACCTGTATAAAACACACAATGCTACACACTCCTTGAACTCCTTGCAGGGGAAAATCGGGGAGAAAGTCGGGTTTTTCCCCCCCAATTTCATCATCCGGGTGCGGGCGGGCGAACGGGTGCACAAAGTGACGCGTTCCTTCGTTGGAAACCGGGAAATCGGGCAAATCACGCTCAAAAAGGATCAGGTGAGATGAGACCCCCCCCTCAAAATCACCCGGGGACCCCCCCCAGCCCCTCTCCGAGCCCCTCCAAAAACAGCTGGACCCCATAAACAGCATCCTCATCATCATCCTTCCCACCAAATGAGATTTGCTCTGTCCCGACCCCTCCTCATTTGCTCTGGGGGGGTGTCAGGGGGTCCCTCCTGTCCTGGGGGGGTCTCTGGGGGTCTCCCCTGTCCTGAGGGGGTCCCTGGGGGTCTCCCCTGTCCTGGAGGGGGTCTCGGTGCCCCTGGAGGGGTTCCTGGGGGTCACCCCTGTCCTGGGGGGTCTCCCCTGTCCTGAGGGGGTCTCTGGGGGTCTCCCCTGTCCTGGTTGGGTCTCCCCTGATCTGGGAGGGTTTCTGGGGGTCCCTCCTGTCCTGGGGGGGTCTCGGGGGTCTTCCCTGTCCTGGGGGGTCTCGGGGGTCTCACCCACCCCCTGTCCCCCGCAGATCGTGGTGCAGAAGGGGGAGGAGGTGAACGGATACGTCAAAGTGTTCACGGGCCGCAAAGTGGGGCTGTTCCCCGTGGACTTCCTGGAGGAAATCTGAGGAGGGGGCTGCGACCCCCGAGAATGGGGGGGCTGAGACCCCCGGGGTGGGGGGCCTGAGACCCCCGGGATGGGGGCAGAGAGAGGCTGCAGGGCAGGGATGGGATTGGGGCACCCCTGGGGATGGGAAATGGGGAAAAAAAAAACCAAAAAAACCCTCGGGATTGGGGGGCTGAGACCCCCGGGATGGGGGCAGAGAGAAGCTGCACCTGGGGGCACTCTGGGGATGGGAAATGGGGAAAAATACCCCGGGACTGGGATTGGATTGGGATTGGGATTGGGATTAGGATTGGAGGGGCCCTGGCTGCGGGACAGGTTTGGGGTCGGGGGGGGCGCACCCCCATTCCTGCTGGTCCCTGGGGGGTCCATGGGGGTCTCTGGGGTTCCTGGGGGTCCCTGGGGAGGTCCCTGGGGGGGTCTCAGGGGGTCCCTGGGGTTTTCCTTGGGGGTCTCAGGGGGTCCCTGGGGGTCTCTGGGTGTGTCTGGGGGTCCCTGGGGGGGTCTCTGGGGGGGTCTCAGGGGGTCCCTGGGGTTTTCCTTGGGGGTCTCAGGGGGTCCCTGGGGGTCTCTGGGTGTGTCTGGGGTCCCTGGGGGGGTCTCTGGGGGTCCCCGAGGGCTCCCCCAGGACCAGGATGGGGGGGACAGGAGGTGCCCCAAAGGCTCTTCCCCCCCACCAACAGACAATGGATGCGGGGGCGGGGGGGCACCCCCAGAAGCGCTGTGGAGCACCCCCGGAGTGGGTGGGGGGTCTGGGGGGGTCCTGCCCCGCTGCTCTCGGGGCCTTGGGGGGGTCTCAGGGGTGCCCACCCCGCTCTCGGTGTGGATTTAATGGGGAGGGGGCGTGGGGGGGGTCACTGGGGGGGCAGCGGTGACACCTCGGGGGTGGCAGTGCTGGGGTGGCAGTGCCACATTGGGAGGGGGCAGGGGGGTGGCACTGGTCAGTGTGACAGTGGTCACTGTGGGGGTGTCGATGGTCAGCAGGGGAGGGGTCACTGGTCAGTGTGGGGGTCACTCAACTGGTCACTGTGGGGACGCTGGTGGCCCAAATGGACGGGGTGGCTCAGTGGTCACTGAGGGGTGGTGGTGGCCAGGATGGAGAGGTCAGTGGTCACTGTGGGGGTGTCAGTGGTCACCAGTGGAAGGGTCAGTGGTCACTGTGGGGGTGGTGGTGGCCACCAGGGAGGGGGGGTCACTCACTGGTCACTCTGGGGGTGGCTCAGTGGTCACTTTGGGGGTGGTGGTGGCCCCAGTGGAGGGGTCAGTGGTCACTCTGGAGGTGGTGGTGGCCCCAGGTGAGGGGGTGGCTCAGTGGTCACTCTGGGGGTGCCGGTGACCTCTGATGGAGGGGCCACTGGTCACTGTGGGGGTGTCAATGGTCACCAAGGGAGGGGTCACTCACTGGTCGCTGTGGGGGTGCTGGTGGCCCCCATGGAGGGGTCGCTGGTCACTGTGAGAGTGGCAGTGGCCCCCAGTGAAGGGGTCACTCACTGGTCACTGTGGGAGTCACTGGTCACTCTGGGGGTGCCACTGTCCCCAATGAAGGGTCACTCACTGGTCACTGTGAGAGTGGTGGTGGCCACCAATGGAGAGCGTCAGTGGTCACTGTGGGGTGCTGGTGGCCCCCAATGAAGGGGTCACTCACTGGTCACCCTGGGGGTCACTCACAGTCACTCTGGGGTGTTGGTGTCCCCAATAAAGGGGTCACTCACTGGTCACTGTGGGGGTGGCTCAGTGGTCACTGTGGGGGTCGCTCACTGCTCACTCTGGGGTGCTGGTGTCCCCCAATGAAGGGGTCACTCACTGGTCACTGTGGGGTGCCCAGAGTGGAGGGGTCACTCACTGGTCACCGTGGGGGTCGCCCGAAGGGGGCGCTCAGAGGTCACTGTGGGGGTCACTGCTCACTCTGGGGGTGCCGCTGTCTCCCAATGAAGGGGTCACTTACTGGTCACTCTGGGTGCCACTGTCCCCAATGAAGGGGTCACTCACTGGTCACTGTGGGGGTGCCTCGCTGGTCACCGTGGAGGTGGCTCAGTGGTCACTGTGGGGGTCACTGCTCACTCTGGGGGTGCTGTTGTCCCCCAATGAAGGGGTCACTCACTGGTCACTCTGGGGGTCACTCACTGGTCACTCTGGGGGTCACCAGTCACTCTGGGGGTGCCGCTGTCCCCCAATGAAGGGGTTGCTCACTGGTCACTGTGGGGGTGGCTCAGTGGTCACTGTGGGGGTCACTGCTCACTGTGGGGGTGCCGGTGGCCCCCATCGAAGGGGTCACTGGTCACTCTGGGGGTCACTCTGGGGTGCTGCTGTCCCCAATGAAGGGGTCACTCACTGGTCACTCTGGGGTGCTGCTGTCCCCAATGAAGGGGTCACTCACTGGTAACTCTGGGGGTCACTCACTGGTCACTCTGGGGGTCACCGGTCACTCTGGGGTGCTGGTGGCCCCCAATGAAGGGGTCACTCACTGGTCACTCTGGGGGTCACCGGTCACTCGGGGGGTGCTGCTGTCCCCCAATGAAGGGTCACTCACTGGTCACTCTGGGGGTCACTGCTCACTGTGGGGGTGCCGGTGGCTCCCACTGAAGGGGTCACTGGTCACTCTGGGGGTCACTCACTGGTAACTCTGGGGGTCACTCACTGGTCACTCTGGGGGTCACCGGTCGCTCTGGGGGTGCCGCTGTCCCCAATGAAGGGTCACTCACTGGTCACTCTGGGGGTCACTGTCCCCAATGAAGGGTCACTCACTGGTAACTCTGGGGGTCACTCTGGGGGTCACCGGTCACTCAGGGGGTGCCGCTGTCCCCCAGTGAAGGGGTCACTCCCTGGTCACTCTGGGGGTCACCGGTCACTCAGGGGGTGCCGCTGTCCCCCTGCGGGTTCCCCCCTCGCGGTGTCGGGGCGCTGGCGCGGGACCCGGCGGTGCCGGTGCCGGGGACACGGCGGGACCTTGGCAGCTGCTCGGGGCCGCCCGTGACGTCATGGCACGCGTGACGTCAGCGGTAACCACGGCAACCGGTGGGCGGGGCCGAGCTTTGCCCGGTTTGGCCGCCAGGGGGCGCTGTCGGCACGCGGCGCGACGGAGCCGTATGCAAAAATATGCAAAAATATGCAAATGAGGAGGGGAGGCAGCGGCGCCTTCCAGCGGGCGGTTTTTGGGGGTACCGGGGATGGAACTGGGGGGAAGAGGAATCGGGGAGGGAGGGGAGGGGTCCCCGTGTTCCCCCCAGACTGAGGGAGCTGTGGGGGGCACAGGGAACCTTTGGGGGGTGGGGAAGGAAATGTGGGACCCCCACACTGGGGTCTCCCCATTCCCAGCACCCCAATTAGAGGAGGGGTCCCCGTGGGCTGCTGAGGGGGTTGTGGGGGGTACAGGGAACACTGAGGTGTGAGACCCCCCACATTTGGGGGTGTTCCCCATTCCCAGCACCCCAATAATGGAGGGGTCCCCGTGTTCCTCCCCCTGACTGAGGGGGTTGTGGGGGTCTCCCCCCATTCCCAGCACCCCCAATTAGAGGAGGGGTCCCCGTGAGGTGCTGAGGGGGTTGTGGGGGGTACAGGGGGTGGGGAAAGATGTGGGACCCCCACATTTGGGGTGTACCCCCATTCCTGGGACCCCCACACTGGGGTCTCCCCCATTCCCAGCACCCCCAATTAGAGGAGGGGTCCCCGTGGGGTGACTGAGGTTGTGTGGGGTCTACCCCATTCCCAGTGGGACCCCCACATTTGGGGGTCTCCCCCTATTCCCAGCACCCCCAATTAGAGGAGGGGTCCCCGTGTCCCCCCCCGCCCCGACTGAGGGGGTTGTGTGTGGGTCTCCCCCCATTCCCATCACACCAATTAGCGGCAGCTGCTCCGCTAATGATGCAAATGAGGGGGGGCAATCCTCAGGCCTGACCCCCCTCCCTGGAAATGCGGAGCCATTAAAATTTTCCGCCTCATTTGCGGCTCCTCCCGGTTCGTTTTCCCGGGATTCTCCCGGTATTGATTCCCGAGCCCTGCGGGGGGGGGGGGAGGGAAAAACGGGGGGGGGGGAGGGCTCCGGGTAATTGAGCAGCTGATGAGGACAACTTAATTAGCGGCAGCTGGAAAATTGGGGAAAACGCGTGGGATCAGCCGCGCCCACCACCCGGGCCCCTTCTGGCGGGATGCCGGGGAGCGGTGGGGGATTTGGGGTGTGAATTTTGGGGGTTTTGGGATTAATTTTGGGGGTTTTGGGATTAATTTTGGGGGTTTGGGATGTTAATTTTTGGGGTTTTGGGGTGTGAATTTGGGGGGGGGTTTTGGGTGAATTTTGGGGGTTTTGGGATTGAATTTTGGGGTTTTGGGATTAATTTTGGGGGTTTTGGGATGTGAATTTTGGGGGTTTGGGGTGTGAATTTTGGGGGGTTTGGGATTAATTTTGGGGTTTTGGGATTAATTTTGGGGGTTTTGGGGTGTGAATTTTGGGGGTTTTGGGGTGTGAATTTTGGGGGTTTTGGGGTCACTTTGGGGTTTTGAGGGGGGTCTCGGAATTTTGGGATGTGAGTTTTGGGGTCTCAGAATTTTGGGGGTTTTTGGATGTGAATTTTGGGGGTTTTGGGGTGTGAATTTTGGGGGTTTTGGGATTAATTTTGGGGGTTTTGGGGTGTGAATTTTGGGGGTTTTGGGGGGTCACTTTGGGGGTTTTAGGGGGTCTCGGAATTTTGGGATGTGAAATTTGGGGTGAGTTTTGGGATGTGAGTTTTGGGGTGTGAATTTTGGGGGTTTTTGGGGTGTGAATTTTGGGGGTTTTGGGATTAATTTTGGGGGTTTTGGGGGTCATTTTGGGGTTTTGACTTTGGAATTTTGGGATCTCAAATTTGGGGATGTGAATTTTGGGATGTGAGTTTTGGGATGTGAATTTTTGGGATGTGAATTTTGGGGGTTTTGGGGGTGAATTTTGGGGTTTTGGGATTAATTTTGGGGTTTTGGGGATATGAATTTTGGGGGGTTTTTGGGATGTGAGTTTTGGGGTTTTGGGGGGTGAATTTTGGGGGTTTTGGGATGTGAAATTTGGGGATTTGAGGGGGATGTGACTTTTGGGATGTGAATTTTGGGTGTGAATTTTGGGGGTTTTGGGGTGTGAATTTTAGGGGTTTTGGGGGTCACTTTGGGGTTTTGAGGGGGTCTCGGAATTTTGGGATGTGAATTTTGGGGTTTTGGGGTTCATTTTGGGATTTGAATTTTGGGATGAATTTTGGGGAATTTTGGGATATGAATTTTGGGGTGAATTTTGGGGGTTTTTGGGGTCACTTTGGGGTTTTGAGGGGGTCTCGGAATTTTGGGATGTGAAATTTGGGGTTCATTTTGGGATGTGAATTTTGGGATGTGAATTTTGGGATGTGAATTTTGGGATGAATTTTGGGGTTTTTGGGGTCACTTTGGGGTTTTGAGGGGGTCTTGGAATTTTGGGATGTGAAATTTGGGGTTCATTTTGGGATGTGAGTTTTGGGATGTGAATTTTGGGGGTTTTGGGGGGTCACTTTGGGGTTTTGAGGGGGTCTCGGAATTTTGGGATGTGAATTTTGGGGCTCATTTTGGGATGTGAATTTTGGGATGTGAATTTTGGGATGAATTTTGGGGTTTTGAGGGGTCGCAGAGTGGGGTTTGGGGTCGGTTTGGGGTCTCAGGATTTTGGGATGTGAATTTTGGGGATGTATTTTGGGATTAATTTTAGGATGTGAATTTTGGGATGTGAATTTTGGGGGTCACTTTGGGGTTTTGAGGGGTCTCGGAATTTTGGGATGTGAATTTTGGGGTTAATTTTGGGATGTGAATTTTGGGGTTTTGAGGGGTCCCAGTGTGGGGTTTGGGGTCCCAGTGTGGGGTTTGGGGTCTCAGAATTTTGGGGATGAATTTTGGGGTTTTGAGGGGTCTCAGAGTGGAGTCTGGGGTCTCAGAATTTTGGGAGGTGAATTTTGGGATGTGAATTTTGGGGTTTTGAGGGGTCCCAGTGTGGGGTTTGGGGTCTCTGAATTTTGGGATGTGAATTTTGGGGTTAATTTTGGGATGTGAATTTTGGGGTTAATTTTGGGATGTGAATTTTGGGGTTAATTTTGCGATGTATTTTGCGAGGGAGGGAGCGCTGCCCTTCACTCCAGCCAGAGCTAATTGCCTCGATCAGCGTTAATTGGGAATTAAGAGGCGCATCCCCGTCCTCCCATCGCACCCAGAGGACGGAGGGGGGCGCCATGAGATTTTCCATTTTTCTCCCCCCATTTTGTGGCCGCTCAGCCCTTCAGGGTTGGTTTTTTCCCATTTTTTCCTCTTTTTCCCGTGTTTTTCCCCATTCCTGGTGCTCCCAGCCCCCTCCTCGGCTTCTCCCCAGCCCAGGGTGGGGGGCACCCCAAAATTCACCTCCCAAAATTAACCCCAAAATTCGCATCCCAAAACTCGCACCCCAAATTTAACCCCAAAATTCATCCCAAAATGCACATCCCAAAATTCATCCCAAAACTCGCATCCCCAAAATTAACCCCAAAACTCGCACCCCAAAATTAACCCCAAAAACTCGCACCCCAAAACTCGCACCCCAAAATTCACATCCTAAAATTAATACCCCAAAACTCGAACCCCAAATTTAACCCCAAAATTCATCCCAAAATGCACACCCCAAAATGCACACCCCAAAATTAACCCCAAAACTCGCACCCCAAAATTCATCCCAAAATTAAGCCTAAAGTTCACATCCTAAAATGAATACCCCAAAACTCGCACCCCAAAACTCGAACCCCAAATTTAACCCCAAAATTCATCCCAAAAAGTTCACATCTTAAAATTAGTACCCCAAAAGGCACACCCCAAAAGGCACAGTCCAAAATGAACCCCCAAATTAATCCCAAACTTAACCCCGAAATTCACGTCCCAAAATTCACGTCCCAAAATTCCCATCCCCAAAATTCCCGCCTTGAAATGAACCCCGAAATTCACGTCCCCAAAATTCCCATCCCCAAAATTCCTGAAATGAAGTTCCCGTCCCCTGAAACTCCCATCCCCAAAATTGAAATGAACCCAAAATTCACTGTCCCCAAAATTCCCATCCCCAAAATTCCCATCCCCAAAATTCCCGCCCTGAAATGAACCCCGAAATTCACGTCCCCAAAATTCCCATCCCCAAAATTCCCGCCCTGAAATGAACCCCGAAATTCACGTCCCAAAATTCCCATCCCCAAAATTCCCGCCCTGAAATGAACCCCGAAATTCCGTCCCCAAAATTCCCATCCCCAAAATTCTCGCCCTGAAATGAACCCCGAAATTCACGTCCCCGAAATTCCCATCCCCAAAATTCTCGCCCTGAAATGAACCCCGAAATTGACGTCCCCAAAATTCCCGTCCCCAAAATTCCCATCCCCAAAATTCCCGCCCTGAAATGAACCCCGAAATTCATGTCCCAAAATTCCCATCCCCAAAATTCCCACCCCGAAATTCCCGTCCCCAAATTCACATCCCCAAAATTCCCGCCCTGAAATGAACCCCGAAATTCACGTCCCCAAAATTCATGTCCCCAAATTCACATCCCCAAAATTCCACCCTGAAATGAACCCCGAAATTCCCGTCCCCGAAACTCCCAAAATTTGCCCTGAAATCCCTGTCCCCAAATTCACATCCCCAAAATTCCCGCCCTGAAATGAACCCCGAAATTCATGTCCCAAAATTCCCATCCCCAAAATTCCCGCCCCCAAAATTCCCGTCCCCAAATTCACATCCCCAAAATTTCCCTGAAATGAACCCCTGAAATGAAAATTCCCATCCCCCCCTGAAATTGAAATTCACGTCCCCAAAATTCCCATCCCCAAAATTCCCACCCTGAAATGAACCCTGAAATTCACGTCCCTGAAATTCACATCCCCAAATTCACCCCAGAATTAATCCCAAAATTCACCCCCCAAAATTCATCCCCAAAACTCACATCCCAAAACTCACACCCCAAAATTAACCCCAAAATTCCCATCCCCAAAATTTCGCCCTGAAATCCCCAAAATTCCTGTCCCCTGAAAAATGAACCCCCAAAATAAATCCCAGAAATTCATGTCCCCAAATTCACCCCAAAATCACATCCCAAAACTCACACCCCAAAATTAACCCCAAAATTAACCCCAAAATTCCCATCCCCAAATTCACTTTTCGGGCCCGCGCAGGGAGCAGCAGCTGCAGCGCTCCGAGCTCGTTCTCCATCTCCAGGCAGGGAAATAAATGGATTAAAATCAACTAAAAACCGCCTGAGCTGCCCCCGGCCGCCCCCCCGGCCGTAAATCAGCATAAATGCAATTTCCATATTCATGGCGTTTATCCAGAACTGCCCTGGCCCAGATTAAACGCGCCCCGGGGGCTCCTTGAGCGGGGCTGGGGGTCCCGGGAGGGGGGGGCTGCGATGGGAGGGGGGGTCTGATCTTCATCGGCTTCAGGAGGGGGGGGAGGGGTCAGAGCCGCTCCTCATCCTCATCCTGAGGGGGTGTGGGGGTCTGATCTTCATCCCTGTCCTGAGGGAATGGGGGGGTTCTGCTCTTCATCCTCATCCTGAGGGAATTGGGGGGGTCTGATCTTCATCGGCTTCATGAGGGGGTG
This sequence comes from Emberiza elegans, assembly GCA_024865655.1. Taxonomy (NCBI): domain Eukaryota; kingdom Metazoa; phylum Chordata; class Aves; order Passeriformes; family Fringillidae; genus Emberiza; species Emberiza elegans. Next base: position 2,259,374 of record JALJVW010000117.1, on the reverse strand, counting down.
GGGAGGGGTCAGAGCCGCTCCTCATCCTCATCCTGAGGGGGTATGGGGGGTTCTGATCTTCATCCTCATCCTGAGGGAATGGGGGGTTCTGCTCTTCATCCCTGTCCTGAGGGGATGGGGAGGGGTCAGAGCCTCTCCTCATCCTCTTCCCGAGGGAATGGGGGGGTCTGATCTTCATCAGCCTCAGGAGGGGGTGGGGAGGGGTCAGAGCCTCTCCTCATCCTGAGGGGGTATGGGGGGTTCTGCTCTTCATCCTCATCTTGAGAGAATTGGGGGGGTCTGATCTTCATCCCTGTCCTGAGGGGCTGGAGAAGGGTGGGATCCTCTCCTCATCCTCCCCCTGAGGGGGTGTGTGGGGGTTTCTGCTCTTCATCACCGTCCTGACGGGCTGGAGAAGGGTCAGAGCCTCATCCTCATCCTGAGGGGGTATGGGGGGTTCTGCTCTTCATCCCTGTCCTGAGGGAATGGGGAGTCTGAACTCCATCCCTGTCCTGAGGGATGGGGGTGGGATGAGGGAATGGGAGGCCTCTCCTCATCCTCATCCTGAGGGGGTATGGGGGGGGTTCTGCTCCTCCTCATCCTTGAGGGTTTGGGGGTTCTGATCTTCATCATCCTTTTTGAGGGAATGGGGGGGTCTGAGCCTTCATCCTCATCCTCAGGAGGGGGGAGGGGGTTCTCTCCTCATCCTCATCCTGAGGGGTTTGAGAGGGTGGGATCCTCTCCTCATCTTTTGAGGGAATTGGGGGGGTCTGATCTTCATCCCTGTCCTGAGGGGCTGGAGAAGGGTGGGATCCTCTCCTCATCCTCCCTCTGAGGGGGTGTGTGGGGGTTTCTGCTCTTCATCACCGTCCTGAGGGGCTGGAGAAGGGTCAGAGCCTCTCCTCATCCTCATCCTGAGGGAATGCGGGGGTTCTGCTCTTCATCACTGTCCTGAGGGAATGGGGAGGTGTCAGAGACTCTCCTCATCCTCTTTTTGAGAGGCTGGGACTGGGGGGTTCTGCTCCTCATCCTCTTCTTGAGGGGTTTGAGAGAGGTGGGATCCTCTCCTCGTTGTTTTTTTGAGGGAATGGGGGGGGTCTGCTCTTCATCACTGTCCTGAGGGGCTGGAGAAGGGTGGCATCCTCTCCTCATCCTCCCCCTGAGGGAATGGGGGGGGTCTGATCTTCATCAGCTTCATGAGGGGATGGAGAGGGGTCAGAGCCTCTCCTCATCCTCTTCCTAAGGGCTGGATAAGGAACGGGGCTGTTCTGCTCCTCATCTTCCTCCCCTCTCCTGCCCCAGGGTTTCCGAGCTGGGTCCGAGCCTCGGCCGCGCTCCTGTCCCACCCTCCCCTCCATTTCCCCCCCGCTTTTTTCCCTTTTCCCCCTTTCTTCCCTCCTCTCCTTCCTCTCCCTCTCCCCCAGCACTACCGGGACCCCCCCCCCCAGCTCCCATCGCGCCCCTCGGGGATGCTGCTGAGGGCGGGGGGGCCACAGCCGTGTGTGGGGACACGAATGTCCCTCGTGTCGCTGTGACAGGTCCCTGTCAGCCCTAATGACCCCGCGCCTGCCGGGCCCCGCGGCTCCCAGCTCGTTAGGGGCGATTTAATGAGGGCAGCAGCGGCCGCCGCCGCGGGCGGATCCGCACCGCCGGGGGCGGCAGCGAGTCCGGCGGAGCCCCCCGAGAACCCTCAGAGACCCCCGAGAATCCTTAGAGACCCCACAGATCCTCAGAGACCCCCGAGAACCCTCAGAGATCCCCGAGAATCCTCAGAGACCCCATGGATCCTCAGAGACCCCCGAGAATCCTCAGAGACCCCATGGACCCTCAGAGACCCCCGAGAATCCTCAGAGACCCCACAGACCCTCAGAGACCCCATGGATCCTCAGAGACCCCATGGACCCTCAGAGCCCCCCGAGAATCCTCAGAGCCCCCTCCTGACCCTAAGAGACCCCATGGATCCTCAGAGACCCCCGAGACTCCTCAGAGACCCCCGAGAATCCTCAGAGACCCGACAGACCCTCAGAGACCCCGAGAATCCTCAGAGACCCCACAGATCCTCAGAGACCCCACAGACCCTCAGAGAGACCCCTCAGAGACCCCCGAGAATCCTCAGAGACCCCACAGACCCTCAGAGACCCCCGAGAATCCCCACAAGCCCCCCCGAGAACCTTCAGAGCCCCCGAGAATCCTCAGAGACCCCACAGACCCTCAGAGACCCCACGGATCCTCAGAGCCCCCAAGAATCCTCAGAGACCCCATGGATCCTCAGAGCCCCCATGGATCCTCAGAGACCCCCGAGAATCCTCAGAGCCCCCACAGACCCTCAGAGCCCCCCGAAAATCCCCACAGACCCCCGAGAACCCTCAGAGACCCCACAGATCCTCAGAGACCCCATGGATCCTCAGAGACCCCCGGATCCTCAGAGCCCCCACAGACCCTCAGAGACCCCGAGAATCCTCAGAGCCCCCACAGACCCTCAGAGCCCCCCACAGACCCTCAGAGACCCCATGGATCCTCAGAGACCCCACAGACCCTCAGAGACCCCCGAAAATCCCCACAGCCCCCGAGAACCCTCAGAGACCCCACAGATCCTCAGAGCCCCCTCCGGACCCTCAGAGCCCCCCGAGAATCCTCAGAGACCCCACAGACCCTCAGAGCCTCCTCCTGACCCTAAGAGACCCCATGGATCCTCAGAGACCCCCGAGACTCCTCAGAGACCCCTGGAGAACCCCTCAGAGACTTGACAGACCCCAGGGGGAGACCCCACAGACCCTCAGAGGGGACAGAGAATCCTCAAATCCCCCCTGGGATCCTCCCAGAGCCCCTGGAGAACACCTCAGAGACCCCACAGACCCTCAGAGACCCCCGGAAATCCTCAGAGTCCCCCTGGAACCTCAGAGCCCCCATGGATCCTCAGAGCCCCCCCACCCGAGTGTCCCCTCTGAGGACCGGGGGACACCTGAGAATCCTCTGAGACCCCACAGCCCCTGGATCCATCCCGAAAATCCCTCCAGCCCCCTTGGGGGACCCTCAGGGACCCCACAGATCCTCAGGGGCCCCTGATCCTCCCCTCCTGGGGACCCTGAGGGTCCTCACAGACCCCACAGACCCCATCCCCCCTCCTGACCCCATGGATCCTCAGGGATCCCCCCGGATCCTCAGAGCCCCACAGACCCTCAAAGCCCCCCACAGACCCTCAGAGACCCCTGAGCCCCTCAGAGCCCCCATGGATCCTCAGAGAGCCCCCCCAGAATCCTCAGAGCCCCCACAGACCCTCAGAGCCCCCCCGGATCTTCAGAGCCCTCACAGACCCTCAGAGCCCCCCGAGAATCCTCAGAGTCCCCCGTTGTCCCTTCCTGGGGACACCTGGGGGGTCCTGGGGTGCTTTGGGGGTTTGGGGCACCTGGGTTTTGGGGTCCCAGTTGTGGGGTTTTGAGGACCAGGGGGACACCTGGAGGATCCTGGGGTTTTGGGGGGGGTGGATCCATCCCAGTCCTGAGTTTGTCCCCCCCACTTTGGGGTTTTGGGGTCCCAGTTTGGAGTTTGGGGGTCCCAAAGCCCCAAAGTCCCAGTTTGGGTTTGGGGTCACTTTGGGGGTTTGGGGTCCCAGTTTGGGGTCCCAGTTTGGAGTTTTTGGGGTCCCAGTTTGGAGTTTGGGGTCACTTTGGGGTTTTGGGGTCCCAGGTTTGGGGTTTTGGGGTCCCAACTTTGGGCCTGGGTCACTTTGTGGAATTTGGGGATCCCAGTCGGGGTTTGGGGTAATTTTGTGGGGTTTGGGGTCTCAGAGTGGGGTTTGGGGTCCCAGTGTGGGGTTTGGGGTCACTTTGGGGTTTTGGGGGGTCCCAGTTTGGGGTTTTGGGGTCCCAGTTTGGGGAGTTTGGGGTCACTTTGGGGTTTTGGGGTCCCAGTTTGGGGTTTTGGGGTCCCAGTTTGGGGTTTGGGGTCACTTTGGTGTTTTGGGGGGTCCCAGTTTGTGGTTTGGGGTCCCTGTGTGGGGTTTTGGGGTCACTTTGGGGTTTTGGGGGAGCCCCAGTGTGGAGTTTGATGTCCCAGTGTGGGGTTTGGGATCAGTTTAGGGGTTTTTGCTGTTTTGGGGTCACTTTTGGATGTTTGGGGTCACTGTGTAGTTTGGGGTTGGTTTGGTGTCCCAGTGTGGGGTTTGGGGTCACTTTGGGGGTCTCAGGGTGGGGTTTGGGGTCACTTTGTGGGGTTTGGGGTCCCTGGGTAGGGTTTTGGGGGGTCCCAGTTTGTGGTTTGGGGTCACTTTGCCCCATCATCACCTCTGGGCACATCTGGGCGTGTCCCTTCCCCCACTGTCACCTCGGGGCACATCTGGCAGCTCGGGGCACATCTGGCTGTCCCCATCCCCACCTCAGGGCACATCTGGCAGCTCCGGTCACATCTGTCCGTGTCCCCCGCCCCCTGCAGCCGCCCCTGGGGATCCCATCCCGGCTGGCAGGAGCGGGAGCCGCGACTGCAAATCAGCCTCGGGCTGGAGGAGCGGTGACAGCGCTGCCAGGGCCGCCCGTGCTGGCCGTGCTGTCTGTCCTGTCCTCCCTGTCTGTCTGTCCTCTCCTGTCTGTCTGTCCTGTCCTGCTTGTCTGTCCTGTCCTGTCTGTCCTGTCCTGTCTGTCTGTCCTGCTTGTCCTGCCCTCTCCTGTCTGTCTGTCCTGCCCTCTCCTGTCTGTCTATCCGTCCTGTCCGTGCTGTCCTCTCCTGTCTGTCTGTCCTGTCCTCCCCTGTCTGTCTGTCCGTGCTGTCCTCTCCTGTCTGTCTGTCCTGTCCTCTCCTGTCTGTCCTCTCCTGTCCCTGTCCTTTCCCTTTCCTGTCTGTCTTTCCTTTCCCTCCTCCTTTCCTTTCCTTTCCTTTCCTTTCCTTTCCTTTCTGTCTGTCTGTCCTTCCTTTCCTTTCCTTTCCTTTCCTTTCCTTTCCTTTCCTTTCCTTTCCTTTCCTTTCCTTTCCTTTCCTTTCCTTTCCTTTCCTTTCCTTTCCTTTCCTTTCCTTTCCTTTCCTTTCCTTTCCTTTCCTTTCCTTTCCTTTCCTTTCCTTTCCTTTCCTTTCCTTTCCTTTCCTTTCCCCCCCAGATGAGCTCTGTGAGGATGAGGAGGGGGATGCAGCTGTTTTCCCCCCCGTTTTCCCTGGCTGAGGGGGGTTTGCCTGCCTGGGGGCTGTTTCCAGGCTGTAAACACTCAATTAAGCGGGAGCCGCTCCTGCCTCGCCTGTCGCTGCTGCCGGGTAATTATTTCGGATTTTCGGTGTCAGGCGCGGCGGGGAAGCGCGATTGCGGCTAATTGGAGCAGCGATCCCAGCCCGGAGCCCTCCGCAGCTGCTGCTGCCGCCTGACAGCGGCCGCGGGGCTCCCCCCGCCCCGAGCGGAGCCTGCGGGACGCCTGGAGACACCTGGCCTTGATTCAGCCTTCCCCATGGAGACACCTGGCCCTGGGTTCAGCCTTCCCCATGGAGACACCTGGCCTGGGTTCAGCCTTCCCCATGGAGACACCTGGCCTTGGTTCAGCCTTCCCCATGGAGACACCTGGCCCTGGGTGCAGCCTTCCCCATGGAGACACCTGGCCTTGGGTTCAGCCTTCCCCATGGAGACACCTGGCCTTGGTTCAGCCTTCCCCATGGAGACACCTGGCCCTGGGTGCAGCCTTCCCCATGGAGACACCTGGCCCTGGGTGCAGCCTTCTCCATGGAGACACCTGGCCTTGGGTTCAGCCTTGTCCATGGAGACACCTGGCCCTGGGTGCAGCCTTCCCCATGGAGACACCTGGCCCTGGGTCCAACCCTCTCCATGGAGACACCTGGCCCTGGGTTCAGCCTTCTCCATGGAGACACCTGGCCTTGGGTCCAACCCTCTCCATGGAGACACCTGGCCTTGGTTCAGCCTTCCCCATGGAGACACCTGGCCCTGGGCTCAGCCTTCTCCATGGAGACACCTGGCCTTGGTTCAGCCTTCCCCATGGAGACACCTGGCCCTGGGTTCAGCCTTCCCCATGGAGACACCTGGCCTTGGTTCAGCCTTCCCCATGGAGACACCTGGCCTTGGTTCAGCCTTCTCCATGGAGACACCTGGCCTTGGATTCAACCCCCTCCATGGGTCCCAGCTGTTCCCCATCCCCTGGAGACACCTGGCCCTGGGCTCAGCCTTCTCCATGGGTCCCAGCTGGTCCTGGGTTCAGCCTTCCCCATGGAGACACCTGGCCCTGGGTCCAACCCTCTTCATGGGTTCCACCTGCCCCTGGATTCCATCTTCCCTGGATCCAAGCCATTCCCTGGATCCCAGCTGTACCCCCAAATCCAACCCTCTCCATGGAGACACCTGGCCCTGGGTTCAGCCTTCCCCATGGAGACACCTGGCCTTGGGTTCAGCCCTCTCCATGGAGACACCTGGCCTTGGTTCAGCCTTCCCCATGGAGACACCTGGCCTTGGTTCAGCCTTCCCCATGGAGACACCTGGCCTTGGTTCAGCCTTCCCCATGGAGACACCTGGCCCTGGGTTCAGCCTTCCCCATGGAGACACCTGGCCCTGGGTTCAGCCTTCCCCATGGAGACACCTGGCCCTGGGCTCAGCCTTCTCCATGGAGACACCTGGCCTTGGTTCAGCCTTCCCCATGGAGACACCTGGCCCTGGGTTCAGCCTTCCCCATGGAGACACCTGGCCCTGGGTTCAGCCTTCCCCATGGAGACACCTGGCCCTGGGTCCAACCTTCTCCATGGAGACACCTGGCCCTGGGTTCAGCCTTCTCCATGGATCCCAGCTGGTCCTGGGTTCAGCCTTCTCCATGGGTTCCACCTGTTCCCCATCCCCTGGAGACACCTGGCCCTGGGTTCAGCCTTCCCCATGGAGACACCTGGCCCTGGGTGCAGCCTTCTCCATGGGTCCCAGCTGGTCCTGGGTCCAAACCATCTCCTGGAGACACCTGGCCTTGGGTTCAACACCCTCCATGGGTTCCACCTGTTCCACATCCCCTGGAGACACCTGGCCTTGGGTTCAAGCCTCTCCATGGATCCCGGCTGTGCCCCGGGTCCAACCCATCCCCTGGAGACACCTGGGTCTGGATTTAACCTTCTCCAGGGGTTCCTGTTCCCTGGTTTCCATATTCCCTGGATCCCAGCTGTACCCTGGATCCAAGCCTTTCCATGGATCCCACCTGGCCCTGGATCCAGTCCATTCCCTGGATCCCACCTGTACCCCAGAACCAACCTTCTCCTTGGGTTCCACCTTTCTGGATTCTGCCCACCTCGTGGATCCATCTCTCCCCCTGGAGCCCACCTGTACCCCAAATCCAACCCTCTCCATGGATCCCACCTGTACCCCAAATCCAACCCTCTCCATGGATCCCCCCTGCCCCTGGATCCAACCCATCCCCTGGATCCCACCTGGCCCCTGGATCCAACCCTCTCCGGGGGTTCCACCTGCCCCTGGATTCCATCTTCCCTGGATCCAACCCTGTCCATGGGTTCTGCCTGTTCCCTGGGTTCCATATTCCTGCTGGATCCCACCTGTACCCCAAATCCAACCCATCTTCTGGATACCACCTGCCCCTGGATCCAACCCATCCTCTGGGATTCGGGGGTGGGGGAATCTGAAATTTGAGGCTGGGGGAAAACCCGGGATTTGAGGGTGGGAGAATCCCGGATTTGGGGCTGGGGGAAGCCAGGATTTAGGGGGTGGGAGAAGCTGTGATTTGGGGCTGGGGTAATCCAAAATTTGGGGGTGGGGGAAGCCGGGATTTGGGGGTTGGAGAAATCTGGAATTTGGGGGTGGGGGAAGCCGGGATTTAAGGCTGGAGGAATCCGGGATTTGGGGCTGGGAGAATTCAGAATTTGGGGGTGGTGGAATCTGGGATTTGGAGGTGGTTGAAGCTGGGATTTGGAGGTGGTTGAAGCTGGGATTTGGGGATGGGGGAATCTGGAATTTGGCAGTGGGGGAAGCCAGGATTTAGGGGTGGGAGAACCAGGATTTGGGGGTGGGGAAATCAGGGATTTGGGGGTGGAGGAATCCGAAATTTGCGGGCGGTTGAACCCAGGATTTGGGGCTGGGAGAATCTGGAATTTGGGGGTGGGAGAACCAGGATTTGGAGGTGTGGAAAATCCGGGATTTGGGGCTGGAGGAAATCCCAGGATTTGAGGCTGGGGAAGGACTCGGTGCTGCCCATCCCGAGGGAGCTGCACCGGGAGCTCAGCGTCTGCCATTGATTTCTTATTATGGAGTTCAGGAAGAAAAATGAGGCGCTGGGGCTGCGGAGCCGCCGCCGCCGCCGTGATTTGTGATTTGTGATTTGTTGCCTTCTCGGCGCGTCCTGGCGGGGATGGGAATTGATTTTGGAGGCTCTGGAATCAGTCACGGGGCTGGGCAGGGGGAAACGGGGGGGCTGGAGAGGAAAATGGGAACCCCCCCAGATCTGCTCGTGGTGTCCCCACGCTGGGCTGGGGGTGACAATGGGGACAGAGGGGGGGACGCTTTGGTTTGGGGTCCCTGTCCTGGTGCTGGGGGTGACAATGGGGACAGAGGGGGGGACACTTCGGTTTTGGGGTCCCTGACCCGGTGCTGGGGGTGACATGGGGACAGGGGGTTTGGTTTTGGGGTCCCTGTCCCGGTGCTGGGGGTGACAATGGGGACAGAGGGGGGGACACTTTGGTTTTGGGGTCCCTGACCCGGTGCTGGGGGTGACATGGGGACGGGGTTTGGTTTTGGGGTCCCTGACCCGGTGCTGGGGGTGACATGGGGACAGGGTTTGGTTTTGGGGTCCCTGTCCCGGTGCTGGGGGTGACAATGGGGACAGGGTTTGGTTTTGGGGTCCCTGACCCGGTGCTGGGGGTGACAATGGGGAGGACAGGGTTTGGTTTTGGGGTCCCTGTCCTGGTGCTGGGGGTGACATGGGGACAGGGTTTGGTTTTGGGGTCCCTGACCCGGTGCTGGGGGTGACAATGGGGACAGAGGGGGGGACACTTTGGTTTTGGGGTCCCTGACCCGGTGCTGGGGGTGACATGGGGACGGGGTTTGGTTTTGGGGTCCCTGACCCGGTGCTGGGGGTGACATGGGGACAGGGTTTGGTTTTGGGGTCCCTGTCCCGGTGCTGGGGGTGACAATGGGGACAGGGTTTGGTTTTGGGGTCCCTGTCCCGGTGCTGGGGGTGACATGGGGACAGGGTTTGGTTTTGGGGTCCCTGTCCCGGTGCTGGGGGTCTGAGTGGGATCAGGTTGGTCGTGGAGGGGGGGCTGTGGCTGCTGGAAGTTCCTCGTTCCTGTGCCAGCTGCAGGAGCAGGAGGAGAATAAAGAGAGGGATTGAAGGAGAAGGAGCAGCAGGGGCAGAAGGAAAAGGAGAAGAGGAGGAAAAAAGGAGGAAAAGGAGAAGGGGAAGGAGGAAAATGAGGAGAAGAAGGAAAAAAGGGAAGGAGAAGGAAGAGAAAGGAGAAGGAGGAAAGGAAGGAGAAGGAGGAAAATGGGGAGAAAGGGAAGAGGAGGAGGAGATGGAGAAGGAGAAGGAAAAGGAGGAGAAAGAAGGAGAAGGAAATTGAGAAGGAAATGGAGAAAGGAAAGAGAAGAAGGGGAAGGAGGAAAAGGAGAAGAAGCAGAAGGGGAAGGAGAAGAAAGGAAAGGAGAAGGGGAAGAGGAAGAGATAGAGAAAGGAAGGAGGAAAAGAAGGAGAAGGAGAAGGGAAGGAACAGAAGGAAAAGAAGAAGGAGGAAAATGAGGAGAAAGGGAAGAAGAAGGGAAGGAGGAGGAGATAGAAGGAGAAGGAAATGGAGAAGGGGAAGGAGGTGGAGAAAGGAAAGAGAAGAAGGAGAAGGGGAAGGAGGAGGAGAAGGGGAAAAGGAGGAAGAGAAGGAGAAGGAGCAGAAGGAAATGAGAAAGGAAAGGAGGAAAAAGGAGAAGGAAAGGATTCGGGTTCTGCAGAGTGCAGGGCCCAGCCGTGCCCTCGCAGCCCCTTCCCGGTGCCCGCGCGGTGCCGGTGCCCCCGGGCCCAGCGCCGCCGCCGCCACCAGAGGGCACCGCGGGACCGGGAGGGACCGGGCGGGACCCCGAGGGGCGGCCCCACCCTGCACAGGGCTGTCCCCCCTGTCCGTGTGTGTGTGATGCAGGTGTCCGTGTGTCCCTCCTGTCCGTGTGTCTGATGCAGGTGTCCGTGTGTCCCTGTGTCCTGATGCAGGTGTCCGTGTGTCCCTCCTGTCCGTGTGTCTGATGCAGGGTCCGTGTGTCCCTCCTGTCCGTGTGTCTGATGCAGGTGCGCGTGTCCCTGCCTGTGCACGCGTGTCCGAACGTGTGCAGGTGTCTCACCTTGGGCGGGTGTGTCCGATGTGTTCACGCGTGTCCCAGCCGTGTGTGTGTGCGTGTCCCGGGGGGGTGTCTGTGCCCCAGCCGTGTCCCAGCCGTTTATCCTGCCATGTGTGTCCGTGTCTGTGTCCCCAGCCGCGTGTCCATGTCCCTGCCATGTGTGTCCATGTCCCAGACATGTGTGTCCATGTCCCAGACATGTGTGTCCATGTCTGTGTCCCCAGCCATGTGTGTCCATGTCCCAGCCATGTGTCCCATGTCTGTGTCCCCCCACGTGCCATGTCCCAGCCATGTGTGTCCCTGCCATGTGTAACCCTGTCTCTGCCATGTGCATTTGTGTCCCAGCCTTGTGCCCCAGCTGTGTCCCAGCCATGTGTAACCCTGTCCCAGCCACGTGTCCATGTCCCTGCCATGTGTGTCCATGTCCCTGCCATGTGTGTCCGTGTCTGTGTCCCCAGCCGCGCGTTCATGTCCCTGCCATGTGTATCTATGTCCCAGCCATGTGTGTCCATGTCCCTGCTGTGTGTCCATGTCTGTGTCCCCAGCCACGTGTCCATGTCCCTGCCATGTGTATCCGTGTCCCAGCCATGTGTCCCTGCCCCAGCCATGTCCCAGCCGTGTGTCCCTGCCATGTGTCCATGTCCCTGCCATGTGTATCTATGGTGGTGTAAATGTTTGGGGGTATCAGGGTCCGGGGCTGTCCAGATCCGGGGGTGTCAGTGTTTGGGGGTGTCAGTGTTTGTGGGTGTCAATGTTTGGGGGCATCAGTGTTTGGGGTGTCAATGTTTGGGGATGTCAGTGTTTGTGGGTATCAATGACACCTTTGGGTGTCAAGGTCAGGGGGTGTCCAGATACGGGGGTATCAATGTTTGGGGGTGTCAGCGTTCGGGGGTGTCAATGTTTGGGGGTGTCAGGGTTTGGGGGTATCAGCGTTTCGGGGTGTCAGTGTTTGGGGGTGTCAATGTTTGGGGGTGTCAGCCTTTGGGGCTGTCCAGATCCGGGGGTATCAGTGTTTAGGGGTGTCAGCTTTTCGGGGTGTCAGGATCCGGGAGTGTCAATGTTTTGGGCTGTCCGGATCCGGGGGTGTCAGCGTTTGGGGGTATCAGCGTTTCGGGGTGTCAATATTTGGGGTGTCAATGTCTGGGGGTGTCAGCGTTTGGGGGTGTCAATGTCAGGGTGTCAATGTTTGGGGGTGTCAGCGTTTGGGGGTGTCAATGTCAGGGTGTCAATGTCTGGAGGTATCAGCGTTTCGGGATGTCAGGGTCCGGGGCTGTCCAGATCCGGGGGTATCAATGTTTGGGGGTGTCAGTGTTTGGGGGTGTCAGTGTTTGGGGGTGTCAATGTTTGGGGGTGTCAGGATCCGGGGGTGTCAGAGTTTAGGGGTGTCAGCGTTCGGGGGTGTCAGCGTTTCGGGGTGTCAGGTTTGGGGTGTCAATGTTATCAATGTGTCAAGGTCCGGGGTGTCAATGTTCAATGTCAGGGTGTCAGCGTTTGGGGGTGTCAATGTTTGGAGGTGTCAGCGTTTCGGGGTGTCAGAGTTTAGGGGTGTCAATGTTTGAGGGTATCAATGTTTGGAGGAATCAATGTTTGGGGGTGTCAGCGTTTGGGGGTGTCAATGTTTGGGGTGTCAGCGTTTGGGGGTGTCAGTGTTTGGAGGAGTCAATGTTTGGGGGTATCAGCGTTTCGGGGTGTCAATGTTTGGGGTGTCAGCGTTTGGGGGTGTCAGGGTCCGGGGCTGCCCGGATCCGGGGTCCCCCCCGCCCCCCGCGGCCGTGCCTCGGCTCGGGGCTCTCGCGGCGCCGCTCGCTCGGTGATTAATGAGCGCAATTAGGCCGCTAATGACTCCTCAGCGCCGCTGCCAGCCCAGGCACCGATGGCTGATGGATGCTGCCGGCCCTGCGTGGGCGCCATCGGGGCCGTGTCGCGATAGGGACAGGAGCGAGGTGGGGGCTGTGACGTCACGGGCATAGATTACGTCACGGGGAAAGGTGTGACATCACGCTGGCAGGGCTGTGCAAATCGCGACATGTCGCGATAGTGCTGCGGCGTGACGCCCATTGGTGTCCCTCGGGATCGCTCCGGGGCTGATCCTGAAGCGCATCCAGTGAGGTTACGCAATTAATCCATCCCGTTAATTACCCGGTAATTACCCGTTAATTCTCCATTTAATTCCCGGCTCTTTTTGTCGTTTCCTGTTTGTTCGTTCGTTTGTTTTCCCCGGGATGAATTTTTTATGGCGGTTTCCATCGTGCCGAGCCCAAATCCCCTGGGAATTGTGGCTCTGGAGGGAGCCGGATCCAGGGGAAGGGGCCCAAAACCAGCGAGGGTCACACGGGGTAGGGGGATCCCCAAAATTTGGGGAGGGGGGGGGGGCTGGAGGGGTTTGTAGGGTTCCCTGGGGTTGTAGGGTTTCATACAATTGTAGGGTTCCCTGGGATTGTAGGATTCCCTGGGATTTTAGGGTTCCCTAGGGTTTGGGGATTCCCTGGGATTTTAGGGTTCCCTGGGGCTATAGGGTTCCCTGAGGTTGTAGGGTTTCCTACAATTGTAGGGTTCCCTAGGGTTTTGGGATTCCCTGGGGTTATAGGGTTCCCTGAGATTTTAGGGTTCCCTAGGGCTGTAGGATTCCCTGGGATTTTAGGATTCCCTGCAATTGTAGGGTTCCTTGGGGTTTTAGGATTCCCTGGGATTTTAGGATTCCCTACAATTATAGGGTTCCCTGGGGCTGAAGGATTCCCTGAGGTTTTAGGATTCCCTACAATTGTAGGGTTCCCTGGGCTTTTAGGATTGCCTGGGGTTGTAGGGTTCCCTGGGATTGTAGGGTTCCCTGGGGTTGCAGGGTTCTCTGGGATTTTAGGGTTCCCTGAGGTTGTGGGGTTCCCTGGGAATTTAGGGTTCCCTGGGATTGTAGAGTTCCTTGGCGTTGTAGGATTCCCTACAATTGTAGGGTTCCCTGAGGTTGTGGGGTTCCCTGGGAATTAAGGGTTCCCTGGGATTTTAGGATTCCCTGGGGTTGTAGGATTCCCTACAATTGTAGGGTTCCCTGGGGTTGTAGGATTCCCTGGGATTTCAGGATTCCCTGGGGTTGTAGAATTCCCTACAATTGTAGGGTTCCCCGGGATTGTAGGGTTCCCTGGGATTGTAGGATTCCCTACAGTTGTAGGGTTTCCTGAGGTTGTAGGGTTCCTTGGGATTTTAGGATTCCCTACAATTGTAGGGTTCTCTGGGACTATAGGATTCCCTGAGGTTGCAGGATTTCCTACAGTTGTAGGGTTCCCTGGGGTTGAAGGATTCCCTGGGGTTGCGGGGTTCCCTGGGGTTGTAGGATTTCCTATAATTGTAGGGTTCCCTTGGATTGTAGGATTCCCTGGGGTTGTAGGATTCCCTACAATTGTGGGGTTCCCTGGGAATTTAGGGTTCCCTGGGCTTTTAGGATTGCCTGGGCTTTTAGGATTCCCTGGGGCTGTAGGGTTCACTACAATTGTAGGATTCCCTGGGGTTGTGGGGTTCCCTGGGGTTTTGGGATTGCCTGCAATTGTGGGGTTCCCTGGGATTTTAGGGTTTCCTGGGCTTTTAGGATTGCCTGGGCCTGTAGGGTTCCCTACAATTGCAGGCTTGGCAGGGCTCTGGGGGTGTTGTGACTGCATCCCATGGGATGCGTGGGGCTGGGATTGGGACTGAGGAAGGTCAGGAGCAGCTGCGAACTTCCACCATGGACGTGAGCTGGAAAGTTCTGGATCCCACGGCCTCGTCCCACGGGATGTGTGGGGTCCGGGATGGGAACGGGAGGGATTTGGGCTCGTTCCGTGTGAATTGGAAGGGATTTGGAAGGGCAGGAGCTTCACCCCTGGGGCTGTGAGGGTCAGGAGGGGTTTGGGGCAGCTGGAATTTCGCTCAAAGGTTCTGTGGGTCAGGAAATGTCTGGAGCAATCGGATTTGTGGATCAGGAGGGATCCGGGGGGGGCTCTGTGGATTTGATCCATTGGATTTGTGGATCTGGGGGGGCTCTGTGGATTTGATCCGTTGGATTTGTGGATGCAGGGAGGGGCTCTGTGGATTTTTCCAGGTGAATTTGTGAATCAGGGGGGATCCAAGGTGGGCTCTGTGGATTTTCTCCGCTGGATTTGTGAATCAGGAGGGATCCAGAGTGGGCTCTGTGGATTTTTCCCATTGGATTTATGAATCAGGAGGGATCTAGGGGGGCTCTGTGGAATTTTCCCATTGGATTTATGGATGTGGGGGGGCTCTGTGGAATTTGATCCATTGGATTTGTGGATCTGGGGGGGGGCTCTGTGGATTTTTCCCCTTGAATTTGTGAATCAGGAGGGATCCAGGGAGGGGCTCTGTGGATTTTTCCCATTGGATTTATGGATCTGGGGGCTCTTTCAGATTTGGATCAGAGGGATCCAGGGGGGCTCTGTGGATGCAGGAGGGGCTCTGTGGATTTTTCCCACTGGATTTGGGGATCTGGAGGGGGGCATTGAAGACTTTTCCCATTGGATTTATGGACCTGGATGAATTCAGGGGGGGCTCTGTGAATTTTTCCCATTGGATTTATGGACCCGGGGGGGCTCTGTGGATCCAGGGGAGACCGTGTGGATTTTTCCCATTGGATTTGTAGATCGGGGGGGGCTCTGTGAAATTTCCCGTTGGATTTATGGATCTGGGGGGCTCTGTGGATTTTTCCCATTGGATTCATGGATCCGGAGGGGCTCTGCAGATCTGTGGAATTTTTCCCATTGATTTATGGACCCGGCTGGGCTCTGTGAATTTTTCCCATTGGATTTACGGATCCAGGGGGGCTCTGTGCATTTTTCCCGGGATTTATGGACACGGGGGCTCTGTGGATCCAGGATGAGCTCTGTGGATGCCCTATGAATTTTTCCCATTGGATTTGTGGATCCGGGGGGCTCTGTGATTTTCCTCGTTGGATTTTTTGGGGGCTCTGATTGGATTTATGGATCCGGGGGGGGCTCTATGAATTTTTCCCATTGGATTTATGGCCCCGGGGGGGCTCTGTGGATTTTTCCCATTGGATTTATGGACCCGGGGGGGCTCTGTGAATTTTTCCCATTGGATTTATGGACCCGGGGGGATCCGGGGGGCTCTGTGATTTTTCCCATTGGATTTTGGATCCGTGAATTTTCCCATTGGATTTGGCTCTGTGCATTTTTTATGGATCCGGGGGCTCTGTGCATTTTTCCCATTGGATTTATGGACCCGGGGGGGGCTCTATGAATTTTTCCCATTGGATTTATGGACCCGGGGGGGGAATTTTTCCCATTGTTTTTGTTCTCTGTGATTTTTCCCCGGCTCGGCAGCGATCCTGGAGCCCCGCACAGCCCCGGGGGGGGGTGAGGCTGCCCAGCCTGGCGTGCTCAGGTGCGGGCACGTCCGTGCCGAGCCGCAGCCTCTGCCATTAACGCAGCGCTCCATCAGCGCTCCGTGCCGCGGGGGGAGCGCGGGGGGAGCCCCCAGTTCGCGGTGATAAATTCCCAGCCACGGCCCCGGCTCGCTGCCGCCAGCGGCAGCCGTGATTCTCCTTCATCTCGAATAATCTTGGCGGAGCAAGCTCGGGGAATAACGCAGCGAGGGAAATAGCGCTGCCAAAGCGAGCCCCCCGCCTCACCCCCGACACCCCCAGCGCCCCAGCCCCGCTCCCCCGGGTCCCTGGATTTCGTAGTTAAGATCTACGCAGACCCCTCCCCATAATTCCTGGGGTTTGGGGTGAGGGTCCCCCCCAGACCCCTGAATTTTGGAGTGAAATTCATCCAGACCCTCTCCATAATTCCTGGGGTTTGGGGTGAGGGTCCCCGGATATCTTTGGGTGACCCCCAGGCCCCCCAGATTTTGTAGTGGAAGTCACCCAGACCCCCAGACCCTCCGAATAATTCCTGGGTTTTGGGGTGAGGGTCCCCCCATATCTTTGGGTGCCCCCCAGGCTCCCCAAATTTTGGACTGAAAATCACCCAGACCACCAGACCGTCCCCATTTGGGGTGAGGGTCCCCCCCCAGGCTCTGGGTGCCCCCCTGGATCCCTGAATTTTGGAGTGAAATCCACCCAGATCCTCCCCATAATTCTTGGATTTTGGGGTGAGGGTCCTCCCCATATCTTTGGGTGCCCCCCAGGCTCCCCAAATTTTGTAGTCCAGGTCTACCCAGACCCCCAGGGGCTCCCCATGACTCCTCAATTTTGGGGTGAGGGTCCCCCCAGACCCCTGGATTCCCCCCAGACCCCTGAATTTTGTAGTTAAGATCTATCCAGACCCCCAGACCCTCCCCATTTTGGGGTGAGGGTCTCCCCATATCTTTGGGTGCCCCCCAGGCTCCCCAAATTTTGTAGTGGAAGTCACCCAGACCCCCAGACCCTCCCCATGACTCCTCAATTTTGGGGTGAGGGTCCTCCGAAACTCCTGGGTGCCCCCAGACCCCTGAATTTTAGAGTGAAATCCACCCAGACCCTCCCCATAATTCCTGGGTTTTGGGGTGAGGGTCCCCCCATATATTTGGGTGCCCCCCAGGCTCCCCAGATTTTGTAGTCAAGGTCTACCCAGACCCCCAGACCGTCCCCATGACTCCTCAATTTTGGGGTGAGGGTCTCCCCATATCTCTGGGTGCCCCCCAGGCTCCCCAGATTTTGTAGTCAAGATCTACCCAGACCCCTGGGCTCCCCATGACTCCTCAATTTTGGGGTGAGGGTTCCCCCAAACTCCTGGGTGCCACCCAGACCCCTGAATTTTGGAGTGAAACCCACCCAGACCCTCCCCATAACTCCTGGGTTTTGGGGTGAGGGTCCCCCCATACCCCTGGGTGCCCCCCAGGCTCTTGGCACCTCCCTTGATCTCTGATTTTTGTGCTCATGGTCCCCCTTGTCCCACCCAGATCTCTTGAGTCCTCTGGATTTGGGGGTGAGGGTCCCCCCATAGCCCTGGGTGCCCCCCAGACCCCTGAATTTTGGAGTGAAACCCACCCAGATCCTCCCCATAATTCCTGGGTTTTGGGGTGAGGGTCCCCCCCATATCTCTGGGTGCCCCCCAGGCTCCCCAAATTTTGGAGTGAAAGTCACCCAGACCCCCAGACCCTCCCCACTACTCCTGGATTTTGGGGTGGGGGTCCCCCCAGACCCCTCCCAGACATCTGGGCTCCCCTGGACCCCTGAATTTTGGGGTGAGGGTCCCCCCAGACCCCTGGATTCCCCCCAGACCCCTGAATTTTGTAGTTAAGATCTATCCAGACCCCCAGACCCTCCCCATAACTCCTGGATTTTGGGGTGAGGGTCCCCCCAGACCCTCGGGGTGCCTCTCCCAGACCCCTGGGTACACCCCTGGATCCCAAAATTTTGGAGTGAAAGTCACCCAGACCCCCAGACCCTCCCCACAACTCCTGGGTTTTGGGGTCGGGGTCCCGGTGGACACACCGGGGGTCTCTCCCCAGCCCCCCCCGCCCCCCCCTCCGACATCGGGGTCACCCCCGGGGTTTGGGGTCGAGGCCGGCGGGATCCGTGGGAGCCGGGTTTGGTGTCCAACCTTCCTCTCCCTCCCTCCTGGCCCTGTCCCCGAGTGTCCCCGAGTGTCCCCTCCCGTCCCTTTGCTGTCCCCGGGTGTCCCCTCCCATCCCTCCCCCGTCCCTTTGCTGTCCCCTGGGTGTCCCCGAGTGTCCCCTCCCGTCCCTCCCCTGTCCCCCCGCTGTCCCTTGGGTGTCCCCTCCCGTCCGTCCCCTCCTGTCCCTGCGCTGTCCCCTGGGTGTCCCCGCGTGTCCCCTCCCGTCCCTCCCCCGTCCCTCCCCCGTCCCCCCGCTGTCCCCCCGCTGTCCCCTGGTGTCCGCTCCCGTCCCCCCGCTGTCCCCTGCGCTGTCCCCTGGGTGTCCCAGAGTGTCCCCTCCCATCCCTCTCCTGTCCCCCCGCTGTCCCCTGGGTGTCCCCTCCCGTCCCTCCGCGGTTCCCCGAGTGTCCCTCCCTGTTCCCTGGATGTCCCTCCCGTCCCTCCCTGTCCCTCCCCTGTTCCCTGGGTGTCCCTGAGTGTCCCCTCCCGTCCCTCCGCTATCCCCTGGGTGTCCCTCCCATGTCCCCTGTCCCCTCCTGTCCCTCCCCTGTCCCTCCTCTGTCCCCTCCCGTCCCCCCGCTGTCCCCTGGGTGTCCCCGCTGTCCCCTCCCGTCCGTCCCCTCCTGTCCCTGCGCTGTCCCTTGGGTGTTTCCGCGTGTCCCTCCCCTGTCCCTCTCCCGTCCCTCCCCCGTCCCTCCGCTGTCCCCCGGGTGTCCCTGAGTGTCCCCCCTGTCCCTCCCGTCCCCCCGCTGTCCCCCGGGTGTCCCCCTGGGTGTCCCTCCCGTGTCCCTCCCCCGTCCCCCCGCTGTCCCCGGGTGTCCCCGCTGTCCCCTCCCTGGGTGTCCCTCCCCGTCCCCCGCTGTCCCCGGGTGTCCTCCTGCGTGTCCCTGTCCCTCCTGTCCCTCCCCTGTCCCCCCGCTGTCCCCGGGTGTCCCCGCTGTCCCCTCCCTGTCCCCTCCTGTCCCTCCCCCGTCCCCCCGCTGTCCCCCGGGTGTCCCCGCTGTCCCCTCCCGTCCGTCCCCTCCCGTCCCTCCCTCCGCTCCTGCCCGGCCCCGCTCGGAGCTCGGCAGCGGCCGGAGCGGCCCCAGCGCGGCCATGAAGGGTCCCCTGCACCGAGGGATCTTCTCCCGCCACGCCAAACGGCACCCCGGGGTGAGCGAGCCTTCCTCCCGGGGCCCCTCATCGGCCTCAGCCTCCTCATCTTCCTCCCAGGGCCCCTCATCCTCCTCATCATCCTCCTCATCCTCATTCCAGGGACCCCTCATCCTCCTCATCATCCTCCTCATCCTCATTCCAGGGACCCCTCATCCTCCTCACCTTCCTCCCGGGGCCCCTCATCGTCCTCAGCCTCCTCATCTTCCTCCTAGGGAGCCCCCAGCCCCATTCCTGCTGCTCTGGGACCTTCCTCAGCCCCCTCATCCTCCTCATCCTCCTCCCAGGGCCACCTCATCATCCTCATCCTCCTCATCCTCCTTCTAGGGACCCCTCATCATCCTCATCCTCCTCCCAGGGCCCCTCATCCTCCTCAGCCTCCTCATCTTCCTCCCAGGGCCACCCATCATCATCATCCTCATCATCCTCATCCTCCTTATCTTTATCCCAAGGACCCTTCATCCTCCTCATCTTCCTCCCAGGGCCCCCCTCATCATCCTCAGCCTCATCCCAAGGACCCCCTCATCATCCTCATCATCCTCATCATCCTCATCCTCCACATCTTCCTCCTAGGGACCCCCTCATCATCCTCATCCTCCTCATCCTCCTCCCAGGGAGCCCCCAGCCCCATTCCTGCTGCTCTGGGACCTTCCTCAGCCCCTTCATCATCCTCATCTTCATCCCAGGGCCCCCTCATCACCCTCATCTTCCTCCTAGGGACGCCCTCATCCTCCTCATCCTCCTCAGCTCCCTCCTCATCCTGGGATCCTCCTCCTCCCTGGGAGCCCCAGCCCCTTTTCCTGCTGACTGGGACCTTCCCAGTTTCCTGGGATGGTCTGGGGAGTTCCCCCAGGATCTGGGACATGCTGGGAGCTCCTGTTCCCTTTACTGGGACGGACTGGGACACTGTTCCCATTTACTGGGATGGACTGGGACACTGTTCCTTTTACTGGGATGGACTGGGACACTGTTCCCTTTACTGGGATGGACTGGGAACTGTTCCCTTTACTGGGATGGACTGGGAACTGTTCCGTTCACTGGGATGGACTCGGACACTGTTCCCTTTTACTGGGACATGCTGGGAGCTCCTGTTCCCTTTGCTGGGATGGACTGGGACACACTGGGAGCTCCTGTTCCCTTTACTGGGATGGACTGGGAGCCCAGAGCGAGTCCCGGTGTTCCCAGTGCTCCCAGCCCCTCCCCCTCCCCCAGTTTATGGTTTTTCCCTGAAGGATTTGGAGCTGAACTCCCCATTCCCAGCGCTCCCAGTGCTCCCAGTGCTCCCAGTCAGGGCTGAGCCGAGATTTGGGCTCCTCCCTGGAGGATTTGGGGCTGGGGATCCCATTCCCAGTGCTCCCAGTGCTCCCAGTACTCCTGGTCAGAGCAAACCCCAGTTTATGGTTTTTCCCTGAAGGATTTGGGGCTGGGGATCCCATTCCCAGTGCTCCCAGTGCTCCCAGTCAGAGCAAACCCCAGTTTATGGTTTTTCCTGAAGGATTTGGGGCTGAACCCCCATTCCCAGTGCTCCCAGTGCTCCCAGTATGGCCCAGTTCCCACCTGGCAGTGCCCAAACCAGGCTTTTCCCTGAAGCCATTTGGGGCTCAGGGCCATTTCAGCAGCTGATGGTGCTCACCGTATGGCCCAGTTCACCCTGGCACCATCCCCAAACCAGGCTGGTCCTTGGCACCATCCTTGGCATCACCCCTGGCACAATGGCACCGTCCTGGCCCTATCCTGGCACCACCCCTAGATTCATCCCTGGCACCACCCTTGGCACCATCCCTGGCACCATCCCTGGCACAGTAGCCCTGTCCTGGCCCTATCCTGGCACCATCCTGGCACCATCCTTGGCACCAGCCCTGGGTTCATCCCTGGCACCATTCCCGGCACCATGCTTGGCACCATCCCTGGCACAATGGCACCGTCCTGGCCCTATCCTGGCACCATCCCTGGCACCGGCCACAGTGCACCGCTCACCATCCCTGGCACCACCCCTGGCACCACCCCTGGCACCAGCCCTGGCACCATCCCTGGACCACCCTTGGCACCAGCCCCGGCACCAGCCTTGGGTTCATCCCTGGCACCATCCCTGGCACCATTCCCGGCACCATGCTTGGCACCATCCCTGGCACAATGGCACCGTCCTGGCCCTATCCTGGCACCATCCCTGGCACCATCCCTGGCACCGGCCACAGTGCACCGCTCACCAGCCCTGGCACCATCCTGGCACCATCCCTGGCAAAATGGCACCATCCCTGGACCACCCCTGGAACCCCCCTGGCACCACCCCTGGCACCATCCCTGGCACTGCCCCTGGCACCCCCCTGGCACCATCCCTGGCACCACCCCTGGCACCGTCCCTGGCACCGGGAGTTGCCGCGGTGCCGGAGCCGGCCCGGGGCTCTCTCGCCATCTGCTGCCGCCGCCGTCTGGGTAATTAACGCCGGGCATTAATTAGCGGCAGGACAATTCGAGACTGCCCAGCCGCAGGTGCCAGCGGGGGCGGGGGGCGGTACGGACGGAGAGACGGACGGACGGACAGACGGACAGACGGCACCCCAAAAACTGACCCTGGTCAATCTGGGGTCTCCTTTGTGCCCCCCGAATCCCTCACGGGAGCGGCAGATGCACCCAGACCCCCCCAGATCCCCCCAGCCCCAAATCCTCCAGGGAGGAGCCACAACCACGGCTCAGCCCTGACTGGGAGCACTGGGAGCACTGGGAGCACTGGGAATGCTGGAAATGGGATCCCCGGCCCCCAAACCTTGGCTCAGCCCTGACTGGCAGCACTGGGAATACTGGGAGCACTGGGAATGGGATCCCCGGCCCCAAATCCTTCAGGGACGAGCCCCAAAGTGTGGCTCAGCCCTGACTGGGAGCACTGGGAATACTGGGAGCACTGGGAACAGGATCCCCAGCCCCAAATCCTTCAGTGAGAAGCCTCAAACCGCGGCTCAGCCCTTACTGGGAGCACTGGGAGCACTGGGAATGCTGGAAATGGGCTCCTCGGCCCCCAAACCGCGGCTCAGCCCTGACTGGGAGCACTGGGAATACTGGGAGCACTGGGAATGGGATCCCCAGCCCCCAAACCTTGACTCAGCCCTGACTGGGAGCACTGGGAATACTGGGAATGGGATCCCCGGCCCCAAATCCTTCAGGAACATTTGGGATGTTGAAATGGGATGGGAGCACCAAATCCTGGGAATGGGATCCTGGCCCCAAACCTTGGCTCAGCCCTGACTGGGAGCACTGGGAGCACTGGGAGCACTGGGAATGGGCTCCTCGGCCCCAAATCCTCCAGGGAGGAGCCCCAAACCACGGCTCAGCCCTGACTGGGAGCACTGGAAATGCTGGAAATGGGTTCCTCGGCCCCCAAACCTTGGCTCAGCCCTGACTGGGAGCACTGGGAGCACTGGGAATGGGGTGCTCAGCCCCAAATTCTTCAGGGAAGAACCATAAATGGGATTTCACTCTGACCAGGGGCACTGGGAATACTGGGAGCACTGGGAATGGGATCCCCAGCCCCAAACCCTTTAGTGAGCCCCCAAACGGTGGCTCGGCCCATTGACTCCCTGCCCACTCCCTCCCACTGGGATTGGGGTCCCCAGCCCCAAACCCTCTAGGGACGAACCCCAAACCTTCGGCTCAGCCCTGACTGGGAGCACTGGGCCTCTGGGCCCCTGGAAATGGGATCCAGCCCCAAACCTTGGCGCCAGCCCTGATTGGCAGCACTGGGGCCTGGGAGCACTGGGAGCACTGGGAGCACTGGGATTGGGGTATTATTTTATTTTATTTTAAGGACGAACCCCAAATTTTCATTTCATTTTGACTTTTAGCACTGGGATTATTTTATTTTATTTTATTTTAGCCCCAAATTTTAGTTTTATTTTATTTTATTTTATTATTTTACTTTTATTTTATTTTATGGGAATGGGATTTTATTTTTCAGGGATTTTATTTAAACCAGGGTTTTATTTTATTTTTTGGGAATTTATTTTATCCTGGCCCCAAATTTGGCTTTTATTTGATTTTATTTTATTTTTTTTTTAATTTTTTTATTCCAAATCCTTAAGGACGAACTCCAAACTTTGGCTCATTTTGACTGGGAGCACTTTATTTGGGAATGGGGTTTTCAGCACCAAATCCTTCAGGGAAGAACCATTGGGATTTTTAATTTTAGGGGCACTTTTTTACTGGGTCACTGGGAATGGGGTCCCCAGCCCCAAATCCTTCACAGATGAGCCCCAAACCTTGGCTCAGCCCTGACTGGGAGCACTGGGAACACTGGGAATGGGGTCCCCAGCCCCAAATCCTCTAAGGACGAGCCCCAAACCACGGCTCAGCCCTGACTGGGAACACTGGGAATACTGGGAACACCAGGAATGGGATCCCCAGCCCCAAATCCTTTAGTGAGAAGCCCCAAACCTTGGCTCAGCCTTGACTGGCAGCACTGGGAGCATTGGGAGCACTGGGAGCACTGGGAATGGGGTCCCCAGCCCCAAATCCTCTAAGGACGAACCCCAAACTTCAGCTCAGCCCTGACTGGGAGCACTGGGAGCACCAGGAATGGGATCCCCAGCCCCAAATCCTTCAGGGAAGAACCCTAAACCGAGGTTTGCTCTGAGCAGTGGCACTGGGAACACTGGGAATTCTGGAAATGGGATCCCCAGCCCCAAATCGTCTAGGGAAGAACCCTAAACCGAGGTTTGCTCTGACTGGGAGCACCAGGAATGGGATCCCCAGCCCCAAATCCTTTAGTGAGAAGCCCCAAACCTTGGCTCAGCCCTGACAGGGAGCACTGGGAGCACTGGGATCCCAGCAGTGGGAAATGTGGCCCCTGAGGTGCTGCTGGGCCCTGTTTCCATTCCTGCCCCTCCCTCCAGCCTGAGGCCATTTGAGGTGCCCTGGCTCCGCTCCGCGCCCCGGCCCCGCAGCTCCGGCCGCGGCCCCAGGGGCCTCCTGGGGCAAACCTGGGGTGCCAGCGCTGCCCTCGCCCCGCCGGTAAATATTCATCCAGCGGGGCGTTTGTCAAGGTTTCTTGCTTTATTTTATTTTATTTTATTTTATTTTATTTTATTTTATTTTATTTTATTTTATTTTATTTTATTTTATTTTATTTTATTTTATTTTATTTTATTTTATTTTATTTTATATTTTATTTTATTTTTTTATTTTATTTTTTTATTTTATTTTATTTTATTTTATTTTATTTTATTTTATTTTATTTTTTTATTTTTTTTTTTTTTTTATTTTTTTTTATTTTATTTTATTTTATTTTATTTTATTTTATTTTATTTTATTTTATTTTATTTTTTTTTTTTTTTATTTTTTTAAAATTTATTTTATTTTATTTTATTTTATTTTATTTTATTTTATTTTATTTTACCTTTTATTATTTTATTTTATTTTATTTTTTTGGGGTGTCCCACAGCCCCTCTCATCGGCTTCATGGGGCGTGGGGCTGCCCAGCGGTGCTGCACCTGCTGATGTCTGGCACACTGTACATGGATGTCAGGTGCCCGGGCACAGCTGGGCACACCTGGGGCACAGCTGGGGCACACCTGGGGGTCACCTGGGCACACCTGGGGGTCACCTGGGCACACCTGGGGGTCACCCCATGCTCCCAGAGCGTGGAAATGTGGGGCCAGAGGTGCCCAGTGTGTACAGCCCCAATGTCACACACAGGTGCCCTTTCCCAGATGGAAAATTCTGCTCATGGGCACACCTGGGGGTCACCCCACGCTCCCAGGGGGGGATGGGAAGAGCTGCCCAGTTGGGTACAAATGGGGATGGAACAGGGGATGGGGGCTCACCTGAAACCTGGGGATGGGGTTCAAAGGGAATGGAAAAAGGGATGGGAAAAGGATGGAAAAAGGATGGAAAGGCCCCTGGTGGGGTTGGGAAACCAGGGACGTGGGAATGGTTTGGCACTGCTGGGGATACCTGGGATGGGAACCTGGGGGATGGAAAAAGGGGATGGGAAATGTGGGGCCAGGAAAAGGGTGTGGCTGGGACTGGGGAAAGTCTGGGGTGGGGGCCCTGGGGGATGGGGACCTGGGGGATGGGGCAAAGGGGGGGCAAACCTGGGGCATGGGAAAAGGGGATGGGAAAAGGGCCCAGGGGGAAAGGGATGTCAGGTACAGCTTGAGGTGCCCTGGGCACACCTGGAGCTCAAATGGGGATGGGAAAAGGGCACATCTGGGGGATGGAAAAGGGGCCAGAGGGGAGCTCCAGGAAAAGGAAATCCACAGGGGATGGAAAATTCTGCTGGGGATGCAGCAAAGGGAGGGATGGGAAAAGGGGATTGGGAAATGGGGATGGGAAAAGGGGGTGGGAAAATGGGGATGGAAAAAGGGATGGGAAAAGGGGATGGGAAAATGGGGAGGGAAAATGGGGATGGGAAAAGGGGATGGGAAAATGGGGATGGGGAAATGGGGATGGAAAAAGAGGATGGGAAAAAGGGATGGAAAATGGGGATGGGAAATGGGGATGGGAAAATGGGGATGGAAAAGGGGATGGGAAAAAAGGGATGGGAAAATGGGGAGGGAAAATGGGGATGGGAAAAATGGGTGGGAAAGGGGATGGGAAAAAGGGATGGGAAAAGGGGATGGGGAAAGGGGATGGGAAAATGGGGATGGGAAAAAGGGGATGGGAAAAGGGGGTGAGAAAAAGGGATGGGAAAAAGGATGGAAAAAGGGGGTTGGGAAAAAGGGATGGGAAAATGGGGATGGGAAAAAGGGGACGGGAAAAGGGGATAGGATAGAAAAAGTGGGATGGGAAAAAGGGAATGGGAAAAATGGGTGGGAAAGGGGGGGCAGCACGAGCTGCTGTCCCCAGGGACCCCTCCCACGGCCCTGCTGGCCTCCCCCAGCCCCTCAGGGACAGCACAGGATGTGACCAGTTTGACCAGTTCCTGACCAGTTCCTGACCAGTTCCTGACCTGTTCCTGACCAGTTCATGACCAGTTTGGCTCCAGGGAGAACTGGGACGGGGCTGGGGCCGCTCTGGGGGGTCCCATGGGGTGGGGAGGGGTCTCTGCGCCCCCCAATCCTTGCAGGCGCTGATGTCCCCCCCCTGTGTCCCCCCCTCGCAGCTGGGACAGGAAGAACAACCCGGAGCCCTGGAACAAGCTGAGCCCCACAGACCAGTACAAAGTGAGCACTGGGGGGACTGGGAGGGCTGGGAGTGGGGGGATTTTTAGGGCATTTTTAGGGTGAAACACTCAGGAAAGGGAAAGAGGGATCAGGCCTGGAGCAGAGACCCCCCCAAATGCTCAAATTTGGGGAGGGGGCACTGGGTGACACCGAGGCCAGGCTGCAGTGACACTGGGGGGACACTTTAGGGTTTCCCAGAGGCAATTCTGGGGGGGATTCAGCTCTTTTAGGGCACTTTTAGGGTAAAACACGGAGTTTTCCTCAGGAAATCCCACTGAAAGGGGGAGCAGCCCTGGAACAGAGACCCCCAAATGTTTGTGGTTAAATTTGGGGAGGGGGCACTGGGTGCCACCAAGGCTGCAGTGACACTGAGGGGACACTTTAGGGTTTCCCAGAGGCAATTTTGGGGGGGATTCAGCCCTTTTAGGGCACTTTTAGGGTAAAACACGGAGTTTTCCTCAGGAAATCCCACTGAAAGGGGGAGCAGCCCTGGAACAGAGACCCCCAAATGTTTGTGCTGGAATTTGGGGAGGGGGCACCAAGGCCAGGCTGCAGTGACACTGGGGGGGTGTGTGACACTGGGGGGCTGCAGTGACCCCCCCCGACCCCCCCTGACCCCCCTTTCCCCCCTCCCCCCGCAGTTTCTGGCCGTTTCCACCGACTACAAGAGCCTCAAGAAGGAGCGGCCGAGCTTCTGAGCCCGCGCTGGGCGGGACGGGCTGGGCTGCGGGAGGAGCCCCCCAGAGACCCCCCCAAAGACCCCCACAGCCCCCAAACCTCCCCAAAGACCCCAGAGACCCCCCCAAACACCCCCACAGCCCCCAAACCTTCCCAAACCTCCCCAAAGACCCCACAGCCCCAAACCTCCCCAAAGACCCCCCAAAGCTCAGCAAACAACCCCCCAAACCTCCCCAGAGACCCCCACAGCCCCCTAACCTCCCCAAAGACCCCCGGAAACCCCCCCAAACCTCCCCAAACCTCCCCGAAGACCCCCAGAGACCCCCCCAAACTTCCCCAAACCTCCCCAAAGACCCCCAGAGACCCCCCCCAAACACCCCCACAGCCCCCAAACCTTCCCAAACATCCCCAAAGACCCCCGGAGACCCCCTAAACCTCCCCAGAGCCCCCAAACTTCCCCAAAGACCCTCACAGCGCCCCAAAGACCCCCAAACCTCCCCAGAGACCCCCCAAAGACCTCCCCAAACCTCCCCAAAGACCCCCCAAACCTCCCCAAAGACCTCCCCAAACCTCCCCAAAGACCCCCACGCCCCCCCCCAGAGCCCCCCTCAAAGCTCCCAAAGCTCCCCCAGCCCCACAGGAGCCCCCCGAAGCCCCCCAAAACCTCCCCCAAAGCCCCCCCAGCCCCACCAGGAGCCCCCAAAACCCCCCACAAAGGCCCCCAAAGCCCCCCCAGAGCTCCCTGAGCCCCCCCAAGCCCCGTGACCCCGGAACCCCCCCAATAAAGCCCTGGGGGCGCCCCCTCAGCCTCAGCCCCTGCACGGAACCGAGCACGGGGGTGGATTGGGGGGGGCAGCAAAGTGGGGCCTTTGGGGGGTCCCAGAACATGGGGGGGGACAGCACCGGATCCTTTGCGGTTTCCCAGGAGCACGGAACCGGATCGTTCACGGTTTCCCCGGGCCCCGCGGGGACGGCCCCGGACGCTCCACGCGTTCCCAGCCCCGAGCGCGGCCGTGTCCGTGTGACCCCCCCGGGGCCGCCCCCGCCCCGCACGGACCCCCCCGAGCCCCGGAGCCGCTTCCGCTCCCACGGCCCCGAGCCCCCCCCGAGCCCCCGCCCGGCGCCGCTTCCGCTCCCACGGCCCCGGGGACCCCCGGCTGCGGGGGGGGCGGCGGGGGGGCAGGAACACGGGGGGGGGGGACGGGACCGGGGGGATCCGGGGGCGGCGGGACACGGGACAGGCACGGGACAGAGCCTGGGACACGGGACAGGCACGGGACAGAGCCGGGATAGGGCCGGGATAGAGCTGGGACAGCCTTTGGGGATCCCAGGACAGACACGCAGGACAGGATCCTTTGGGGTTTCGGGAAAAGCCCTGGGAGCAGAGCCTGGATCTTTTATGGGATCCCAGGGATAGGAGCCGAAACTGGATCCTAGGCAGGGTTTCCCAGGCCTGAGGGGCAGAAAATGGATCCTTTGGGGTTTCCCAAACCTGGGACAGCAAGCCTGGGATCCTTTAGGGGACAGAACCTGGGACAGACATGGGATCCTTTAGGTTTCCGGGGAGAGAGCCGGACACGGGATTGGATCCACAGGGTTTCCTAAAACCTGGAAACAGCAAATTGGAACTTTTAGGGTTTCCCAGAGCCTTAGAGGGACAGCACTGGATCCTTTGGGGTTTCCCAAAATCGGGGAGCAGCAAATTGGATCCTTTAGGGTTTTCCAGAGCCTGAGGGGGCAGAAAATTGGATCCTTTGGGGTTTCCCAAAGCCTGGGAGTAGCAAACGGGATCCTTTAGGGTTTCCCAGAGAGGGCAGCAGCAAATTGGATCCTTTATGGAATCCCAGAGCTTGGGGACAGCAAATTGGATCCTTTAGGGTTTCCTAAAACCTGGAAACAGCAAATTGGAACTTCTAGGGTTTCCCAGAGCCTTGGAGGGACAGCACTGGATCCTTTGGGGTTTCCCAAAATCAGGGAGCAGCAAACGGGATCCTTTAGGGTTTCCTAAAGCCTGGGAGGGAGGGGACAGCAAACTGCATCCTTTAGGGTTTTCCAGAGCCTGGGGCGCAGAAAATTGGATCCTTTGGGGTTTCCCAAAACCTGAGAGCAGCAATTTGGATCTTTTAGGGTTTCCCAGTCTGGGGAAGGGGCAGCACTGGATCCTTTAGGGTTTCCTAAAGGCTGGGAGCAGCAAACTGGATCCTTTATGGTTTCCCAGAGTTTGGGGGGGACATCTCTGGATCCTTTAGGGTTTCCCAGAGTTTGGGAGCAGCAAACCGGATCCTTTAGGGTTTCCCAGGAGCGGCAAACTGGATCTTTCATGGTTTCCCAGAGCCTTGGAGGGACATCTGTGGATCTTTTATGTTTTCCCAGAGCTTGGGGGGACAGCACTGGATCCTTTGGGGTTTCCCAAAATCAGGGAGCAGCAAACGGGATCCTTTAGGGTTTCCCAAAGCCTGGGAGGGAGGGGACAGCAAACTGCATCCTTTAGGGTTTTCCAGAGCCCAGGGGCACCAAACTGGATCCTTTAGGGTTTTCCAGAACCTGGGGGACAGAAAATTGGATCCTTTATGGAATCCCAGAGCCTGGGGGGGACAGCACTGGATCCTTTGGGGTTTCCTAAAGCCTGGGAGCAGCAAACCGGATCCTTTGTGGTTTCCCAGGAGCAGCAAACCGGATCCTTTGGGGTTTCCCGGGATCAGGAAGGTTCTGGGGGCTCGCTCCAACACTGAGGCAGGGTGGGACAGCCCCTGGCCTCCCAGGGTCCCAGCACCCAAAGGTGACGGCGGTGTCAAGAGGAGGAAAAGGACAGGCAGAGCCCCCGCCCTGAGGGTCTCAGGCCCCCCCCCGGAGCCCCAGGCTGGAGCAGGGCCGTGCCCCCCAGTGGTCGCTGAGCCGGGCATGGGGAAGGCCCAGGTGAGACAAGACCCTGTGGCTCACGGCCCTTTGGGGGCCCCCCCCCAACATCCGGGAACAGCCCAACAGGCTCCAAAGGGGCGGGACACGGGACAGGCCAGGATATAGAACAGCAAGATGGGACAGAGCTGGACAGACACGGGCCCCCTGGGATAGAGCCAGGATACAGGGGGGACACGGGATAGAGCCGGGATAGGCACGGGACAGAGCCGGATAGGCACGGGACAGAGCAAAGGATAGAGCCGGATAGGGGACAGAGAGGAT
The DNA here is from genome assembly GCA_024865655.1 of Emberiza elegans. Taxonomy (NCBI): domain Eukaryota; kingdom Metazoa; phylum Chordata; class Aves; order Passeriformes; family Fringillidae; genus Emberiza; species Emberiza elegans. Next base: position 2,229,405 of record JALJVW010000117.1, on the reverse strand, counting down.
AGACAAGGACAGGCTGGGATAGGCACGGGACAGAGCCGGGATAGGCACGGGACAGAGCCGGGACAGAGCCGGGATAGGCACGGGATAGAGCCGGGATAGAGCCGGGATAGGCACGGGACAGAGCCGGGATAGGCACGGGATAGAGCCGGGATAGTGGCTCCTGGCACGGGATGGGGACCCGGGATAGAGCCGGGATCCAGGCACGGGACAGAGCAGCTCCAAAGCCGGGATAGGCACGGGATAGAGCCGGGATAGGCACGGGATAGAGCCGGGATAGGCACGGGACAGAGCCGGGATAGAGCCGGGATAGGCACGGGATACGGGACAGACACGGGATAGAGCCGGGACAAGGGACAGGCACGGGACAGAGGCGGGATAGACCCTGGACATGGGACAGGAATGGGACAGAGCCCGGGACAGACACGGGACATGGGACAGACACGGGACGGAGCCGGGATAGAGCCGGGACACGGGACAGACACGGGACAGGCTCAGGAGGGCAGGATAGAGCCAGGGAGTGGACAGGCTCAGGGATAGGCATGGGAAGGACAGAGCCGGGATATGAGACAGACAGTGGATCCTGGGACAGACCCTCCCCAAGGACAGACACGGGACAGAGCCTGGGACACGGGACAGAGCCGGGATACGGGACAGGCACGGGATAGAGCCGGGATAGAGGCGGGGCAGAGCCTGGGGCACAGGACAGAGCCGGGACAGAGCCCGGAACACGGGACAGAGCCTGGGGCACAGGACAGAGCCCGGGACAGAGCCTGGGGCACGGGACAGGCACGGGACAGAGCCGGGGACATGGGACAGAGCCCTGCTGGCCACCAGTAAAAGCGGCAGGGGAGGGTCCCCAGGCTGTCCCCCTCCCACTGTACCCCAAATGTCCCAGGGCTCAGCGTCACCCCCTGCCCTCAGGATGGGGAAACTGAGGCAGCAGAGCCTCGCTGAGGGGCTCACGGACCCCTCCCCAACATCCCCGTGCCCTCAGAGCCCACTGGGGAAGCACCGGGATGGGGAAACTGAGGCACGAAAGCCTGAGGGGTTCCAGGGACCCCTCCCCAACATCCAGCACAGCTCCAAATCTGTGCCCCCACTTTTATTAGCGACCCCTCCCCATAGAAAAGTGCAAGATGGGGCTGCAGCAAGCAGTGCCCCCCACCCCAATGCAGGATTTGGGGGGGGTGTCCGTACCCTAACACTGAGAGACGGATGCGCGCACAAAGACGCGGCACCCAAAGGTGACAATGGGGGACAAGAGGACAGGCCGAGGGTGGCTCTGAGGGTCTCAGTGCCCCCTGCCCGGCCCTCCCAGGCTGGCAGCAGGGCCGTGCCCCCCTCAGTGGTCGCTGAAGCCGGGCATGGGGAAGGCACAGGTGAGACGAGACCCCAGTGGCTCCTGGCACTTTGGGACCCCCTCCCAACAGAACACCCCAAACAGCTCCAAATCTCTGCCCCCACTTTTATTAGCGACCCCTCCCCATAGAAAAGTGCAAGATGGGGCTGCAGCAAGCAGTGCCCCCCACCCCAATGCAGGATTTGGGGGGGGTCTCCGTACCCTAACACTGAGAGAAGAAGGTGCGCACAAAGACGCGGCACCCAAAGGTGACAACGGGGGACAAGAGGAGGAAAAGGACAGGCAGAGGGTGGCTCTGAGGGTCTCAGTGCCCCCTGCCCGCGCCCCCAGGCTGGCAGCAGGGCCGTGCCCCCCTCAGTGGTCGCTGAAGCCGGGCATGGGGAAGGCACGGGCGAAGGTCTCCACGCGCTGCCGCAGCTCCTGCAGGCGCTGCTGCGTGCCCGCGTCCTGGAGCAGGAAATTCCTGAAATCCTGGAGCTTACCTGGCGTGGGGAGGGCACAGGTGGGCACCTGGGCAGCCCCAGCCATGCCACAGGTACCCAGAGCACGGCTGGTATCGGGGCGGGGGTGAAGGGTTGGGGGGAATGGGAGAAATGGGGAAATTGGGGAAATAAATGGGGAAATAAATGGGGAAATTGGGGAATGGGGAAATTGGGGAAATAAATTGGGGGAATAAATTGGGGGAATAAATTGGGAAATAAATGGGGAAATTGGGGAAATAAATTGGGGGGAATAAATGGGGAAATAAATGGGGAGAAATTGGGAGAAATAAATTGGGGAAATAAATGGGGAAATAAATGGGGAAATGGGGAGAAATAAATGGGGAAATGGGGAAATGGGGGAAATAAATGGGGAAAGAAATTGAAGGGAAAGAAATGGGGAAATGGGGGAAATGAGGGGAATAAACTGGGGAAATAAATGGGGAAAAGGGGAAATTGGGGAAATGGGAAAATGGGGAAATTGGGGACAAATGGGAAATAAATGGGGAAAATAAATGGGGGAAATAAATGGGGAAATAGGGAAATGGGTGGGAAATGGGGAAGGAAATGGGGAAATGGGGAGAAATAAATGGGGGAAAAGAAATGGGGAAATTGGGGAGAAATAAATGGGGAAAGAAATGGGGAAATGGAGAGAAATGGGGGAAAGAAATGGGGAAAAGAAATGGGGAAAGAAATGGGGGAAATAAATGGGGAAATTGGGAGAAATGGGGAGAAATTGGTTTTGGAATAAACGGGGAAGGGGGGAAATGGGGAGAAATGAAATGAGGGAAATAAATGGGGAAATCCTCCTAATGAACTGGCGGGAGGTGGGGGAAATGGGGGCACCTGGGGGAAATGGGGGACAGAGGGGACAGACCCCACCCAGGGCTCACTGGGACAACTTGACGAGCCCCAGGGGATGCCGGGGACGATGAACTCCACGACCTTCTGGAAATCCTCCTCACGGAACTGGCGGGAGGTCAGGGCAGGGGCACCTGGGGACAGAGGGGACAGAGGGGACAGAGCCCGTCAGGGACAGAGGGGACAGTGGGGACAGAGCCCATCAGGGACACAGGGGACAGCAGGGACAGAGGGGACAGAGCCCGTCAGGGACAGAGGGGACAGCAGGGACAGAGCCCATCAGGGACAGCAGGGACAGAGGGGACAGAGGGGACAGCGGGGACAGAGCCCATCAGGGACAGAGGGGACAGCGGGGACAGCAGGGACAGAGCCCATCAGGGACAGCAGGGACAGAGCCCGTCAGGGACAGAGGGGACAGGGGACAGAGGGGACAGCAGGGACAGAGCCCATCAGGGACAGCAGGGACAGAGGGGACAGTGGGGACAGAGCCCATCGGGGACAGAGGGGACAGCAGGGACAGAGCCCGTCAGGGACAGAGGGGACAGTGGGGACAGCGGGGACAGAGGGGACAGCAGGGACAGAGCCCATCAGGGACAGCGGGGACAGAGGGGACAGCGGGGACAGAGCCCATCGGGGACAGCAGCACTGGGGGGGCACCAGCCCCACCAGGGGCTCCCACAGCCCCATGGAAGTCCCTGAGTCCCAGTCCCACAAGGGGACCACGGGGTCCCAGCCTCCCAAAGGGGCTCCCTGGGTCCCAGGATCCCCAAGGGGTCCCCATTCCCAGCCCCCCAAGAAACTCTCTGCCCCCAAACCCCTCACTGTGCCTCCCCAAGGACGTCCCCAAATCCTTCTCCCCCTTTCCCACCCAAACCCATCCCCAAATTCCCACTCAGAGAGGGAAGAAGCAGCAGGGGTGAGGCCCCCAGGCCCCCCGAGAAACTCCCTGTCCCCAAACCCTTCACTGTGCCTCCCCAAATTTGGGGACCAAGAGGTCCCAGAGGTCCCCAAATTCTCCCCACAAGGTCCTGCCCTTCCCCACCAAACCCATCCCCAAATTCCCACTCGGATTGGGGTGAACCACCTGGGCAGGGTGGGGCTCCCTCATTCCCAGCCCCAAAAGAAGCTCCCTGGCCTCAAACCCTTCACTGTGCCTCCTCAATTTTGGGAACCAAGATGTCCCCAAATTCTTCTCCCCACAAGGTCCTGCCCCTTTCCCACCAAACCCATCCCCAAATTCCCACTCAGAGAGGGGAGAAACATCCCCAAACCCACCCCCAAATTCTCCTCACCCCGAGTTCCTGCCCCTTTCCCACCAAACCCACCCCCAAATTCCCACTCAGAGAGGGGAGAAACATCCCCAAACCCACCCCCAAATTCCCAGAGAGGGGAGAAACATCCCCAAACCCATCCCCAAATTCCCACTCAGAGAGGGGAGAAACATCCCCAAACCCATCCCAAAATTCTCCTCACCCCGAGTTCCTACCCCTTCCCCACCAAACCCATCCCCAAATTCCCACTCAGAGAGGGGAGAAACATCCCCAAATTCTCCTCACCCCGAGTTCCTGCCCCTTCCCCACCCAAACCCACGCCCGAATTCCCACTCAGAGAGGGGAGAAACATCCCCAAACCCATCCCCAAATCCTCCTCCCCACACGGCCCTGCCCCTTTCCCACCAAACCCATCCCCAAATTCTCCTCACCCCAAGTTCCTGCCCCTTCCCCACCCAAACCCATCCCCAAATTCCCACTCAGGGGAGAAACATCCCCAAACCCATCCCCAAATTCCCACTCAGAGAGGGGAGAAACATCCCCAAACCCATCCCCAAATTCTCCTCACCCCGAGTTCCTGCCCCTTTCCCACCAAACCCACCCCCAAATTCCCACTCAGGAGCAGCAGGGCTGCTGTGGGGCACGGGCTGATGCCCCCCGTGCCCCCCGCTCTCACCCAGGCGCAGCCCCCCGGGGGTCAGGGCGCTCCTGTCCCCCGGGCACGTGTTCTTGTTGGCAGTGATGGACACGAGCTCCAGCACCCGCTCCGCCCGCGCCCCGTCCATGCCCTTGGGCCGCAGGTCCACCAGCACCAGGTGGTTGTCGGTGCCCCCTGGGGAGGGAAGGCGAGGGGTGAGGGGTCCTGAGCGCCCCCAGACCCCTCGGCTGGGCCTGGCGAGCTCTGCAGGGCTGCTGGTGCTGCCTCGGCCCCATTCCTCTGTCCTACAGCTCACCTGCGTGTCCCCGCTGGGCAGAGCCACGTGTCCCCACCATGGCTCATTTTTGTCCCCACCATGGCTCACCCTTGTCCCCACCATGGCTCACTCTTGTCCCCACCATGGCTCACTCTTGTCCCCACCGTGGCTCATCCTTGTCCCCACCATGGCTCACCCTTGTCCCCACCATGGCTCACTCTTGTCCCCACCATGGCTCATTCTTGTCCCCACCATGGCTCATTCTTGTCCCCACCATGGCTCTTCCTTGTCCCCACCATGGCTCACTCTTGTCCCCACCATGGCTCTTCCTTGTCCCCACCACAGCTCATCCTTGTCTCCATCACAGTTCATCCCTCCTTGACCCCAAAACTGGCAGGACTGGATGGAGCACCAGGGTGCACCTTGTCCCCAAAACTCGCACCACTTGACCCCAAAACTGTGGGATCAGAGCATTACCTGACACCAGGGTGCACCTGGTCCCCACCATGGCTCACTCTTGTCCCCACCATGGCTCTTCCTTGTCCCCACCATGGCTCATTCTTGTCCCCACCATGGCTCATCCTTGTCCCCACCATGGCTCTTCCTTGTCCCCACCATGGCTCATTCTTGTCCCCACCATGGCTCATCCTTGTCCCCACCATGGCTCACCCTTGTCCCCACCATGGCTCATCCTTGTCCCCACCATGGCTCATCCTTGTCCCCACCATGGCTCATCCTTGTCCCCACCATGGCTCATCCTTGTCCCCACCATGGCTCTTCCTTGTCCCCACCATGGCTCTTCCTTGTCCCCACCATGGCTCTTCCTTGTCCCCACCATGGCTCATCCTTGTCCCCACCATGGCTCACTCTTGTCCCCACCATGGCTCACCTTGTCCCCACCATGGCTCATTCTTGTCCCCACCATGGCTCACTCTTGTCCCCACCATGGCTCATCATTGTCCCCACCATGGCTCACCCCTCCTTGACCCCAAAACTGTGGCTCAGAGCTTGTCCCCACCATGGCTGTACCTTGTCCCCACCATGGACTTCCTTGTCCCCAGACAGTTCATCCTCCCTGACACCAAACCAGCAGGACAGACAGACAGGGTGCACCTTGTCCCCAAACTGACACCACTTGACCCCAAAGACAGTGGGGACAGACCCACCTGACACCAGGGTGCACCAGCACCATGGCTCATTCTTGTCCCCATCACGGACTTCCTTGTCCCTACCATGGCTCATTCTTGTCCCCACCATGGCCCTTGTCCCCACCATGGACATCCAGATCCCCAGGACAGTTCATCCCTCCGGACTAAAACGGACAGGACAGACCCACCTGACACCAGGGTGTCCCCAGCATGGATCCTTGTCCAGACAGACAGACAGGCAGACTTGTCCGGACCATGGCTCGGACTTGTCCCCACCATGGACACCAAACCAGCAGGACAGACAGACAGACAGACAGACAGACAGACAGACAGACAGACAGACACACAGACAGACAGACAGACAGACAGACGACGGACAGACCCACCTGACACCAGGGTGTAGCCCCTCTGCAGCAGGGCCTGCGCCATGGCCTTGGCGTTCCTCAGCACCTGCTGGCAGTACTGCCGGAAGGCCGGGGAGCTGGCCTGGGGACAGGGACACCATCGGCATGGGGGGACACCAACAGGGCAGGGGACACCCCAAACCCCACAGACAGGGGGACAGGGACACCATCGGCATGGGGGACACCAACAGGGCAGGGGACACCCCAAAACCCCACAGACAGGGGGACAGGGACACCATCGGCATGGGGACATCAACACCATGGGGGACACCCCAAAACCCCATAGACAGGGGGACAGGGACTTCCTTGTCCCCGGCATGGGGACTTGTCCCCACCATGGGGACACCTTGTCCCCCCATGGGGGACAGTCCCCACCATGGGCGGCATGGGGGGACCCCAACATGGGGCTCACCCCTCCTTGGGGACACCCCAAAACCCCATAGGACAGGGGACACCATCGGCATGGGGGACACCAACAGGGCAGGGGACACCCCAAAACCCCATAGACAGGGGGACACCATTGGCATGGGGGGACACCAACAGGGCAGGGGACACCCCAAACCCCCCAGCAGCACAGGGGACAGACCAGACAGACCAGGGACACACCCACCCCAACCCAGCAGGGGGACAGACAGGACCAGACCCCAGACAGACAGCACAGGGACACACCCCCTGACACACCAACAGGGGACACCCCAGACAGAACAGGACAGATAGACAGGGGACAGGGGGACAGACCCACCCAACACACACCAGGGGGGGACACCCCATCAAGACAGGGGGACAGGGGACACCCACCTGACACCAGGGGGACAGGGGACACCCCAAAAGCCCATAGCACAGGGGACAGCCCATCAGCATGGGGGGACAGACAGAGACAGACAGACACAGACAGACAGGGGGACAGGGGGACACCTGACACCAGGGACAGGGGGACACCCCATCAGACCAGGGGGGACCCCATAGCACAGGGGGACACCCCATAGACACCCCATAGCACAGGGGGCACAGGAGGGGACACCCCATAGCCCAGGGGACACCCCATAGCCCAGGGGGGGCACAGGACACCCCAGGCCGGGCCCTGGGGGGGACCCCACGGCATGGGGGACACCCCAGGGCAGGGGGACACCCCATAGCCCAGGGGGGGCACAGGACACCCCATAGCCCAGGGGGACCCCATAGCACAGGGGGACACCCCATAAGCACAGGGGACACCCCAAAACCCCATAGCACAGGGGGACAGGGACACCACCGGCATGGGGACACACCCAAAAACCCCACAGACAGGGGGGGGACCCCATGGGGGACACCAACAGGGGACAGGACCCCCCCAGGGCACAGGGGGGGGACACCCCCAGGGCAGGGGGGACACCCCACAGCCCCCACAGGGACACAGCCCATGGGGACACCAACAGGGCAGGGGACACCCCAAACCCCATAGACAGGGGGACAGGGACACCCCATGGCATGGGGACACCCCACAGCCCAGGGGGGGCACAGGACACCCCCTCCCCAGACCTGTTTGGGGACACCACTGGGGCATGGGGACACCCCAAGACAGGGGGGACAGGGTGGTTGGGACACCCCAAACCCCCAGGACAGACAGGGGACACCACGGAGCACAGTTGGGGATCCTGTCCTCCAGGGGGGACGTCTCAGGGCCCCGGACACCCCAAAACCCCATAGGACAGGGGGGACAGGGGGACATCCATGGGGACCAGCATGGGGGACACCCCCATAGGACAAGGGGGACAGGGTAGAACCCCATCAGCAGGGGGGGACTGACCCAACACCCCAGCAGGGACACTGTCACCCCTGCTGCCCGGGGGGGACATTCAGGGGGCATAGAACAGGGGGGGACAGGGGGGGACACCCCAACAGGACAGGGGACACCCCATCAGAGTCCCACCCTGGAGCAGGGGGGGACACCCTCTTGGGGCACCTGGGGCACAGGGGGACACCCCAATGCCCCCCACATGGGGGACACCCCCACAGCGGGGTCCCTCATTCACAGGGGAGACCCCAGGGGGGGGACACCTCACAGGGGGTGACCCAAAGCCTGGGACCACCCGGGGGTCTCCAACACCTGGGGCTCCCTGGGGTCCCAGCCCCCCAAGAGGGTCCCTCATTCCCAGACCCCAAGGAACTCATTGGGTCCCAGCCCCTCATTTGGGGTCCCTCAGTCCCAGCCCCACAAAGGGCTCACAGGGTCTCAGCCCCACATGGGGGTCCCTCATTCCCAGCCCCCCAAAGGGGTTCCCTGAGTCCCAGCCCCTCAAGGGGGTCCCTGAATCCCTCAGTCCCAGCCCCCAAGGGGGTCTCTCATTCCCAACCCCACAAGGAGCTCACAGGGTCCCAGCCTGGGCCACCTTGGGGTCCCCATGGGGTACACCTGGGGCTCCCTGGGGTCCCAGCCCCTCAAGGGGGGTCCCTGAATCCCTCATTCCTGTCCCCCATGAGGTCCCTGCCTCCCAGCCCCAAGGGGGGTAGAAGATCAGCCCTGACCCCCTCAGGGTCTTGTGCGTGGTGCTGGTGACACGTCAGCCCTGCTGCCCAGGGGGGGGGGAGGGGGCTGGCACGGGTCCCACCAGCCCCTCCCAGTGGGCCATGTCTGCCAGCAGGTAGGCCTTGGTCCCTGGGGTCCACACACCTGGGGACACCCCCGGGGTCACAGGGTCCCACCCTCATTTGGGGTCCCTGGGGTCCCAGCCCCCTCCAGAGTCCCAGCCCCTCATGGGGGTCCCTCATTCCCAGCCCCCCATGGTGATCCCGGGGTCCCAGCCCCTCATTTGGGGTCCCCACCTGGGGACATCCATGGGGACATCCCAGCCCCCAACCCCCTCACCCACCTGGGGTCACCCACCTGGGGACCCTGGGGTCCCAGCCCTGGGGTCACCCACCATTGGGGACCCCATGGGGGACATCATGGGGACACCCTGGGGGGACACCCACCTGGGGTCACCCACCT